>LR738712.1:174889611-174925010 GCA_902687465.1 Secale cereale
GGGTAATCTGCTGCTTTGATCTTCACGGCCCACCAGTCCGGCCCATATCGAGTAGTCCGGGCACCCGACCCCCTAGTCCAGGACTCCCTCAATCACGATGGATGAAGGAATAAGGAGTGTCAAGAGACAAAGCATGGGGATGCCCATGGCACCCCAAGGCAGTATTCAAGGAGAACCAACCAACTAAACTTGGGGATACCCCAGAAGGCATCCCCTCTTTCTTCTAACGACCATCGGTAATTTTACTTGGGACTATATTTTTATTCGTCACATATCATGAGTTTTGCTTGGATTTTTACTTGGGACTATATGAGTCTTTGCTTGTTTTTTATTTTTAGTTCGTCACAATCATCCTTGTTGGACACACTTATTTGAGAGAGCCATAATGATATCATGATTTGTTAGAATTGTTCTATGTTCTTCACTTAAATTTTTGGAGTTATGGAATTGCACTACTACTTCACTTATATCTTTTTGAGCACGGTGGTTCTTTTGTTTCAAATAAATATGCTCTCATGCTTCACTTAGATCATTTTGAGAGTTAGTAGAATTTTTCAAGAAATCCTCTCGTTCCTCACTTAGATTATTTTGAGAGTTGAAAATTTTGAAGAAATATTTATGCTCTCGTACTTCACTTAAATTTGCTTCAGAGTTTGTTATTAGCAATGGCAACATGCTTTAAATATGGATTTGGTCCCAAAGTGGTATATATTCAAAAGGCATATAGTTAGAACTTCCATGAAGATCATTGCATTAAACTTGATTCCTTGCAATAGTTTTGCGATATGGAGATAGTGATATGTGAGTCATGTTGGTGAGTAATTATGCTTTAGTAAGAATATTGGTGTTAAGGTTTGTGATTCCCTATGCATGCATGTAGAGTCAATAGTTATGCAATGAAGTTATATTCTACTTGTGGTGCATTATTCAATGTTAGTTATGTTTAATATTCGTTTATGATCGTTTTTGTTTCATGGTTGACCGCTTCTCAATCTATTTGCTAGCATCCATTTGTACTAAGCGGGAATACTGCTTGTGCATCCAACTCCTTAAACCCTAGTTGTGCCAAATGAGTCCACCATGCCTACCTATATGCGGTATTTTCATGCCGTTCCAAGTAAATTTGTATGTGCCAACTCTAATTTTCAAAATGAGTATCTCTTTTCTGTGCCCGTATAGCTCATGAAATGGCAGGGGGTGGTTAATATTTTCCATGCTAGGTATGTTATTCTCAAGATAAGTTTATTAACTTGTCATTGCATGAGAGTGTGGCAGTAATAGGGATGCCCAGTCCCAAAATGCAAAAAAAATACTTTAATAAATTGCTTGGTATATGTTGGTATGGAAGGCACCCATGGATACAGCTAGCCATGGATGGTGAATGAATGGTGGAAAGGAAATAATTTTTTTTATGTTTGGGAAGCACCTATGATTTATCTAGCATGGAAGATATTGGGAATTCTCGGTCATTTTCGTTGAGAGGAAAAGCATGCCTCTCAAAATAATTTTATCTCTCAATTTAAGCTTTGAGATCTGGCACCTCTACTTCCCTCTACGATGGTCCTATCTATTTACTTTTTGTGCAATTTTTATTTTTCTTCAGTCTCTATCTTCCCTTATAAAGCACCAACTAGAAAAAACTATTATCATACTTGTGCATTGGATGTAGCTAATATTTGGATGTGTTTCATGAATGGATCAATGATTGAGCATAATGGGCTAGGGATAGCTTTCTTTAGCGTTGATATTTTGAAATACATGGTTGCTTGTTGATATTCTTGAGTATTAAGGTATTCATGTCAAATTATAGAATATTGCTTTGAATCATATAAAGTCCAAATGTCCATACTACAAGGAAAGGAATATGATGAATATGTTAGGCAACATTCCGCATCAAAAATTCTGTTTTTATCATTTACTTATTCAAGGATGAGCAAGAATTAAGCTTGGATGTTGATACGTCTCCAACGTATCTATAATTTTTTATTGTTCCATGTTGTTATAGTATCAATTTTAGATGTTTATATACATTTTCTAGCAACTTTGTATCATTTTTGGGACTAACTTATTAACATAGTGCCCAGTGCCAGTTGTTGTTTTCAGCTATTTTGAACTTTGCAGAATATCAATATCAAACGAAGTCCATATGTAATGAAACTTTTTGGACATTTTTTTTCTAGACAGAAGACACCTAGGGAGCCAA
Organism: Secale cereale; assembly: GCA_902687465.1. Lineage (NCBI taxonomy): Eukaryota > Viridiplantae > Streptophyta > Magnoliopsida > Poales > Poaceae > Secale > Secale cereale. The sequence continues at coordinate 174,891,815 of LR738712.1, forward strand.
GAGACCACATGGGAGGAGGTCCGTGGGGACCACTAGGCACCAGGGCGCCCCAGGGGGCCCAGGCACGCCCTGGTGGGTAGTGGAGCCCAGGGGGGCCTTTTCCGCCGACCTTCAGCTCTATAAATACCACAATATTCCAGAAACCCTAAGGGAGTCGGAGATATATTTTTCCAGCCGCCGGAAGTTCCAGAACCACGAGATCGAATCTAGAGGCCTTTATCGGCACTCTGCCGGAGAGGAACACGATCACGAAGGGGTTCATCATCCTCATTGGCGCTTCTCCGATGATGCGTGGGCAGTTTACCACGGACCTACTGGTCCGTAGTTAGTAGCTAGATGGTTTATTCTCTTGATGTTATTGCAGATATATTATATGTAACTATTTTTTGTGGTGTGTTTGCTTAGATCTGACGAATTATGAGTTTATGATCAGACCTATGCCTCGTATTTATTCTTCGATATCTTGGTTTGGTTTAGCCAACTAGATTGATTTATCTTGCCATGGGAAGTGGTGCTTTGTATTCAATCTTGCGGTGCTCAATTTTAGTGACAGAAAGAGACATGACACGCATGTATCATTTCTATTAAGGATAACAAGATGGGTTCTATTCCTACATGAATAGATATTGTCTACATCATGTCACCGTTCTTATTGCATTACTCCGTTTCTCCATGAACTGAATACACTAGATGCATGCTGGATAGCGATCTATGTGTGGAGTAATAGTAGTGGATGCGGAATCGTTTCGGTCGACTAATCTTGGACGTGATGCCTATATACATGATCAATGTCTTGGATATCGTCATGATTATTTATTTTTCTATCAATTGCCCAACAGTAATTTGTTTACCCACCGTATGTTATTTTCTCGAGATAAGCCACTAGTGAAATCTACACCCGCATGTATATTTCCCATCATATATTTTTAGATCTATTCGACCAAAAAACAAAAATATTTTGTTGCGTTTTATTTGCTTTTATTCTATTTTCATCTATCAATCTATCTATTTATCATATCACAATATCGTTGAGGGATTGACAACCCTTCTATGCGTTGGGTTGCAATATTTGTTTGTGTGCAGGTGTGGTTTACATAGTGTAGCCTGGTTCTCCAACTAGATTGATAACCTTGGTTTCATCATCCCCTCCTCTTCGGGAAATACCAACATGGATCACAAGTAGCAATACCCCGTGCACACGGGTTACACTTACTCCGTGCATAAGGGATTACCTGTGTGTAGCTGCGAGCTTTGCCCATGTAATGCCCATTATGCCCCTACTTACCCCTTCATCCCCTAGGGCTATATATAATCCTCCACCTCCTCCATTTAGGGACAGCTAAGATTAGATCGAGATATTAGATCTTACCTCATGTATCTCTGATACGTCTCCAACGTATCTATAATTTTTTATTGTTCCATACTATTATATTATCTGTTTTGGATGTTTTATATGCATTAATATGTTATTTTATATTATTTTTTGGACTAACCTATTAACCTAGAGCCTAGTGCCAGTTTTTGTTTTTCCTTGTTTTTGAGTTTCGTAGAAAAGGAATATCAAACGGAGTCCAAGCGGAACGAAACTTTGCGTGGATTTTTCGTGGACCAGAAGACATCCAGAGGACTAGGAGTGCATGTCAAGGAAGCCACGAGGCGGACACAAGGACGGAGGTCGCGCCCAGGGGGGTAGGGAGCGCCCCCACCCTTCTGGGCCCCTCATGACTCCACCGAATTATTTCTTCCGCCTAGATATTCACATATATTCTAGAAACCCTAGAGGGGGCATCAAAAACCAATTTTCCACCGTCATAACCTTCTTTATCCGCGAGATCCCATCTAGAGGCCTTTTCCGGTACTCTACCGGAGGGGGATTTGACCACGGAGGGCATCTAAATCAACACCATTGCCCTTCCGATGAAGCGTGCGTAGTTTACCACAAACCTACGAGTCCATAGCTAGAAGCTAGATGACTTCTTCTCTCTCTTTGATTCGCAATACCATGTTCTCCTCGATGTTCTTCGAGATCTATCCAATGTAATCTTCTTTTGCGGTGTGTTTGCCAAGATCTGATGAATTGTGGATTTATGATATGCTTATCTATGAATATTATTTGAGTCTTCTCTGAATTCTTATATGCATGATTTGATATCTGAGTAATTCTCTTGGAACTATCGGTTTGGTTTGGCCAACTAGATTGGTTTTTCTTGCAACGGCAGAAGTGCTTTGGTTCGGGTTCAATCTTGTGGTGCTCAATCCCAGTGACAGAAAGGGACATGACACGTATTGTATTGTTGCCATCGAGGATAACAAGATGGGGTTTTCATCATATTGCTTGAGTTAATTCCGCTACATCATGTCATCTTACCTAATGCATTACTCTGTTCTTTATGGACTTAATACTCTAGATGCAGAATCGTTTTGGTCGATGTGTGGAGTCATAGTAGTAGATGCAGGCAGGAGTCGGTCTACTTGACAGGAACATGATGCCTATATTCATGATCATTGCCTTATATATCATCATAATTATGCGCTCTTCTATCAATTGCTTGGCAGTAATTTGTTTACCCGCCGTAATATTTTTTATCTTGAGAGAAGCCTCTAGTGAAACCTATGGCCCCCGAGTCTATTTTCCATCTTATTACTTTCCGATCTACTATTTTGCAATGTTTTACTTTCCAATATATAAACCAAAAATACCAAAAATATTTACTTTACATGTTATCTATCTCTATCAGATCTCACTTTTGCAAATAACCGTGAAGGGATTGACAACCCCTTTATAGCATTGGGTGCAAGTTGTTTGATTGTTTGTGCAGGTATTTGGCGATTTGCACATTGTCTCCTACTGGATTGATACCTTGGTTCTCAAACTAAGGGAAATACTTACTCTCCTTTGCTGCATCACCCTTTCCTCTTCAAGGGAAAAACCAACGCAAGCTCAAGAGGTAGCAGGAAGAATTTCTGATGCCGTAGCCAGGGATATCTACGCCAAGTCAAGAGTCAAGATTTGTCTTCTGTCAACTCGCCAATCTCTGGTGTCGTTGAGATCTACGTCAAGTCAAGACATACCAAGTACCCTTCATAAAACTCTCATCTCTTGCACTACATTATTTGCCATTCGCCTCTCGTTTTCCTCTCCCCCACTTCTAAACCAATTTTCGAAAAGATTTGTCTTTTCTTCGCCCTTCTTCCGTTCATCTTGTTCGCTTGATTTTTGTGTGCTCGTGTGTTGGATTGCTTGCTTTGTCACGATGGCTCAAGAAAATACCAAATTATGTGACTTTTCCAACACCAATAATAATGATTTTATCAGTACTCCGATTGCTCGCGCTACTAATGCGGAATCTTGTGAAATCAATGCTACTTTATTGAATCTAGTTATGAAAGATCAATTTTCTGGCCTTCCTAGTGAAGATGCCACATCCCATCTAAATAATTTTGTTGATTTGTGTGATATGCAAAAGAAAAGATATGTGGATAATGATCTTGTTAAATTGAAGCTATTTCCGTTCTCACTACGAGATCGGGCTAAAACTTGGTTTTCATCTTTGCCTAAAAATAGTATTCATTCATGGAGTAAGTGTAAAGATTATTTTATTGCCAAGTATTTTCCTCCTGCTAAGATCATCTCCCTTAGGAACAATATTATGAATTTTAGCAACTTGATCATGATCATGTCACACAATCTTGGGAGAGGATGAAACTGATCATAAGAAATGGCCCTATGCCGGGTTTGAATTTGTGGATGATTATACGAAAAATATATGCCGGATTGAACTTTGCTTCTAAAAATCTTTTAGATTCGGCTGCCGAAGGTACTTTTATGGAAATCACTTTAGATGAAGCTACTAAACTCCTAATTAATACAATAGTTAATTATTCTCAATGGCATACCGAAAGATCTTCCACTAGTAAAAAGGTGCACACAATTGAAGAGATTAATGTGCTGAGTGGAAATATGGATGAGCTTATGAAATTATTTGCTAGTAAGGGTACTCATATTGATCCTAGTGATATGCCCTTGTCTACTTTGATTGAGAATAATAATGAATCTATGGATGAGTATTTTGTTGGTAGGAATAATTTTCGTAACAACGAGTATAAATGAAATTTTAATCCTAGGTCGTTCCCTAGTAATTCATCTAATAATTATGGTAATTCCTACAACAATTCTTATGGAAATTACAATAAGATGCCCTCTGATTTTGAGAATAGCATTAAATAATTTATGAGTGTGCAAAAGAATTTCAATGCTTTGATTGAAGAAAAATTGCTTAAGATTGATGATTTGGCTAGGAACGTGGATAGAATTTCTCTTGATATTGATTCTTTGAAACTTAGATCTATTCCACCCGAGCATGATATCAATGAGTCTCTCAAAGCTATACGACTTTTCATTGATGAGTGCAAAGAAAGAACCGCTAAGATGCGTGCTAAAAAGGATTGGTTTATAAAAACATGTATTTCTAGTTTCCGTGAAAATAATGATGAAGATCTTAAAGTGATTGATGTGAATCCTATTGAATCTTTGTATTCCAATAAAAATCTTGATAAAGATGGGACTGGAGATGAGTCAACTTTAGTTAAAAGGCGTCCCAATGATTCGGAGTTTTTAGATCTTGATGCAAAAATTGATAAAAGTGGGATTGGCGAGGTCAAAACTTTAAGTAGCAATGAACCCACTGTTATGGATTTCAAGGAATTCAATTATGATAATTGTTCTTCAATAGATTATATTTCCTTGTTGCAATCCATGTTGAATTCTCCTCATGCTTACAATCAAAATAAAGCTTTTACTAAACATATCGTTGATGCTATGATGAAATCTTTTGAAGATAAGTTTGAATTGGAAGTTTCTATTCCTATAAATTTTTATGATGAGTGGGAATCTACTATTAAGATCAAAATTAAAGATTATGAGTGCCATGCTTTGTGTGATTTGGGTGCTAGTGTTTCTGTGATTCCAAAAACTTTATGTGATGTGTTCGGTTTCCGTGAATTTGATGAGTGTTCTTTAAATTTACATCTTGCGGATTCCGCTATCAAGAAACCTATGAGAAGGATTAATGACGTTCTTATTGTTGCAAATAGAAATTATGTGCCCGTAGATTTCATTATTCTTCATATAGATTTCAATCCTACATGTCCTACTATTCTTGGTAGACTTTTCCTTATAACAATTGGTGCAATTATTGATATGAAAGAAGGAAACATTAGATTTCAATTTCTGTTAAGGAAGGGCATGGAACACTTTCCTACAAATAAAATGAAATTGCCTTATGAATCAATTATGAGAGCTACTTATGGATTGCATACCAAAGATGACAATACCTAGATCTGTTTGTGTTTTATGCCTAGCTAAGGGTGTTAAACAATAGCGCTTGTTGGGAGGCAACCCAATTTTATTTTTTCCTTTTGCGTTTTGGTTTTGTTTTTCCATTGTCACACAATATTACTTCTGTAGTAATTGTGTTTTGGTGTTTTAATTAGTGTTTGAGCCAAGTAAGACCTTTGGAATGGCTTACGATGATCGTTGATTTGATTTTGCTGAAAAACGGAAACTTTTGCGCCCAGTGCAGAAAATTCAATAATTTTTTGGAACGTGAAAAACTTCTGAATTTTTTACACAAAATTGAAATACAATTTCCCCATGTTGTCCTAATGTTTCATAATTTTTAGAGTTATAGAAGTATACGAAGTTTTCAGATTGTTACAGACTGTTCTGTTTTTGACAGATTCTGTTTTCTATGTGTTGTTTGCTTATTTTGATGAATCTATGGCTAGTATCGCGGGGTATGAACCATGGAAAAGTTGGAATACAGTAGATATTACACAATATAAAATAAGAATAAGATCACAACAGTACCTTGAGTGGTTATTTGCTTTGTTTTACTAACGGAGCTCACAAGTTTTCTGTTGAGTTTTGTGTTGTGAAGTTTTCAAGTTTTGGGAAAGGATTTGATGGACTATGGAATAAGGATGGCAAGAGCCTAAGCTTGGGGATGCCCAAGGTAATATTCAAGGACGTCCAAGATCCTGAGCTTGGGGATGCCCCGGGAAGGCATCCCCTCTTTCGTCTTCATCTATCGGTAACTTTACTTGAGGCTATATTTCTATTCAAGGCATGATATGTGTTTTGCTTGGAGCGTCTTGTATGATTTGAGTCTTTGCTTTTTAGTTTGCCACAATCATTATTTTTGTACACACTTTTTGAGAGTGATACGCTTGAATCGTGATTTATTAGAATACTCTATGTGCTTCACTTATATGTTTTGAGCTAGGCAATTTTGCTCTAGTGCTTCACTTATATCTTTTTAGAGCACGACGGTGGTTTTATTTTATAGAAATTGTTGAACTCTCTTTCTTCACTTATATTATTTTGAGAGTCTCTAAACAGCATGGTAATTCACTTAGGTTATGAATTTAGTCCTAATATGATGGGCATCCAAGGGAGATGTAATAAAAACTTTCATATATAGAGCATTTAATTGTTTTGAGATATGAGGATGGTAATATTATATTCATGCTAGTAGTAATTTGTGGGGTTGAGGAAATAATTGTGTTAAGGTTCCTGATTCCCGTAGCATGCACATATGGTCTTCTAACTGTGTAACCGAATTGAAGTGCATTGTGTCTTGATTGTTTACCTTTGCGTGAAGGTCGGGGGCACGCGATGGTTAACTCCTACCAACCTCCCCCCTAGGAGCATGTGTAGTAGTACTTTGCTTCGAGGGCTAATAAACCTTCTTGCAATAAATATGTGAGTTCTTTATGACTAATGTTGAGTCCACAGATTATACGAACTCTCACCCTTCCACCTTGCTAGCCACTCTAGTGTCGCGCAACTTTCGCCGGTGCATCAAACCACCTTATACCCTTTCTCAAAACAGCCACCATACCTACCTATTATGGCATTTCCATAGCCATTCCGAGATATATTTCCATGTAACTTCACCATTCCGTTTATTATGACACGCAACATCATTGTCATATTGCTTTGCATGATCATGTAGTTGACATAGTATTTGTGGGAAAGCCACCATTCATATTTTTTATACATGTCACTCTTGATCATCGCACATCCCGGTACACCGCCGGAGGCATTCATATAGAGTCATATATTTGTTCTAGTATCGAGTTGTAAGTAAATAAAAGTGTGATGATCATCATTATTAGAACATTGTCCCATGTGAGGTTATCAAAAATAAAAGTGGCCAAAGAAGCCCAAATAAATAAAAGAGGCTAAAGAAGCCCACAAAAAAGAGAGGCCAAAGAGCCCAAAATAAAAAAATAAAAAAAATAAAAGAAAAGAAAAAATGAGAGAAAAAGAGAGAAGGGACAATGTTACAATCTTTTTCCACACTTGTGCTTCAGAGTAGCACCATGTTCTTCATGATAGAGAGTCTCCTATGTTGTCACTTTCATATACTAGTGGGAATTTTCATTATAGAACTTGGCATGTATATTCCAACGATGGGCTTCCTCAAATGCCCTAGGTCTTCATGAGCAAGCAAGTTGATGCACACTCACTAGTTTTATTTTGATCTTTCATACACTTATAGCTCTAGTGCATCTGTTACATGGCAATCCCTACTCACTCACATTGATATCAATTGATGGACATCTCCATAGTCCATTGATTCGCCTAGTTGATTTGAGACTTTGTCCCCACTTTTGTCTATTACCACCTTCTATTCCACCCATAGTACTATATCCATGGCTCACGCTCATGTATTTCATGAAAAGTTGAAAAGGCTGAAGCACATTAAAAAGTATGATACAATTGCTTGGCTGACACCGGGGTAGGTGCTACTTCTCGAGCTTGCATTGTATTCCCTCGAAGAGGAAAGGGTGATGTAGCACAGTAGCGTCAGTATTTCCCTCAGTTTTTGAGAACCAAGGTATCAATCCAGTAGGAGACCACACATGAGTCCCTCGCACCTGCACAAACAAATAAGAACCTCGCAGCCAACACGATAAAAGGGGTTGTCAATACCTTTTCGGTCACTTACGAGAGTGAGATCTGGTAGAGATGATAAGATAATGTTTTTGGTATTTTTGGTATAGAGACTGAAAGTAAATTATGCAAAGTAAAGTAAATAGTTGATGGAAGATTAATATGATGAGAATAGACCCGGTGGCCATAGGTTTCACTAGTGGCTTCTCTCATGATAACAGAATTCTACGATGGGTGAACAAATTACTGTCGAACAATTGATAGAAGAGCGCATAGTTATGAGAATATCTAGGCATGATCATTGTATATAGGCATCACGTCTATGACAAGTAGACCGAATGGATTTTGCATCTACTACTATTACTCCACACATCGACAGCTATCCAGCATGCATCTAGAGTATTAAGTTCAAAAGAGCAGAGTAATGCCTTAAGCAAAATGACATGATGTAGAGGGATAAACTCAAGCAATATGATATAAACCCCGTCCTTTTATCCTCGATGGCAACAATACAATATGTGCCTTGCTGCCCCTGCTGTCACCGGGAAAGGACACCGCAAGATTGAACCCAAAGCCAAGCACTTCTCCCATTGCAAGAACTATAGATCTAGTAGGCCAAACCAAACCGATAATTCGAAGAGACTTGCAAGGATATTTAAATCATGCATAAAAGATTTCAGAAAAGAATCCAATATTGTTCATAGATAATCTTGATCATAAACCCACAATTCATCGGATCTCGACAAACACACCGCAAAAAGATTACATCGAATAGATCTCCTCGAAGATCGAGGAGAACTTTGTATTGAGATCTAAAGAGAGAGAAGAAGCCAACTAGCTAATAACTATGGACCCGAAGGTCTGTGGTAAACTACTCACAACTCATCGGAGAGGCTGTGGTGTTGATGTAGAAGCCCTCCGTGATCGATGCCCCCTCCGGCGGAGCTCTGGAACATGCCCCAAGATGGGATCTCACGGGTACAAAAGGTTGCGGCGGTGGAATTAGGGTTTTGCCCGTCTCCCCGATGTTTTCAGGGTATGGGAGTATATACAGGCTGAAGAGGCACGTCAGGGGAGCCAAAGGGGGCCCACGAGGGTGGGGGCGCGCCTACCCCCTGGGTGCGCCCCTGCCCTCGTGGCCGCCTCCCTCGCCTCCTAGCGTGTACTCCAAGTCTACTATGTTGATATCATTCCAAAAATAACTCTCCCAAAAGTTTCATCCCGTTTGGACTCCGTTTGATATTCCTTTTTTGCGAAACACTGAAATAGGCAAAAAAAACAAGTTGCACTGGGCCTTGGGTTAGTAGGTTAGTCTCAAAAATAATATAAAAGTGTATAATAAAGCCCATTAAACATCCAAAACAGAATACATAATAGCATGGAACAATAAAAAATTAAAGATAAGTTGGAGACATATCAAGCAACCCCAAGCTTAATTCATGCTCGTCCTCGAGTAGGTAAATGATAAAAACGGAATTTTTGATGTGGAATGCTAACCAACATAATTCACAATGTAATTTTCTTTATTGTGGCATGAATGTTCAGATCCGAAAGATTCAAGACAAAAGTCTATATTGACATAAGAATAGTAATACTTCAAGCATACTAACAAAGCAATCATGTGTTCTCAAAATAACATGGCAAAGGAAGTTCATCCCTACAAAATCATATAGTTTGGCTATGCTCCATCTTTGTCACACAAAATACTCAAATCATGCACAACCCCGGTTTCAGCCAAGCAATTGTTTCATACTTAATTTTTTTTCAAACTTTTTCAACTTTCACGCAATACATGAGCGTGAGCCATGGATATAGCACTATAGGTGGAATAGAGTGGTGGTTGTGGAGAAGACAAAAGAGGAAGATGGTCTCACATTAACTAGGCGTATCAACGGGCTATGGAGATGCCCATCAATAGATATCAATGTGAGTGAGTAGGGATTGCCATGCAACAGATGCACTAGAGTTATAAATGTATGAAAGCTCAACAAAAGAAACTAAGTGGGTGTGCATCCAACTTGCTTGCTCACGAAGACCTAGGGCATTTGAGGAAGCCCATCGTTGGAATATACAAGCCAAGTTCTATAATGAAAATTCACACTAGTATATGAAAGTGACTAAACAAGAGACTCTCTATCATGAAGAGCATGGTGCTACTTTGAAGCACAAGTGTGGAAAAAGATAGTAGCATTGTCCCTTTTTCTTTTCTTCTTTTTCTTTTTTTTTTCTTCTTTTTCCCTTTGTTGGGCCTTTCTTTTTTTCTTTGGCCTTTTTTTGGGACAATGCTCTAATATTGATGATCATCGCACTTATATTGATTTACAACTCGATATTACAACTCGATACTAGAACAAAGTATTACTCTATATGAATGCCTCCGGTGGTGTACCGGGATGTGCAATGAATCAAGAGTGACATGTATGAAAAATGATGCATGGTGGCATAGCCACAAATACGATGTCAACTACATGATCATGCATGGCAATATGACAATGATGAAATGTGTCATAATAATGGAAGGGTGGAAAATTGCATGGCAATATATCTCGGAATGGCTATGCAAATGCCATGATATGTAGGTATGGTGGCTGTTTTGTGGAAGGTATATGGTGGGTGTATGGTACCGGCGAAATTTGCGCGGTACAAGAGAGGCTAGCAATGATGGAAGGGTGAGAGTGCGTATAATCCATGGACTCAACATTAGTCATAAAGAACTCACATACTTATTGCAAAAATCTACAAGTCATCAAAACAAAGTACTACACGCATGCTCCTAGGGGAAGGGTTGCTAGGAGTTTACCATCGCGCGATCGCGACCTCCACACAAAGGATGACACTCAATGAAATACCTCATGTTTCAAATTTGTCACACAACGGTTACCATATGTGCATGCTACGGGACTTGCAAACCTCAACACAAGTTTTTCTCAAATTCACAACTACTCTACTAGCATGACTCTAATATCGCCATCCTCATATCTCAAAACAATCATCAACTATCAAACTTCTCATAATATACAATGCACTTTTATGAAAGTTTTTACTATACCCGTCTTGGATGCCTATCATAGTAGGACTAGTTTTATAACCCAAGCACATTACCATGCTGTTCTAAGAGACTCTCAAAAAGATATAAGTGAGGCATGAGAGATCAATAATTTCTACAAAATAAAACCACCACCGTGCTCTAAAAGATATAAGTGAAGCACTAGAGCAAAACTATCTAGCTCAAAAGATATAAGTGATGCACATAGAGTATTCTAATAAATTACAATTCATGTGTATCTATCTCAAAAGGTGTGTCCATCAAGGATGATTGTGGAAAACTAAAAAGCAAAGACTCAAATCATACATGACGCTTGATACGTCCAAAATGTATCTACAATTTCTGCTTGCTCCATGCCACTTTTGGGTGATATTGCTATGATATTCATACACTTCCATACACTTTTGATCATATTTGGACTAACTTCCTAATCCAGTGCACCCCAGTGCCAGTTTCTGTTTTCGGCTATTTTTGTATTTCAGGTTTTCACGTTTCGAGAACTGCCCAGAAAAATCCAGAAAAATTATATAAAAAATCAGCGATCCGGAAACAACACTGCGTCCGAAGGGCAGCCTGGGGGGGGGGGGGCACCAGGGCTCCAGGCGCCCTGGCGGCGCGCCCCCCCTGGGCCGCGCCGGGGGGGGCGCCTGGGCCCCCCGAAGCTCCCCCGGTGCCCTACTTTGGCATATATTTAAAGGGTCCTCCGTAACCCTCAGAACAGGAACTCTTTTCGCGATCCCATCTCTGTTCCACCGCCGCCGCCGCTTCCAAGATCGGGAGCACCATGAGAACTCTTCCCGGCACCCTGCCGGAGGGGAGGATCACCACCGGGAGCTTCTCCACCACCATGGACGCCTCCCGGATGACTCGTGAGTAGTCTCCCTTGGACCATGAGTCCATGACCAGTAGCTATGTGATGTTCTCCTCCCGTTCTTGTGCTTCACTAATTAGTCCTCGTGAGCTGCCCTACATGATTGAGGCACCTATGTAATCCTTATGCTGTTGCTATGTTGAGTTTGCCAGGATCCGATGGATTATGAGATTATGTTCAGATTGATCTTGAGTAATATATTTGATTCACCTCTTTTATATTTTTGTTCATAAGTAATTCTTGCATGTTATCCGTTGTTATTTATTGCTTTGGCCGAGTAATAGGTAGTGACTCCAAGAGGGAACGTTATGCTCGATTGTGGGTTCATGCCCCTCGATGACTAGCTTGAGTGACAGAAACATGAGTCTAGGGGATGTGCTGTTGCCACAAGGGGGAAAACAATGGTGCTTGTGCCCGCGGGTGCAAGGATTGTTTACTTTACGCAAAGTTCTTTTAATGCAGTTGTCTGTTGCATTGAGTTTACACTATGGGTGGGACTCGCAACTTTATACCAGCAAGATGTTCTGGATAGATATCTCAAGGTGGATGATTAGTAGTAGGCATTGATGGATTTCGGTCTACTTACTTTGGCATACCGCCCATGCTTTGAACCTCAACCTTTCTTGCAATGTAGTCAGCATTGGTTTGCGTTCGTGGTCCTGTCAATTGCCCAGCTGTAATTTGTTTACCTCACATAGCTGTTTTATCATCTTTTGGGAGAGAGACATCACTAGTGAACATCATGAGACTCCGGTCCATATTACCATCATTGATCACATCCGCTATTTACTTTCCGCTATTTACTTACTATTGCAAAACACCATCTATCACTACTATCATTGCTTTTAACCCTTTGTGAACTACAAGGCCGGAGGGATTGACAACCTCTCTGTACTCGTTGGGAGCAAAGTTATTTGTATCTATGTGCAGGTCCACGTTGATTGCTACTAATCTGGCGTCGTAGCAATTGACACCTACTTGTTGAACTTAGGAGTCTCTGGGGATTCGATCCTTGGCATCTTTGCTAAGGGAAAACACTTCTACTTACTGCATCTTACACCTTCCACTTGGGGTAACCAACGAGGGGTTCGAGGCCCATCAAGGAGTATTTTCTGGCGCCGTTGCCGGGGACTCCACTCTTCAGGATAGGGGAGTTGCATGCTATCTTTTACCCTTGCTTTTTAGTCTTGTTAGTTTACCTTTCAGTTTTTGCTTTAGTACCTTTTTATTGAAAATCACAAAAATAGTTATCTTGCTTGCTTGCTACTATGGGTTCCACCGAGAACACCAAGTTGTGTGACTTCACTAGTCACAACAACGATGACTTTATCAGCACACCTATCACTACACCTGCCACTTCAGCACCTTCATATGAAATTAAACCTGCTTTACTGAACTTAGTCATGAGAGAACAATTCTCCGGTGCTGGAGATGATGCTGCTTTACACTTGAACAACTTTGTTGAACTTTGTGATATGCAAAAGTACCAAGAAATAGATGGTAATATTGTTAAGCTTAAGCTTTTTCCTTTCTCGTTGAGAGGAGGAGCTAAAATTTGGTTTCGGTCTTTGCCTAGAAATAGCATAGATTCATGGGACAAGTGCAAAGATGCTTTTATCGGAAAATACTATCCACCTGCTAAAATTATCCAACTTAGAAGTAACATAATGAGTTTTAAACAATTGGATAATGAACACGTTGCCCAAGCTTGGGAACGCATGAAATCTCTTATCAAGAACTGCCCTACTCACGGTTTGACTACTTGGATGGTTATCCAAACTTTTTATGCAGGCTTGAACTTTACCTCGCGGAACTTGTTAGATTCGGCCGCGGGAGGAACTTTTATGTCAACTACACTTGGTGCTGCCACAAAGCTTCTCGATGAGATGATGACCAACTATTCCCAATGGCACACCGAACGCGCTCCAACAGGTAGGAAGGTAAACTCTGTCGAGGAGATTTCCTCCCTCAATGAAAAAGTTGACTTGATCATGTCTCTACTTTCGAAGCAATCTACTGTTGATCCTTGTGATGTTCCTTTAAATTCTTTGATTGCTCAAGAACAAGTAGATGTGAACTTTATCTCTAGAAACAATTTTAACAACAATGCTTATAGGAGTAACTTTGGTAACAATCCTAGACCGTTCCCCTCTAACTCTTATGGGAACAACAATGCTTATCCTAGTACCAAGAACTTCAATACTGAACTAGAGACCATGCTTAGAGATTTCATTACTACCCAAAAAGCCTTTAATAAGAATGTAGAAGAGAAACTACATAAACTAGATGATCTTTCTTTTAAGGTAGACCACTTAGCCAATGAGGTAAAATTGCTAAAAATTGAAACTTCTCCTCTTAAGGAGAGGGAAGTCATCTCTATTAATGCTACTCAAGTGCAAATTAATGAAAATATTAGGATGATGGCTAAGCTTAAAGAAAGATGGGCTAGAGAAAGGGAGGAAGAGGAAAGAATTAAGAGCCTTCCTACCCACCACACTGTTGCTACTATCCAAGTTGTTGAGGATGTTCACACTCTTAGCACCCCATGTACTCCTGGTCCCAATGGACATATTAATGGTGATGCTATGACTATAGAAACTACCAAACAAGAGAACCTTAAGGACACCACTACCACTTTACTTGATGCTCATGACCTTGATTTTGATAATTGCACTCTTACCGAAGTTATTGATTTCCTTCACAAGATGTCTAGAGATCCCCGCACTAGCACGCTTAACCTTGCCTTCACAGAGCATATCACTAATGCTCTCATCAAAGCTAGGGAGGAGAAACTTAGAGTAGAAGCCTCCATACCTAGAAAGCTAGAAGATGGTTGGGATCCTATGATAAAAATTAATTTGAATGACTTCTCTTGTTATGCATTATGTGATGTTGGTGCTAGTACCTCTGTTATGCCCAAAAGGATATATGATATGCTTAAATTGAAACCTTATGATTCTTGTTCTTTTGTTGTTCATCTCGTTGATTCTTCCATAAAGAAACCTTTGGGGAGGATCGACGATGTTCTTATTGTTGTCAATGATAATTATGTGCCCGTTGATTTCACTATTATGGATATTGCATGTGATCCTTCTTGTCCAATTATTTTGGGACGTCCCTTTTTGCGCACCGTTGGTGCTGTCATTGACATGAAAGAGGGTAATATAAAATTTCAGTTTCCTCTCAAGAAAGGGATGGAACACTTCCCTCGTAAGAAGATCAAGTTACCTTTTGAGTCCGTTGTACGGGCTAGTTATTCTTTTACTCTTGATAAAACTTGATCTATGCATTATGCCTAGCTTAAAGGCATAAAAGAAAGCGCTTTTGGGAGGCAGCCCACATGAATAAATTTTTGCTTTTGTTGTGTCTTGATGTTGTTTACTGCTGTAGCATCATCATTGTATCTTTGCTTTTCATATTTGTGCCAAGTATAGCCTCTGATTGCTAGAAAGTTCAAAAGTTGTGAGGTGCTGTCCAGGAAACAGATTCTGTCCTTGGATAGAAAAATTCGTATAAAATCACCAGATCATCTTTTTGGTCCGAATGTTTTCGACAGCGTTCTCTATATAATTGTATTTCGTGCGTCTGTTCTGAGTTTTTTGATTTGAGTTGCAGAAGTATCCCGAACAGATGAATTACTGCCTGTTGTTCTGTTTTTCACAGATTCTGTCCTGTTTTGCCTTACCTTCACTTTGCAAATCAAGAACTTGCTTTTTCTTTGCAAAAACCTTTTGGCAATCTTGAGAAACAGTATAACTTCAATAATATCTTTATTTCCAGCAAGGTATAATTATTTTATTAAGGGTACTAACCTCGCTAATCAGATTATGATGAGTTATGTATGAAGGGAGTTTTCAAGTGTGCGAGGGAAGATGATAAAAAAGATTCAGGAGTGTCAAGCACTCAAGCTTGGGGATGCCCCCGCGCACCCCCAAGAAATATTCAAGGAGACTCAAGCGTCTAAGTTTGGGGATGCCCCCGTGCATCCCCTTATCCATCAACATTATCAGTTCGTAGGGGATACCTAGAACATAACATAGAATTTTCATGTCTATCTATGTTGTGTGTGCTCTTTGTCTTTTAATAGCTACTATCATACTCTGCTCTTACTATTCATGCTTATCTTTTCAAAGAGCTTTTGTTTAGTTGGTTGCTTGAACTCTCTTTAATTATCATGCTCACCTTATTAAGAGAGTTTGCTTCCGTTGCATTGGTTAATGTGTCTATGATAAAGATGCTACTTGCATGATGGTGCTTAGTAGTTCAGGTTTTCTTATGGTTAATCTCAATTAGCTGGGGGGTTCCCAATGTGTTATTGGAGTACCAACTTGGTTTGTTTGCCTATGATGCGGCATGGTTTAGTAATATCTACCTTCGAGAATTTATTTTGATTGACTTGGCGTATGCTCACGCATATTTAAGACTGTAAAGAAAGTCTGTCAAGCCTTGATGATCTTTTGTTTCCGAGTAGCGATATAACTACCATGCCTGATTCAATATTGCTTTGTCGCTCTGCATGATTATGACCGTCATTGCTCTCTTAATTGGTCGCTCCCAGTCTTTTGCTAACCTCCACCTGTACTAAGAACTAACCATGCAATACATAGCTCATGGGAAAGTAGCCTAAAAACTATTGTGGTAAAGAATATGTTGCCTATGTATCTTATTTCTTATGAGTTGCTTGCTGAGCGGTAACCATGTTTCTGGGGACGCCATCAACTGTCACACTTTTTTTGAATATCATGTGAGTTGCTATGCATGTTCGTCTTGTCCGAAGTAAGGGTGATTTACCGTGGGTTGAATTAATATGCATATTGTTAGAGAAGAACATTGGGCCGCCAACCAAAGCCATGTATCATGGTGGAAGTTTTAGCTTGGACCTTAATCCTCAATCTCTCATGAGAATATGCTTATGCATTGAAGAGGAGTCCATCATCTATTTTCTATGTTGTCCCGGTATGGATGTCCTCAAGTTGAGATTTAACAAAAACGAGAAATCAAATGCGATCTATCTCCTTGGACCTTTGTACAGGTGGCATAGAGGTACCCCTTTGTGACACTTGGTTGAAACATATTCAATGTGTCGGTGTACTAAGATAGGGGTACCTTAGTACCCCAACTTGTGCACGGGCAGTAGCAGCTTCCCGTGGCAGGGCTTACCACGTGCTCGCCAAGAACCTTTCTGGTCCCTATGAAGCCATTCAAGAACAAAGTATACAAGTCAGAAGATCAAGGCCCCGGCAAGAGGAGCTTGCCGGGAAGGCCGCACCAGGCTCAAGGTTATCACTTTAGCACAAGACCCTGGCAAGAGGAGCTTGCCAGGAAGGCCAAGGAATACATATCTCAAGAGATGCCTCGGCGCATCATGCGCCCCGGCAGGACCCGGAGAGCGACAAGCTTCCGGGCCCAGCAAGATCACGACCCCGGCAAGGTGCTTGCCAGGGAAACCTACGCTGTGTGCCCGCGGTCCAGCTCATCTGCCCACGCGTCGCCCTAGGGCCCTTCCAGGGGCGCGTGGGAGACGGCTATGCAGCCTGGGGCACACGGTGGCAAGCCACGGTGACGAGGCTACCGCCGTGGCGAACGGAGAAGCATGGACGGACGCTTTTGGGGCGACGGCGACGGGCATTTAATGCCCTTGTCCCCCACTGTCATAGTTAGGTGAAGACCACTATTCATATACTGTTCATGCACTGTTACAACTACCACCAAATTTACACTTTTACCCTCCTCTACGTTGACACCTGTCGGTGACCCCTTTGAGCTATAAAAGGAGGCCCATGCACAACGTAGAGGGGGTTCGAAACCTAGACAACTCTCTCGCTCGGTGTAGCTAGTACTGTAGATCTTCAAGCTCCCGAGCTCAAGAACTCAATACAACCTAAGCAGGAGTAGGGTTTTACGCGCCCGCGCGGCCCGAACCTGGGTAAAACTGCCCGCGTGTGCCCCTCGATCTGCTCTCCGTGCTCCCTCCGCTCCCTTACCGCAACGTAAAAGGGGCTCCGGTCCCATAGGTGCTCGTGGGAGGATAGTTTCCCCCGACATCTTTGGCGCGCCAGGTAGGGGGCGTCGATGTTGTGCGAACCTGATCCGGCGCTCACGCGGGCGCAACCTTCAGCAACTTCACCAGCTTCATCAACCTCATCGACAACATCAACA
Source organism: Secale cereale (assembly GCA_902687465.1). Classification (NCBI taxonomy): domain Eukaryota; kingdom Viridiplantae; phylum Streptophyta; class Magnoliopsida; order Poales; family Poaceae; genus Secale; species Secale cereale. Next base: position 174,909,851 of record LR738712.1, read on the forward strand.
TGCCTCCGAAGAAGAAGGCTTCGGAGGTCGGAGGCCCGTCTGCGTCGATCCCACCGCCACCAGAACCAACGGTTGGTGGAGGAGACACCGGCGGAAGGGTGGTCGCCGGCGAGGAAACTCACGGCGCCACCAAGTCCAAGGACAAGACTGACGACCGGGCGAATTCCAAAGGCTCGGTGTCAGTACACGCCCCGCGTCCCTCCCAGGAGGTGCAAGACCCGCAGCGGCGTGGTACTGGAGGTACCATACGCTTGCTGGGGCGTGGCCAAGCCGGAGGATCATGGGATGCTCAAGGCCAGCGCGCTGGTACGAGCAAGGCGCGGTCGCCGGGGCAGGAACATGCTCCTTCTAACGCTGTTAGAAGTCCGAGCGTGTCCCGCCCCTCGCACCGTTCGCCACCGTTTCCCTCCTCTCCGGCAGAAGCTCTAGCAAGAGCACAACTGCTCCTCGACTTCCCTCTAGCGGCAGACAAAGCCGAAGACTGGAGGGCGACGATCCAGAGTCTCATCGCCTTCGCCAACAACGACGCGCCTCAGCAGCCGGCAACCTCACGGCCGCGGCAAGTCGACCAAGCGAAGGCCGATGGCGACAAGACCGCCGGGGGTGCAACTACCGTGCACTCCCCGCCGCGGAAGCAGAAATCGCCACCCCGCCGGATCAACATCGACGACGACTCTACGGCATCGTCGGATCCGCGGGCTCGCCGCGATCAGCGCCAAGTCCTCGACGACAGGCGACAGGAGGACGCTCGGACCCGTATCGAGCGTCGACGAGAAGCCAGAAGACAATCTGATCAGCGCGCTGGGACCGCTGTCGACGCGCATGCGACCGGTGAACCAGGCGACTTGCCGTACGCGGCAGGTTGCCCTGCGTTCACCCGTGAGCTGCGGCAAGTCCAGTGGCCCAGCATGAAGAATTTCAAGCCCGACGTACCCGAGAAGTACGACGGCAAGACACACCCCTCGGAGTTCCTCAGCATCTACACCATTGCGGTGCAGGCTGTCGGGGGACGCGACGAGAAGATCCTAGCCAACTACTTCCCGCTAGTGCTTAAGCCAAACGTCCGGTCTTGGCTTATGCACTTGCCGGAGAACTCCATCTCTTCATGGGCGGATCTGTGCCACCAGTTTGTCGGCGCCTTCACGGGCGGCCACAAACCCCACGGCCAGGAGAGCGATCTCCACATCCTCGCCCAGAAGGACGGAGAATCCCTGCGCAAATACATCCAAAGATTCAGCCGCGTCCAGCACAACATTCCCAACGTCCACCCTGCCGCGGTTATCAGCGCGTTTCATCAGAACGTGCCTAACCGCCGGATGAGGGAGGAGATGGCCATGACCAAGATCCGGGATGTCAGTGAGCTCTACGCTCTGGCTGACAAGTGTGCGCGCGCCGAAGAGGGGAGGAGACTCCTCGGAGAGGATACTGGCGCAGGAGGAAGCGACAGCGAGGATGCCGCCCCGGCAAGGAAAAACCGGCGGCGGAATAACAGAAAGAAGAAGAGCAAGGAGGTGCTGGTTGTCGAGCAGTCCGGCAAGGAGGCTCCCGCCAAGAAGGCACAGGCTGGCGGTTCCGGCAAGGAGCCCGCCCCTGTAGCGGCAGCCGACAAGGAGGACGGCTCCGACAAGCAGTACTGCAAGATCCACCGCACCAAGGGCCACGATCTCCAAAACTGCAAAAGAGTCGAGTACCTCGTAGAGCAGCAGAAGGCTGAATACGAGCGTCGCGACAAGGAGAAGGCCCAAGGTGGCGGAGGAGAACCCAGCAAGAAACGACCGTTCAATGGCCGGGGAGGACGCCGCGGCAAGGCCAAGCAGCGGCAAGGTGACAGACCTCCCCGGGGCCGCGACAAGGATGAGGATGAAGACGACGATGATGACATGGAAGAAGGAGACGACAGCGAGCAGGAGTTCCAGAAGGCCACAGAGGTTCTGTGTGTCGACGGAGGTGCCTCTCTGCACACTTCCCACCGCCAGCTCAAGCAGTGGGTGCGAGAAGTGAATGCAGCAGAGCCGCCCGTCGAGTCACGCAGGCTGCTGAAGTGGTCCGGCACGCCCATCATCTTTGACCTCGAGGACCACCCTGACCGCACAACTGCGGTCGGGTGCTTGCCGATGTTGGTCTCACCAACTATCCGCAACCTCAAGGTCACCAAGATGTTGGTTGACGGCGGGGCCGGCCTGAACTTGATCTCCTCAGCTGTGATCAAGAAGCTACAGATCCCAGACGGCGAGCTCGAAGAAACCGGGTCGTTCCAAGGGATCAACCCGGGAAGGAGCAAGCCAAAGGGGAAGATCACGCTGCCAGTGACCTTTGGCGGGGAGCTCAACTTCAGGACGGAGAGGATTACGTTTGATGTTGCCGATATCCCATTACCATACAATGGGATACTTGGCCGTCCTGCCCTCGCCAAGTTCATGGCAGCTTCCCACTATGCATACAACGTACTCAAGATGCCGGGGCCGATAAGCGTCATCTCTGTCCCTGGCGACAAGAAGGACACGCTTATCTGCGCCGACAAGATCTACCGGGATGCAGCAGCCGCAGCAGAGAGCAACACACTTGCCGCTGAAGCTCCCAGGGGGGAAGACCAAGACCAAGTCCGGCAAGAGCTCTGGAGCCCACTCCGGCGAACGCACCTCCTCGGAGTGCTGCGCTGCCGTCGAGGACGCACCATCGAGCTCCACCGGCAAGTGTAAGAAAGGAATGGCAGCTCCACCGGCAACCAAGAAGGTGTCCGCCAACGAGGACGGCACTGGTGGTACCTTCACCATCAGTGCTACACTCGACCACAAATAGGAAAGCGCGCTCGTTGCCTTCCTGCGGGCGAATGTCGATGTGTTTGCATGGCAAACATCTGACATCCCCGGCGTTCCCAGGAAGGTAATTGAGCACAAGCTTGCTGTTTGTCCTCATGCGTGGCCCGTCAAGCAGAAGGTCAGGAAGCAAGCCGTGGAGCGCCAAGAGTTCATCGCCGAAGAGATAAAGAAGTTGGAAGCAGCAGGCCTGGTTAGAGGCGCAATCCATCCTACGTGGTTAGCTAATCCAGTTGTCGTACGCAAGGCCAATGGGAAGTGGAGACTTTGTATAGACTTCACTGATGTGAATAAAGCATGTCCCAAGGATCCATTTCCCTTGCCGCGTATTGACCAGATTGTCGACTCCACCGCCGGGTGTGAGCTGCTTTCCTTCCTTGATGCATACTCAGGTTACCACCAGATATTCATGGCCAAGGAAGATGAAGAGAAGACTGCATTCATTACTCCATGCGGCACATATTGCTTCATACGCATGCCCTTTGGATTGAAGAATGCAGGCTCGACATTTGCAAGGGTGGTGCACATTGCTTTTTAGCCACAGATACACAGAAATGTAGAAGCTTACATGGATGATATAGTGGTCAAGAGCAAGAGCAAAGATACCCTGATACAGGACTTAGAGGAAACCTTTGAGAATCTGCACAAGATCCAACTCAAGCTGAACCCCGAGAAGTGCGTCTTCGGAGTTCCCTCCGGCAAGCTTCTCATGTTCTTTGTGTCCCAGAGGGGGATTGAAGCCAATCCCGACAAGATAAAAACCATCGAGCAAATTGAAGCCCCGAAGCGCGTCAAGGACGTAAGAAGACTTGCTGGTTGTGTGGCTGCCCTCAGCAGGTTCATTTCAAAGTCTGCAGAGCGCGCCCTGCCTTTCTTCAAAATTTTGAAAAAGGCAGGTCCCATGAAATGGACTCCGGAAGCGGAGGCAGCGCTGCAAGACTTGAAAGGATACCTGTCCTCCACTCCGATACTTGTCGCACCTAGGCCACAAGAGAAGTTGTTGTTGTACCTAGCGGCAACCAATCAAGTGGTTAGTGCTGCGTTAGTAGCGGAGAGGGAGGCAGATGAGGAACCCACATCCCCGGCAAGCGAATCCAGCGACAAGCAGGGGGCTTCCCCGACAAGCTCTGGCCCCGACAAGGACAAGTCTGCGCAGGAACAAGGAGAAGTAAGAAGGAAGATGGTGCAGCGCCCAGTGTATTTTGTAAGTTCCCTCTTACAGGGGGCTAGATCAAGATACTCTGGGGTGCAGAAGTTGCTGTTCGGCCTCCTCATGGGCTCAAGAAAGCTACGCCATTACTTCCAAGCACACGAGATAACGGTGGTCACTCTCTTTCCGTTGAAGAGGATATTGCAGAATCTCGAAGCAACAGGCAGGATCGTCGAGTGGGCACTGGAGCTGTCAAGCTTTGGTCTCAAGTTTGAGAGTACTTCAACCATACAGAGCAGAGCTTTGGCAGAATTCATAGCGGAATGGACCCCAACACCAAATGAAGAAGTCCCAGAGACAAGCGTCCCCGTCCAAGAAGCGAGCAACGAATGGATAATGTACTTTGATGGTGCTTTCTCGCTGCAAGGCGCCGGTGCCGGCGTGGTACTCATAGCGCCCACCGGAGAGCACCTCAAGTATGTTGTCCAGATGCACTTTCCCAAGGAGCAAGCGACAAACAATACTGCTGAGTATGAAGGTTTGCTTGCCGGCCTCAGAATTGCGGCCGAGCTTGGGATCAAGAAGTTGATTGTGCGGGGAGATTCACAGTTGGTGGTCCGACAAGTGAATAAGAGTTACCAGAGCCCTTTGATGGAAGCTTATGTTGATGAAGTGAGGAAGCTTGCAGAACACTTTGAGGGTCTGCAAATGGAGCACGTCCCCAGAGCTCAGAATGATATTGCAGATGGCCTCTCAAAGTGTGCTGCAATGAAGTTACCTGTGGAACCAGGGACCTTCCTGCTCAAGTTAACTCAGCCATCCGTTACACCATCAGTTGGGCAAAACAAGAAGAGGAAATTGGTCTCCGGCGACTACTTGCCGGCGGATCTTCCAGAAGCCGCCGCCAAGGTCCCCAGGATCAATAGCCAAGATGCTGAGGAACAGTTTGCTCCTGCGGATCCAAGGGTCTGTACAGTTGAAGCAAACGTTCCCGACAAGCCTTGCCCCGGCAGGCTTGCCGGGGGACCATCAGCTCCGGCAGAGCCGCTGGTTCTTGCCGTAGAAGCTGAGGTTCCCGCAGCAGCCCTCATGCCTTTAGTCCTTGTTGTTGAGCCTCAGGCTCCAGCATGGGCACAACAAATCGTCCGTTTTCTGCAAACTGGAGAACTTCCCGACGAGCCAGAAGAGATAGAGAAAATAACCAGGCAGTCAAGTATGTACCAGTTCGTTGGCAATGAACTGTACAGAAGAAGACTCAATGGTGTCAGGTTGAAGTGCATTTCCAGAGAAGATGGACAGAAGCTGTTGGCAGAGATACATGGAGGCATATGTGGCCACCACATTGGCACAAGGGCACTTGCCGGGAAGGCGTTCCGGCAAGGGTTCTTCTGGCCATAAGCCCTCCAAGATGCAACTGCACAAGTAACCAAGTGTGAAGTGTGCCAGTTCCATGCCAAGCAAATTCACCAGCCAGCTCAAGCTCTCCAGACGATCCCTTTGTCCTGGCCCTTCTCGGTCTGGGGGCTCGATATTCTCGGCCCCTTTCCCCGCGCAGTCGGGGGCTTTGAGTACTTGTACGTAGCAATCGACAAGTTCACAAAGTGGCCAGAAGTGGAACCAGTGAGAAAGGTGACAGCACAGTCAGCAGTCAGGTTCTTCAGATCGATTGTTTGCCGTTTCGGAATCCCTAACAGGATCATCACCGACAACGGCACACAGTTTACAAGTCGCACCTTCATGCAGTACGTCCAAGACCTTGGCGCCAAGGTCTGCTTCGCTTCTGTTGCTCACCCGAGGAGCAATGGTCAAGCAGAGAGGGCCAATGCTGAAGTGCTGCGCGGACTCAAGACAAGAACCTTCGACAGGCTGCACAAGTGCGGAAGGAATTGGATAGAGGAGTTGCCGGCGGCTCTTTGGTCAATCAGGACGACACCAAATCGAGCCACCGGACAGACACCCTTTGCTCTTGTCTATGGAGCAGAGGCAGTTCTCCCCACGGAACTCGTATACGGATCTCCTCGAGTGCTCGCTTATGATGAGCTCGAGCAAGAGCAACTGCGACAAGATGATGCATTGCTCCTTGAGGAGGAACGTCTCCAGGCTGCTGTACGAGCTGCTCGATACCAGCAAGCCTTGCGTCGCTATCACAGCCGCAAGGTCAAGGCCAGGAGTCTCGAGGAAGGCGACCTTGTTCTTCGGCGTGTTCAGTCCGCCAAGAATTCCAACAAGTTGACGCCGAAGTGGGAAGGCCCTTATCGGGTGAGACAAGTCACAAGGCCCGGTGCTGTCCGCCTTGAGACCGAAGAAGGCTTACCGGTGAGCAACTCCTGGAACATAGAGCATCTTCGCAAGTTTCACCCATAAGGCGCGGTTGCCGTGATCCGCTCCGGCAACCACCTTTTGTACAAGTCTTGCCGCTGTTGCATGTAAACCTTGGTACAAAGCCGGGCGCAGATCCCGTGCATCAGTAAAGCTTTTGTGCTTCGCACTATTTGTCATTTTCATGCCTTTCTTTGTTATTTGCATGCATCATCTGACACTTTGTGCAACGCACGTCCCCGGTAAGCACTAGCAAGCCATGAGGCCCTATACTTGTTTTTCCTCCTCTTCTTCTTTCCCTCTTAAGCAGAAGGAGTATTCCTCGCGCACAAGTTTGCCGGGGGGGAAGGAGATGGAGGCATGAACCAAGTGCCGTTCAAGAAAGAGAAGCCTTGTCGGGGAGCAAACAATCTATGAAAGCTAAGTTACCAAAGTTTGAGTAATTCAAATTTTTCAAATTTTTCTAGTTGTCTTCCTTGAACAACCACACTTTGTATGGAAAACCTGTGCGCGGAGGAACCTACCCGTGGCTAGCCGCACCCTTACTTTGTTTCGAGCACGCTCAACGACTTAAGTGAGCTGCGACAAGTGTCGCACCCTTACTTCATTTTCGAGTTCGCTCAGCAACCTAAGTGTGCTGCGACTAGCTGCGGCAAGGTTTCTTGCCGGCAAGGGTATCGCCAGCAGGCCGCTAAGAGTCCAGCACTCAGCGCTCGCGGCAAGGGTCCTTTGCCGGCAAGTTCCCTAAAAACGTAGGGTGGAATGCATACAAAGTGAAGGGACCAAAGCAAGGGAGATAACACTGCATTGGTTGCTCAAAATAAGATTGTATATTACAAAGATAACTTGCTGCAATACTAACAGATTCTTGTCCGTAACATGCTTTGCAGCGGCAAAGGAAGCAGAAAGAAAGGGATCTAATCTACGCGGTTGCCTTCACGCCTCGTGATCTTGCCCACCTTGGCGACGATGTGGGCAACCTGCGCCTTCAACGCCTCCTGGTCAGCTTCAGGCGGCAGGGTGCGGAGGACGTTGACGAGGTTGATGCCGGGGTTGCGGTAGACGATCTTCGACAAGACCCGCTCCATGGTGCCCATGCAGAGCCGACGCGCCTCGTCGGCCAGCTGCACGGGGATCTTCTCCCGCAGCCGCGCAAGCGCCGGCGCGATTCCCCTGAAGAATAGACTCAACTTAGCGCTGTGGGGGAGACTCTCGTCCGGGGAGTACACGAGATGCTCCGCCCTCAGCGCCATCATCTCCATGTCAATATTGGCAGCGGAGGTGACCAGCTCATCAGTCCACTGATGCACTGCCTGGTTGAAGTTGTTCGCCGAGACGGCGGCGCTCTCCACCAAGGCCTTTTCCTTGCGGAGTTCGTCCTTCAGCTTCGTCTCGCGGTCCCGGGCGGCGTCGAGCGAGTCAGTCAAGGTGGAGACCTTCAGCTCTAAGTCAGCGATGGAGTTCCTGGCGTCAGAGAGCTCTGTGCCCTTCTCGGAGAGACGTACCTACAGCTCAGAATTGGTGTGGGCGTCTTTCTCCCGCTCCACGTTGAGCGCGGTGACCCTATCTTCGCTCGCCTTCAGGAACAACTCCAGCTGCTCCACCTTGGCCTCCAAGTCTTTCTTGGCGGTCTCTGCGGTGGCTGCGGCGTTCCTCGCCTCCTTCAGAGCCCCGCCAATGGCCTGCTCCCGGGCGGCGAGGTCGTCCTCGTGGGCATCGAGGTCGACCTTCCGCTGGTTGAGTACTCCTTCCCGCCGAGACAGCTCCTCGGCGGCCAATCGTTGCTGCTCCTCGGCCTCAGCTTTTTCGAGGAGGAAGGCTTGCTGCGCCCCGGCAAGCTCTTCACGCTCCTCCGCCAAGTTGCGGAGGGCAGCCTGGTTGGCGGCGCAGAGCTCCGCGGCGCGCTTCTCCAGATCAGCTCCAGCCTTGGCGGCGAGAGCCTCCCGAGACTCCAACTTCGCCTGCCTGGCCCGGTACAAGGCCAGGAGCCGACGAAGGAGTCTCTTCTCTTCGGGCTCGTCGCTGCTGCCGGGCGCTTCAACAACCTTCAATCCGGCGGAGGCGAGGACCTCTCCGTCAAAGGTCTCTCCCTCCGCGGGTGCTCGAGACGAGGACGCCCACGGGACTTGTATGAAAACCCCGTTGGCGGCCTCCAGGTAGACGCCCTGCCCAGCCGCGGAGGCGGAAGGGTCGGCGGCCGGTGCAGCGGCCGGCGCTCCTGCGGCCTCCGGGCCAGCAGTGCGGTCGCCGGTCCCTTCCCCAGCCACGGCGTCTGTGGTCGGGGCGGTCTCTTCAGCGGCAGGCTCGTCGGCCCTAGCCATTCCCTCGGTGGCAGTGGCGTTGCCCCCGTCGCCGTGCACCTCCTCCTCAGCGGTGGCCTCCGTCTCCATCCGCTCCGGTGCAGGAGGATCCAGCAGAAGAAAAAGAAAAGAAAGAATCAAGCAAATATCCAAAAAGACAAATCCAAGAAGAAGAAGTTGCAAGGTTTACCTTCGCGGACTTCTTCGACGACAGGGTCCCTCGCTGGGGAATTCTCCCTTGGCGGCGGAGTAGTGGCCCCTACTGGCGGAGGGCAGCCTGCTCCCTCCCTTGGCGGGCTGCTCACCCTTGTCGGGCTGCTCACCCTTGGCGGGGTACTCGCCCTTGGCGGAGTGCCCGTCCTTGGCGGAGCGTTCTCCCTCGCCGGGGAGTTCATCCTTGGCGGGGAGGGTGGAGCAAGTGGCTCGTCGGGGGCGACCTCCTGGTGCTCCTGCGGCTGCGGCTCCACTTCTGCACAAGACAACAAGACATCAACCAAAATGATAACCTCAAGCGCACCCGTCAAGCAGAAAGATAAATACCAGACTTACGCTGGGGGCTGCGCTGGGGGCTGCTCCTCGGAGCAGCAGGCTGATCCGGCAAGCTCGTCGCCGGCGCGTCGCTTGTCGCCGCGACGGGCTCGTCGTCCTCAATGGTGACCACAGGGATCTTGGCCCTCTTCGCCATCCGCTGGGTCAAGGTCCTGCGAAGCAAAACAAAAGCAAGATCAGAACCAAGCAAGGAAAATCAAGACAAAATCGAAGAAACTAAAAGAATTGCAAGTACTTACTCCTCTTCCTCTTCGTCGGAGCTGAGGGCGGAGAAGTCAAACTCTGCCTGGTGTGCTCCCGCACGAGGAGCTGGAGGAGAAGGCTCTCTCGGGTGCTTGGCGGGCTCCGGGGCTGTGAGCTGTGAAGACACGGCCCCCGTCATCGCCGAGGACCGAGGGGCAGAAGGAGCACCCGTTCCGCTCCGGGAAGATCCTCCTCCACTCGGCGCTCGAGCACGGGGTGCCTCCTTGACGGCCTCGCTCGTCTTGGTGGCACGCGTCGCACGGCGCTTCGGCTGCTGTCGAGGCGCCTGTGGCCTCGCCGTCTCAGCTGCCTTGCGGAGGCGCTTCTTCGGTTGCTGCGTAGGGCTTGGCGGAGGCGGAGAGTTCTCCGAGGACGAGGAGGCATCGTCGTCAAGATTCAGAGATCCACCAGAGTCTTCATCGGAATCTCCAGCCTCGGCGTCCTCCTCCTCCTCGGCAGGCCCGCTGGACTCAGTACCATGCCTGGCGGCCTCGCTCCCCCCGGCAACCTCGCTCGTCCCGGCAAACTTCACGGAAGGCTCCCCGGCAAACTCCTCGGGCGCAATCTTCAGCAGCTTGAGGATTTCCGCCTCCTCTGCTTGACTTACTGCGTCCGCGGCCTGAGCCTCTTCCACAGTGTATCCAAATTCGCCCGCTGCCGCAGCTGCGGCGGCCTCCTCCATCCTGGAGGCGATGAAAGCTACATCCCGGTCAGTAGTATCCTGGGTGAGGCCCTTTCTCTCCTCGGCGTTGCGGGGCTTCTCGACCAAGTTGTCGAAGAAGGTCAGCACGGTCTCCGGTGAAGGCTCCAGCCAAGTGGGGACGATGCCATGGGAGTCACACTCGGGCATCATCGCGCGTATGGAATCGCGGGCAGTGCTGTTGCACAGCGGCACCACTCCCCGGGAAGGTTTGAACCACTCCGGGTGGTTGGGGTCATGCTTGAAGAGCTCCCGAACCATCCCCTTCAACTCCAAGGCGGTGAAGTTGTAGTTCAATCCAGGGCGCAGCCTCATGATGTCTGCCGCATTGCCGAATTCCCAGGCGGGCCTCTTCCTTTCTTGTAAAGGGGCGATGCGGCGGCAGAGGAAATCTGCTCCAACTTCTCCAATAGTCAGATTGGCGACCCGGAGACGAATGATCCTAATGAGGGCGATCTGAAGCTTGCTGTCCTCCGGGGCCAATTCACTCCAGTCCCTGCCGCGCACTATGGCAGTCGTGCGCGGCGAGGTAAAGGGCTCAGGATTAGCTTCCAGCACCCAGCACCAATCGGCTCTCCACTCTTCCCACTTGCCGCGGAGCTCTCCCTTCAGGTACGAGTCTTTCTTGTTCAGCCTGAAGATCCAGGAGATGCCGCCGGAGAGGGGAGCACCAGACTCTACTCTAGGCATGAAGAAGTGGCAGAAAAGGGCTACATTTGGATGAACCCCAATATAGTTTTCGCACAGATATGCGAAAACGGCCATCGTAAGAATGGCGTTGGGGGTGAAATCTAAGAGCTGGAGGCCATATGTATTCATTACATCACAAAAGAACTCCGAGTACGGAGGACACAGACCACAATGGAAGAATGCGGCAAAGAAAAAGTACCCACCGGGGAACATGTCAGCGGCGACGGCGGGGAGGACTCTGGTGCGGGGATGAGCTTTGGTTTCCCTCGCCCAGAACAAGTAGTATTTGTCCCGCAGCTCCCTCGCGCCAAGCCTCGGCGCGAAGACCACGCACTTCTTCCGCAGGGCTACCAGCTTCGCCGCCTGCTCGGACTTCTCCTTCTTGGCCTTGTCACTCTTCGCCTTGTCGCTCTTCGGAGCCATGGCGGGGGCGGCGAGGAAAGAGGCGAGGAGGTCGACGGTGCCGCGGATGCGGGAGACGGCGGAGGAAGGGAGGGGCTTGGCTCTCTGTCGACCTCTGGGAGGCGGAGGGCGACGGGGGTTTCTGGAGAACGCAATGAAGACGATGGAGGGAACTGCCCCTGCTTCCTCTGCTTTTAAGGGGGAAGTGGGGGACGTTCCGCATTTCCCATTAAATAACAGGCCACGATCTCTCCCACGACGCCGCAATCGACGCGTGCCGTTAGGGAGGGATGCGGCGGATACGGAAGGGGATACGGCTTGCCGTGGGCCGCGTGTGCCTGTGCACTGTCTTGGGCCTGGCCCAACAGCGCTCGGCACCGTGTGTGGCCCAGGCCCGGGGGCTCCTGTCGGTGTACTAAGATAGGGGTACCTTAATACCCCAACTTGTGCACGGGCAGTAGCAGCTTCCCGTGGCAGGGCTTACCACATGCTCGCCAAGAACCTTTCTGGTCCCTATGAAGCCATTCAAGAACAAAGTATACAAGTCAGAAGATCAAGGCCCCGGCAAGAGGAGCTTGCCGGGAAGGCCGCACCAGGCTCAAGGTTATCACTTTAGCACAAGACCCTGGCAAGAGGAGCTTGCCAGGAAGGCCAAGGAATACATATCTCAAGAGATGCCTCGGCGCATCATGCGCCCCGGCAGGACCCGGAGAGCGACAAGCTTCCGGGACCGGCAAGATCACGACCCCGGCAAGGTGCTTGCCGGGGAAACCTACGCTGTGTGCCCGCGCTCCAGCTCATCTGCCCACGCGTCGCCCTGGGGCCCTTCCAGGGGCGCATGGCAGACGGCTGTGCAGCCTGGGGCACACGGTGGCAAGCCACGGTGACGAGGCTACCGCCATGGCGAACGGAGAAGCATGGACGGACGCTTTTGGGGCGACGGCGACGGGCATTTAATGCCCTTGTCCCCCACTGTCAAAGTTAGGTGAAGACCACTGTTCATATACTGTTCATGCACTGTTACAACTACCACCAAATTTACACTTTTACCCTCCTCTACGTTGACACCTGTCGGTGACCCCTTTGAGCTATAAAAGGAGGCCCATGCACAACGTAGAGGGGGTTCGAAACCTAGACAACTCTCTCGCTCGGTGTAGCTAGTACTGTAGATCTTCAAGCTCCCGAGCTCAAGAACTCAATACAACCTAAGAAGGAGTAGGGTTTTACGCGTCCGCGCGGCCCGAACCTGGGTAAAACTGCCCGCGTGTGCCCCTCGATCTGCTCTCCGTGCTCCCTCCGCTCCCTTACCGCAACGTAAAAGGGGCTCCGGTCCCATAGGTGCTCGTGCGAGGACAGTTTCCCCCGACACAATGCAATAATAACCCATGGAAATCCGAGCTAATTAGGACAAGGTGCGAGCACTATTAGTATTCGATGCATGAGGCTTGCAACTTATAGGATGTTCTATGCATGACACATATGAAGTACTACTACCGTTGACACAATTGCTTCCATGTTTTCAAAATAAAAAGCTCTAGCACTTCAAGCACCAATTACTGAGAGCATGATTGTCATTCTGAGTGTAATGTGCATTGTCCCAAAGTAGCATTGTCTTTTGCATGACTGTGATATCGTTTATTCTGAAATCATTGTATCTAGTCATCACTTAATCCTTGAAGGTGCCCCTGCATTTATGTTTTGCATCACTAAAGGGGGCAAGCTAGATATCACTTTGTCATATTTGCACATCATGTTCATTGCAAATCTTTTTGATGCTTCAGTTTCATATTGTAAAACTTTCAGTCATTTGTGATTTTCTCATGAGGCAACTAAATTACTATAGAATCATTGTCTCAGTAAGCTTTTGTCATTTGACTATAAAAAGTCCTATATGGTTAATAGCATGTCACCACAGAAATTATTCTTGTTATCATTTACCTACTCGAGGACGAGCAGGAATTAAGCTTGGGGATGTTGATACGTCCAAAACGTATCTATAATTTCTGCTTGCTCCATGCCACTTTTGGGTGATATTGCTATGATATTCATACACTTCCATACACTTTTGATCATATTTGGACTAACTTACTAATCCAGTGCACCCCAGTGCCAGTTTCTATTTTCGGCTGTTTTTGTATTTCAGGTTTTCACGTCTCGAGAACTGCCCAGAAAAATCCAGAAAAATTATATAAAAAATCAGCGATCCGGAAACAACACTGCGTCCGACAGGCAGCCTGGGGGGGCCACCAGGGCTCCAGGCGCCCTGGCGGCGCGCCCCCCTGGGCCGCGCCGGGGGGGCGCCTGGGCCCCCTGAAGCTCCCCTGGAGCTCTACTTTGGCATATATTTAAAGGGTCCTCCGTAACCCTCAGAACAGGAACTCTTTTCGCGATCCCATCTTTGTTCCGCCGCCGCTGCCGCTTCCAAGATCGGGAGCACCAGGAGAACTCTTCCCGGCACCCTGCCGGAGGGGAGGATCACCACCGGGAGCTTCTCCACCACCATGGACGCCTCCCGGATGACTCGTGAGTAGTCTCCCTTGGACCATGAGTCCATGACCAGTAGCTATCTGATGTTCTCCTCCCGTTCTTGTGCTTCACTAATTAGTCCTCGTGAGCTGCCCTACATGATCGAGGCACCTATGTAATCCTTATGCTGTTGCTATGTTGAGTTTGGTGGGATCCGATGGATTATGAGATTATGTTCAGATTGATCTTGAGTAATATATTTGATTCACCTCTTTTATATTTTTGTTCATAAGTAATTCTTGCATGTTCTCCGTTGTTATTTATTGCTTTGGCCGAGTAATAGGTAGTGACTCAAAGAGGGAACGTTATGCTCGATTGTGGGTTCATGCCCCTCGATGACTTGCTTGAGTGACAGAAACATGAGTCTAGGGGATGTGCTGTTGCCACAAGGGGGAAAACAACGGTGCTTGTGCCCGCGGGTGCAAGGATTGTTTACTTTACGCAAAGTTCTTTTAATGCAGTTGTCTGTTGCATTGAGTTTACACTAGGGGTGGGACTCGCAACTTAATACCAGCGAGATGTTCTGGATAGATATCTCAAGGCGGATGATTAGTAGTAGGCATTGATGGATTTCGGTCTACTTACTTTGGCGTACCGCCCATGCTTTGAACCTCAACCTTTCTTGCAATGTAGTGAGCATTGGTTTGCATTCGTGGTCCCGTCAATTGCCCAGCTTAATTTGTTTACCTCACATAGCTGTTTTATCGTCTTTTGGGAGAGAGACATCACTAGTGAACATCATGAGACTCCGGTCCATATTACCATCATTGATCACATCCGCTATTTACTTTCCGCTATTTACTTACTATTGCAAAACACTATCTATCACTACTATCATTGCTTTTAACCCTTTGTGAACTACAAGGCCGGAGGGATTGACAACCTCTCTATACTCGTTGGGAGCAAAGTTATTTGTATCTGTGTGCAGGTCCACGTTGATTGCTACTAATATGGCGCCGTAGCAATTGACACCTACTTGTTGAACCTAGGAGTCTCTGGGGATTCGATCCTTGGCATCTTTGCTAAGGGAAAACACCTCTACTTACTGCATCTTACACCTTCCACTTGGGGTAACCAACGAGGGGTTCGAGGCCCGTCAACGCTCCAAGCAAAACACATATCATGTGTTGATTAAAAATATAGTCCCAAGTAAAGTTACCGATAGACGAAGATGAAAGAGGGGATGCCTTCCCGGGGCATCCCCAAGCTTAGGCTTTTGTTTGTCCTTGAATTTTACCTTGGGGTGCCTTGGGCATCCCCAAGCTTAGGCTCTTGCCACTCTTTGTTCCATAGTCCATCAAATCCTTACTCAAAACTTGGAAACTTCACAACACAAATCTTAGCTAAAAATCTCGTGAGCTCCGTTAGTATAAGAAAACAAACCACTACTCAAAGTTACTGTAATGAACTCATTATTTGTTTATATTGGTGTCAAACCTACTATATTCTAACTTCTCTATGATTC
>LR738712.1:174925080-174950784 GCA_902687465.1 Secale cereale
CCCCCCCCCCCGATACTACTCATAGATTTATCAAAATAAGCAAACAACAGACGAAAAACGGAATCTGTCAAAAATAGAACAATCTGTAGAAATCTGTATCTTTCGTATACTTCTGTAACTCTAAAAAAATTGAAATAAATTGGTGGACGTGAGGAATTTGTTTATTAATCATCTACAAAAAGAAGCAAGTACAAATCACTCTCCAGTAAAAATGGTAGCTAATCTCGTGAGCGCTAAAGTTTCAGTTTTTTACAGCGTGATCACATAAACTTCACCCAAGTCTTCCCAAAGGTTCTACTTGGCACAAACACTAATTAAAAATCAAAACCACATCTAAACAGAAGTTAGATGCAATATTTATTCCTAAACAGAAGCAAAAGCAAAGAAAATAAAATTGGGTTGCCTCCCGACAAGCGCTATCGCTTAACGCCCCTAGCTAGGCACGATACAAGAATAGATCTAGGTATTGCCATAATGATAAGGTAGATCACGAAAACTCATCTCATACTCCCTACGTTCAGCAGAAAGTTTTCTTTGTGGCAAGCAAAAGTAATCAAAAGGGATAAATTTAATAGGACAAAAGTCCCCCATATCAATCTCAGGAGGTATAGGTTCCTCCTTTGGCCCTTCATATTGCACAACCAATTCATCATTATAAGCATTCTTTTGGACAAAGGTCATGAGCCTTCTCTCGAGAGAAAAACCTAACCCATTGTTCTGAATAGCAAAATCATCATTCAATTCAGAGATTCTATCAACCAAGATATCAGTAGGAACCTTTTTCATAATGTTTTCATTAAAAGCAACATGATCTAATGATTGCAAACACATTATGTCCTCTTGGTTAAATAAGATAGCTTCTATGGGAGGACGACCATCGTCCACCCTATAATGCATGAAGATTTCTTTTGCCTCTTTCATTATGAATCTAAAGTCGTGAGCCAAAAAGATAGTAGATGCGCGCTTAACAGAAGAATGCTCAATATTGAAAAATTCCAAAAAAACTCCGAATACAAGGATGCATATGAATAAATTGTCTTTCAATTTCAACTACATGCATAGATATGGCATCCGCAAGACAACTAGTTCTATGAAGAATAGATCCACCCATAGTGGGTAAAGCACCGGCAAAGTAAAGAAGTCTTGAAGAACTCCTTTTCCAATAATATTACCACTACCAACCCGGAACTTCTTTAGTATGTAAAGTGGTAGTTTCATCCGTGGGATCAACAAAAGAAAAGTTGCCCTCAACGTTACTACCCTTTTCAACGACATCCTCCCCCATCTCAGACATGATGGCAACAAACTGCAATAAAGACGAACACACTTGAGGCAAGCGAACGGTAAAAAGGGCGAATAAAACGGCAAGGGTGAAGTGCGGGAGAGGAAAACGAGAGGGAAAAATGTAATGCAAGGGATAAGGGTTTGTGATAGGTACTTGGTATATGACTTTTGCGTAGATCTCCCCAGCAACGGCGCCAGAAATTCTTCTTGCTACTTCTCGAGCTTGCGTTGTATTCCCTCGAAGAGGAAAGGGTGATGCAACACAATAGCGTAAGTATTTCCCTCTGTTTTTGAGAACCAAGGTATCAATCCAGTAGGAGACCATGCCCGAGTCCCTCACACCTGCACAAACAAATAAGAACCTCGCAGCCAACGCGATAAAAGGGGTTGTCAATCCCTTCTCGGTCACTTACGAGAGTGAGATCTGTTAGAGATGATAAGATAATGTTTTTGGTATTTTTGGTATAGAAACTGAAAGTAAATTATGCAAAGTAAAGTAAATAGTTGATGGAAGATTAATATGATGAAAATAGACCCGGGGGCCATAGGTTTCACTAGCGACTTCTCGCATGATAGCAGATTTCTATGCTGGGTGAATGAATTACTGTCGAGCAATTGATAGAAGAGCGCATAGTTATGAGAATATCTAGGCATGATCATTGTATATAGGCATCACGTCCATGACAAGTAGACCGAAACGATTCTGCATCTACTACTATTACTCCACACATCGACCGCTATCCAGCATGCATCTAGAGTATTTAGTTCAAAAGAACAGAGTAATGCCTTAAGCAAGATGAAATGATGTAGAGGGATAAACTCAAGCAATATGACATAAAACCCATCTTTTTATACTCGATGGAAACAATACAATACGTGCCTTGCTACCATGATGTCACTGGGAAAGGACACCGCAAGATTGAACCCAAAGCCAAGCACTTCTCCCATTGCAAGAACTATAGATCTAGTAGGCCAAACCAAACCGATAATTCAAAGAGACTTGCAAGGATATTTAAATCATGCATAAAAGATTTCAGAAAAGAATCCACTATTGTTCATAGATAATCCTGATCATAAACCCACAATTCATCGGATCTCAACAAACACACCGCAAAAAGATTACATCGAATAGATATCCTCGAGGTTCGAGGATAACTTTGTATTGAGATCCAAAGAGAGAGAAGAAGCCATCTAGCTAATAACTATGGACCCGAAGGTCTGTGGTAAACTACTCACAACTCATCGGAGAGGCTATGGTGTTGATGTAGAAGCTCTCCGTGATCGATGCCCCCTCCAACGGAGCTCCGGAATAGGCCCGAAGATGGGATCTCATGGGTACAGAAGGTTGCGGCGGTGCAATTAGGGTTTTGTCCGTATCCCCGATGTTTTCAGGGTATGGGAGTATATATAGGCCGAAGAGACACGTCAGGGGAGCTAGAGGGGGGCCCACGAGGGTGGGGCGGGCCTACCCCCTGGGCGCGCCTCCTCTCTCGCCTCCTGGCGTGTAATCCAAGTCTTTAGTGTTGATATCGTTCCAAAAATAACTCCCCCGAAGGTTTCATTCCGTTTGGACTCCGTTTGATATTCCTTTTCTGCGAAACACTAAAATAGGCAAAAAAACAACAAGTTGCACTGGGCCTGGGTTAGTAGGTGTGACGCCCCCGATTTAACCATACATTAATCATGCACGCAAATGTGTACGACTAAGATCAGGGACTCACTGGTAGATATCACAACACAACTCTAGACACAAATTAAAATAATACAAGCTTTATATTACAAGCCACCGGTCTCGAGGACTCGAATACATAAGCGCGAATACACAAGAGTCAGCGGAAGCGATAATATTTGAGTACAGACATAAGTTAAACAAGTTTGCCTTAAGAAGGCTAGCACAAAACATCAACGATCGAAAAGGCAAGGCCTCCTGCTTGGGACCTCCTAACTGCCCCTGGTCGTCAGCTGTCTCCATGAGGTAGTAGGCTTTGTCGGGGTAGTAGCAGCCCTCAAGTGTGGCATCTGGCTCCTGGACTCCACCATCTGGTTGCATCAACCAGAAAGAAGAAACAAGGGGGAAAAGGGGGAGCGAAGCAACCGTGAGTACTCATCCAAAGTACTCGCAAGCAAGGATCTACACTACATATGCATCGGTATCAATGAAAAGGGTAGTATCTGTGGACTAAGCTACGGAATGCCAGAATAAGAGGGGGAGAAGCTAGTCCTATCGAAGACTAGCATCTTCTGGAAACCACCTTCTTGCAGCAAGAGGGGAAAGTAGAGTAGTATAACATAAGTCATATTTATGTTGTTGTTTCAATGCTCCGGGATCCTTTCTCGACTCCCGGACCAACATATCCAGATCATGCCTCAGCATCCAGTTCTAGTTGTAGCAATCGGGATACAACTCCAAGTGTCCGTTACCATAGGTCAGGCTATCGATATATGTTTTCTTCCCTGCAGGGGTGCACCAACTTACCCACCACGCTCGCTTAACCCCGGCCGGACACACCATCAGGTCATGCCCGGCCACAGCCAAACAATACACTGCAACCCGACCTATGCTTAATAGAGAGGTCATGCACGCTGGACTAAACCTATGCCCCCATGGGTCATGGGCCATCTCCCCGGGAACTGCTGCACGTTGTGTACGCGGCCGATGAGCAGACCTAGTTACCTCCTTAAAAAGGTAGGTGCATAACCAGTCCAACCCGGCGCATGCCTCTCAGTCGCATGACGTTAGTTAAGCTTCGACTGATGCATACGACGCAGAACGCCCATACTATGCCCATGTGATGGTTAGTGCTATCAGGCCAGAGGCCCCTTGAATCAAATATCCAAACCGTTAGTGTCTTGGGAACGTGCGGTAACGAGCAGAGACTCGCGATCATGTGACCCCATCGCCCCGTCTCGAGAACTTGCGGCAAGGGCTAGGAATGCCCGGCCACGCCTCATATTTATCTCGCGGGCACCTTCCAGGTCAACCCGACTACACATCACTCGCAATTAAGCTCACGCGGGTACCCCTCAGGGTCGACCCGTCTTTAATAACAAGGTTCAGTGTAAAGTCATAGTAACCATAGTAACCGTGTGTCTAATACCAAAGGGAAAACTGAGGAAATCACCCTCGATGAAATTCCACCCTATGTTTATCGTCAAGGTGAATGAAAGAGGAGTCACCCTCGAGGTCCTCTCTTGAGGATTTGCACGACAGTGTCGTTATCGGGAGTGGAGAAAGAGGAATCACCCTCGATGACCATAATCGATGAACTAACCTACAAGGTTAACATCAGAAGTGCTGATGAGGTCTCACCCTCGGCACTCGATAGTAACGCAGTAGTGTCGAGCAACTAAGGGGAAAGTGATGTGCGGTGCCGGGGCCTGGTCTTCGATCCCGTCGATCGGGTCTTCTGATAATCCAGCGGGGCAGTCGGGACAATGTGGGGGTCGCTGGTGGATCTCTAACCAGCCTATAATAGGAACTTTAGTATAAACATGTAAGGTATGAAAGCAGGTATCAACAACAGGCTCGGCATCAGAACAGGATCATGCAAAAATAGTAGCAGTTCTAATGCAAGCATAAGAGAGAAGGGAATGGGCGATACCGGAATGATCAAAGAGGGTTGACTTGCCTGGTTGCTCAAACAAGAAGGAGGGGTCGTCATCGATGCAGTCGATCACCGAGGTAGCATCAGTCTCGCGGTCTATCGAAGAGAAGAGGGGGAAGAAACAATAATTACTAAGCATACGGATGCAACAAATAAGCACGACAAGTCAACACGCAGTGATAGGGGTGCTCTAACACGGTGCTACACGATACTGCCGAAGAGGGATAACATCTAGGAAAGCATACCCGGTGTTAGGCATTTTCGGACAGGCAAACCGGAGGTTTATTGTTCCATTTTCGGTATGATAGAGATGTCTGGCGGACAAACGCACCGTGTATTCGGATTCGTCTCGTCGTTCTGAGCAATTTTCATATATAAAACATTTCCATCCGAGTTATAGATTATTATATAGGATTTTCTAAAGTTTATTGATCTCTGGAATTTATTTATAATTCGAAATTAATCAGTAAAATACTTTCGTCACCTAGTGCTATTCTAGCCACAGTGTATGACAGTGGGGCCAGTGGGCCTGTGTTGACTTAGTCAAAGGTTGACTGGTCAACATATGAACAGTGTTGGGGGCCACATGTCATTGACTTAGACTTATTTTTTAATTTTCATTTTCTTTAAACTAACAATGGGTCCACATGTCATCTACACTATTGGACTAATTAACTAGCACTAATAATCCGACTAACTAACTAAATTAATCCCTAAACTAGCATTTGGGCTGGCCCCACACACACAGAACTCACACTCACGTGCACACACACTCGGCCATGGCTGTAGCCATGGCCAATAGCAGCAGGAAGCGGCAGTTTGGGGTAGTAGCAACAGCACCTGGAGCGGAGCAACGCTAGCGGCAGCACTATACAACAGCAACGGCAGCTAGCCGGAGGAGCAACAAAGCAGCAATGGTGGCAAGCAGTAGCAAGCAGCAAGCAGCAGTGGACAGGGGCAACAGTGGTAAGTGGCAGCAGCAGCAGGGCGCAGCCCGAGCACGGGTGGGAGCATCGGATGGGCGTGGGTGTAATGCCCAGGATGGAGTTATACCTCCTACGGGTCGAGGCCCGACTTAAAGGCATAAACCCATCCTAGAATGATCTCAAGTCTGGTAAACTTTGCACGACTCATGTAAAAGAGGGGATGGTAAACTTAAAATAGTTGGCTTACAATCGCCACGTCACAGAATAACAGTACAAGTCTCAAACATCATACAATAAGATCACTACAACCCTCTAAGGGCAAAATCCAAATGTCAAAGTACCAAACTCAGATAAATAAAACAACCACAGGCGGATCGAATCCTAGTAAGAGTCTACACTACTGATCGTCCGGGTAGCGCACGTAGTAACGACTACGCTCCTCGTCGTACTCCCAATCCAGCTCGGTGCCATCACCTGGATAGCTCACGGCTGGACCTGCATCTGGTGTGTGAAGTAACTGTGAGCCACAGAGGACTTAGCAATCCCGTTCCCGGGTAACAGAACTATCAAAGCATTTAGGTGAGGGAAAGGCTGAAGAAAGAATGAGGTGAAGGAACAACAAAGAGTCTGCAGCAGCAACTAGCACTAACTTACGCCAGAGAGAGCGAGAAGAGAAGGCAAAGCGAGAAGTGATCACTAAGTGATCCTAGCTACAAGCTCACAAACATAACCCCTCCGTGTTCAACTCCCGAATCCCTATTCGGAAATTGACAGTCACGGAACACACGCTGGTAGTGTATTAGTATCATTGTGTCAAGTTCTCTACAACCGGAATTAACAAGCTCCCATCTGCCACATAACCGCGGGCACGGCTTTCGAAAGTTCAAACCCTGCAGGGGTGTTCCAACTTGACCCATTACAAGCCCACGATCCGCGGAGTCGCAACTCCAAAGTGGGAAGACCCGAGTATCCTCGGAATCCCGTGCTCAAGTTAAACCGAACTAAGGTAAGGCTAATCCAGCAAATCCTCCCGGCGTGTCGTCACCCTGATAGTAGCCGCGCGTATCTAGGTCTCAGGACACGTCCGGATGGGCGAAGCTACGGGTGGATACCAAATACCTCGAGTTGCCTCAAGGCGGCCCCGCAGGCTCCCCGTTTCGGACCAACACTCATGTGGAGCACTGGCCCGGGGTTGTTGATTAAGAAAGAGGGTTAATTACTCCCTTATGCAAGTTTAGTTTGTTATTAGGCAAAAAGTACCAATGTTGGGATTTGCTGGAAAAGACTTAGCACATAGCGGTTTATCGAGGGGGTCCCATACACCCCAACCGTGTTAGGAACGCATAATCAAGGAACATAAAACCGGCTTATACGGATCCTAACGGCATGAGTGGAACAAAACACCAAGCAAAAGGCTTAGCCTTCCACACTTGCCAATATATATGTGATTTCAAAAAAAGCATTTATATAGTGTGATATAACCCAACCAAAACTTCAACATGGAGCAAGCATCTTCACTTCACCTGCAACTAGCAACGCTATAAGAAGGGCTGAGCGAAGCGTACTTAGCCAAGCAACGGTTTGCATAGGTAGGGTGGTTAAACATGGCAATTGGTTACAAGTAGGAGGCTGACAAGAAGAACATGGGCATCGAGGCAAAACTATAGATCGAGACTACTAGCAATAGACAAAGATAGTAATGTTATCGGGGTTCGGTCATCTTGCCTGAAGAGAAGAAGTTCGGATCAAAAGAAGGGTCCTCTTGCTCAAACTCGTTGGAAACCTCGTGCTCAACCTCGTTGGAAAACTCGTGCTCAACTTCGTGCTCTAAACAAGACAAACACACCAAGCACCAATCAACACGATGCAATGCGCACTCGAAAAACATGTATGCATGATGGATGCACTAGTGATGCACTAGGAGCACGTAAAACATCACTCAAGCAAAACACCTCAAAACAAGATAACAACCTGATATTATTAATCTACACAGAAAATCACCCAAGTTTGATATAAAGATCGCTGAAATCGGAGTTACGGGCTAAAAGTTATGCCCGAAACAAGATTTGAGCGAAAACTGCAAATTACAGCAACATAGCATCTTGGGAGCTCAAAATAATTAATCTACAGCAC
The DNA here is from genome assembly GCA_902687465.1 of Secale cereale. NCBI lineage: Eukaryota > Viridiplantae > Streptophyta > Magnoliopsida > Poales > Poaceae > Secale > Secale cereale. Next base: position 174,933,029 of record LR738712.1, read on the forward strand.
CCAAAAAGCATGGCAAAGGACTTGAACATAAACTAGATACAATGTACAGCACCTAGGTCCAAAGTGCACCCCCAACGGAGTCACGGATCACTAGCAATGATCTTGGACATATTGAACTTTGAAATAAAATTCTGACAGCAGAATTTTATTGAAAGTTTGGAGCAAAAGATAAGCATGCTACAGCACCTCAAATGGACATGTGAGGACATGGATGGAAAGACAACAATATATACTTCATGGAACAATCAAAATCCACCCCAAAACTATCATGCTTTGTCCTACAACATCACACGAACATGGCATCGGAACGTTACAGATTTCAGACTTAGTGAAATTTCACTAAGTCCTAAAACAGCAACATTATCATAGCATCAAAAAGAGCATGTTTAAGACAACTCGAAACTAAACATGGCAAAGGGTAAGCACCTCATCAAAATACATATGACGGTGATCCCGAAACACACAAGCATGCATCAATGTGGTGAACACACCGATTACAACGAGCTCAACAACATGGCATTTCATAACAAGTGAAAACACAACATGTGAGCATGGCATCTTGCAACGATGAAAACAAGGAAACAATAAATCTACCATGCAACCTATCACACACAACACGTAGTTCGTGACGAGACGAACACGTGGACATGTCATTTGCATCGTTTGGACAAACGAGCTAAAAGATATCACATGTCAAAGGTGGCACAAAAATATCACACAACAGCAGTTTATATCATCATACACTCTTGCAACAGCAAAACATGTGTCAAGATGACATCTAACATGCATGGCTACAACAGGTAAAACGTAGAGGGCATCTCCACGAACATCTGGACATATCACACGCACAAAACGGAGCACCACAGTAAAAGTTATGCATGGTCAAAGTAGGCATATCAGAACAGAGAAAAACAGAGACTTAGTGGATCTAGGTCAACCTCAGATCTGAGATGAACAGTAGAAAGCCTCGGTGAACAGTGCTCGGCCCGGTAGGAACAGTGCGGCGGCGGATCTGGTCCGCGGGCCTGCGGAGCGGGACGGCCTGGTAGGAGGAGGAGGCCCGGCGAGGCGGGGCCCGGCCGGCCCAGCCGGCGCGGGAGGCCCACGCGGGAGCGGCTGCGAGGCCCAGGGCGACGGGAGGCGAGCGGCTGGCGCGGCCCGCTGGCACCGGCGCGGAGAGGCTGCGAGGCCCGGTCGGCGCTCGCGTGAAGGCTGACGAGGCGGGGGGAGCGGGCCTGGCCCGGTGGAGGCGAGCGACGAAGGAGTGGGGAGGCGGCGGAGCGAAGCCCAGGCCAGCGATCTGGTCCCCGCTCCCGATCTGGCGAGCGGCGCTGGAGCGGCCAAGTGGCCCTCGAGGCCAGGCGGCGGTCTGCGTTGACTCGAACGAGGCGAGGGAAACCCGGCGCACGCCGCGACTTGCTGCTGCTGCGGTTGAACTGCTAGATCCCCTCGGGATCCGGTGGAAAACAGTGGAGGATTTTTTTCTGGATCTGAGATCTGAATTTAGGGAAGAAGAAGGGGAAAGAAATGCCCAAATATAGACTAGGGGGGTCTATATGTAGCAGAATTTTAGGGTTAGGGGAAGTTTAGGGGCGCTAGGAGCCCTCCGATCGTGATCCAACGGATCCGATCGCGGGGATGATTTAAAAGGACCAGACGGAGATAAAAGAATGCAACAGGGGTATTTCCGGGACACGAAGTAAAGGCACATCGGACCCACACGGACAACGGAGGGAAAAGTCAACGGAGTCCAAACGAGACGAGATTTGAGAGGTGGATTGCACACAACAAAACAACAACACACAACACAACCTCGCGGCACACCGGTAACGAAAAACGCCCGAACAACAAAGTAGGCCTACGGGACGTCACGGACACGTGAGGGAGCTCCGGAACGCGAAACGGACAACGGGAAGAAACGCACGGAACCGGATGCAACCCACAACACAAAAGCAATGCAATGCACATGTCTACATGATATGAATGAATGCCACACACTCACACAACAAAATGACGAAAGCCCGAAAGACAAAGAACCCGAAAAGGAAATAGATGAAGCCGGAGATTATTATAAGCCCAAAAGGGAAAGTATTACATCCGGGGCATTACAAACTCTCCTCTACTACAAAAAGATCTCGTCCCGAGATCTAGGACTGGAAAAAGGAAGGGTACTCGGAACGAAGATGATCTTCTCGTTCCCAGGTAGCTTCTCGGTCTGTGTGATGTGACCACTTGACTTTCAGAAACTTGATGGTCTTGTTGCGAGTCTTGCGTTCAGTTTCTTCGAGAATTGCAACTGGATGCTCTCGGTAGGAAAGGTCTTGTTGAAGATCAATCTCCTCAAACGGAATCATACGCTCGGGTGCCTTGAAGCATTTGCGAAGCTGAGACACATGGAAGACATCATGAACATTTGCAAAGTTGGAAGGGAGCTCGAGCTGATAGGCTAGATCGCCTCTTTTGCCAAGAATTTTGAAAGGACCGACGTATCTAGGAGCAAGCTTTCCTTTGATACCGAACCTTTGGGTTCCTTTCATCGGAGAAACTCGGAGATAGACATGATCACCGATGTCGAAAGCCAAATCACGATGCTTTCCGTCATAGTAACTCTTCTGGCGCGACTGAGCGGCCTTGAGATTCTCACGTATGACTTTGCACATTTCCTCGGCTTCAGAGATCAAATCATTGCCAAGAAGTTGGCGTTCACCTGTTTCAGACCAGTTGAGAGGGGTACGGCACTTTCTGCCATAGAGAATTTCAAACGGTGCTTTGCCTGCACTTGCTTGGAAGCTGTTGTTGTAAGAGAATTCTGCAAATGGAAGACAGTCCTCCCATTTCATGCCGAAGGAGATGACACAGGCTCTGAGCATATCTTCAAGTATCTGATTCACACGCTCGACTTGACCACTAGTCTGAGGGTGAAAGGCAGTGCTGAATCTGATCTTCGTGCCCATGGCGGACTGAAAGGAGTCCCAGAACTTTGATGTGAACAAGCTGCCACGGTCTGAGGATATCACTTGAGGAATGCCATGTAGGGACACAATTCTGGAAGTGTACAGCTCTGCAAGTTGAGCTGCATTGATTGATTCTTTGACTGGAAGAAAGTGAGCGACTTTGGTAAGCTTGTCAATCACCACAAAGATAGCATCATTGCCTCGCTTGGATTTAGGAAAGCCAGTGACGAAGTCCATTTCAATGTGGTCGAACTTCCACTCAGGAATAGGAAGAGGTTGGAGAAGACCGGCTGGACGTTGATGTTCTGCTTTCACTCTTCTGCATACATCACATTCATTCACGAATTGGGCAATTTCCCTTTTCATGCGTGTCCACCAGTAAGACTGCTTGAGGTCTTGATACATCTTGGAACTGCCAGGATGAATAGAAAGGAGAGAGTCATGAGCTTCTTCCATTATGAGCTTCCTGAGATCACCTTTGGGAACAACGAGTCTGTCCTCGAAGAACAAGGTATCTCTCTCATCAACACGGAAGCACTTATATTTTGGAGTGCCCTTTGCAATGCCATGTTGTACCTTCTTCACCATGGTATCACTGAGCTGGGCCTCACGGACTTGATCTTCCAAGGTAGGAGCAATTTGGAGATTTGCAAGAAAACCCTGCGGAACAACCTGAAGGTTGAGCTTCCTGAAAGCTTCACAAAGCTCAGGCTGGTGTGGCTTGATAAGAAGGCTGTTGCAATATGCCTTCCTGCTCAAAGCATCTGCAATCACATTCGCCTTGCCTGGAGTGTACTCAATGCTGGGGTTGTACTCTTGGATCATCTCGACCCAACGAGTCTGGCGGAGGTTCAGATGCGGCTGCGTGAAGATGTACTTCAAGCTCTTGTGATCAGTGAAGATGTCGACCTTTCTGCCCAACAACAGATGTCTCCACGTAATCAGAGCATGTACCACAGCTGCTAGCTCGAGATCATGTGTGGGATAGTTCTTCTCAGCTGGCTTGAGCTGACGTGAAGTATATGCCACAATTCTCTTTTCTTGCATAAGCACACCACCAAGGCCTTGAAGAGAAGCGTCACAGAACACTTCATAGGGCTTGGATTCATCCGGAGGAATCAGAACTGGAGCTGAGACAAGCTTCTCTTTGAGGGTTTTGAAAGCCACTTCACACTCGGGAGACCAAAAGTATTTGACATTCTTCTGGAGGAGGTTGGAAAGAGGCTTGGCAATCTTGGAGAAGTTCTCCACAAACCTTCTGCAATAGCTGGCAAGACCCAGAAAACTGCGGAGCTGCTTGACGTTCTGAGGAGCTTCCCAGTTGACAATTGCTTCAACTTTCTCGGGATTAACCGCAATACCGTCAGCTGAGATAATGTGGCCCAGGTAGAGAACCTTATCGAGCCAAAACTCGCACTTTGAGAACTTGGCATAGAATTTGTGCTCTCGGAGTCGATCAAGAACCAGACGCAAGTGCTTTTCGTGATCTTCTTCATTCTTGGAAAACACCAGAATATCATCCAGATACACTAGCACAAACTCGCCTGTATAGGGGTTGAAGATGTAATGCATCATCCTTGAGAAGGTAGGAGGAGCATTGGCGAGCCCGAAGGACATGACGGTATACTCATATGAACCGTAGCTCGTTCTGAACGCCGTCTTGGGAATGTCTTCCTCGCGAATGCGAATTTGATGGTAGCCCATTCGGAGGTCAAGCTTAGAGAATACTTTAGCTCCTTTGAGCTGCTCAAAGAGTTCATTGATGTTGGGGAGCGGATACTTGTTCTTAATCGTCTTCTTGTTCAATGGCCGGTAGTCAACACAGAGACGCTCCGTGCCATCTTTCTTCTTGACAAATAAGACACCACAGCCCCACGGAGATGTACTCGGTCTGATGAGACCCATACGCTCCTGTTCATCCAACTGTCTCTTCAATTCCTTCAATTCATCTGAAGATAGCTTGTATGGACGCCGACAAACAGGTTCGGTGCCCGGCTCGAGTTCAATGACAAACTCCACCTGACGGTGTGGAGGCATGCCTGGAAGTTCTTCTGGAAAGACGTCTTGATATTCATTCACCACTGGAATTTGCTCTATTGCATTAATTTCACCCTTATCATTAAGAGAGAAAAACCGAATAGTATTATCCCTGGAGGCGAAGATAATCACATCTTCATCAGAATGCGTCAACTTGACTTCCTTTTGAGCACAATCAATGTGAGCATCGTGCTGAGAAAGCCAATCCATTCCGAGAATGAGGTCGATGTCAGAATGACCAAGAACCACCGGTTTAGCCATAAAACGATAATCTCCCATGCGAATAGAAACATCCGGAGCATATATAGTAGAAGACATACGTCTCCCTGGAGAAATAACTTCCAACCTCTGAGGCAAATTTGAAGTGGCAATACTGTGCTTGGATGCAAAAGGTTGAGACATGAAAGAGCATGATGCACCCGAATCAAATAACACTTTAGCTGGAAAAGAGTTCACTGGAAGGTTACCCAGAATGACATCAGAAGAAGCCTCTGCTTGTGCTGCATTCATCAGATTGACCCTGGCAGCCTTTGGATCATGCCTGACAATAGCTGAACTCACAGGTGGTGGAGGAGGAAGACGCTTCGGATTCGGACATCTGTTTGCATAGTGACCCTTCTGGCCACACTTGTTGCACACCACTTCAGAGAGAGGACGGAAATGAGAGCCACTGGACTTGGAGCCTTGAGACTGAAACTGCTTCTTCGACTGGTTGCTTGGGTTGGGTGGGTGGGAGAAACCACGGCCACTAGAGTTCTTGTTGTTGGAGTTGTTGAATGGAGCTCGAATCATTGGAGGAGGAGGAAGCCAGAATTTCTGTTGTTTTGCAGCCAACTGAGACGATGAGGTAGAGTGAACAGCATCTCGAATTCTCTTCTTAGAAGCCTCCATCTTGAGCTGAGCTGCTTCTTGTTTCAAAGCCATGTTATAGAACTTATCGAATTCGTCTGGCTCGAACAAAGTGAGAGCAAGCTGAAGTTCATCTTTGAGACCTCCACGGAACTGATAGATTTTGCTCTTTGCATCAGGTATGTCTTGCTTTGCATAGCGAGCGAGGTTTTGGAACTTGACATTATACTGATAGACTGTCATGGAGCCCTGCTTGAGGTTGCGGAATTGCTCACACATACCCTCAATAACACTTGTAGGAATGTGATGCAAGCGGAAATCCCTGCAGAAGTTCTCCCACGAGATCACTTGACCCGGCCTTGAGTCTTTATACTGCTGCCACCAGTCAGCTGCTTGATCTTTCAGTTGGAAGGCTGCAAACTTCACATAGTCATCTTCTTTCACGTTACTGCACTCAAAATGCTTCTTGATATCGGTCAACCAATCCTCAGCATCAAGAGGGTCGACACAGTAACTGAAAGCTTTAGGATTGTTAGCCAGGAACTGGTTGAGGGTAGCATGGTGCTGCTGGAAGAAGTTGCCTTGGTTCATTGGAATGCCCTGATTAACTTGATTAGCTTGCATAGCTTGCATTTGCTGCATCATCTGCATCATCAACTGAGTGTTCTGAGCAGTAGTCTGCATAATTGCTCTCCAAGCCTCAGGCGGAGGAGGAGGTGAAGGAGGACGTTCTGGAACCTCTTCACCCTCTGGGTTGGCATTCGGAACCCTTTTCGGAGCCATCCTGTAAGAGATGACCACGAATCAGCAATTGATTGACAAAAGGAATAAGCTGAATCAATGGAATGAATTGCAACAAGTCTTCACAATAATCATTCGAACAATAAGAACGAATGAAATCATCCGAACAAGAGGAACGAATGAATTTCTTAGTTAAATGACAACATCAGTCTTCACGAGAAGCCACATAGGGATCAAAAGGATAAATAAATAAAACAACAAGGTACGGAAAAGGAACAAACACAAGAGAGGAGTTTCGTTCTAACATCTTTGTGCTGAAAGCATATGAACGCGTTACGAAAAGGTTTTGCAATCCCCGGATCAGCATAGCCAAGGACCCTTTAAGATGCAACTCCTGATAGTAACCTCGGTCATATAACCCCTTCACTCAATGTCGAACCCCGAACTCACTAACCTGCATTCGTTGGAAGAATGCCTACGATCTACTGGATAAAACCCACCTATAGCTTTCCGAAAGATTCCAGTTATGCAATCAGGTGTTGGGGATACACGGGAAGCACCGCGCAATCAACTCTAACCTACATCCAGGTGTATCCATCCTTCAACACATAACCAGTCTTTCTCGGAAACTGTGTACCTCGGACCTTCGAAAAGCATCCACTATAACAAGCTATGGCAATACTCCCGAACTACCTCCCCAGTACTGGGTGATGTCGGGGTTATCTTGCCACTGGCCGTATAGGGGAGATTTTCGATGTCGGCCGTCTTAAGTATTTAGTACTGCCGCGATATGCTTGTTACAATGATACCCCAAAGCTCAACTCCTCGGTAACAGGAGGCATCAGGAACAATATCCTTGTCACAAGAACATCGAAACAATCCCAGAATACTCGCGGGATTCCTAAAAAAAAATTTGTGCAAATTTTGAAGATAGGAGAGACAAGAGTAGACGTCAGGAGTCCTCACCAGAGAGACAGGGGATGAGAAGCAAAGAATCCTACTCTCCGATATAATATAGGACTCAAAAAGTTTTCAGTGTGTGCCTAGACTCAACCGTCAACGGTTCGATCAAACAGTGGGGGCTCGGTCGGAGAAGGCTCTGATACCAACTTGTAATGCCCAGGATGGAGTTATACCTCCTACGTGTCGAGGCACGACTTAAAGGCATAAGTCCATCCTAGAATGATCTCAAGTTTGGTAATCTTTGCACAACTCATGTAAAAGAGGGATAGTAAACTGAAAATAGTTGGCTTACAATCGCCACGTCACAGAATAACAGAACAAGTCTCAAACATCATACATTAAGATCACTACAACCCTCTAAGGGCAAAAGCCAAAAGTCAAAGTACCAAACTCAGATAAATAAAACAACCACAGGCGGATCGAATCCTAGTAAGAGTCTCCACTACTGATCGTCCGGGTAGCGCACGTAGTAACGACTACGCTCCTCGTCGTACTCCCAATCCAGCTCGGTGCCATCACCTGGATAGCTCACAGCTGGACCTGCATCTGGTGTGTGAAGTAACTGTGAGCCACAGAGGACTCAGCAATCCCGTTCCCGGGTAACAGAACTATCAAAGCCTTTAGGTGAGGGAAAGGCTGAAGAAAGAACAAGTCTGCAGCAGCAACTAGCATCTAGCTTACGCAAGTGAGAGCGAGAAGAGAAGGCATCGGCAAGAAGTGATCACGAAGTGATCCTAGCTACAAGCTCACAAACATAACCCCTCCGTGTTCAACTCCCGAATCCCTATTCGGAAATTGACAGTCACGGAACACACGCTGGTAGTGTATTAACATCATTGTGTCAAGTTATCTACAACCGGAATTAACAAGCTCCCATCTGCCACATAACCGCGGGCACGGCTTTCGAAAGTTCAAACCCTGCAGGGGTGTTCCAACTTGACCCATTACAAGCCCACGATCCGCGGAGTCGCAACTCCAAAGTGGGAAGACCCGAGTATCCTCGGAATCCCGTGCTCAAGTTAAACCGAACTAAGGTAAGGCTAATCCAGCAAATCCTCCCGGCGTGTCGTCACCCTGATAGTAGCCGCGCGTATCTAGGTCTCAGGACACGTCCGGATGGGCGAAGCTACGGGTGGATACCAAATACCTCGAGTTGCCTCAAGGCGGCCCCGCAGGCTCCCCGTTTCGGACCAACACTCATGTGGAGCACTGGCCCGGGGTTGTTGATTAAGAAAGAGGGTTAATTACTCCCTTATGCAAGTTTAGTTTGTTATTAGGCAAAAAGTACCAATGTTGGGATTTGCTGGAAAAGACTTAGCACATAGCGGTTTATCGAGGGGGTCCCATACACCCCAACCGTGTTAGGAACGCATAATCAAGGAACATAAAACCGGCTTATACGGATCCTAACGGCATGAGTGGAACAAAACACCAAGCAAAAGGCTTAGCCTTCCACCCTTGCCAATATATATGTGATTTCAAAAAAAGCATTTATATAGTGTGATATAACCCAACCAAAACTTCAACATGGAGCAAGCATCTTCACTTCACCTGCAACTAGCAACGCTATAAGAAGGGCTGAGCGAAGCGTACTTAGCCAAGCAACGGTTTGCATAGGTAGGGTGGTTAAACATGGCAATTGGTTACAAGTAGGAGGCTGACAAGAAGAACATGGGCATCGAGGCAAAACTATAGATCGAGACTACTAGCAATAGACAAAGATAGTAATGTTATCGGGGTTCGGTCATCTTGCCTGAAGAGAAGAAGTTCGGATCAAAAGAAGGGTCCTCTTGCTCAAACTCGTTGGAAACCTCGTGCTCAACCTCGTTGGAAAACTCGTGCTCAACTTCGTGCTCTAAACAAGACAAACACACCAAGCACCAATCAACACGATGCAATGCGCACTCGAAAAACATGTATGCATGATGGATGCACTAGTGATGCACTAGGAGCACGTAAAACATCACTCAAGCAAAACACCTCAAAACAAGATAACAACCTGATATTATTAATCTACACAGAAAATCACCCAAGTTTGATATAAAGATCGCTGAAATCGGAGTTACGGGCTAAAAGTTATGCCCGAAACAAGATTTGAGCGAAAACTGCAAATTACAGCAACATAGCATCTTGGGAGCTCAAAATAATTAATCTACAGCACCCAAAAAGCATGGCAAAGGACTTGAACATAAACTAGATACAATGTACAGCACCTAGGTCCAAAGTGCACCCCCAACGGAGTCACGGATCACTAGCAATGATCTTGGACATATTGAACTTTGAAATAAAATTCTGACAGCAGAATTTTATTGAAAGTTTGGAGCAAAAGATAAGCATGCTACAGCACCTCAAATGGACATGTGAGGACATGGATGGAAAGACAACAATATATACTTCATGGAACAATCAAAATCCACCCCAAAACTATCATGCTTTGTCCTACAACATCACACGAACATGGCATCGGAACGTTACAGATTTCAGACTTAGTGAAATTTCACTAAGTCCTAAAACAGCAACATTATCATAGCATCAAAAAGAGCATGTTTAAGACACCTCGAAACTAAACATGGCAAAGGGTAAGCACCTCATCAAAATACATATGACGGTGATCCCGAAACACACAAGCATGCATCAATGTGGTGAACACACCGATTACAACGAGCTCAACAACATGGCATTTCATAACAAGTGAAAACACAACATGTGAGCATGGCATCTTGCAACGATGAAAACAAGGAAACAATAAATCTACCATGCAACCTATCACACACAACACGTAGTTCGTGACGAGACGAACACGTGGACATGTCATTTGCATCGTTTGGACAAACGAGCTAAAAGATATCACATGTCAAAGGTGGCACAAAAATATCACACAACAGCAGTTTATATCATCATACACTCTTGCAACAGCAAAACATGTGTCAAGATGACATCTAACATGCATGGCTACAACAGGTAAAACGTAGAGGGCATCTCCACGAACATCTGGACATATCACACGCACAAAACGGAGCACCACAGTAAAAGTTATGCATGGTCAAAGTAGGCATATCAGAACAGAGAAAAACAGAGACTTAGTGGATCTAGGTCAACCTCAGATCTGAGATGAACAGTAGAAAGCCTCGGTGAACAGTGCTCGGCCCGGTAGGAACAGTGCGGCGGCGGATCTGGTCCGCGGGCCTGCGGAGCGGGACGGCCTGGTAGGAGGAGGAGGCCCGGCGAGGCGGGGCCCGGCCGGCCCAGCCGGCGCGGGAGGCCCACGCGGGAGCGGCTGCGAGGCCCAGGGCGACGGGAGGCGAGCGGCTGGCGCGGCCCGCTGGCGCCGGCGCGGAGAGGCTGCGAGGCCCGGTCGGCGCTCGCGTGAAGGCTGACGAGGTGGGGGAAGCGGGCCTGGCCCGGTGGAGGCGAGCGACGAAGGAGTGGGGAGGCGGCGGAGCGAAGCCCAGGCCAGCGATCTGGTCCCCGCTCCCGATCTGGCGAGCGGCGCTGGAGCGGCCAAGTGGCCCTCGAGGCCAGGCGGCGGTCTGCGTTGACTCGAACGAGGCGAGGGAAACCCGGCGCACGCCGCGACTTGCTGCTGCTGCGGTTGAACTGCTAGATCCCCTCGGGATCCGGTGGAAAACAGTGGAGGATTTTTTTCTGGATCTGAGATCTGAATTTAGGGAAGAAGAAGGGGAAAGAAATGCCCAAATATAGACTAGGGGGGTCTATATGTAGCAGAATTTTAGGGTTAGGGGAAGTTTAGGGGCGCTAGGAGCCCTCCGATCGTGATCCAACGGATCCGATCGCGGGGATGATTTAAAAGGACCAGACGGAGATAAAAGAATGCAACAGGGGTATTTCCGGGACACGAAGTAAAGGCACATCGGACCCACACGGACAACGGAGGGAAAAGTCAACGGAGTCCAAACGAGACGAGATTTGAGAGGTGGATTGCACACAACAAAACAACAACACACAACACAACCTCGCGGCACACCGGTAACGAAAAACGCCCGAACAACAAAGTAGGCCTACGGGACGTCACGGACACGTGAGGGAGCTCCGGAACGCGAAACGGACAACGGGAAGAAACGCACGGAACCGGATGCAACCCACAACACAAAAGCAATGCAATGCACATGTCTACATGATATGAATGAATGCCACACACTCACACAACAAAATGACGAAAGCCCGAAAGACAAAGAACCCGAAAAGGAAATAGATGAAGCCGGAGATTATTATAAGCCCAAAAGGGAAAGTATTACATCCGGGGCATTACAGTGGGGCACGGTGGCGAGCCACGGGGCTGTTTGGTTTGTGACTAACTTTGCCAAAGATTGCCACACCTAAGGTTAGGCAAGTTTGACCAACTTAGGTGAGTGTTTGGTTCAAGCCACACTTTTGGCAAGCCACACTTAGGCCCCACATGGCATACACATAAAAAATGTGGCAAGATTCCCTTAGGCATGCCAACTTGTGGCTCTCATTTTGATGAACTAACCTTAGGCAAGCTTGGCAAAAATGTGTGGCAAAGTGTGGCAATGTTAGGCCTAGAACCAAACAGCCCCCACATCGGGCACGGACAGGAGCAACAACAGCAGTACGCAGGTGTGCGCGGATGCTGAGCTCCAGCAGCCATGGTGGACGGAACTCACGGGACAGGTACTACGGGCACAGATCGAGCCGGAGAAAAGGGGAAAAAGGAGGATGGGCTCACCGTGGTGCCGGATGTGAGCTCCAGGTGGTTGGGGACGGACTGGAGCAGTTGCAATAGACGGCGGCCGACGACGATGTAAGCAGAGGAAACAAGGTCGATGGCGAGCGTACGGGGCGGCTCCGCTTGAATTGACGCTCTGGATGGACGTAGTTGACGGTGGCGATCCTCCTGGACTCGCCGGTGCGGCAAACGGTGACCGGTGGCCGCGGGCTTGACGACGGCGCGATGACTTCCTGTCCGGCCATCGAGACGGAGAGAGGGGGGGGAGGGTGAACGAGAGGGGAAGCCGGCTAGGGTTCCGGCAGGGGACTAAGTAGGCGAGGGGGAGCGGTGGATGGGTGCCACGGCGCCGCCCTGTGCCGTGGCGGCCATCACCGGCGTCCATGCCTCCCTGTGAACAGGAAGGGGGCAGGGGGCAGGCTTTGCCAGGTGGGCCGGCCTGGCTGGGGGAGCTGGGCCAAGGCCCGGGGCAGGGGGGTTGTGGGCCTTTTTTGTTGTTGTTGCTTTTGTTTCCTCATTTCTATTATTTACTTTTCTCTATTCTGTTTTAGTTTAGTTTTTGATTTATTATAGTTTTGAAAATATATAATTAGTTCCAATATGAGTATTTCTACTTATAGCACTTCCACAAAAATAAGGTTAACTCCAAAATAAAATAGTTTAACATTTTATTAATTATAAAAGGCATTTGACTAATTGGTTTGCTGTTGTTTTATTTATTTTTAAGTATCTAGACATTCTATAAAAATTTGGTTTCTCGACTATATTTACTTATGATTTATTAGTCACCTTTGGAACATTTTAGTTTTAAAGTTTGAAAACTTTTATAGTTTGACTTGAATTTAAATTAGAATTTGAATGGGGGTTGAATCAACGTGAGTTTGTCAACAGTGACCGTGGCGACATGGCCTCATTAGTAGAGGGTTACTGTAGCTTAAATATTCGGGCGTCACAATTCTCCTCCACTACAAGAAATCTCGTCCCGAGATTTAAGGGTTGGAGTAAGGGGGAAAGACTCGGCAAGGACAGAGCTCAACACAAGATAGGTACCTGGGGGCTATCTTAGTGAACGTGGCATGGAGGCACCTCTCGTGTCGAAATTCAAGAAAGACGTCTAGAGCAAGGTAAGGAGGTGCAATAAGAAGCTTCAACCGGGTAGGTAGTCGTTTGTTGCCTGAAACAGAGGGTGAAAAGGGGTTCAGAGCAATGGGAATAAGTATTGCGTCTGATACCAGAATAGGTCACTAGAAAGGTGGGTTGTGAATTACATACGAGGCCACGTGCGAGGAATAACTATGGAAACAGGGGGTGTACAAGAGAGTCAGGTTTCGATCATGTGGAATTGTGGGTTATGGGCCCACCATGTGGGTTAAAAGTAGAAAGGGCGGTGATATTATGCACAGTCATGATAACAACGCATGTCAGAGTATAGTCTATCAGTTATGTCGGCAACATTGGTACGAAGGGCGAGGGACAAAGAGAACCATCTTCCTGCTCGTTGAACGAGGCAAACCAATAGGTAAGGTTCTCGTCCATCGGTGGTTATCGGAATGTTATCAACAATAGTAACAGGGTCTTACTGACAGAGTTGTACACCAAGGTGTTTACCTAAGCAGAAAATTATTATTGCTTAGATTATATGTAGATCAATGAAAGCTTAAACAAACAAATGGAAAGGAAAATGTGTTTAAACACAATGAATAGGAGTAAATCATCCCCAAGATTAAGCAGGGCATGATATACGTGTCAGGAGATCAAAGTCATGACCATATAGATAAAAGGGTAAGAAGAATTATGATATGTACCCAGACAATGAGTTGAATAGTTGATCAAGAACATTTAGCATTGTGCTTATAATGTTCTTGTGGATCTTCGGAGTACCATAGACATGCTTCGAGATAGCCCCGACATGGTATTCAAGCAAAGGTCAGACTTTGGATACACGAAGGATCCATCACGAACATCTCATAGAATAAGTCTTACAATTTCAGCAAGGGAAGATGAGGATGTGGCCGACGGGCTTCAGCAACAATTCCTCGAGATTTCCTTAGACATGAATTTTCACAATTAAGTGAACAAGGCGATAGCATTGGACACACCAGGGTATATAATGAAGTGTGTTTGTGGAGAACATCCACAATTAAGTATTGAACGAAATGCACCTGGCAATACGTACCAAGTAGCAAGATCGATGTTAGTATGGAGGTTTAATAACCAGAAGGGTTGGAATGAAACTATCGACCATTCACTTCAAAGCATTCGGCTTGCTAGAAGTTTTGAATTCGCACGTCATACTTCAATTGTTGGATTTCCGGTTAGAAACAACACGGGGACCAGGGAATGAATGAAGATGGCGAGAAGTATTACTTGTATCAAGAGTTCATAAGAGGTGGTGAAATTCTCACGACATTCTTGACATGAAAGATGGTAGTACTCCAAGTTAGAGCATATCATAAGTCGGATAACAAGGAACTCAAGGTATAACACAGAACAAGAACAAGTTTGTGTTGGAGGGAATGCAAGAACGTTGTCGATGTTAACACAAATCATCGAGGGGAAAGGATGATATTTCCCATCGTGAATTCGATTCACAACTTGGAAGAAGGCAAACCATTGTTGGCGATGATCACGACACATTTGTCGAGAGATTTCATTAAGATGTAATCGATCGGTGATGACATGAAGTCAAATGAATGATGGAGCGAAAGGTTATTGAAACCACTAGTACAATACAGACTTGAAATCAAGCTAGTTGTTCATGGACAAATGATATGCCGAGGAAGATCGGCGTAAGCTTAGCTCATTGCCGAAATTGTGCTCCGGAAAGAAGAACTAGGTAACACAGTTTGAAAGATGCACGATAATGATATAGTTGATCATGCTAGGTATGACTTCAAGAATTAATAAACTCATAAACAATGGAGATTACTTAGAGTTATTGAATCGGAGTGCGGAATTGATTCGCTTATCAGTTTCCTTGAGTGTCTAACAACTCAGAACCCGGGGAAATTTGGAATCAGTGAGAAGTAATACTTCAAGAAGAACTCATAAGAAGTAATATGGTTCTGTGACATTATCAAGACATCACGAGGTAATACTCGAAGGTAGATCATAATAGAGGTTGGATAGGTGCATTGACCTGCAGAGGACAAGTGGTTTAACTTGTCCGAGAAATGGTATTTAAAGGAGAGCCTGGTCGGAACCACGATTGCAAAATGCCAAATCCCAGATATAGGATGATCTTATATCAAGGGGATAATTAATTTTAAGAGAAGCCTCAATGATAAGATCCACACCGTGTCCATGGGCTTGGACATAAAGTTCAAGGTTGACTCCCACTTCTTCGATGTATGACCTTTCATTCACTTCTTGCTTTTGAAGAAGTTGTAGCGTTGAAATTTTATCTGACACAAAGCCAGTGGAGCATAACCCGCATAACTTTCGAGTTCACACATATTTAGGGAAGGCATAGGTTCAACCCATCGGGGCATCTTAGGCACATACTACTCAAACTTCAGGAGAAAAATACAAGCTCGAAAGTAGAGCATGGTTGAGAAAGCAGATGATATAATTTACCCAAGGCATTATATATCATGGCAGAACTCACAAGGTGTTTAAATATGAAGGACACCGTCGGATAAAATCCAACAAAGGAGCTTGTGGTTCACAAGGGATCTGATGTGAGTATCGATACTCAACCAGAATAAGAAAGAATGCAAGGATATCAAATTATAGAAACAACTGACTAATTCAAAACTCAAATGCAAAGGAATTATGATTTCCAAATAAAGGGATCAGAAGCAACCTCTGTGATTAAGGATGGGTAAGTTGAAATGACTTAGTGGTACTATCGACAACAATTTGATTGGTCGAGAACCAACTCATATTCGGAACGACGTCTGAGCTAGAAGAACGAATTCTAGTTTGACTGATGATTGCGAGTATTTGTAACGTATTGAATCAATAAGATCAGAAAGTCAATCACAAAGGATTTTAACGAATATTGGTATACAAATGGAATTAACCATAATGCAAGCGGGTAAAACTTTCCAGAGCAATAGGTTGCTGAGGATTTTGGAAGATTGAATAGCATTTCGAAGACACTTGTGAAACGCATGAAGAACTGGGGATGAATGAATCCCCGATAGGTGTGAGGAATTATTTATACATGTATTCATGCGGAAAAGGAGCTGCAATGCAACATGCACAAAGGATTCTCGAAATATTCAAAGTATTTCAGGGTGTCTTGTAATAACAAGAACAATTGAAAGGAAGGTATGGACGACAAGTGTATGCAGCTATCCTTAGAGATTTATCGGTGATATGGAATTGCAATGGCGAAGGGTACAAGGGTCTCGGGGAAACATCAGAGAATCTCTTCGAAATCTCCTGGTGAAGCAGGCAACCATCCGGAATGAAGGGGCTCTCCGGGGAAAGTCGTTATGAGAACCTAATGTAGTTAGTTTATGGCAAAATCATTTAACCCGAATAGAAGAGAAATCAGAGTCCGACCCTAAAGACGAGGAATAAAAGATCATAATACCACCCAATGGCTACGTGGGCCCTTAAGCCACACAACCATGTTAGTAAAAGTTTTTTTAAATGACTAGACTCAACTTCGACCAAGGAGTTGGAAAGGGGGATTCCTATAGGCAGTCGGCTCTGATACCAACTTGTGAAGCCCCCGATTTGACCATAAAATAATCATGCACGCAAATATGTACGACCAAGATCAGGGACTCACTGGAAGATATCACAACACAACTATAGACACAAATTAAAATAATACAAGTTTTATATTACAAGCCAGGCGCCTCGAGGGCTCGAATACATAAGCTCGAATACACAAGAGTCAGCGGAAGCAATAATATCTGAGTACAGACATAAGTTAAACAAGTTTGCCTTAAGAAGGCTAGCACAAAACATCAACGATCGAAAAGGCAAGGCCTCCTTCCCGGGACCTCCTAACTGCTCCTCGTCGTCAGCTGTCTCCATGAGGTAGTAGGCTTTGTCGGGGTAGTAGCAGTCGTCAAGTGTGGCATCTGGCTCCTGGACTCCATCATCTGGTTGCATCAACCAGAAAGAAGAAAGAAGGGGGAAAAGGGGGGCAAAGCAACCGTGAGTACTCATCCAAAGTACTTTCAAGCAAGGATCTACACTACATATACATCGGTATCACTGAAAAAGGTAGTATTCTTGGACTAAGCTGCAGAATGCCAGAATAAGAGGGGGAGAAGCTAGTCATGTCGAAGACTAGCATCTTCTGGAAACCACCATCTTGCAGCAAGAGGGGGAAGTAGAGTAGTATAACATAAGTCATATTTATGGTGTTGTTTCAATGCTTCGGGATCTTTTCTCGACTCTCGGAGCAACATATCCAGATCATGCCTCAGCATCGAGTTCTAGTTGTAGCGGTCGGGATACAACTCCAAGTGTCCGTTACCGTAGGATAGGCTATCGATAGATGTTTTCTTCCCCGCGGGGGTGCACCAACTTACCCCCCC
>LR738712.1:174950897-174979920 GCA_902687465.1 Secale cereale
CCCCCCCCCCCCACGCTCGCTTAACTCCGGCCGGACACACCATCAGGTTATGCTCGGCCTCGGCCAAACAATACACCGCAACCTGACCAAGGCTTAATAGAGAGGTCATGCACGCCGGACTAAACATATGCCCCCAGGGGTCATGGGCCATCTCCCCGGGAACTCCTGCATGTTGCGTACGCGGCCGATGAGCAGACCTAGCTACCTCCTTAAAAGGTAGGTGTATAACCAGCCCAACCCGATGCGCGCCGCTCAGTCGCACGACATGAGTTAAGGTTCAGCTGATGCATACGACGCAGAACGCCCATACTATGCCCACGTGATGGTTAGTGCTATTAGGCCAGAGGGCCCTTGGAGCAAATATCCAAACCGTTTAGTGTTTTGGGAACGCGCGGTAACGAGCAGGGACTCACGATCATGTGACCCCATCGCCCCGTCTCGACAACTTGCGGCAAGGGCTAGGAATGCCCGGCCACGCCTCGTATTTATCTCGCGGGCACCTTCCATGTCAACCCGACTACACATCACTCGCAATTAAGCTCACGCGGGTACCCCTCAGGGTAGACCTGTCTTTAGTAACAAGGTTTAGTGTAAAGTCATAGTAACCATAGTAACCATGTGTCTAACACCAAAGGGAAAACTGAGGAAATCACCCTCGATGAAATTCCACCTGATGTTTATTGTCAAGGTGAACGAAAGAGGAGTCACCCTCAAGGACCACTCTTGAGGAGTTGCATGACAGTGTTGTTGTCGGGAGTGGAGAAAGAGGAATCACCCTCGATGACCATTACCGATGAACTAACCTACAAGGTTAACATCAGAAGTGCTGACGAGGTCTCACCCTCGGCACTCGATAGTAACGCAGTAGTGTCAAGCAACTAAGGGGAAAGTGATGTGCGGTGCCGGGGCCTGGTCTTCGATCCCGTTGATTGGGTCTTCTGATAATCCAGCGGGGCAGTCGAGACAATGTGGGGGTCACTGGTGGATCTCTAACCAGCCTATACTAAGCAGTTTAGTATAAACATGTAAGGTACGAAAGCAGGTATCAACAACAGGCTCTGCATTAGAACAGGATCATGCAAAAATAGTAGCAGTTCTAATGCAAGCATAAGAGAGAAGGGAATGAGCGATATAAGAATGATCAAAGAGGGTTGGCTTGCCTGGTTGCTCAGACGAGAAGGAGGGGTCGTCGTCGATGCAGTCGATCACCGAGGTAGCATCAGTCTCGCGGTCTATCGGAGAGAAGAGGGGGAAGAAACAATAAATACTAAGCATACAGATGCAACAAATAAGCACGACAAGTCAACACGCAGTGATAGGATGCTCGAACGTGGTGCTACACGATACTGTCGAAGAGGGACAACATCAGGGAAAGCATTCCTGGTGTAAGGCATTTTCGGACAGGCGAACCGGAGGATGATTGTTCCCTGTTCGGTATGATAGATATGTCTAGCGGACGAATGGACCGCGTATTCAGATTCGTCTCGTCGTTCTGAGCAATTTTCATATATAAAACATTTCCATCCGAGTTATAGATTATTTTATATGATTTTCTAAAGTTTATTGATTTTAGGAATTTATTTATAATTCTAAATTAATCGGTAAAATACTTTCGTCACCTTGTGCTATTCTAGCCAAAGTGTATGACAGTGGGGTCAGTGGGGCTGTGTTGACTTAGTCAAAGGTTGACTGGTCAACATATGAACAGTGTTGGGGGCCACATGTCATTGACTTAGACTTATGTTTTCAATTTGCTCTTTCTTTAAATTAAAAATGGGTCCACATGTCATCTATACTATTGGACTAATTAACTGGCACTAATAATCAGACTAACTAACTAAATTAGTCCCTAAACTAGCATTTGGGCCGGCCCCACACACACAGAACTCACACTAACGCACACGCACACTCGGCCATGGCTGTAGCAATGGCCCTAGCCGGAGGAGCAACAGAGCAGCAGCGGCGGCAAGCAGTAGCAGGCAGCAAGCAGCAGCGGACATGGGCAACAGTGGTAAGCGGCAGCAGCAGTAGGGCGCAGCCCGAGCACGCGTGGGAGCGCCGGATGTGCATGGGGCACGGTGGCGAGCCACGTCGGGCGCGGACGGGAGCAACAGCACCAGTACGCGGGCGCGCGCGGATGCTGAGCTCTAGCGGCCATGGTGGACAGAAATCACGGGACGGCTACTACGGGCACAAATCGAGTCGGAGAAAAGGGGAAAAGGAGGAGGGGCTCACCGCGGTGCCGGATGTGAGCTCGGGGTGGTCGGGGACGGAATGGAGCGGTGGCAATAGATGGTGGACGACGACGATGTGCAGAGGAAACAAGGTCGATGGCGAGCGTACAGGGCGGCTGCGCTCGAATTGACACTCTGGATGGACGTAGTTGACAGTGGCGATCCTCCTGGACTCGCCGGTGCGGCGAACGGGGACCGGTGGCTGCGGGTTTGATGATGGCGTGGTGACTTCCCGCCCGGCCGTCGAGACAGAGAGAGAGAGAGGGGGAAAGGGTGAGCGAGAGGGGGAGCTGGCTAGGGTTCCGGAGGGGGACTAAGTAGGCGAGGGGGAGGGTGGATGGGCACCACGGCGCCGCCCTGTGTCGTGGCGGCCATCGCCGGTGTAATGCCCAGGATGCGACTATATCTCCTACGTGTCGAGGCACGACTTAGAGACATAAGCGCATTCTGGAATGATCTCAAGCATGGTATCTTTGCACATCTCATGTAAAAGTTCAGGGATGAAAGTGTAAAAGATAGATGGCTTACACTCGCCACGTCACACAATGAATACAATAACATACATTCATCCAAATACCACAGGGTCCGACTACGGACGAAATCCAAACAAGAAAGATACCACAACACAAGGCCTGGTCGCCCCTAGTAGGAACCACTACTGATTGTCGAAAAATGATACATAGTAACGACCACGCTCTTCATCGAACTTCCAGTGAAGTTCCTGCCCATCTACCGCATCGTACTTTGCTATACCTGCATCTGGTGTGTGTAGTAAACTGTGAGCCACAAGGACTCAACAATCCCGTTCCCGGGTATCAAGACTACCAAACCCTTAGGTGTGGAACAGGTATTAAAGTGTCTACAGCAAGCACTAAGATACTAGCTTATGAGTTCAGAGCGATATGAGAATATGTGCCAACGGTCGCTAAGTTGATCAAGAGGTGATCCTAGCTACTCACGTCAAACATAACCCCACAGTGTTCACTTCCCGAAGCCCTACGGAAAGAGACCGTCACAGTTACTCACACCGGTAGTGTATTCTTATGGATATGGTGTCAAGTTATCTACAACCGAATATTAACAAATTCCCATCTGCCACATAACTGCGGGCACAGCTTTTGAAAGTTCAAAACCCTGCAGGGGTGTCCCAACTTAGCCCATCACAAGCTCACGATCTACGGAGTCGCAACTCCATGTTGGGAAGACCCGAGTATTCTCAGAATCCCATGCTCAAGATATTTTCACAAAGGTAAAACTAATCCAGCAAGACCTCCCGGCGTGCCGACACCCTGATAGTAGCCGCGCATATCTCGTCTCAGGCCACGGCCGGATGGGACATCCTACGGGAGCCAAACCTCGAGTTTCCCCGTGGTGGCCCCGCAGTCCGCCCGTTTGGGACCAACACCATCAGCACTGGCCCCCCTGTTATGTAGAATTAAGAACCCGGGGACATGACCCCCTATGCAATTAATTAATTAAGTTTTTTATTATGAGGCAAATTAAAACCAAAGTTGGGCCTTGCTGGAAAAGCTTTAAGCAGTGCGAATTATCAAGGGGGGGCCCATAAACCCCAACCGTGTTAGGAACACAAAAATCAAGGAACATAACACCGGTTTATCGGGTCCTAAGGTGGCATGAGTGGAACAAAACACCAAGCAGAAGGCCAAGCCTTCCACCCATTGCCAATATATATGTGTATTAATTACTTAAGATATATATATTGTGTTATCCCAATAAGAAGTCCAAACATGGAGCAATCTTCAAACTTCACCTGCAACTAACAATGCTATAAGAGGGGCTGAGCAAAAGCATACTTAGCCAATCAACGGTTTGCTAGGAAGGCGGTTAGAGTGTTTCATGGCAACATAGGAGGCTGACAAGACAAGAATGGGCATCAAGGCATAACTATAGAGCGATACAACTAGCAAGGTAAAGATAGAGATGATATCGGGGAACAGTCATCTTGCCTCAGATTCCGCAAGGAAGAAGAACGAGTCCATGAAGTAGTCGAACAAAAACTCACAACTTCGGAATGAAACCGAAGCTAACGAGAGAAGCATACTGGAAAGAAGCAACCAACACGGTAAACACACAAGCAGAAACATGTCATATGATGCACAACCAAGTATGATGCATGTCTGGTTTAATTATGCATGGCATGGCAAAGTGCACAAACAATACTACAATTTAAGTGGAGCTCAATATGCAACGAGTTGCATATTGACAAAACGCCACATCCCATTATTTAGTTCACTCTCATTTATGAACCCAACAAGTTTAATTATTTTTAGCATGGCAAGAGGTGAAGCAAAAGTAAACTACACTACCTAGGCAATTTGAATGAGGCCAGAATGACAAAGAACAATTCTGGAAAATCCCCACGTCATTAGCAAATTTTAAAGCAAACAACAATTTGAACATTTTAATGTTGTTATCATAATGCGGATGACATTTTCAAGTTGTATGCATTTTTTGTTAAAAGTTGACATAAGAGATATGAAGTATTTGTCACCGTGGTGGAAAGGGGTGCCACGGCGATGACAACAGAAATGGTGCCACAGCAACATTCCGATGATTCGACAACTCGTTGAGATGTCGAGCAAAAGAAGGGCAGCATGAGCGTGTCATGGAAAGACGGTGGGGTGCTCCCGGTTACCGGGTGTCCCATGTGTCGGTGACAAGGAAAAAGAGGGGCATCGCAAGCGATGCTTCGGGCATGGTGCAAACAAGGTGAACATCTCATACAACAAGCATTCGTTCACGGGCGTCGTCTCGGGGTATACCTTCAAAGCGAGCATTTTCGAAGGGGTTCGAGATCGTCGAGGGAAGTAGTGGTACACGGGTCGTAGAGGAAGTAGTTGTTCACATGGCGTAGTTGTACACGTCCGTAGAGGTTCGGGGTCACGGCGAGGAACTTGACTTCCACGGGTCGACGGTAGTGGTACACATGTTGTCGGGGTGCTTGTCGCTCTGGTCTTGGTGTAGATGTACATGACAAACGTAGTGGTACTAGGCATAGGCTCCGGGCGTATCCGAGGGCTCCGGGTGTCCTGGTACTTGGCGTCTCCGCATCATGGTACTTGGCGTCTCCTAGTGTAGTCGTTCACGGAGTCGAACAGAGGGTCATGACGAGTTGTCCAGTAGCCATACACATTCAAAGAGGAACTTGACAGACTCGACTCGCGGTCTTGGCGATCCAAAACAAAGCAAGGCCAAGGGCCTCGGGTGGACAGCAGCACGACAGTAGGTGGTCATGGAGGCTGTTGCAGCGGGGTTCACGGAGAGGCAGAGGGACGGGAGGAGATCGGGTCCATCGTGGGAGGCGGCATCTGGCAATGTGGCTGTGGAGAAGAGCTTCACGGGCGCCATAGCGGCGGGATCCAGCCGGGCGGAGTGCGGTGGCGACGGACGCCGGTGGCGGTGACCTTGGGTCGGCGCGGGGTGGAGGAGACCGCGGCAGGGCAGCGGTGCTGCACCGGGGCAGCGGAACTGGCGCAGAGCTCGCGCGGCGCTCTAGTTTCCAGCGCGGTCGAGGGAGGAGTGGGCGGCGGCGGTCGTAGGCCGACGCAACGGAGGCACGGGAGGAGGAGAAGGGCAGGGGGACGGGACGAGGCGCAGGGCAGGGTGCGGGGCGACGCATTGGAGTCGCAACCCATGGGGATCGGGAGGACGGAGTGGGGGTGCGAGGCTGCACGTGGGGAGATCGAGAGGGAGATGGGGAGGCTGACGGCGCTGGGGAAGCGAGAGGAGGGATCGAGGGAGAGGGCGAGCGATGGGTCTGGCGGTCACTGTGGAGGACGAGAGGGACAGATGGGAGCGGGCTAGGGTTAAGGATTAAGTGGAGGGGCCGGTTGGGCCTAGGGAAGTCTAATGGGCCGGCTGCGGCGGGGCCTGGTTGCTGGGCTCTCTGCCTCTCTCTCACTAAAAAAACAAAGCAGAGAAGTAAAAGAGAGAGGAAAAAGAAAAGGGCACTTAGGGAAAGAATTTGGGCCTGAGAGTAAATTCTCTGGACTCGCAAAAATGCGTTGGTTCCTAGAAAAATAGAAAAAGGCATGATTGGAAAATAAATTCAAATTCCTTTGAATTAATTTCAAATGGTGTGAACAAAGACTATGATTTAGAAGTGTCCAAAAATGCTCGGATTTTTGGAGGAACCTCGATAAAATGGATAAGAATTGTTGGCAAGGTTTGGGAGTCAAAACTTGGAGTGAAAAGGGCATGGGGAATATTTGCAAGTGTGTTTTGGTGATTCCAAATTAATGGAATATTTAATAATAGCTCCATAAATATTAGGAGGATATGTTATAAAGAGAAGTCACTCTTCCCTCGATTTAAATGGATCGAAGATGCACACAATTTATTTAGTTGAGATGCAAAATTAAAAGACATGCTGGCATGATGACATGATGGAAGCATAAATAAAATGAAGAAAGCAAAAGAAACACACGGTGAAACCCGGAACGACTGGTACTCTTCTGGAGCGCCGGTCTTGGGGCATCACAGCCGGCGTCCACGCCTCCCTGTGAACAGGAAGGGGGCGCAGGGGGCAGGCTTTGCCAGGTGGGCCGGCCTGGCTGGGGGAGCTGGGCCAAGGCCCGGGGGCAAGGGGGTTGTGGGCCTGTTTTGTTGTTGTTGATTTTGTTTCCTCATTTCTATTATTTACTTTTCTCTATTCCGTTTTAGTTTAGTTTTTGATTATTATAGTTTTGAAAAATATATAATTAGTTCCAATATGAGTATTTCTACTTATACCACTGCCACAAAAATAAGGTTAACTCCAAAATAAAATAGTTTAACATTTTAATAATTATAAAAGGCATTTGACTAATTGTTTTGCTGTTGTTTTTTTAAGTATCCGGACATTCTATAAAAATTTGGTTTCTTGACCATATTTACTTATGATTTATTAGTCACCTTTGGAACATTTTAGTTTTAAAGTTTGAAAACTTTTATAGTTTAACTTGAATTTAAATTAGAATTTGAACGGGGGTTGAATCAACATGAGTTTGTCAACAGTAACCATGGTGACATGTTCTCATTAGTAGAGGGTTACTGTAGCTTAAATATCTGGGCATCACAGTAGGTTAGTCCAAAAATAAAATAAAAAGTGTATAATAAAGCCCATTAAACATCCAAAACAAAATATATAATAGCATGGAACAATAAAAAATTATAGATACGTTGGAGACGTATGAGTGGGCATGATTACCTTGTGTTGAGAAGAGGGAACATAATAAGACTATACACTACAAAAAAAAGACACATCCGTGACATTTTGGTCCGAACGAAACATTTTTCTGTCATACTTATGACACTTCTATGACAATAATTGTGACAAAACAAGGTATCATCATAGATGTGGTGGGGTCCTACTTCTATGCCAAAAAATCATGACAGAAAATGGGCTTTTCGTCCTGGGCGGGCCGGAGACGCGGTTGCATGACATTCTTTGGGCCGTCCATGACGGAAAAAACCGTGGTAGAGGCGAGGGCGAGGAAAATATCGGGGTGTTCCCGGTTACGGCGGGTTGTCGGGGCCGAGCGATGCGCGTTTCTCTCGTACACGCACGCGCGTGGGTGCGAGGCGTTGGGCTCTAACTGAACCCGAGCGAGGCATTGGGCTCTAACTGAACCCGAGCGATTGCACTGAAGGTACGCGCTACTGAACTTGAGCGATCGATCGATGGCTGTTAACCGAACACGATCGAGCGATTCCTTCGCTACTGCTGCTAACTGAAGCCGATCGATGCTGCCTCTGCATGAACAGTGAGCGTTGCTGGGGGTTTGGATGAACAGTTCCCGGTGGGGGTGGCTGAACATGACCTCGTGGTGTTGCCTCTGCATGAACAGGACCCCGTTCGATCGAGCCATTTGGGGCTGCATGAACAGGACCTCGTGGAGGGCTGCATGAACAGGACCACCCCGTGGAGGGCTGCATGAACAGTAGACGGTGGAGGGCTGGATGAACAGTAGACGATGGAGAGGTGGTTGAACAGGAGCCCATGGAGAGGGCTGGTTGAACAGTAGCAGGTGGAGTAGCGCGTGGTGGAGGCTGAACAGTCGCACGTGGAGGCTGGAGAAGGTCGATGGTGGATGAATAGTAGCCCTTGGAGGCTGGAGGGGGTCCACGGTGGTGATGAACAGTATCCCATGGAGTCCCGTTTTGCGGTACGCAACACCCCTCCCAATAAACAGATCCCCCGTTTCGACCGTACCGCTCCAACACAAGTCCGTTTCCTCCATTTTGCGGTACGCCACACCCCTCCCGATAAACAGGACCCCCGTTTTGATCGTAGCACTCCAACACAAGTCCGTTTCCTCCGTTTTGCGGTACGCCACACCCCTCCCGATCAAAAGGACCCCTGTTTCGACCGTAGGAGGTCCGTTTCCTCCGTTTTGCGGTACGCCAAACCCCTCTCGATGAACAGGATTCTGTTTTGAACATGGACTATGGAACACAAGGTCGTTTCCTCCATTCTGCGGTACGCCAGGCCTCATTTCCATCGGCTGTTCCATCCAAGACCTCCCGATGAACACGACGACGCATTCCGTTCCGACCCAGCCGGTTGGCTCCCCATGAACACCACGACGACGCTGTTTCTCCGTTCCGACCCAGCCATGTACACGAGCCCTGGTCGTACCTACGCGCGAGTAGGCGTTCGAGACCCTGCCCGTATGTACGTACGTGGCCGTATTTATTTTCTTGCACCCTGGCCACTGTACGTACGTGTACATGCTACGTGCACGCCTCTGCTACGACACGTGTGCGCCTCTACATCAACCAGTATGTACATACACGTTCGCGACCAGAATGACAACGCTACGTACGCTTCGACCAGGTGGGTCCCGATTGTCATGCACTTCCTTGCCTGCGAAGATGTCGCTGGTGGCTCCCAAAAGTCAGGGGGCGAATCATTTTTTTTGCCCGGCCGCACTTCCTTGCGTGCGAAGATGTAGCTGGTGGGTCCCAGCAGTCAGGGGGGCGAATCATTGTTTTTCTCTGTGCCCGGACGCACTTCCTTGCATGTGAAGAGGTAGCTGGTGGGTCCCAGCAGTCAGGGGGGTGAATTGTTTTTTTTGCCCGGACGCACTTCCTTGCGTGTGAAGATGTAGCTGGTGGGTCCCAGCAGTCAGGGGAAACATTTTTTTCGTGAAATACGGTGGCCCGTCCGGTGGGTCCCCGCTGTCAGGTGGAGGAAAAATTATTTTGCGCGTAATAAGGAGGCACTTCCTTGCTACGGTCGTGGACCCAACTGTCAGCCTCTCCACGTACAGTACTCTTCCGATGGAAGTCGTTCCTTGATCAGGTTGACCACGCCACGCCGAGAGCACCAGGGCGGTGGATGACGGCGAGGCCTAGGAAGGGGATGACGTGGAGCCGGGGAAGACGCGGCGGTGGATGCTGTTGGGGATCGTAGCAGAAAATCAAAATTTTTCCTACGCATCACCAAGATCTATCTATGGAGTAATCTAGCAACGAGCATAAAGGAGAGTGCATCTACATACCCTTGTAGATCGCGATGCGGAAGCGTTGCAATAACGCGGATGAAGGAGTCGTACTCGCTGCGATTCAGATCACGGTTGATTCCGATCTAAGCGCCGAACAACGGCGCCTTCGCGTTCAACACACGTGCAGCCCGGTGACGTCTCCCACGCCTTGATCCAGCAAGGAGAGAGGGAGAGGTTGGGAAGGACTCCATCCAACAGCAGCATGACGGCATGGTGGTGGTGGAGGAGCGCGGGACTCCAGCAGGGCTTCGCCAAGCACTGCAAGAGACGAGGAGGGAGAAGGGTAGGGCTGCGTCAAGAGGGAGACCATCTCGTGTGTCTGGCAGCCCCAAAACCCCCACTATATATAGGGAAGGGGAGGGGCTGCGCCCCCATCTAGGGTTCCCTCCCTAGGGGTGGCGGCAGCCCCCAAAACCCATCTAGGGTGCGGCCAAGGGGGGGAGAGAGGGGGCGCCCTAGGGTGGGCCTTAAGGCCCATCTGGACCTAGGGTTTTCCCCCCTCCCACTCTCCATGCGCCTTTGGCCTTGGTGGGGGGGCGCACCAGCCCACCTGGGGCTGGTCCCCTCCCACACTTGGCCCACGCAGCCTTCTGGGGCCGGTGGCCCCACCCGGTGGACCCCCGGGACCCTCCCGGTGGTCCCGGTACGTTACCGATAGCGCCCGAAACTTTTCCGGTGACCAAAACGGGACTTCCCATATATGAATATTTACCTCCGGACCATTCCGGAACTCCTCGTGACGTCCGGGATCTCATCCGGGACTTCGAACAACATTCGGTAACCGTGTACATACTTTCCCTATAACCCTAGCGTCATCGAACCTTAAGTGTGTAGACCCTACGGGTTCGGGAACCATGTAGACATGACCGAGACAACTCTCCGGCCAATAACCAACAGCGGGATATGGATACCCATGTCGGCTCCCACATGTTCCACGATGATTTCATCGGATGAACCACGATGTCAAGGATTCAATCAATCCCGTATACAATTCCCTTTGTCTATCGGCATAGTACTTGCCCGAGATTCGATCGTCGGTATCCCGATACCTTGTTCAATCTCGTTACCGGCAAGTCTCTTTACTCGTTCCGTAACACATCATCCCGTGATCAACTCCTTGATCACATATTGTGCACATTATGATGATGTCCTACCGAGTGGGCCCAGAGATACCAATCCGTCATACGGAGTGACAAATTCCAGTCTCGATTCGTGCCAACTCAACAGACACTTTCGAAGATACCTGTAGTGCACCTTTATAGCCACCCAGTTACATTGTGACGTTTGGTACACCCAAAGCATTCCTACGGTATCCGGGAGTTGCACAATCTCATGGTCTAAGGAAAAGATACTTGACATATAGAGAAGCTTTAGCATACGAACTACACGATCTGTGCTAGGCTTAGGATTGGGTCTTGTCCATCACATCATTCTCCTAATGATGTGATCCCGTTATCAACGACATCCAATGTCCATGGTCAGGAAACCGTAACCATCTATTGATCAACGAGCTAGTCATCTAGAGGCTTACTAGGGACACGGTGTTTGTCTATGTATCCACACATGTATCTGAGTTTCCTATCAATACAATTCTAGCATGGATAATAAACAATTATCATGAACAAGGAAATATAATAATAACCAATTTATTATTGCCTCTAGGGCATATTTCCAACAGTCTCCCACTTGCACTAGAGTCAATAATCTAGTTCACATCGCCATGTGATTAACACTCATAGGTCACATCGCCATGTGACTAACATCCAAAGAGTTCACTAGAGTCAGTAATCTAGTTCACATCAATATGTGATTAACACTCAATGAGTTCTGGGTTTGATCATGTTATGCTCGTGAGAGAGGTTGTAGTCAATGGGTCTGCAACATTCAGATCCCTATGTACTTCGCAAAACTTTATGTCATATCGTAGATGCTGCTACCACGTTCCACTTGGAGCTATTCCAAACTGTTGCTCCATTATACGTATCCGGTATCTCCACTTAGAGTTATCCGGATAGGTGTTAAGCTTGCATCGATGTAACTCTTTACGTCGAACTCTTTATCACCTCCATAACCGAGAAACATTTCCTTATTCCTCTAAGGATAATTTTGACCACTATCTAGAGATCCACTCCTGGATCACCTTTGTACCCTCTTGCCAGACATGTGGCAAGGCACACATCAGGTGCGGTACTCATCATGGCATACCGTATAGAGCCTATGACAAAAGCATAGGGGACGACCTTCGTCCTTCCTCTTCCTTCTGCCGTGGTCAAGTTTTGAGTCTTACTCAACTTCACACCTTATAACTCAGGTAAGAATTCCTTCTTTAACTTGACCTATTTTGAACTCCTTCAAAATCATGTCAAAGGTGTGTGTTCCTTTTGAAAATATCATCAGGCGTCTTGATCTATCTCTATAGATCTTGATGCCCAATATGTAAGCAGCTTTATCCAGGTCTTCCTTTGAAAAACTCCTTTCAAACAACCCTTTACGCTTTCCAGAAATTCAACATCATTTCGGATCAACCATATGTCATTCACATATACTTATCAGAAATGTTGTAGTGCTCCCACTCACTTTATTGTAAATACAAGTTTCTAACAAACTTTGTTTACCCAAGTACTTTGATCACTCCATCAAAGCATATATTCCGACACCGAGATGCTTGCTCCAGTCCATGGAAGGATTGCTGGAGGTAGCATACCTTTTAGCATCCTTAGGATCGACAAAACCTTTTCTGATTTTATCACATACAACCTTTCCTTACAAAAATTGGTAAGGAAACTTGTTTTGTCATCCATCTGCCAGGTTTCATAAATGCAGCTAATGCTAACATGATTCTGACGGACTTAAGCATCGCTACGGGTGAGAAAATCTCATCGTAGTCAACTCCTTGAACTTGTGGAAAACTCTTCACCACAAGTCGAGCTTCATAGACGGTGACATTACCGTCCACGTCCGTCTTAGTCTTAAAGATCCATTTGTCTCAATGGCTTGCCGATCATAGGGCAAGTACACCAAAGTCTATACTTTGTTTTGATACATGGATCCTATATCGGATATATCGGCTTCTAACCATTTGTCGGAATATGGGCCCACCATCGCTTCTCCATAGTTCGTAGGTTCATTGTTGTCCAACAACATGACATCTAAGACAGGATCACTGTACCACTCAGGAGTAGTACATATCCTTGTCGACCTACGAGGTTTGATAGCAACTTGATCCGAAACTTCATGATCACTATCATTAGTTTCCTCTTCAACAGTCGTAGGTTCCACAGAAACATCTTTCTGTGTTGCACTACTCTCCGGTTGAAGTGAGGGTTCGACAACCTCATCAAGTTCTATCTTCCTCCCACTTAAATCTTTCGAGAGAAACTCCTTCTTGAGAAAGGACCCGTTCTTAGCGACAAACATTTTTGTCCTTGGACCTGAGATGGAAGGTATACCCAACCGTTACCAGTGGGTATCCCGTGAAGATTTATTTGTCCGCTTTGGGTTCGAGCTTTTTCCGGCTGAAGCCGTAAGCATCGCAGCCCCAAACATTGAGAAACGACAACTTTGGTTTCTAAACCTTAGTTCATACGGCATTGTCTCAACGGACTTAGATGGTGCCGTATATAAAGTGAATTCAGATGTCTCTAATGTATAACCTCAAAATAACAGCGGTAGATTGGTAAGATACATCATAGATCGCACCATATCTCATAAGGTTCGATTATGATGTCCGGACACACCATTACGCTATGGTATTCCAAGTGGCTTCAACTGTGAAACATTTCCACAATGTCTTAAGTGATTTCCAAACTCATAATTCAGAAAATCTCCCCTTGATAAGATCGTAGGAACATGATCTTCTTGTTATGATGATTCTTAATCTTCACTCTGAAATTGCTTGAACTTTTCAAACATTTCAGACTTTTGCTTCATTAAGTAAATATACCCATATCTACTCAAATCGTCAGTGAAGATGAGAAAATAACGATATCCACTACACGCCTTAATTCTCATTGGATCACACACATCAGCATGTATGATTTCCAACAAGTCACTTTTTCCGTTTCATTGTACCTGAACACGGGATCTTAGTCATCCTGCCCAAGAGGCACGGCTCGCATGTGTCAAGCGATTCAAAATCAAGTGACTCCAAACATCCATCAACATCGAGTTTCTTCATGCATTTTATGCCAAAATGACCTAAGCGGCAGTGCCACAAGAAAGTGGTACTATCATCATTAACTCTACATCTTTTTGGCATTAATATTATCATCATGTGTATTACTATGATCGAGATTCAACGAACCATTGGGTGCATGACCATAAAGGTATTATTCATGTAAACGGAATAACCATTATTCTCTAACTTAAATGAATAACCGTATTGCGACGAACATAATCTAATCATATTCATGCTCAACGTAGACACCTCATAACTTTTATCTAGGTTCAACACTAATCCCGAAAGTTGAGGGAGCGTGCGATGGTGATCTTATCAACCTTGGAAACACTTCCAACACACATCGTCACCTCGCCCTTAGCTAGTCTCCGTTCAGTTCGTAGTTTTTGCTTCAAGTCACTAATAGCAACTGAACCGGTATCCAATACCCAGGTGCTACAAGGAGTACTAGTAAGGTACACATTAATAACAATATACTTTGTTGAAGTTTCCAGCTATCATATCTACCATGTATTTGGGGTAGTTCCGCTATCATGTGACCGTTCCCCTTACAATAGAAGCACTTAGTCTCGAGGTTTGGGTTCAACCTTGGGTTCCTTCATTAGAGCGACAACTGGTTTGCCATTCATGAAGTTTCCCTTCTAGCCCTTGCCCTTCTGAAACTAGTGGTCTTGTTAAACCATCAACACTTGATCCTCCTTCTTGATTTCTACTTTTTGCGGTCTTAAGAACCGCTAACAGCTCCGGGATCATCTCCATCCTTTGCATGTCATAGTTCATCACGAAGTTCTAGTAGCTTGGTGATAGTGTCTAGAGAATTCTGTCAACCACTCTCTCACCTGGAAGATTAACTCCCACTTGGTTCAAGTGATTTTAGCACCCAGACATTCTGAGCACATGCTCACTAGTTGAGCCATTCTCCTCCATCTTTTTGGCAAAAGAACTTGTCAGAGGTCTCATACCTCTCAACACGGGCATGAGCCTGAAATCCCAATTTCAGCTCTTAGAACATCTCATATGTTCTATGGCGTTCAAAACGTCATTGGAATCCCGATTCTAAGCCGTAAAGCATGGTGCACTAAACTATCAAGTAGTCATCAGGACGTCTCTGTCAGGTGTTCACAACATCCACAGACAACGTTGTAGGGGTTTGCACATCGAGTGGTGCATCAAAAACATAAGCTTTCTGTGCAGTAGTGAGGACACTCCTCGGACTACGGACCCAGTCCGCATCATTGCTTACAATATCTTTCAACTTAGTCTTTCTCTAGGATCGTATTAAACAGGGAGCTACAACGCAGTTATTGGTCTATAACATAATTTGCAAAGACAACTTAGACTATTGTTCATGACAATGAAGTTCATCTAATGAACTCCCACTCAGATAGACATCTCTCTAGTCATCTAAGTGATACATGATCCGAATCGACTAGGCCGTGTTCGATCATCACGTGAGATGGACTAGTCATCAACGGTGAACATCTTCATGTTGATCGTATCTTCTATACGACTCATGTTCGACCTTTCGGTCTTCCATGTTCCGAGGCCATGTCTGTACATGCTAGGCTCGTCAAGTGAACCCTAAGTGTATCGCGTGTGTAAATCTGGCTTACACCCGTTGTATGCGAACGTTAGAACTTATCACACCCGATCATCACGTGGTGCTTCGGAACAACGAACCTTAGCAACGGTGCACAGTTAGGGGGAACACAATTCTTGAGATTTTAGTGAGAGATCATCTTATTCACTACCGTCGTTCTAAGCAAATAAGATGTAAAACATGATAAACATCACATGCAATCAAATAGTGACATGATATGGCCAATATCATTTTGCTCCTTTTGATCTTCATCTTCGGGGCTCCATGATCATCATCGTCACCGGCATGACACCATGATCTCCATCATCATGATCTCCATCATCGTGTCTTCATGAAGTCGTCTCACCAAACATTACTTCTACTACTATGGCTAACGTTTAGCAATAAAGTAAAGTAATTACATGGCGTTATTCAGTGACACGCAGGTCATACAATAAATAAGACAACTCCTATGGCTCCTGCCGGTTGTCATTCTCATCGACATGCAAGTCGTGATTCCTATTACAAGAACATGATCAATCTCATACATCACATATATATCATTCATCACATCCTTTTGGCCATATCACATCACACGGCACATGCTGCAAGAACAAGTTAGACGTCCTCTAATTGTTGTTGCAAGTTTTTACGTGGTTGCTATAGGTTTCTAGCAAGAACGCTTCTTACCTACGCTGAAACCACAACGTGATATGCCAATTTCTATTTACCCTTCATAAGGACCCTTTTCATCGAATCCGATCCGACTAAAGTGGGAGAGACAGACACCCGCTAGCCACCTTATGCAACTAGTGCATGTCAGTCGGTGGAACCTGTCTCACGTAAGAGTACGTGTAAGGTCGGTCCGGGCCGCTTCATCCCACGATGCCGCCGAATCAAGATAAGACTAGTAACGGCAAGAGAA
The DNA here is from genome assembly GCA_902687465.1 of Secale cereale. NCBI lineage: Eukaryota > Viridiplantae > Streptophyta > Magnoliopsida > Poales > Poaceae > Secale > Secale cereale. Next base: position 174,967,321 of record LR738712.1, read on the forward strand.
TTGACATGATCTACGCCCACAACTACTTTGTGTTCTACTCGTGCAAGATACTACGCATAGACCTAGCTCATGATGCCACTATTGGGGATCGTAGCAGAAAATCAAAATTTTTCCTACGCATCACCAAGATCTATCTATGGAGTAATCTAGCAACGAGCATAAAGGTGAGTGCATCTACATACCCATGTAGATCGCGATGTGGAAGCGTTGCAAGAATGCGGATGAAGGAGTCGTACTCGCTGCGATTCAGATCGCGGTTGATTCCGATCTAAGCGCCGAACAACGGCGCCTCCGCGTTCAACACACGTGCAGCCCGGTGACGTCTCCCACGCCTTGATCCAGCAAGGAGAGAGGGAGAGGTTGGGAAGGACTCCATCCAACAGCAGCATGATAGCATGGTGGTGGTGGAGGAGCGCGGGACTCCAGCAGGGCTTCGCCAAGCACTGCAAGAGACGAGCAGGGAGAGGGGTAGGGCTGCGCCAAGAGGGAGACCATCTCGTGTGTCTGGCAGCCCCAAAACCCCCACTATATATAGGGGAAGGGGAGGGGCTGCGCCCCCATCTAGGGTTCCCTCCCTAGGGGTGGCGGCAGCCCCCAAAACCCATCTAGGGTGCGGCCAAGGGGGGGAGAGAGAGGGGGCGCCCTAGGGTGGGCCTTAAGGCCCATCTGGACCTAGGGTTTGCCCCCCTCCCACTCTACATGCGCCTTGGGCCTTGGTGGGGGGGCGCACCAGCCCACCTGGGGCTGGTCCCCTCCCACACTTGGCCCACGCAGCCTTCTGGGGCCGGTGGCCCCACCCGGTGGACCCCCGAGACCCTCCCGGTGGTCCCGGTACGTTACTGATAGCGCCCGAAACTTTTCCGGTGACCAAAACGGGACTTCCCATATATGAATCTTTACCTCCGGACCATTCCGGAACTCCTCGTGACGTCCGGGATCTCATCCGAGACTCCGAACAACATTCGGTAACCGCGTACATACTTTCCCTATAACCCTAGCGTCATCGAACCTTAAGTGTGTAGACCCTACGGGTTCGGGAACCATGTAGACATGACTGAGACAACTCTCCGGCCAATAACCAACAGCGGGATCTGGATACCCATGTCGGCTCCCACATGTTCCACGATGATTTCATCGGATGAACCACGATGTCAAGGATTCAATCAATCCCGTATACAATTCCCTTTGTCTATCGGCATAGTACTTGCCCGAGATTCGATCGTCGGTATCCCGATACCTTGTTCAATCTCGTTACCGGCAAGTCTCTTTACTCGTTCCGTAACACATCATCCCATGATCAACTCCTTGATCACATATTGTGCACATTATGATGATGTCCTACCGAGTGGGCCCAGAGATACCTCTCCGTCATACGGAGTGACAAATTCCAGTCTCGATTCGTGCCAACTCAACAGACACTTTCGGAGATACCTGTAGTGCACCTTTATAGCCACCCAGTTATGTTGTGACGTTTGGTACACCCAAAGCATTCCTACGGTATCCGGGAGTTGCACAATCTCATGGTCTGAGGAAAAGATACTTGACATATAGAAAAGCTTTAGCATATGAACTACACGATCTGTGCTAGGCTTAGGATTGGGTCTTGTCCATCACATCATTCTCCTAATGATGTGATCCCGTTATCAACGACATCCAATGTCCATGGTCAGGAAACCGTAACCATCTATTGATCAACGAGCTAGTCATCTAGAGGCTTATTAGGGACATGGTGTTTGTCTATGTATCCACACATGTATCTAAGTTTCCTATCAATACAATTCTAGCATGGATAATAAACAATTATCATGAACAAGGAAATATAATAATAACCAATTTATTATTGCCTCTAGGGCATATTTCCAACAGATGCCCACAGGTAGAGGAGTACGAGGGTTCACTGGTTCGCTGCGGTGTGAGGCTGCCGTCACCGCAGAATAACAGGGGGTGTGGGTGCGTAGAGGGATGGCTTGGCCAGTGATCAGCATAGTAGGGGGCGGTGAGGCATCCGCGGCAGCACAGCCGACCACGGGAGGCAGGAGTTTGCGGCACGACCGGCGCTGCTTTGGGCGGCTGGAGCAACAAGACCAGAGGTTGAAGAAGCACTAAGGCCGTTGGATGGACATCGTACGGTCACTTGAGCTAGAATCATTCATATTGACTAAGTTGACAAAGCACTCCCTCCCCGTCAACTTAGTAGGCCCACAAGTCAGCCTCCCACCAAGGTGGGTCCCAACCAGTAGGGGGAGTATTCATTTATTTTTTTCGTAATAAGGAGGCGCTTCCGGTGGGTCCGAGCTGACAGTGGGGGGGGGGACGTTTTTTTCGCGCAATACGGTGGCCCATCCGCTGGGTCTCAGCAGTCTGGGGGGAAACATTTTTTTCGCGAAATACGGTGGCCCGTCCGGTGGGTCCCTTCTGTCAGGTGGAGGAATAATTATTTTTCGCGTAATGAGGAGGCATTTCCATGCTGTCGTCGTGGACCCAGCTGTCAGCCTCTCCACGTACAGTCCACGTCCGATGGAAGCCGTTCCTTGACCACGTTGACCACGCCGCACCGAGAGCACCGGGGCGGTGGACGACGGTGAGGCCTGGGAAGGGGACGACGCGGAGCCGGGGAAGACGCGGCAGTGGATGCCCACGCATAGAGGACTATGAGGGTTCACTGGTTCGACTGCGGTGTGAGGCTGCCGTCGCCGCAGAATAACAGGGGGTGTGGGTGAGTGGAGGGATGGCCTGGCCAGCGGTGGGAGTAGTAGGGGCCGGTGAGGCCTCCGCGGCAGCACAGCCGACCTGGGAGGCAGGAGCACGAGGCACGACCGGCGCTGGTTTGCTAGCTACTTTGGGTTGCTGGAGCAAGAAGACCAGAGGTTGAAGAAGCACTACGGCCGTTGGATGGACATCGTACGGTCACTAGAGCTAGAATCGTGCATATTGACTAAGTTGACAAAGCCCTCCGTCCCCGTCCAAATAGTAGGCCCACAAGTCAGCCTGCCACTATACTGGGTCCCAGCTAACAGGGGGAGTATTCATTTTTTGTGCGTAATAAGGAGGCACTTCCTTGCGTGCGAAGATATAGCTGGTGGGTCCGAGCTGTCAGCGAGGGTAACGTTTTTTTCGCGAAATACAGAGGCCCTTTCGGTGGGTCCCAGATGTCAGGTGGAGGAATCATTATTTTGCATGTAATAAGAAGGCATTTCCTTGCGTGCGGCCGTGGACCTAGGTGTGAGCCTGTCCACACACAGTCCACTTCAGATGCATGTCGGTCGTTGACCATGTTGACCAGGCCACGCCGAGAGCATCAGGGTGGTGGACGACGGCGAGGCCTAGGAAGGAAACGACACAGAGGCAGGGAAGACTCGATAGTTGTTTCCCACGTGGAGGAGTACGAGGGTTTACTGGTTCGTCTGTCGTCCCCGGAGAAAACAACAGTTGTGGGTGAGCAGAGGGATGGCTAGGCCAGCGATGGGAGTACATTGGGGCAGTGAGGCTTGCGCGGCAGCACAGCCGACCGCGGGGAGGAGAGACCAGGCAGTCCCGCCGGCGCTTGTTTGAGCGGCTGGAGCAGGAAGAGCAGAGATTGAAGAAGCACGACGGTCGTTTGTCAGGACCAGATTTTTCGGGGTATTAAATCCCCAAAAGTGGCCCTTGTGCTCACCAAGCCCAGGATTACTGTTAGCTGGTGAGGCACCACTTGATACAGAAATTCCAAGCAAAGTTACAAAATATGTAGTACAAGACCATTCTGGTCCTTAGGTACAACACAAGGTTTCTAGTGGCTGATGGCGGAAGCGGTCTGTAACACGTCGGTGTCTGTGGGACTCCATTTCCCACGGGAACAGCTGACCAGGTTCACTCCTATCTTCGCGAGTCTGCTATCACCGTTCCGTAGGTTCTGGGCGGTCGTTGCATCACTCCTCTCCATGCAAGAAACCGGGCCAAGACAATAGTCAGGGACAAGCCAGTGAGTACTTTGAATGTACTCGCAAACATTATGAACGCAGGTGCAATATAACAGAAGATAGTCAGGCTCAGAAATATTCTATGATCACATTGTGAGTTACTAAAATGATAATCCATAATGCAAGCAGGTTATCCATATAAATTTGAATATGCCATCACGGAGTGACCATAAAATATATAGCAAGCATGCCACAGTCGGGCGTCTGAGCGACACCGCATAAAGGGCTTGTAGTTAAAGAAAATAGCGAGCATGCCACAGTTGGGCGTCTGAGCGACACCACATAAAGGGCTTGTAATTAAAGAAAATAGCGAGCATGCCACAGTCGGGCGTCTGAGCGACACCACATAAAGGGCTTATAAAAAAATAGCAAGCATGCCACAGTCGGGTGTCTGAGCGACACCACATAAAGGGCTTATAAATAAAAAGAAAAGACAGTGATTCTCCAGGAGGTAGAACCATCCCAGGGATACTCAATAACTCAAATGATATAAAGGGTTAGTCCAAAAATAATAATAACCATAGTAACAGTCATCCTAGGTCACAAGTCATGATCCATGTTCTGTTTTAGTAGTTCCTCCACCGAAGACCGACACTAAGACCGACACTTGACCCATCCCAGACTGTAGTCCTAACCCAGGGACACGGCTATCCGAATAGATTTAATCTCTGCAGAGGGTGTACTCTTTACATGAATAACAGATTCCTTTAGTCCATCTGGACTAATTCCGTCTACAGTCTTTTAATTTGAAGACACACCTGACCGCACACACCAGTCTAACTTACCGGTGTCTGGAATCACCCACGACACCTGTTAACCAAACTCTAAGTGGGGAGGCTACAACCTTGACTAGCATGGGATCACAAAATTTATAACGCGCGCAAACTGGGGAAGCTACCCCCTTCGGCTCCAACCGAAAACACCCATGCCCCCGGACCAGGTGGCATGCCTACCGGATGCAGCCGTTATCTTCCATCGTGGTCTCTCTGTACGGTGTGTGCTAGAACAGGGTTCGACAATTTACTGAACTGTACCCTGCCTGTGGCAGGGACAAATGGTAGTACGAAACAAGTATGGGGGTTACTAGGGCAAGACTCGATCTACGTTCGACTAAGGAGGTTCCAGCCTCACTTGTATGTTTAGCATAACCAATATATTCTATAACAACAGTCGGAATCACCACCCGTCATGCCTCACCAAGCCGTACCGGTCTCCACCGTCCCGACGAGGAGCTAGTGACAAATTCGTGTCTACACAAGACAGCGACTTTCACGGCTTTCTTCCGCTAGGCGTGGAAGGCATACGAGGGGGATCACCGTCATGCATATTAATTTCCACAGCAAGGAATCAACATCATGCACTCAAGGGTATGATCATATCATCACATATGAAAGAAAATGAATGCATCCATATCGAGGTGACGTTGTAATCGAATCAACAACACCTACAAGTATTGTGCCAGGGTTCAAAAATGCTTGCCTTCAAGTAGTGGAGAGGTAAAGTGCAATCCAATACTTATAAAAGTTTTCTCCCTCTTCAAAATCCTATTTGAAAGAATACAAAATCAATACATAGCTTCAAAACTACACCAAAAAAGTTGTCTGGAAAATTTTCAAATAATTATGAAAATAAAGTAGACCAAATTTGAGGAACAACAGAAAAAGAATCAAGTCATTTGGACTTATATTTAAAAAGTTGTAGCCAGTCAAAGTTCAGTCAAAGTTCTATTTTAAATAAAACCAGAAAAGAAAACGATTCGGGGAAGAATACGCCTTCGAGACGGGAAAACGTACTTTGGTGTTTACGCTTTCACTTAAGTCAGCGCGGGCCGATGCGGGGGCACTGACAGTGGGTCCCTTGGGCCCACTGGTCAGGTTTGACCAGTCCTAGTGCCTTATTCCTCCTCTGTTTCACGCGGGGCGGGGCTCCGGCGATTGCCATCGACGAGCCAAGGCTCCTTGAGAGTTCCCGAGGGCGGGGATGGATCCACAAGACTGAGGCGGACCTCCCGATGGTCACTAGGTCGACGAGGGTGGAGGGAGTCGCCGGTGGTGAGCTCCGCGGCGGAGGTGGCCTCTGGTGGAATTGGTGGTCTCAGCTATGGTGATATCTGGTCGCATTTGAGGGCATGGGTAGCTCCGCACAAGCAAGGGGAGCCTGACGGTGATGCTGGATGGACGGGGGAGGGTCTGTATGTTGCGAATAGAGCTAGGGTGCGGCGGCGGTCGAACTGGCCGGAGACGAGGGAGACCGCTCTTCCCCCATCAATTGTTGGCCACGGGAGTTTCAGAGAGATGGCTAGGGGTTGCCTGAGTGCTCGGACGAGTTCAGGGGCCTCCTTTATATGGTGCTTGAGGTCGGTTCTGCGGCCGTGGATAAGGACGCCGGCGAACTGCCGTTCTGTAGCTAGGGGGGCGCGTGGCGATGGCTGGCGAGGTCCGGTAGGTCGAGCGGATGAGGATGGACTGTTCGAGGGGCAGCTGGCGTGCTGGAGTGGCTCGAGCGGCGTCGTCCATGGCAGAGCTGGTCGGAGCGGCGGTGGCGGCTTGTGGTGGTGGTGCTGTGGGGCGCCAGGAGAGGGACAGGGCGGCTCTGCGGTGAGGGAGGAGTCGTGGTGTGTTGGCTGCTAGGGGAAAGGACCAGAACAAGCTCGGGGGATACTGCCGAGGGACGCGGCGATGCGTGCGCACGCACGTGCAAAACATGCGCTCTGCTCGTGCTCTGGGCACGCACGGCAACTGTTAGGCAAAATGCCAAGGCAAGCTAGAAGGCTCGGGTGGGGCTGGGGATTAACAGGCTTAGGTTAGGGTTATCTAGGAGCTTAGTGGACAAGGCTGCTGGGTTAGTGGATCAAGTCCATAATGCAAACTAAAAACCAAGCCAAAACTGGCCATGCTCCCAACCTGTTTGATGAAATGCCAGAGGCATCTAGGCATCTCTTGGGTTGGTCAAACCCTCCAGATCAATGCCTCTTTAGGAGTAGGAGATGGTGACAAGGTTAGTTGGGCAAAACTAGAAACTTGCAAATGTAAGCTTTTGAGAAAATCAACTCTAGACAGAAATTGGAAGACATTATTGCATGGACCAAAAAGGATCCAAATGCTCCAATCTCTTGGACTTAAGGGTTTTGTAGGAAGGACTACAAGCAGGAAAAAGCTTATGTCCAAAAGAGAAAGTTATCATAGGGCTGCAGTAGAAAGTGACAATCTGGACTAGAGAGCAAAAGATGATTTTTGCTCAACTTTTTCAAAGAACATCAAAGGATTTTTGCATAGAAGTGATGTAGGGACTTCACATGACATCCCCAAATTTTGGTGGAATTTTTGAATAATTCTATCAAAGGGTTGCAGTGCAAAAAGGGCTTTAAAACTAATGAAAAATCACTTTAAGTGATAAAGCTTAGGGGAAAAACAACAAGGCAAATAAACCTACTGATAGAAGAAAAGTTTTTCTTGGGTAGGGCAAACAAGTCCAAATAACATATCTGAAATTTTTTCACTAGGGCAAACTCCAAAATTTCAAAAGGGAAAGGTGGTTCTGAAATGAAAGAAAAATCCAGCGAAAAGAAGGGTTTAAATTCCTGGTAAAATTTTTGATTTATAAATCAAGGTTAATTTTTTTGGGGGTATTACAACACTACCCCCCTTAAGAAAAATCTTGTCCTCGAGATTTGCTAAAAGTTATTATGAAAAGAATTTCAACTGTCACAAAAATGACTTCACCGAAGATAACCGTCCAGCTCATGCAATAAAATACGGCTACAGTGAATGGGCAACAAGCGGTGTAAACTCCAGTGTGATATACTGGCGCTGCGTGGAAAAGTCTACGGTCGGGGAAAACGAGATATTTCTACTCTGGGCTATAGTAAATTTAGAAATAATTTTTTCTAAATTTCTAGAATACGCTGGTCGTACCCGAGAGCACAGTGCTCTCTCTGGCTGACAGGTGGGCCCGAGGCCCGCTCTCAGTCTCTTGTTCTACCTTCGGTTCTCTCTTCTCCTTCTCTCTCGCGCGCTTTCCCGCGCTTTCTCCACCGGCGACGTCTAGCTCCTAGGGCATTTAGGCCGTACCGCGGTAGTGCGCGGCGTGCTAGCTGCCGGTGCAGCGTGCACTCACCTCGCGGGCCATGGTGCTATCGGCACTGCTCGCGGATTCGCCTCCGAACACCGGTGGTCGAGCGACGGGCGGTGCTGGTGGACTCCGCCCACCGTACACCGATCTCGAGCTATAAAACGACCGAGGTGCTCCTTCTTCCTCCTCACACCTGGCCTCGCTTCTTCTCCTTCTTCCCTCTCCTCCATTTGTGTTTGCAGGAGCTCGGGACGAGGCTTCAATGGCGGAGGTGATGCCGGACTGGTGCATGATCCTAGTGTGCGGAGGGTTGGCGGCATTGCTGGGGTTATCCATGCTCTTGTGCGCGATGATCCTCGACGATCGTCATGATGCTAATGCTCGAGTGCTTGCTCTTCGCGGCGGCGGTGATCACGAGGATTAGGCGCGGATGTCGAGCGCTAACGGCTGTTAGTGCGCGGAAGGCAACTTGTGCCTGAATAAACTCCCACAAGTTTCTCCTCAAGAGACTGTGGTGCGCTAGAGAGGTGCACAATTAGATGTAACAGGTGTACGTGGATTTGCAACTTAGTGTACTGTGTGGAGTGGCCGGAGTTGTAAGTCTGTTTTTGTCGTGCTGCGTGAAAAATCTATGTTATGCAGAGATATAAGTTGCAACAACTCAGGGAAGAAAATTAATATCTCACTCCAGGTTTTTACTTAGCGTGAAACTTGGTTAATTCAAGAATTAACAGTAGTAAAAACTACCCCATAAATTGAAATCCATTATATAATTAGACACACAACTCTAGGATAACACGCACAAGTGGCAACTCAAAAACATAAGCTGGGTCAACCAACATAGTAGTGACGTCTAAAACGTAAACGGTAAATGGACAGGGTCCTGGGAAAACGTCTCTGGTGCTGGGGGACACTCTTCTTCTATTGGAGGGAGCGGGTTGACTAGTCGATGAATGTGCTTCTCCTACCCGGGCCTCAGTGGTCTGCCGATGGCGTTCCGAGAATTTAAATCGGCGAGGCTCTGGAGATAACCCATCACCTGCTGTGTCAAATGCTCTTGCGCGATGACATACTGCGTAAGGTTGGCCAGCACTGGGTCTCTCTCAATTTGCCCACCAGGAAAAGATGCTACTTCTCCGGGTGCTGCACGGCTCGGAAAGTAATAATACCCCCGTTCGCTGGCATAGGGCACCGCGAATCGAAGGCGAGCAATCGCTTCATACGCGGCAGCCTCTATGGCCATCTGTGGAGTCGGCATAGATTTCCCCATGAAGGAAACCTCTGTTGGGTCTTGGTTTGGGTTTGCGGGAGGGATGTGTACTACTGCCCAATATTTTGAGGTGGATGGTGTGATCCTCGATTTGAGCAGCTCATACTGGGGTGGACGGGTAGCATTCATGGTGCTGCAGGTAAAATCCCACAATATCTTAACGAAACTACCTGGGGAGGAATCTGGGTTCTCAGATAAATACTAGGGATCGGCATGGCGAAAGAAATGGCTGTGAGAGTAGTGCACCAGGTGAGGGATGCTTGGCAAGGTCACGATGTGGCCTTTTATAGAGCAACTGGGCTGGGTTATAAAAATCACGGTGAGAGGCAACTATTTTGTCGGTTCCGCTTTACGGGGTCGGGGTCAAAGCTATAGATACACACGTCTCGTAAAGTGATGCGTTTACTGTAGGAGTTGTCGGTGTAGTGCTTTGGAAGTTACACCCAGAAAAAAATGCACTCGTACACCGACATATTTATGCATGGCTGCTATAAGGACAAGGGTGCACAAGCAAACCGTATATACATATGGAAATACGGATCACACCATAACAGGGCGTGAGCAATATGAGGCTCGGTACTACTCGGGTGATTTAGTCAACCTCATTTATATCTAAGCGGCCTTGCCTTGTGGATGCCGAGGCTTCTCCAAGGGCTTCACTGTCGGTGTTGGCGGGAGGTGGCTGAGGGGCTGCAGGGTCGGGGCAGTGATGATGACCCTCGCGGGGATTGTTGGCCACAATCCCGTTGGAGCGCGCCCCAAACAGGCGACGCATCACTTCTTGGGACACCAAGGCATTCTGGTCAATGACCGGGCAAGGCCTCAAGGACTCGAACGGTTGTCCGAACAACACGGCTGGGTTGTCGGTGCCGGACTCATCTCCTCCTCTTGCCGGGGCTCGGCGAACCAGTTCTCCACGAGCTACGATCAGATCAAGGGTGATTTGATCAAACAGTTCCTCTAGTGCACTTACATAGCGTACGAGATGCAATAATGTAGGATCTGTCTCGTGGTCTCCGCTGGCAACCCGGGGTGGCCTACCATACCCATCATGGCTGGGGTTGTAGTAGAATGAGCGACAGTTAACTCTGGGCGACAAGTGCCGGAGTTGAACTATAGCCTCTCGAGCAGCTAGCTGGATGGCTTGTGGCTCAAAGGATGTTGTATTTCCAGTGAACCTATAGGGGCGTTCTAGCGACAGACCCCTACCGTAGATGTGCACAGTGGCCCAGAATTGACGGCTTTCGCCGCTCATGGACCCTTGGTACACAACATATTCTGGAGGCTCCTCTAACACAAAGGCACGGCGGGTGAGGTTTGCGAGCATGGTCACAAAACCTCCAAGGTTGGTTGCTGTGGTTTCATTGTGAACAGTGGGTCCTGGCATTCTAGTTCGGTTCGGGGCAGAGGTTGTGTTGTGCTGGGTTGAGACTAGCGTGCCCTTTTTATAGGAAAGGGGACGGAGTCTTCCTTCGCACGCTTGCGGAGGAAACAGTTTAGGTGTCGGTCACTAGCGCGTGATCGACATGCTAGGCTGTTAGGTTGGGCACCGACTGCCAAAGATGTCGGTTCACTGTGTGGGTTTCTTACGCGAGAAGCTCGGCCGGGGTTAGGATAAGGTCTGGTGGGGTGGTTAACCTAGGTTTTTGACCTGGCTAAGATAGGATTAGCCAATGGTCAGCCTGGCTCTGATACCAAGGTTGTCAGGACCAGATTTTTCGGGGTATTAAATCCCCAAAAGTGGCCCTTGTGCTCACCAGCCCCAGGATTACTGTTAGCTGGTGAGGCACCACTTGGTACATAAATTCCAAGCAAAGTTACAAAATATGTAGTACAAGACCATTTTAGTAACACATCGGTGTCTGTGGGACTCCATTTCCTACCGGAACAGCTGACCAGGTTCACTCCTATCTTCGCGAGTCTGCTATCACCGTTGCGTAGGTTCCGGGCGGTCGTCGCATCACGCCTCTCCATGCAAGAAATCTGGCCAAGACAATAGCCAGGTACAAGCCAGTGAGTACTTTGAATGTACTCGCAAAGATTATGAACGCAGGTGCAGTATAACAGAAGATAGTCAGGCTCAGAAATATTCTATGATCACATTGTGAGTTACTAAAATGATAATCCATAATGCAAGCAGGTTATCCATATAAATTTGAATATGCATCACAGAGTGACCATAAAATAAATAGCAAGCATGCCACAGCCGGGCGTCTGAGCGACACCACATAAAGGGCTTGTAGTTAAAGAAAATAGCGAGCATGCCACAGTCGGGCGTCTGACCGATACCACATAAAGGGCTTGTAATTAAAGAAAATAGCGAGCATGACATAGTCGGGCGTCTGAGCGACACCACATAAAGGGCTTATAAAAAATAGCAAGCATGCCACAGTCGGGCGTCTGAGCGACACCACATAAAGGGCTTATAAATAAAAAAGAAAAGACAATGATTATCCAGGAGGTAGAACCATCCCAGGGATACTCAGTAACTCAAATGATATAAAGGGTTAGTCCAAAAATAATAATAACCATAGTAACAGTCATCCTAGGTCACAAGTCATGATCCATGTTCTATTTTAGTAGTTCCTCCTCCGAAGACCGACACTAGGACCGACACTTGACCCATCCCAGACTATAGTCCTAACCCAGGGACACAGCTATTCAAATAGATTTAATCTCTGCAGAGGGTGTACTCTTTACCCACAAATAACGGATTCCTTTAGTCCATCTGGACTAATTCCGTCTACGGTCTTTTAATTGGAAGACACACCTGACCGCACACACCAGCCTAACTTACCGGTGTCTGGAATCACCCACGACACCCGTTAAGCCAAACTCTAAGTGGGGAGGCTACAACTTCGACTAGCATGGGATCACAAAATTTATAACGTGCGCAAACTGGGGAAGCTACCCCCTTCGGCTCCAACCGAAAACACCCACGATGCAGCCGGTATCTTCCACCATGGTCTCTCTGTACGGTGTGTGCTAGAACAAGGGTCGATAATTTACTGAACCGTACCCTGCCTGTGGCAGGGACAAGTGGTAGTACGAAACAAGTATGGGGGTTACAGGGGCAAGACTCGATCTACGGTCGACTTAGGAGGTTCCAGCCTCACTTGTATCTTTAGCATAACCAATATATTCTATAACAACAGTCGGAATCACCACCCGTCATGCCTCACCAAGCCGTACTGGACTCCACCGTCCCGACGAGGAGCTAGTGACAAGTTCGTGTCTACACAAGACAGCGACTTTCACAGCTTTCTTCCGCTAAGCGTGGAAGGCATACGGGGGGGGGGG
>LR738712.1:174980061-174993281 GCA_902687465.1 Secale cereale
GGTCACCGTCAAGCATATTAATTTCCACAGCAAGGAATCAACATCATGCACTCAAGGGTATGATCATATCATCACATATGAAAGAAAATGAATGCATCCATATCGAGGTGACGTTGTAATCGAATCAACAACACCTACAAGTATTGTGCCAGGGTTCGAAAATGCTTGCCTTCAAGTAGTGGAGAGGTAAAGTGCAATCCAAAACTTATAAAAGTTTTCTCCCTCTTCAAAATCCTATTTGAAAGAATACAAAATCAATACATAGCTTCAAAATAGCACCAAAAAAGTTGTCTGGAAAATTTTCAAATAATTATGAAAATAAACTAGACCAAATTTGAGGAACAACAGAAAAAGAATCAAGTCATTTGGACTTATATTTAAAAAGTTGTAGCCAGTCAAAGTTCTGTTTTAAATAAAACCAGAAAAGAAAACGATCCGGGGAAGAATACGCCTTCGAGACGGGAAAACGTATTTTGGCATTTACGCTTTCACTTAAGTCAGCGCGGGCCGGTGCGGGGTCACTGACAGTGGGTCCCTTGGGCCCACTGGTTAGGTTTGACCAGTCCTAGCGCCTTTTTCCTCCTCTGTTTCGCACGGGGTGGGGCTCCGGCGATCGCCATCGACGAGCCAAGGCTCCTTGAGAGTTCCCGAGGGCGGGGATGGATCCGCAAGACTGAGGCTGACCTCCCGGTGGTCACTAGGTTGACGGGGGTGGAGGGAGTCGCCGGTGGTGAGCTCCACGGCGGAGGTGGCCTCTGGTGGAATTGGGGGTCTCGGCTACGGTGATATCTGGTCGCATTTGAGGGCATGGGTAGCTCCGCACGAGCAAGGGGAGCCTGGCGGCCGAACTGGCCGGAGACGAGGGAGACCGCTCTTCCCCCATAATTTGTTGGCCACGGGAGTTTCAGAGAGATGGCTAGGAGTTGCCTGAGTGCTCGGACGAGTTTGGGGGCCTCCTTTATATGGTCCTCGAGATCGGTTCCGCGGCCGTGGATAAGGACGCCGGCGAACAACTGTTCTGTAGCTAGGGGGCACGTGGCGATGGCTGGCGAGGTCCGGCAGGTCGAGCGGATGAGGATGGACTGTTCCAGGGGCAGCTGGCGTGCTGGAGTGGCTCGGGCGGCGCCGTCCATGGCAGAGCTGGTCAAAGCATCGGTGGCGGCTTGTGCTGGTGGTGCTGTGGGGCGCCAGGAGAGGGCCAGGGCGGCTCTGCGGTGAGGGAGGAGTCGTGGTGTGTTGGCTGCTAGGGGAAAGGACCAGAACGAGCTCGGGGGATAATGCAGAGGGACGCGGCGACGCATGCGCACGCACGTGCAAAACGCGCGCTCTGCTCGCTGTCAGTGTATTTGGATCGACACCTATGGGATCACAAGAATTCCTACTACGGTTACGGGGCGCGGGGTTGAGAGAAGAGCGGATCTAACAGTCAGGCCACGGTTCCTTTACCCAGGTTCGGGCCGGAAAGATGCGTGAAACCCTACTCCTGCTTTGGTGGATTATATGTTTGTGTTCTTCAGCTAGTGAGGAGCTCCAAAAGAGTCGTGAGGAGTTCTAAAAAGCCGAATCCTCCTCCTGGTCACCTCGGGCCTCCTTTTATAGGAAAAGGGGTTGCCACAGTGGCACATAGGAGGTGGAAAGGGTACAGTGATGCGAGGTTATCCCTCGCATTACAGGATAAGGCGCATTTAATGCGCTTAGCTTAGGCGTCCTTGCTTTATCGGGAACGAGGGGAGACGTCCGTCTTGTCCGTTGCCGCCCCTCCTCGTGTTGACAAGTGCCCTGGCCAGCAGTGCCTGAGGTGCCATGTAGGCAGACAGGCAGCTGAGGTGGCGCAACGGCGGGTTTCCACGAAGATCTGTGGGTTGCCACGCAGGAGCCTGTCCAGCTGGTCGGGTCGACAGCTGCGTGGGTCGGTGGAAACCCGGTTGGTGTGGGCATGATGGTGGCCCTGAGGGTGCTTGCCGGAGGCCTTGTGGTCCTCCTTGGCTGGGATCCCGCCAAGGGTCGTCGTCTTCTTAGCATGTATCTGATCTTGGATGTCTTCACAAAGATCTGCATGCCACCACGGGGATATCTCCCGAATCCTCGCCCCATGGGGGCGGTGGACTCAAGGGTGATCTGCTCTGTAGGCGCGGGGCGAGCTGTCGTGGCAAGGGTCTTGCCGGGGCTGCCAGGGCTGGCCCCGGCAAGGATCTTGCCGGGGAGAGCCGCTTCGTCCCTTTGCTCTTTGTGGTCTTGTTCTTGGCGTTTGTTCCTGTCTCCATCAAGCTTCGGTCTTACCCCGGCTCACCTCCCTTGCCATGCTTGGTGTGGTAGTGCCCGTGGCTCAAACTCCCCGTGCACAGTCATAGGGGTACAAAAAGAGTACCCCTCTTTTTGTACACCAATAGGAGCCCCCGGGCCTGGGCCACACATAAGCGCGACACGTTGTTGGGCCGGGCCCAGAACGGTGCGCGGGCAGGCGGGGCAGTTTTCACCGTGGTAAAATTTTCGCGCGCGGCGCGACGTGGAGGGGCTTGCGTGACGTGGGCGGCATGCGTGGGGCGGTTTCCGCAGGCATGCGTCACGTCGTAGTAAATGCGAAAGGAGGTGGCCCGCGTCTTCCCCCATAAAAAGGAATAACCGCGAGCGCGCTGCTCACTTCCTCCATTTTCCTGGCGCCTCTTCCAATCTCAGACCCGCTGTTCCCATTCTTCCTTCGTTCCGAAGCCTTCACTGTCGCCTGTCGCCGTTGCTTCGCCATCCCCTTCCCTCAGCCCTCCCACTCAGCCGCTATGGCGTCCAAACCCGCCAAGGGCAAAGGGGCGGCCAAGGGCACCGGGCCTGTGGCGCCGCTAGAGGGCGCATTTATGGGGGATCGGACGAAGGCCGCTTTCTTCATCCCGTCGTCGGTCGATGTCCACGAGCTCCGGGCCGCCTTCAAACCCCTTTGGGGGCGGAGACGGGGGGGACGGACTTGGGCCATCTGGCGACGCGCGTCATTCCGGCCGCTTGCGCCTAGCCTGGCTCAAATCGGTACCCTTTCTTTGTTGATTACTTCTCTTGCGGGTTGTGTCCCCCCTTCTCCGATTTCTTCAGTGACGTCATGCACACCTTTGGTTTCCGCCTTTTGGATTTTACCCCAAATGCGGTGGCGTACATGGCTTTCTCCGCGCACCTCTGCGAGGGCTTCGTCGGAGTGCAGCCCAACACGGCGCTCTTCCGCCACTATTTCACCCCTCGGATCCAGCTGGGAGGCGCAGTCTCTGGATGCATCACCTGGATTCCGAGACCCAAGGTAGTGTACCCGGAGGGTGCCGTGAAGGAGAGGTGGGACGAATGGCGCGGCCGGTGGTGCTGGATTGAGGAAAAGGAGCCGCCAACATTCTGCAGGGTCCGCCGGGCGCCGCCGGTCCGTGGCACCGACTGGAGCGACATCGACGCCGCCGACGGGAGGCTCACTGTTGCCTTCACCAGGATCAACCGGCTCGTCCAGGCCGGGCTCACACTCGAGATGATCGGGGCGGATTTCATTCGTCGTCGGATCGCCCCGCTGCACAACAAGGGGAGGCCAGCCTGGCTCTTCAGGAACCCGGCTGACGTCATGCGGCTCCGCCCTGGCCTCGACCACAACCTCACAGTGATGGGACACGCCCATTTCTGTCAGCGGCTCTTTCAGCTGGATGTGGGTCGCGATGGCGAGGTCGAGCGGACCGGTAAGGCTGCGAAGGCTGCCGCAAAGGCCGGCAAGGCCGTCAAGGGGCAGTTCTTCAAGCTGCTAGAGGGAGTGGTCCCACTGTGCACCAATTCGCGCCAGTCTGAGATTGTTGCCATGATGCCGGAATACAGCGTGCACGGCCCCGTCCCGAGCTGGCAGGAGCCGAAGGACGAGGTCGTGCAGTAGTTCTTCGACACTCTGGTCGAGGTGTGTGTCGATCCTGACACCGAGCGGTGGCTTGTTAGGGACACCACCCTGGAGGAGCTGGACTACATTGCCGCCAGGGCGAGGGAGGCGCAGCTCATCAGGGAGGCCGGCAGCGCCGGAGGTATGGAGGACCAGGACACCACGGCTGCGGAGGAGGAGGAGTTCGCCCAGTGGGCGGCGGCTGCCGGAGAGGCTAGCAGCGCCAGCACCGGAGCTCCGCTGGTTGAAGACGCGGCCGACGAGTCGTCGGCGGAGGAGGACGCGGCAGCTGGCCCGGCGCCAGCCAAGGGAAGGGGGCGAGTCTTGCGGCGGGCCTGCTCCGGCGAGCCGGTCCGGCCCGGCAAGACTACGCAGCCTCAATTGGCCCTGGAGGGGTCCGGGCGCCTCACGAGGGCCACGGCGGCGAAGAGGTCGATGAAGGCCGCCGAGAAAAAGAAAATGGCAGCTCTCTCTTCGTCGAGGCACGCGCACAAACTCTGCCCCCTTCTTCGCCTCCCCCGGCAGACGTCGATTCGGAGGGCGACGCGGAGTTCCCCTTCGACCTCGGGCCCCTCAGCCCGAAGAGGAAGAAGAAAACGACGGAGGAGGAGGAGATGGACGACGAGTAAGTATTCCATTCCTTATCGCCATTTCCATCTTCCTAGACCATGCCACTCATCTTGATTTGTTTTTGCTTCTTTCAGGGACGCAGAGACGCTGGCCCAGAGGGTAAAGAGGGCCAAAGCTTCGGCACGCAGCCAGCCCTCGGATGGGGCTTCAGGGACACCACTGCTGGTGTTGAGCAGCTCCGACGGCAGCCCCCGGCACAACCCCCAGTGTAAGTCCGCCAACCTCTTCTCGCTCGACATGCAGTAGGCGTTTGATGCTAAAGGTGCTGACCTTGCCGATTCTGTAGGACGGGAGCAGCGGCAGGAGGAGCCGCAGGGGGCTACTCCCAACACACCACCCCCATCGACCACGCCTCCACGAGGGGCGTCCCCGGCAAGGGCACCAAGCATGGAGCCCACACGCATGGAGGAAGAGGGGAACTTGGGCGCTGGTGGCCCGGCCCCGGCGACCGACGCCGGCGGGGAGGGAACTTCCGCTTCACAGCCCGGCGCTGGTGAGTCGCCTGTCTTTTGCCTTTGCTTTTCCCATGCACTTTTTCTTGACTCCATTATTCCTATCACGGCCCAGGCCCTCCTTCAACAGATGCGGAGGACGTGGACGCCGTCATCAAGGAGGTTGCTGAGGAGGCCGCGGCGGAGGCCGACAAGATCGCCGCCGAGGAGGCCGCCAAGGACGCCGTCGGGGCCACCGCGGATAAGGCCGCTGATGATGCCGCCAAGGGTGCCGCCGAGGGTGCCGGCGGTGGGCATGCCGGGGAGGCCGGCAAGGCCACAGCCGAGGAAGAGGCGATTGATGACCAGCCTTCTTCCTCCGCGACCTCGAGCCCCGGCAGGTATCTGAAGGTGGGTGACAACCTTTTCGTCCATCTTGCCGGGGCGTCAAGCTCCCGGGCGCCCGCCGAGGGTGGGAAGTCTTTGATGGCGAGGTGCTCGCCGCTACCGGGCTCGAGGCTGTTGATGAACCGGGCGCCGGCGGCGACGGCTCCCCAGAGGGGCAGCTCTTCCGGGCCATGGGGGCCAACTTTCGGAAGCTCCTGGCGCTCTATCGTGCCCGTCTGGACAAACTTAAGTCCAGAACGGCAGCGGTGGACGACGCGGAGGTGGGCTTCCAGGCACGTGTCGCTGAGGCGCAAACCTGGTTCCACCAGTCTCGCGAGGAGCAGAGGGCCTTCCAGGAAGAACTGGCCAAGCGTAACGCGGAGCTCATCATGAAGATGGCCGACATCGAGAAGGCCCAGGATGAGGCAGCGAACTTGGCTGCCGCGGCGGAGGCCGCCCGGAACCAGCATCAAGCTGCCCTCGATTCCCAGGAAGAAGACCTCTCCGCGCGTGAGGCGAAGCTTGCCGCAACACTCCACGGCAAGGATGAGGATCTCAAGGCTCTTGTCGAGCGGCGGACTCGTGAGCTAGGGCAGAGGCACAAAGAGGCGCTCGATGCCCAAGCCCTAGCCCATGCCGGCAAGGTACAAGAGCTGGAGGTGGAACGGGACGGGCTGAAGGAGCAGGCCCTCAGGCTGTCCGACGAGAAGAACAGGCTCAACTGCGCCTTGACAGAGGCGCAGGGAGCGACCATCAGCAGGACTGGGGACCTCTCCGAGGCGCAAAACTCCATCAGAGATCTCAGGCTAAGGCTGGAGAATCTCGAGAAGATGTTGGCGGAGAGCTCTGCTCGGGAGGAGGCCTTGGCCAAGAGCTTGGAGGAGGAGAAGCAGCTCTCATGGTGGAGGAGAACAGGTGGATCAGCCGGCTGGAGGACATTGCCGTTAGGGTTACCTCACAGTTGGCCCTCATGGGGATGCCAAAGGTGTGGTACGCCCCTGAATGGAGCGGGTCCGTCAACGCCAAGCTAACCCTGTTCTTCGAGGGCGTCCTCAGTGCCTTGACTGATCTTCACTCCAACAGAACGACCACGCTCGCCGGGGAGGCCCGGCAGCTCTGTCGGGGGGTCATGACCAAGGTCCTCACCAAGGTGGCATTCTAGAACCCCGCCCTCGACTTCGAAGTTGCGATGGACAGCTTGCCGGAGGATGCCAACCTCACGGCGCTCGAGGAGCGCATCAAGCCCGTCATCAGCCGCATCGACGAAATCAAGAGGGTGGAGGGCCAGCGCCGGGATTAGGCATGACAAAGACAAATTTTATCTTTAGTTAGAACCGCAGCGATGGCATGATGTAATATAACTTTGAAATATCTTTAGAATCATGCATGTTATTTTCCTATTTGCTGCCTCTTTGTGTGTCCACCCTACGTTAACTGGGTAGGCTTGCCGGTGCGAAATACCCAAGGCGGCTTCTTGGGGACGGGTCCCCATTGGCCTGCCGGGCGAGCATGCTGCCGGGTCCGCCACCTTGCCGCTCTTAACGCAGCCGCTCGAACTGTCGAGTTTGACTCGAGTCAGAGTCGAGAGCTTTGTCAATTGCGGAAGGCTGCCCTACCATTTCCACCGCAGCCGTCTGAACTATTGAGCGGACTCGAAACAGAACAAAGGCATTGCCGATCGGGAAGGGCCCCATTTGCGTGCAGGTTTCTTTTTGCACAAAGAATGACAGCCCCAAAGATAATAACTTTAAATAATAGGGTAGAAATATCCAAGGTTCGATGTAACTTAGCTTTTATTGTAGTCGCTCGAGCGCATGTGTTCTGGCCTCCTCAAAGGGCCACGAAGACGAGAGAGCGTCGGGCCAATCACTAGAGCCGATTCTCACAACTGCGCCCCCTACCTGGCGCGCCAAAGATGTCGGTGTATTTGGATCGAAACCTATGGGATCACAAGAATCCCTACTACGGTTGCGGGGCACGGGGTTGAGAGAAGAGCGGATCTAACAGTCAGGACACGGTTCATTTACCCAGGTTCGGGCCGCAAAGATGCGTGAAACCCTACTCCTGCTTTGGTGGATTATATGTTTGTGTTCTTCAGCTAGTGAGGAGCTCCAAAAGAGTCGTGAGGAGTTCTAAAAAGCCGAATCCTCCTCCTGGTCGCCTCGGGCCTCCTTCTATAGGAAAAGGGGTTGCCACAGTGGCACACAGGAGGTGGAAAGGGTACAGTGATGCGAGGTTATCCCTCGCATTACAGGACAAGGCGCATTTAATGCGCTTAGCTTAGTTGTCCTTGCTTTATCGGGAACGAGGGGAGACATCCGTCTTGTCCGTTGCTGCCCCTCCTCGTGTTGACACGCGCCCTGGCCAGCAGTGCCTGAGGTGCCATGTAGGCAGACATGCAGCTAAGGTGGCGCAACGGCGGGTCTCCACGAAGATCTGTGGGTTGCCACGCAGGAGCCTGTCCAGCTAGTCGGGTCGGCAGCTGCGTGGGTCGGTGGAAACCCAGTTGGTGCGGGCCTGATGGTGGCCCTGCGGGTGTCCTCGGCAAGGGCCTTGCGGGGGCCCCGGCAAGGGTCTTGTCGCGGCGCCTGCTGTCATCCCCGGCAAGGTGCTTGCCGGAGGCCTTGTGGTCCACCTTGGCTGGGATCCCGCCAAGGGTCGTCGTCTTCTTAGCTTGTATCTGATCTTGGATGTCTTCACAAAGATCTACATGCCATCACGGGGATATCTCCCGAATCCTCGCCCCATGGGGGCGGTGGACTCAAGGACGATCTGCTCCGCAGGCACGGGGCGAGCTGTCGCGGCAAGGGTCTTGTCGGGGCTGCCAGGGCTGGCCTCGGCAAGGATCTTGCCGGGGAGAGCCGCTTCGTCCCTTTGCTCTTTGTGGTCTTGTTCATGGCGTTTGTTCCAGTCTCCATCAAGCTTCGGTCTTACCCGGGCTCACCTCCCTTGCCATGCTTGGTGTGGTAGTGCCCGTGGCTCAAACTGCCCGTGCACAGTCATAGGGGTACAAAAAGAGTACCCCTCTTTTTGTACACCGACACTCGCGCTCTGGGCACGGACGGCAACTGTTTGGCAAAATGCCAAGGCAAGCTAGAAGGCTCGGGTGGGGCTGGGGATTAACAGGCTTAGGTTAGGGTTATCTAGGAGCTTAGTGGACAAGGCTGTTGGGTCAGTGGATCATGTCCATAATGCAAACTAAAAACCAAGCCCAAACTGGCCATGCTCCCAACCTGTTTGATGAAATACCAGAGGCATCTAGGCATCTCTTGGGTTGGTCAAACCCTCCAGATCAATGCCTCTTTAGGAGTAGGAGATGGTGACAAGGTTAGTTGGGCAAAACTAGAAACTTGCAAATGTAAGCTTTTGAGAAAATCAACTCTGGACAGAAACTGGAAGGCATTATTGCATGGACCAAAAAGGATCCAAATGCTCCAATCTCCTGGACTTAAGGGTTTTGTAGGAAGGAATACAAGCAGGAAAAAGCTTATGGCCAAAAGAGAAAGTTATCATAGGGCTACAGCAGAAAGTGACAATCTGGACCAGAGAGCAAAAGAGAATGTTTTCCTCGACTTTTTCAAACAACATCAAAGGATTTTTGCATAAAAGTGATGTAGGGACTTCACATGACATCCCCAAATTTTGGTGGAATTTTTAAATAATTCTATCAAAGGGTTGCAGTGCAAAAAGGGCTTTAAAACTAATGAAAAATCACTTTAAGTGATAAAGCTTAGGGGAAAAACAATAAGGCAAATAAACCTACTGATAGAAGAAAAGTTTTTCTTGGGTAGGGCAAACAAGTCCAAATAACATATCTAAAATTTTTTCACTAGGGCAAACTCCAAAATTTCAAAAGGGAAAGGTGGTTCTGAAACCAAAGAAAAATCCTGCGAAAAGAAGGGTTTAAATTCCTGGTAAAAATTTTTATTTATAAATCAAGGTTAAATTTTTTTGGGGTGTTACAACACTATCCCCCTTAAGAATAATCTTGTCCTCGAGATTTGCTAAAAGTTGTTATGAAAAGAATTTCTACTGTCACAAAAATGACTTCACCGAAGATAACCGTCCTGCTCATGCAATAAAATACGGCTACAGTGAATGGGCAATAAGCGGTGTAAACTGCAGTGTGAAATACTGGCGCTCCGTGGAAAAGTCTACGGTCGGGGAAAACGAGATATTTCTACTCTGGGCTATAGTAAATTTAGAAATATTTTTTTCTAAATTTCTAGAATACGCTGGTCATACCCGAGAGCACAATGCTCTCTTTGGCTGACAGGTCGGCCCGGGGCCCGCTCTCAGTCTCTTCTTCTACCTCTGGTTCTCTCTTCTCCTTCTCTCTCGCGCGCTTTCCCGCGCTTTCTCCACGGGCAATGTCTAGCGCCTAGGGCATCTAGGCCGTACCGCGGTAGTGCGCGGCGTGCTAGCTGCCGGTGCAGCGTGCACTCACCTCGCGGGCCAGCGTGCTATTGTCACTGCTCACGGATTCGCCTCCGAACACCGGCGGTCGAGCGACAGGCGGTGCTGGTGGACTCCGCCCACCGTACACCAATCTCGAGCTATAAAACGACCGAGGTGCTCCTTCTTCCTCCTCGCACTTGGCCTCGCTTCTTCTCCTTCTTCCCTCTCCTCCATTTGTGTTTGCAGGAGCTCGGGACGAGGCTTCAATGGCGGAGGTGATGCCGGACTGGTGCATGATCCTAGTGTGCGGAGGGTTGGCGGCATTGCTAGGGTTATCCATGCTCTTGTGCGCGATGATCCTCGACGATCGTCGTGATGCTGCTGCTCGAGTGCTTGCTCTTCGCGGCGGTGGTGATCACGAGGATTAGGCGCGGATCTTGAGGGCTAACAGCTGTTAGTGCGTGGAAGGCAACTTGTGCCTGAATAAACACCCACAAGTTTCTCCTCAAGAGACTGTGGTGCGCTGGAGAGGTGCACAATTAGATGTAATAGGTGTACGTGGATTTGCAACTTAGTGTACTGTGTGGAGTGGCCGATTTGTAAGTTTGTTGTTGTGGTGCTGCGTGAAAAATCTATGTTATGCAGAGATATAAGTTGCAACAACTCAGGGAAGAAAATTAATATCTCACTCCAGGTTTTTACTTAGCGTGAAAATTGGTTAAATCAAGAATTAATAGCAGTAAAAACTACCTCATAAATTGAAATCCATTATATAATTAGACACACAACTCTAGGATAACACGCACAAGTGGCAACTCAAAAACATAAGCTGGGTCAACCAACATAGTAGTGACGTCTAAAACGTAAACGGTAAATGGACAGGGTCCTGGGAAAACGTCTCTGGTGCTGGGGGACACTCTTCTTCTATCGGAGGGAGCGGGTTGACTAGTCGATGAATGTGCTTCTCCCGCCCCGGCCTCAGTGGTCTGCCGATGGCGATCCGAGGATTTAAATCGGCGAGGCTCTGGAGATAACCCATTACCCGCTGGGTCAAACGCTCTTGCGCGATGACATATTGCGTAAGGTTGGCCAGCACTGCGCGATGACACACTGCGTAAGGTTGCCTCGTCTTGAAAGATTTGCAACCCAACAGTCCTAACAAAGCGACTTACTTGCCAAATCACAAAAAAACTGGGCTGTGGTCGTGGACCCAGCTGCGGCCGTGGACCCAGCTGTCAGCCTCTTCCCATGGAAGTCGGTCGTTGACCTAATTGACCACGCCGCGTCGAGACCACCAAGGCGGTGGACGACGGGGAGGCCTAGGAAGGGGACGACGTGGAGCAGGGGAAGACGCGGCAGTGGATGCCCACACGGAGAGGAGTACGAGGGTTCACTGGTTCGGCTACGATGTGAGGCTGTCGTCGCCGCAGAATAACAGGGGGTGTGGGTGAGTGGAGGGATGGCCTAGCCAACGGTGGGAGTAGTATGGGGGCGGTGAGGCCTCCTTGGCAGCACGGCCGGCCACGAGAGGCAGGAGCAGGCGGCACGACCGGCGCTGCTTTGGGCGGCTGGAGCAAGAAGACCAGAAGTTGAAGAAGCACTATGGCCGTTGGATGGACATCGTACGGTCACTGGAGCTAGAATCGTTCATATTGACTAACTTGACAAAGCCCTCTGTCCCCGTCAACTTAGTAGGCCCACAAGTTAGCCACCCACTATGGTGGGTCCCAGCTAGCAGGGGGTATTCCTTTTTTGTGCGTCATACGGAGGCACTTCCTTGCGCGCGAAGATATAGCTAGCGGGTCCGACCTGTCAGCGGGGGGACGTTTTTTTCGTGAAATACAGAAGCCCTTCCCATGGTTCCTAACTTTCAGGTGGAGGAATCATTATTTTGCGCGTAATAAGGAGGCATTTCCGTGCGTGCGGCCGTGGACCCAGCTGTCAGCCTTTCCATGTACAGTCCACTTCCGATGGATGTCGTTCATTGCCCACGTTAACCAGGCCGCGCCGAGAGCACCAGGGCGGTGGATGACGGTGAGGCCTAGGAAGGGAACGACATGGAGCCAGGGAAGACTTGGCAGTTGTTTCCCACGCAGAGGAGTACGAGGGTTTACTGGTTCGTCTGACGGCCCCGGAGAAAACAGCAGGTGTGGGTGAGTAGAGGGATGGCTTGGCCAGCGATGGGAGTATGGTGGGGCGGTGAGGCCTGCGCGGCAGCACAGCCGGCCGTGGGGAGGAGAGGGCAGGCAATCCCGCCGGTGCTTGTTGGAGCGGCTGGAGCAGGAAGAGCAGAGATTGAAGAAGCACGACGGTCGTTGGATGGACATCCAACAGTCAGTGCTTCTGCGTCAACCTTTTTTTTGGAAAGCCTCAAATCTATGGAAAACATCATACAGCGCATCTGTCATTATTTCTAATAATTTACAGCCCATTTGCTAATTCTTAAGGTTTTTTTGGAGCCCATATTCTTGTTGTTAGCATTACAGCCCATATTGTGGCCACGGTTAAAAAATTATACGAAATTATGCATATTTCGGTGCGGTCCGAACTGTTTTTAATCCCGAAATTTTGAGTGACATTCAAACTGATTTTAAAAATAAATGTATATCAATATAAAATCCAATAAATTGTCCACGCATAAAAATCAATGCAATTTAAAATCTCGAAATGAAAAAAAGAATTTTGAAACTAATTGCCGATTTGATGTGTTTTAAAAATGTACATCCCATTTCTCATTACTGATAGGCCATTTTCTCGGCCAGCCGAATGAAGCTCTCCTCGTCTTCAAAAATTTGCAGCCCAACAGGCCTGACAAAGCGACTTACTTGGCAAATCACAAAAAAACTGGGATGTGGCCGTGGACCCAGCTGTCAGCCTCTCCACGTACAGTACTCTTCCGATGGAAGTCGGTCGTTGACCACATTGACCACGCCGCGCCAAGAGCACCAAGGTGGTGGACGACGGTGAGGCCTAGGAAGGGGACGATGCGGAGCCGGGGAAGACGCGGCTGTGGATGCCCACGTGGAGAGGAGTACGATGGTTGACTGGTCCGGCTACAGTGTGAGGCTGCCATCGCCGCAGAATAACAAGGGGTGTGGGTGAGTGGAGGGATGGCCTGGCTAGCGGTGGGAGTAGTATGGGGGCGGTGAGGCCTCCGCGGGAGCACAGCCGGACACGGGAGGCAGGAGCATGCGGCACGACCGGCGCTGCTTTGGGCAGCTAGAGCTAGAAGACCAGAGGTTGAAGAAACACTATGGCCGTTGGATGGACATCGTACGGTCACTTGAGCTAGAATCGTTCATATTGACTAACTTGACAAAGCCCTGAGTCCCCGCCAACTTAGTAGGCCCACAAGTCAACCACCCACTATGGTGCGTCCCAGCTTGTAGGGGGGTATTCATTTTTTGTGCGTCATAAAGAGGCATTTCCTTACATGCGAAGATATAGCTGGTGGGTCCGACCTGTCAGCGGGGGGGGGGGGGGGGGGTTTT
>LR738712.1:174994831-175029492 GCA_902687465.1 Secale cereale
CCCCCCCCGCTGAGCTGCCCAAGGTGATTTTGTTCTTTTCCGATCTTGATTGTGGTTTTTCATCTAAGTATGTGGTGATGAATAATGCAAAATTTTATTAGCTTCGATGCCATGCTATACATAGTGGTTTAAATAACTTGTGTTTCTTATAATGGAAAGTAATTTAGATTTTGTTTTTGTTTCAATTAGAGCCCTGATGCAGACAAGGATTGTGTGGTTGTACATGTCACTCGCTAGGAGGCGGATGACCTGAATATACGCACTGGGAAAACAGAGTTTTTAGGCTGTCGGATCCTGGAAGCCATTTGCGCTTATACCAATGGAGAGTTGTATTCCAGCCTCACTATTGTCAAGCGTGTTGTTTAGAGTGTACTGAAGCACAAGAAGTTCAAAGCTACTCCTTCGTTTGTGAGGCATACTGTTCTTGTCAAGCTTACGCAGGAAGATGACGTGGCATGCCTCCACAAACAAGTTTATAAGTGGCAAGGCCACAAGGTTGTCTTCATGAAGGTTCACAGGATTGAGCTGCTGCCGGACGTCCTCGATGATGTTCATGGCAAGGTCCGTCTTGTGTCCAGCCCAAATTAGATCGAGGCATGAAATACTTGCCCCCAACTAGTGTTTAATAGTAGTTTGGATTCTATCTAATTGAGTTTTGATGAAATAGAGTACTCGTTTGAGAACTATGCGCCGAGGTATACATAAGTACTTGTAAACACTGTTGGTGCTACCCCACTTGTAAGGAGTTGTGCAAAACCCGGCACATTGGCTCAGCTCGCTTCAACACTAGGCTATCGACCAGCTAACAATCAACAATCTGATGTCTGACATATAAGCAACTATGTATCTTTTTTACATTGGTTCATGCAGTTAACTGAGGCCACAACGTAAATTGCAAACGTTCACACGCTAGTCCAGCATTCATGTGGAACACTCACATTAAACTCGGCTTGATAAAAACTTGGAAAGCATAAGTTAAGCAATTTTATACATCTCAATGATTCATAGAACATAACAAACATATACTAGTTCATAGTTGTGAGAAGGTTTACAAATCAAGAAAAAACAAGCAAGGCTTTTCTGAGCAAAGGGCCTCCCGGCAGGCTTAAATTTCCTGGAGTTCACCCTGGTTTTTTCTTGTTGCCACCATCCAGGGTTAGGTTCTCTCATTCCAGAATAACCAATTATAATTGTGTTCTCAGCTGGAATGCTGAACTGAACCACGCAGTATACTGACCAGCTAAAATTTTTGTGCATTCCACTAAATTTAAGCACCGCTATTTGCATAAATAAGCAGACCACAATGCCGCTTGTCCGTGCACCTGTCCAAAAAACCGCCGTGCAGCCGTGCCAGCGAGTCCTCGGTCCATGTATGAACTGGTAGAAAGTGAATTCCGCACTAGGATGCAGTTGTTTTCGCTCGTCCCTACACTGCAATCAGGACGTAAAAAGTACGAATCAACTTCTTTTATATTGTTTTGGTCATTCTACCTAGTAACTACCAATGTAGGAGTACCTGGAAGACGGGTGGTTAGAGGACGGCAACGAGGGATAGCCATCTCATTTTGCTCAGTTCTACTAAAACTGAGGTGTGTGCTTTTGATTGCGCGGATAGAAACGATACGGAGACAGACATCCCGAAACAATATGGAGGCAGACATCTCTGTTTGCGCAAATACGAAATACGGTTATTTAAACAGTGGCAGATATTTGCAGTGGCATATGGTTAACATCAGCATGTATTGTGTTATAATTGGCACTAGATTGACAGTATGAAAGTGTCCTTAAGTAAGTAGCATCACATCAAATCAACACTGCCACTAGATTAACATGCAGAACAATAGCATTAGTATTACTGTCATGAGAGTAGCACATGGTCTGTAAATGTGCAATCAAATTTGTGCAGTTCCACTGGGATGAAGCAATGTTAGCGGTGTGAGATTTAAGTGTAACTGCAAAAACACAATTCATGGGAAATAAAGCAAGACGGAAGCACTTCATAAAATGGTGGTGGCTTTGCTTCAATTTATCGACGGCACTAGAACATAACTTATAGTGACATTAGGTGACATTGCTTAATGCTTCATGTGATTTTACATTAACGGTAGCGATATGGGCGTAGGGACAGCAGAGGCATAAAGTGGTGAGGCAGATGTGGTTGCCGAGAGTGGCAAACACTCAGGCAGCATGTCTGCATTTGTCCCATTTTTTATCTCCTCGGCGACATTTTCCTATGTGAGCACAGGAAATCTAGACCGGCTCATTCTCATTTGCGTTGTCCCCCAACACCCGTCACTTTCTTTCCTTTTTCAACCAAGAGATATGTCCACTTCCCCCCACCCTTCGCCATCCACCATGCTTCTTTTCTACCAAGAGACCGGTTGGGTAGCCAGTATCTACTACTTTCTCCCATTTCCTCTTAGAACCAAGTCCTAGATTCATGCTACAGCTTTCCCACTGTCTTCCCTATTTGAACCAACTCTTAGAGTCGACTATATGAACTAGCTTTACCTCTAATAATAGTAAAAGTCTAGGTGGCTTTGGAATAGCGGACGGAAGTAGAAAAAGATCCGCGCGAAGCCAAGTGGGGAGCTGGGGCAGTAGAGCAAGGCAGGTTTCGAAGGAATATATACCTGAGGTTCGTCGGCATGTGGCAAAGACGGCGTCGGGAGGCCGCATCTTGGCCACAATACCGCAGGGAGGAAGAAGGGGTCGGAGGCCCTCCGAAGCCGGTGCTCTCTCGGAGACAACGGCACGGCCGCCAATCGAGACGCGCGGGCAGCCGTTGGTCTCATCCCTCACCGCCAACGGCAGCGTGAAAGATTCACCTACACCCCAGCCCCGGTCGAGGTTGTCCGGAGGGATTTGTGACCAGCCGTGAGCTGAGAAAGAGTGTGGCCACCTATGTCTTGCTTAGATCTGGAGAGCATGAGAGAGTGAACGAGAGGAACCCTAGTAAAGCAAGCGCTAAGGCTCCTGCTTATATATATAGTGGAGTGATTTTGTTGTACCAGCTTCAAAAAAATGTGCTCCTACGTGTACCTGCGAGTGGGTGTGAGAGAACTAGTGCGTGCGTGCACCGCTTCTCTTCATGAGAGTAAAATATACTATGCCCAAAGTACGTTCACCACAAGAGTAATAGTATAAGTGTGTGATGTGTGAGCTAAAATAAAATGTGCACGGTGTCTTTTGTTTTTTAGAAGTTCCGAGGGTAGGGTGTGATGAGCACATATGTGTGTGACATCTACTTGCAGATAGACGGTGGGTGCGAGAGGACTCGGGAGGGTGCGTGTGCATGAGAGAGAGGGGGGCACGTATCAATGCAATGCATGTGTCCGTAAATCATTATCCGACAGACGTTCGCCACAAGCCTTTTCCTGACGAACGCTGTAAGAACCGTTAGATCCGCATCCGACAGTGTCAGTTTTGCCATGTCATTTAACAGAACAGCCACTCCTCCTACACACAAATCTTCCACGTGAGTGTAAGCAACCGACGTATGCTCCCTCCGTTCCAAAATGCAGTGCATATAGCTTTATTGAAAATTCGAACCTTGCAAACTTTTACCGAGTTTTCGTGTACCAAATTGCACATGTAGAATATTCATTGATCTTCGAGAGGTAACTATAAAGATGGGGGAGGAGTCTACAAAGAAAGGCCATCGTATCACCTACAGCAATTTCAACCATCGTTTGGTGTGGAGGAATATCATAGGAACTCTATATGATATGATTTTTAAATGATTTTTTTCTTTAGGGCCAATTGGTTCATACGAATAGATTCATATACTCCACATTTCAAAGGAAATAGGGGCTTCTTTGATTCAAAGGATTCTCAAAGGAATTTTGAAGGATTCAATTCCTTGAGATTTTTTCCTATGTGGGATGTTTGATTCATAGGATTGTAAACCATAGGAACTTTTTCATAGGATACATTTGCACTAGATTTCATAGGTAGTTTTCAATCCACTGTAACCTCTTTGAAAGAATCCTACGTTTTCTTCTGTGCACGATCAAACACTCGTAGAATCATATAGGATTCAAGATGACATGCCACCCCAATTCCACGTTTTTTCTATTCCTGTGTTTCGAAAATCCTACGAATCAAAGAGGCCCTAAACATGATATCATTTCTATAGCTTTAGAGCCACTTGGTTCATATGAATGGATTCCTATACTCCCATAATTTCAAAAGAAAATAAACATTAGCGTATATTCAATAGAAAAGTTCCTATGATATGAACCAAATTACATCTCTTTTCTAATCCCTCCTCATAGGAATTGAGATGCATGTCCTCTCTAGATTCAATAGAAAAGTTCCTTTGATTTCAACCAAATGACATCTCTTTTCCAATCCCTACTCATAGGAATTGAGATACTCCATGTCATCTCTTTCCCTATAAATTCCATGTATACATCTTCTATTCCTAAATAGCTAGTACAACCCACTAGTACCTTTTTTCCAAGACATGCAACTACGGCACAAGAACTATATAGTGTGCGAATAACTTGAAAGATGGTCGCTGGATGAAGCTAATCCGACAGTGCAGAGATGGCAAATCCGAGCACTACTGGCCATTGGATATCATCAACATTTCACCAGATTTGCCACATGTACAATTTAGAAGACTCCATGGTTGAACTTAAGCATAATGCACAAACCTCAAAACACAAGCACTTCTCCTTTGTTCTAGAATCTTCTGTATCATAATTGATTTTTTTCTCAATGAATTGCCATTATTTGTTTTTTACTTTATGCTTTACAATGCACAACCCCATGAATCTTAACATTTTTATAGAACTAATTGATTTTGAATGAGATGAACTATAAGAACTAAACGAACATCTACATCATGCATATATGACTCAAAGCTTTGCATGCTATAGTGTGTATTTATTCATAATTTGGTTTCGAAATCTCATGCGTTCAATGCATGTGTACTTTACGAGTTTTGAGTAGAGTAGAAAATTTCACGCGGCCCCGGTATATCAAAATGTAGGGCACATGCATCATTGCCTTTCGGTCGAACCTACGTCCACAATTTTTTGTCGTACTATATCTCCACTAGTCCCCGAACCCAAAATGCTGCTTCGTTCCCCTAAAACCAAGCGGCCCACACATATTTAAGGCATCGACTCAAACTCAATCCCTCTCCCGTTTACTACGATGTGGCCCCGCATGCCCTAGTAGTACTCCTACAAACCCTACCGCCGCACGCATCATCGGTTTTCTTCAAGAGGACGAGGGAGAAGCCGATTTGTAGTGGAGGCGCTTTCAAAAAAAGAAAAAGAAAATTGTAGTGGAGACCCCTACCCTAGGGTGCCCTAGGTAGCTGCCACACGCATCATTGGTTTTCTCTTTTCTTTATGCTCTTGCACCCTAGAGTGAAATGATGGTTGCTTCGTCCGTCTAGCTTAATGCGGGAAAGGTGGGGCTTTGTGATTTGACCCCTCATGGCTCATTTTCTACTACTGCGGCGCTACGACCGGGGTGCCTCCAATTCCACCCGCTACTCCGAACTGTACGAGGAACAAGACGGTGGATGAGCCACATGTCGGCCAAAGGGGTCCTGTTAAGTGTGCCGCCATTTCGTGTGCGGACAGACCCTGCTTGAGTTGCTACGCCAACACGACAGGCCGGTGTAGCCTACCACTTGGTTTTGCTCCTTGGTGAATCCCGACTATATTGATCTAAAAAGATACGTACTAAACTACCCTCTCCGTCTCGTTTTTTAGACGTCTCCGTTTATAGGGCGTGCACGTAGTTCTAGGTCATCCATTTGACTAACTAAATATGAGTTACTATGTCACAAAAAGTATATCATTGGATTGTTAAGCGGATGTAGTTTCTAAACATATATTGTTCATCACATATATAGCCAGTTAAATTCTCAACCTAGAAAGACATGCACACCATGTTAACCGATACGGAGGATGTATAGTAGTAAAAATGAGGTGATTTTACCGAGCGATCGGCGGGGTAGCATGGCCTGTCATGTGGTCCCACGTGTCATGATGTACCAAGACGATGCGCGTGTACCTCTTGAGGCAGAAGCAATACTACGTGGTTTGAGATGATGGCGAACCGAAGTGTGAAATAATGGTTGCTTTCGTCCGTGTGGGAAGGTGCGGCATTGTGATTTGACGTCTCATTGTTCATTACTACTACTAGGGCAGTACGACTGGGGTGCATCCCCCCTGCTGTTCTACACTGTTATTTGGTGCTTGACACGTCGACCCGGTTGCTATATGTCCCACATGTCGGCGACAGGAAGTACAAAATTCATGAAAGCGAGCGTCGACGGAGGAGTACAAGACACGGCTTGGGTTTTTGCTGCTTCGCGCGATCCATCAGTACAAACCCAGACTAAAAAAGGCGAGGGCGGGTCTTTTCCCGCGTGGCAGGCAGGGGAGTTTGGCATAGTCTGTTCGAGGCAAGGAGGCGGGAAGGGAAACAAGCAAATAAAGGTTGAGCGACTTAGTTTTGGGAAAATCTGATTTTACGGAGTACGTACCCACCAGGGTTTATAGGGCTAATCTAAAAAACATTCGTTTTTCCGTTTTATAAGTCTCAGTTCTACTACTACTAGTAGTACCAAAACATGTTGGATTTCGAGGTGCGTTAGATCACCCGATGCAAGCAGTGTCAAGAGAAAACTCTCTAACCAAGGTAGTAGGGACGAGGAGTAAACGGAGGGAGTAGTAAAATTTTCTCTCTAACCAAGGTAAACTGACTTGTATTTTTTTATCGTGGCCTTTTATAAGTAAATGAAGGGAGTACTAAAGGACATATATATTCCAAACAATATGATAATCTCTCTAACCAAGGTAGTAGGGACGAGGAGTAAACGGAGGGAGTAGTAAAATTTTCTCCTCGTCCTGCGAGCCACCGCGCGCGTGGGCGAGGGAGCGGGCGTAAGGCGTAGTAAGCAAGCTTCACCTCATCCCGCGAGCCACCGCGCCCGTGGGTCGGTCAGATTGCGTACTAACCAAGCTTCTCCTCATTCTGCGAGTTGACGGGACACATCAACAGTACTCCAGTGTATAGAACCTTGCCTCTAAGGTAGGCCCCACATGGTTTTCCTCTTTTTTAACATAACGCGTCAAGTCGCAATTTGTTTGTTCACTCGTGGTAGACGATCCTCCCTCCATCTAGTGAACAACCAGTACACGTGTCAAGTTACCACGTGGGCTGCCTTTTCATACAGAAATGAACTCCACCGTGTACCCGCGCGGGTGTGGTTGGGAAAGAGACGGGAGTACGTGCGCCGTGCGTGCACCTATTCTCTTCGTGCACGTCCCCCACCTACTTGGGTGTGTGTGAGAGGGACTATAGAGATACAAACCTAGACATAATGCGTCGTCCATCCCCATGCCTCCGCCCAGTCCGACCACCAGTCACCACCACGCCCCACTCCTCCTCACCTTATCTCTCATCTTTTTCCCTCCATTTTTATATACAAGGCCACTATCAAAATTACAATTTGCAGATATACAAGGCCACTAACACTAATCAATGCAATATTAATGGTGTTTGCCTTGTAGTACTACTAGCAAAGGAGGACACTAATTATCCCTTGCATGCATGCGGTAGTGTGAGCATTGGCTTGATGTGCATGAAAGAGAAGAATACACATTAATTTACACGGCAAACAAGGAAACAAGGTGGCTTGCAACATTGAGTTAGAAGACATTAATGTTTGCCTTGGTACCTGTAATATGGGGTTGTGGCCTTGTATACAAAAATGGAGTCCGATAAAATTCTCGAGATACCATTTCATATAAACAACGACGGAAATCATATAAGATACCTGATTTTCATACAAACATGACGGATTTCATTACATTCAAATGAACTACGCGGTGCTAGTTCTAGACATCACAGGTATATAATACCTGGCCTAAATGGCCGCCCGCCGATCGATTTTTAGGGTCGATGAAGGTCCTCGTAACAAAAGGATCCGGCAAGACACCAACTGTATACGCTGGCGTCGCCTCCGTGGTGGCCTTCATGGGGACTCAAGCGGTGGTTGTCTCCCGTGTTCTACTTCTCCTCGATGATGGCGGCGGACGGGGAAGCGCTGGCCACCTACTCGTCGCTCTCCGCGCACCCGGCTTCTGTTGCTGCTTGCATGGAGCGGCCGTCGGCATGGGAGTCTCGGCCACAGAAATGGGAGACGCGGTACGAGGCGACGGCGTGGACGGAAACAACGACGCTCGTGCGCCGCTCCTCGTCGAGCTGGCCTGGAGCGGCGAGTTGCTGAACCGCGCGCCGACTTGGGGCGGCAACTGGCTCCGTCGGGCAAGGGGGGAGGTGGATCAGCGAGCTGCATAGCTCGTATCCGGCGGGCTCGGTGGGCCACCCAGCCGGCTTGGATGCGGCATAACTACTCTTTGTAAGCCATTGTAAGAGTGAACAAAATGGTAAAGAAGGAGATAGGGGAGCGGCGGAGGTGTGCGATTCTTGGCCGGCGTTTGGCCTCGCTTAAATAGGAGATTAAATAGATGACGGACGGGAGGAACTCGGCCGGCGTTGCATTTAATGTCGGCCCGGTCATGAACGGACGTGTGTCCAGAGTGGGTTTCTCGGCTTCCACACGGGCGGGTTTCATGGAGGCGTTTGAATGCGGCAAGGAGGCGTGTTCAGCCGGGCGTGCAGCGAGTGGCGCCCTTGACTCTGACATAGGATAGCACACCATTCTTCCACTGACGTGTGGGCTCTTTGGGTACATGGCCTACATGTTAGTGACCCAACGCAGGTAGCGCACAGCAGAGGAACCTTTGGTGGGCCAGGGCGGTCAGAAGCGGGCATTTTGTAAACCGATGATTGTTCATTGAGTGTGACGTCATCCTTTCCATGTTGATAGCCCGTTCGATACGTTGTGATTCATAAAGACCGCTACAAACATCAATGTTCTGCTTATCACAGATAAGATTGATTAATACTCGTAACAATCCATGTCCTTAACAAAGGGTGCATGCACGTATAGGTTGAGCGTGTGTCTTGCGTCGTGTGCTGTGTGCATGCAGGCATGCGAGTGTTGCGTGCGTGCAAGGGTACGCTTCAATGT
Organism: Secale cereale; assembly: GCA_902687465.1. NCBI lineage: Eukaryota > Viridiplantae > Streptophyta > Magnoliopsida > Poales > Poaceae > Secale > Secale cereale. The sequence continues at coordinate 175,003,902 of LR738712.1, forward strand.
AGCATGCATGTGTGCGTACGTGCGTGTGTTCGTGAGTGCATGTGTACGCATCAGTGTTGCACGCCTGCATGCGTGCATGTGTTCGTTATGTGTACGTGTCAGTGTTGCACGCCTGCATGCGTGCATGTCTTGCGTGCGTGCATGTGTACGTGCGGGGTGAGGCTACACGTCAGTCGACTGACTTTTTTATATCTGGTCATTATATTTTCTAGCTGTTGGATACCAAATCAAGGGCCTGTAGTTTATCATAAAACTCCACCCCCCTGAGCCGCCAGCCACCACCGGCCGAACCGTTCGCCCCCGTCGCCCGCAGCCGGCCCGCGCCGCCACGCCGCCCCGCCCGCCCCAAAACCACTCCTGACGGCTGGTCCGCCGCCGCACCGGCCATTGAAAGCACATTTGCTCCCTGGGTGGTTTTGGTAATTAATGACAACATACTTTGTGGTTGGACTAATGCTTTTATCAAGTATGTTTCAGGAAATTCAATCACATTGGCTTGGCAAAATGACTGAAGAAGTGGACCCCTCAAAATGCTAAGGCAAGCATTGGCAAAAGCTCAAGACTCCATTTTTGGTTTAGTGATCCAAGATCACATTGAGTCCATAGGAAAAGCCAATACTATTAAAAGGGGATGAGGTTATGTTGATGATCTGGTTGCTCAAGTGCTTAGTGATATATCTCCTTCAACTATCAGCAACTTTCACTACAAGATTCACTCATAAGTAATCTCGGTCCCACCGATTTTCCAAACTCAGTCACACCGAGATGAACCACATCAGCCATAAGCCAAACCCTAGAAAAATCGGTCATTCCGAGTTTGAGATCGGTCTCACCGAAACATGGGCTACCAAGCTTCTGTGACCTTCTGTCATCATATCGGAATAACCGAGATGATATTTTCGGTCCCAGCGAAACTGGCAAGCTCCTGTCTTTTCTCAAATCGGACTAACCGAGATTGCATTTTCGGTCCCACCGAAAACCCCAACGTTCATATTATTTGCACTTTCGGTCTCACCGAGTTGCCCATTTCGGTCCCACCGAAAACCCCAACGTTCACATTATTTGAACTTTCGGTCTGACCGAGTTGTCCACTTCGGTCTCACCGAGATTGCTCAATTATGTGTGTAACAGTTGGATTTTTGTGTGGAGGCTATATATACCCCTCCACCCCCTCTTCATTCGTGGAGAGAACCATCAGAAAGAACTACCACTCCTACCTTACACTTTCTGAGAAGAGAACTACCTACCCTTGTGTTGAGATCAAGTTGCTCCACTCCCACCATATGAAACTTGATTTCTAACCTTCCCAAGTTGCTTTCCACTCAATCCTTTCTTCCACCACAGCCAAATCAGTGAGGAGAGTTGAGTGTTGGGGAGATTATCATTTGAAGCACAAGAGCAAGGAGTTCATCATCATCTACAACATCTATACCTTTTGGAGGGTGGTGCCTCCTAGATTGGTTAGGTGTCGCTTGGGAGCCTCCGTCATCGAGATGTGGAGTTGAACCAAGAAGTTTGTAAGGGCAAGGAGATCGCCTACTTCGTGAAGATCTACCCCGAGTAAGGCTAGCCCTCCGTGGGCGTAGGCCATGATGGAATAGACAAGGTTGCTTCTTCGTGGACCCTTCGTGGGTGGAGCCCTCCGTGGACTCGCGCAGCCGTTACCCTCCGTGGGTTGAAGTCTCCATCAACGTGGATGTACGATAGCACCACCTATTGGAACCACGGGAAAAATCATTGCGTCTCCAAATTGCGTTTGATCTTCTCCACTTCTCTTTACTACTTGTGCAATTTACTTTCCGCTGCCCATACTCTAGAATTGCATGTGTAGTGTGCTACTTGACTTATGAGCCTCTTGACTAATCCTTGATATTTCTCTTATGATGATGATCATATGTCTTGGACACATTTGCCTCCTTGTATTGCATCTAACTCCTTGCAGGTACTTGGATGATCTACGTTCCACAAGATTACCACACACTCAAATCATGAGTAATCTTGTCATTGACCAAGTATCTAGCCCTTTGGGATGTTGAGTTCAAGGAACAAAATTCCACATATCCTTTTTGACATCTTATACATCTAGTATTTCACTCTTGTCATCTTGGATATCCTTGAGTATTTCCTTGCTTGCCTAACCCATGTAGGAAGATGAACTACACAAGTAGAAATGGCGCTCCAACTTCGCATTCAATGAGCACCTACATCAAGTTTACCTACATGAGTAAAGCAACAACAAACCCAAGGTATGTTCTTCACATCTTTAAGGAGCTTTGCTCAAAGTCATGAGTACAAGCAGCTTCATAAGATGTGATCACATCAAATGCTTAATCGAAAAATGGCAACCCCATTTTGAGCTTAAATGATGAGTATGACCTATGATCAAATGTCCTCATTTGACTCCTAAGTCAATATACTCAAACATAGGTGACCTTGTCGCCGACCTTTATCTAGATGAAGTACATATGTTTTGGAGTCTTTCTATTTTCTCTTATGTTCTCTCATTGAGTTTTCTTTACACAAAAAAAAACTTCATCTAGGAATCTTTTTCTTTTCTATTCTTCTGTCTTTGTGAATATCCTTCTGGCTCTGATGAATTCCTCGAAAATCCTTCACAAATTCATTGCAAATCCTTTGAAACATTCCTCGCAAAGTGAGCTGAATTATCTCTGTATTTCCTTGGAATTAAACTCGGCGTCACCGATTTAAATTTTTCGGTCTAACCGAAAAGGATCTACCCTAAGTCCCTGACTTTCGGACCGACCGATCCATCTAATTCGGTGTCACCGATTTATCTTCCAGGATATCATCTTCTGCAGCTCCACTCAATGTTTCTCTATGCATGTTCCTATTTGCCCTGTTGTGATTCTTAAGGATCCCACTTCTTTCTTTCCATCTTCCCTGACCTTCCTAGTTTGCTGTCCTTTTCGGCACTTGATGTCAAAGGGGGAGAAGACTTAGGGGGAGAAGAAAAGCAATCTTATCTTAAGGGGGAGAGAATCACATCAAAGCTTTGCCGTGTTTTATATTGGACATTACAATTGGCATCATTCTTTTGATTTTGCTCTTTCCATCAAACCCCTTGTTCTGAGAGAACTCAAAGTGAGAGGAATCTTCACAATTGATATCTTATGGAAAGCAAAATCTCTCAGAGTTCATTGAAAATCTTTTAGTTTCGGAGACATGTTTGCTGACTCAAGCCTGTGATCAATATGAGACACTCTTCATACATGTCATCCCTGGCTTGGTACTCTTGATGTTCTTGCAGTTGGTTGAAGAAATACTCTTGTGTTATCTAACCTTGTTTTCCCAAGTTTATCTCTTCAGGTACAATGCCAAGGAACCTCAAGGTAAGTATATGCACTTTGCAGAATGTGCATGATGATGACTTGCTTGTGAATACTTGTTTGCAAGAAATCACCATGCACATATGTATTATCACTCACTTCTTTTCATCTGCTCTGATGCATATAGCCAAGCTGCATGTAGCACATCTTGCTTATCTCTCTTGTGTGCTTGTGGTAGTCCAAAACCATAATCTATGAAAATCTTGCACACTTATAGGGGGAGCCTGTGTACTACATGCTTGTCAAAGCTTTCGTGATAATTCTGTCTTTCTTTCAATAAGCTTTGATGTCTTGTTTAGAGTGATTTTAGTGTGTTGCCATCAATTACCAAAAAGGGGGAGATTGAAAGCACATTTGCTCCCTGGGTGGTTTTGGTAATTAATGACAACATACTTTGTGGTTGGACTAATGCTTTTATCAAGTATGTTTCAGGAAATTCAATCACATTGGCTTGGCAAAATGACTGAAGAAGTGGACCCCTCAAAATGCTAAGGCAAGCATTGGCAAAAGCTCAAGACTCCATTTTTGGTTTAGTGATCCAAGATCACATTGAGTCCATAGGAAAAGCCAATACTATTAAAAGGGGATGAGGTTATGTTGATGATCTGGTTGCTCAAGTGCTTAGTGATATATCTCCTTCAACTATCAGCAACTTTCACTACAAGATTCACTCATAAGTAATCTCGGTCCCACCGATTTTCCAAACTCAGTCACACCGAGATGAACCACATCAGCCATAAGCCAAACCCTAGAAAAATCGGTCATTCCGAGTTTGAGATCGGTCTCACCGAAACATGGGCTACCAAGCTTCTGTGACCTTCTGTCATCATATCGGAATAACCGAGATGATATTTTCGGTCCCACCGAAACTGGCAAGCTCCTGTCTTTTCTCAAATCGGACTAACCGAGATTGCATTTTCGGTCCCACCGAAAACCCCAACGTTCATATTATTTGCACTTTCGGTCTCACCGAGTTGCCCATTTCGGTCCCACCGAAAACCCCAACGTTCACATTATTTGAACTTTCGGTCTGACCGAGATGTCCACTTCGGTCTCACCGAGATTGCTCAATTATGTGTGTAACGGTTGGATTTTTGTGTGGAGGCTATATATACCCCTCCACCCCCTCTTCATTCGTGGAGAGAACCATCAGAAAGAACTACCACTCCTACCTTACACTTTCTGAGAAGAGAACTACCTACCCTTGTGTTGAGATCAAGTTGCTCCACTCCCACCATATGAAACTTGATTTCTAACCTTCCCAAGTTGCTTTCCACTCAATCCTTTCTTCCACCACAGCTAAATCAGTGAGGAGAGTTGAGTGTTGGGGAGATTATCATTTGAAGCACAAGAGCAAGGAGTTCATCATCATCTACAACATCTATACCTTTTGGAGGGTGGTGCCTCCTAGATTGGTTAGGTGTCGCTTGGGAGCCTCCGTCATCGAGATGTGGAGTTGAACCAAGAAGTTTGTAAGGCCAAGGAGATCGCCTACTTCGTGAAGATCTACCCCGAGTAAGGCTAGCCCTCCGTGGGCGTAGGCCATGATGGAATAGACAAGGTTGCTTCTTCGTGGACCCTTCGTGGGTGGAGCCCTCCGTGGACTCGCGCAGCCGTTACCCTCCGTGGGTTGAAGTCTCCATCAACGTGGATGTACGATAGCACCACCTATCGGAACCACGGGAAAAATCATTACGTCTCCAAATTGCGTTTGATCTTCTCCACTTCTCTTTACTACTTGTGCAATTTACTTTCCGCTGCCCATACTCTAGAATTGCATGTGTAGTGTGCTACTTGACTTGTGTATTATACAAAAACTGCCAAAATCTGTCCTTGATAAAAGACAGAATTTTTATCTTGTCGAGTAGTCTAATCACCCCCCCTCTAGACACTCTCACCTTCTTCGATCCCTCAGCCATCCCTATAGGCCCCCCGCGCCAAGCTTTTTCTCCGGCGATCCCCACCCCAACGCCTAATCAACGCCCCCCACCACCGGCGACGGCCAACCAGAGGTCTCACGACTTCGAGTACCCACGGACCACTAATTTATTACCATTTCTGTCCTTCATATACGCGCTGACGGGTGGGCCCTATGGTAATGTGCGCTGCTGAATGTGGACCGTTTGACTAGTCAATTGATCGTGTCATCAACAAATTACGGAGCTGTATGGTGAGCCAGTGACTGTATGATCACCCTAAAATGTACTTATTTTATTAACACAGTACAGACTCAAACTACCATTTCTTTCTTTCATATAAAGGTTGGCAGGTGGGCCCCATGGTTACGCGCCCTGATGGTGCAACACTAGTTGCGCCACATGGAACGTTTGACTGGTCAATTGATTGTGTCATCAACAAAAACGGAGTTGTACGGGTGAGCAGTGACTGTATAATCATGACATGTATTTTTTTAACACAGTACAGACGCAAGGGCTCATATATACGCGCAAGCACTCACTACTATAAGCGCGCACACACATAGACCCTACCCATATGAGCACCTTCAAGAGAGTGGGCCAGCATATGATCTTGAGATTTTACGAAGTCACCATAGGTTCCTCGTAGTCAAGTGGAACGTCTCCTCCCACTAAACGCACATCGCCGGAAAATACTGAAATTAACCCAGGATAAATTCGAGCACCGGGACTTTAACCCTAGTGGGCTCGAGAAACCACTGTCCTCCTAACCATCCAACCACATGTTGGTTAGCACGACAAAATGTATGTGGTGACCGTGATGAGCTTATTCTGAAGTCCAGTGACCATATCGTGTTTTCGCTTCAAATACAATGACCGTAAGCGTCGTCAACAAAATACGGAGCACGCATCAAATGCAAAGTCCGTCAGTGTCATCAAGAAAATACGGAGACATATCGTGAGCTAGATACCATATGATCACCACGAGAATGTATACGGTGACCGTAATGAGCATATTCTGAACTCCAGTGACTGTATAGTGCTTTAGCTTGAAATACAGTGGCCGTCATGCGTGAATGTGTCGTGGGCATTGATACTTTTAGAGGGCTGGGAGATAGTTTGTGTGCGTACGTGAAAGTGGTGTAGAAAGAGGGGATGTCCGGTGGAGACAAGGAGAGATATGCCCTTCGTTTCTCTTTCCCGTGACTAATATTTTAGGAGAATATATAAACATTCACAATGCAGAACAAATATTTTTGGATGCACCATGCAATTAACTTTCATGTATAACATTGTACTATTGTATATGCTTATTTCTTAGTGGCCGATTGCGTGTGTGGTGTGGTGGGCACATCATTTCTAGTTGTGGTGGGTCAACATGAGAACTCATGGGTCGGTTCCATCCTACGTCACATAGGTTGGATCGAGACGCGTTATACAAAGACCCATGTGGAGGACTCGTCGTACAACACAAACCTAGCTACCAGAGTCGCGGAGGACTCTATCCCCATTGGTGATAAGCCGACTATATATGATTTGTAACCCTAGACCCCCAGTATGTTATAGAAGCTTGGGGGCTAGTTCGTCGATAGTATACACACACACGCACAATGCCTGGTATTCACGTGTACTTTGTACACATCCCTATCACTAATATACAGTACCAGGAGTAGGCTTTTTCCTCAACTGCAAGGGTCCGAACTAGGGTAAAACTTTGCCTCGTATTACCATCCAGCCTAACAATCAGGGATATCCTACCGAATGATATGATGGAATCATATCTGCCAACTACTAAGAGAGAGGTGTGTCTCGAGGGGGGGGGGGCAATGTGTGCGAGAGAGGTCTAAAGATAATGTGCGTGCGGGAGACACGTAGGCACATATATTTGCGTATAGAGGGCTAGTAGAGACCGTGTGTGTGTATATATGCATGTGAGAGAAATAGTGTTTTCCAACTGAGATTAGTGAAAAGAGTGGTGCATAGTAGTCAGAAAGAGAGAGAGAGAGAGAGAGAGAGAGAGAGAGAGAGAGAGAGAGAGAGAGAGAGAGAGAGAGAGAGATACGAGAGAGCATATGCGTGAGACTCCCCGACACCCCGAGAGAGATTGTGAGCATGTGTGAAAGAGATATGCCGATGCATATAAAGTGTGTGCACTTATGCGGTATATAGAGAGAGATATAGCGCGTTTGTGAGAACGGGCCGATGCATAGTGCATCAACGTGTAAAAGGCAGTTCTACGCATTAAATTAAAATATAAATGGCATTATTATTTTTGGATGAGATCATGAATTTTGCAAATTGCGTATGGACGAAAATCGGTCTATCAGACACCCATAGTCTATTGAATTCTAGCATGTGCATGCCTTTATTTCATATTATCGATCCATAGAGTGAGAGCGGTTTGAAATACAGGCAATGGATTCCTTTGAAATTCATATATAAACATTAATTAGTGCACTCCATGTTGTTATGGGAAGCACTTTATACATTTGTCACTTGCATGGATACATTCCAAATTGCTAGCTACGAAATAGAATACATGTCGAATTCAACATAAAGGGGGTTTCGAAGATTCAAATTCATAGGAAGTGCATTCATCTATTTGAACCCGAGATAATGGCATTTGTAAATCAGATGTAAAAGGGGGCATCAATCTTTGTTGTGCGTTTGAACATGCTATATATATTCATACGCATGTCTAACTTTTTTTTTTGCAACCAGGGAGATTATATTTGGAACCATGCATGAACTGAGGTAAGTTGCATATTTTTTAATATATACTCGTGTACAATGTATATTCAAATGTACCACCTCCATTCCAAAATAATCGTAGCTTTAGGATTTTCAAGAGTAAAGATTTGTGAAGTTTGACAAATCCTGAATGTTCAATTCAGGAGAACCAAAAACGTTAATGCTTCTGCTCCCAAATATTGAATGAAGCGCCAAATAGGCCTCTGGTCACCCAAAACCGCGCGAGACTAATGTTTGGCGGTAGGAAATTACTGTCCTGACTCTGGCCTGTGTAGCCTATCGGCCCGATGTCCAAAGGTCTAAACCGGGGTAGGTTTGTAACTTCACCAAGACACAAGTCTCAACCGCCTCCGAGAAGCATTCATACGCCATGGTCGCCTAAACACCCACACGCTCGGCCGAAATCTATCCCGCCCACATTTGGGACACCTGAGATTACTGTCCTACCCCCAACCCGCAATATGTCCGTAATTTTAGATGGGGGAAAAGTTTGTAACTTTCCCCAAATTTCAAACAAGCGCATCCCGAACCAACACATTGGCCCCCCTCAGTTCCCCGCCTCCCTCCGTTTCCCCATTCATACTCCGTGGGCGCCAAAACGCCCTCTCCACCAGCCGCGAAACCCCAGCCTCCTCCATCCTCCACCCCATAGCGCCCAATCCACCGCCGCCCAACTCCATCACGCCGGAGCTGGTACCCCGACGTCGTCGTCCAACGCAACCGCAACGCCCTCAAGGACTTAGTAGCTGAAGCCGAGGTAGAGCTGCCTCCACGACACCAACGCCGACGTGCGCCGTACCAGAACCACTCCGACCACGCCGTCCTGCACCTCACTGCTGCCACTCCACTGTCGCAACCGTCCACCGCATCGGAGTTGTTCCCGCTATGTCATCGTTTGCCGCCTCGGATCTGCTTCCACCGCACCACACTCAACAACTTGGCCATGGGTTCGTCCAAGGCTGCACAATCCTCCACAACTTCTTGTCTCCAGCGAACCACAAGAAGATTGTTGGAAAAACAGAAGGAGGACACAGCACTGCCAGCAGAAAGAGGTACTCCTATTCCCTTATTCGTCCAAACCTTACATCTCTGCTCACACCGTATTCATCCCACGAAAGAAACTAGTTGAGCGCTTCTTACTGCATCTTCTTCGTGATACTAAACACACAAGGTTTCCTCCCTTTACTATTTCACCTTTGGTAGAGGTCAGTAGCCCACCTGGATTTCAATTCAGGGTCAGTCGAACCGCAATTAAAAGAAGCAGCACCCGCTTAGGCGCGCGAAGCACCTAGTCCGCCTGTTCGCCTGGGAAGAGACGCGTCGGTGTTTATCATAGGGGTGTGGGGCGCAGGAGCTGCTTGCGCCCGATCTGGTGGTCGGCGGGGCTTGAATGGATTGCCGGGGGGTGGTGCCGAGCATGGCTGTGCGGTCGGGTCGAGGGGAGGGCGCAGGCAGGGGACTGGGTCGATGGTCGCTGCCGTTTCGAGGAAGATCGTCAACAGTAACTGGCTGGAGGTAGATGAAGGCGATCTGCCCGTTCTTTGTACATCGGATGGTGCAAAAAAAATGGACTGGCCTATTTGGTTTCAGTCGAATGTTATTTTCATAGAATCATGTAGTAATTAAAGTGTGCCATGCATGTTGTAGGGCTATCATATGTCTCCCGTCATTTATTTCTCACCGACCTGCTATCTGCTACCTTTACACTATACTAATTGTGCACACACTTCACCCATACTCACACTACTGTTTTTTTATGCATGGGTATTTCAGACTTGACACAGTGTTGATGAATGCTGAAAAGAAAAGACAGAAGTCGCTCCAGTGTAATTCGAAGATAAGCACTAAGTGTCTCAACGCTCTAAAGGATGTAGTGTCAGCAGTTGGAGACAGTAAACGTAGCTCTGCAGTTGATGATCTCAATTTTCACACACAACCATCCCAGGTGCTTGCTTAACTTCGCGCTGTCAAATGTGGTTGCATGTTGCATATGGTGTCTAGCTTGTATTGCTTCCAATTTGGTTAAGTTGCATCTGCTTACTTTACACATTATACCTTTGATAATGACATGCCATCCTGTTTTTGATACATACTACATATGTCTATTAACCATGTTCATACATCAAACTAATGCTCTTTTGTATCCCTCGTCAATCGCTTATGATGAGATAGTCACCCGGGTGGGTTTGTGTGAGACGCCATACTCGTTTAAATAGTGCAGTGTCATCCTCCCCACATGATTCTCAAGAAACAGCAAGGCTAAATTAAGATAGTCAACGTAGCTCTCTAGCTGATGACCGCAATTCCCCCACACCACCATCACAGGTGCTTGCTCTAACTTCGCAATGTGATATGTGGTTGCATGTTGCATATGGTGTCTAGCTTGTAATGCTTCTAATTAGGGTAAATTGCATCTGCTTAGTTTACACATTATACCTGTGAATATGACATGCCTTCCTATTTTTGGTACACACTACATCTATGTGTTAACCTTGTTCTTACATGAAACTACATCTCTTCTGTATCCTGCATCAATCACTTATGATGAGTCACCTTTCTTCGTTGCATATTGCATATTATTTCTAGCCTGCTGCCATGTATTGCTTCTAATTTGGTCAAGTACATTTGTTAGGGCACCCCTTTAATTTGGCAGAGTGATATTGTTTCATCTTTCATATGGTTTCTAGCTTGCATTGATTCTAACAAGTTCAAGCACCTTGTGCTTAGTTTACACTTTATACATCATACATGTCAATATGTCACGCCGTCCTGTTTTTCATACATATTCCATCCTCCTATCATCCGGCTGCCTTACATGAAAGTAGTGTTCGTCAGTATCATGCATCAATGAGTTCTGAAGAGCAAATTGTATTCCTTTTTCTTGTAGGTTTGACTTGACAAGGCAAAATCAAGAAAGAGGAAGGAAAAGAGTTAGGAAGGCGATGATGGTGGTCCTCTGCAGCAACGTAAACGGAGCATCTGTATCGATTCTCCTTGTACTAATAGTGCATTACAAAGTCCAAGTCTCCGCTCCCTTACTCCACCATCTAAGGTGCGTGCTCTAACTTGGCAGTGTGATATCTGGTTGCATGTTGCATATGGTGTCTAGCTTGTATTGCTCCTAGTTAGTGTAAACTGCATCTGCTTAGATTACACATGATACATGTGAATATGACACGCTTTCTTGTTTTAGGTACATACTATATCTATCTATGACATCATGTTCTTACATGAAACTACTCTTCTTGTGTATCCTGCATCAGTCACTTATGATGGAACACCTTTAAGTTGGCAGTGTGATATTGGTTTGCGTCTTGAATATGATTTCTAGCATGTATTGCTTCTAGTTTGATGAACGCCACCTATGACGAGACAGTTTTAACTTGGCAGAGTGATATTGGTTGCACCTTTCATATGGTGTCTAGTTTGTAGTGCTTCTAATTTGTTGAAGTGCCTTCTGCTTAGTTACCACATCACAGGTGTGAAGTATGTCAAGCCGTCCATTTTTTCGTACATATTCCATCCTCGTATCATGACTTTGCCTTTCATCAGAGTAGTGTTCGTCAGTATCATGCATGAATGAGTTCTGAAGAGCGAATTATATTCCTTTTTCTTGTCGGTTTAACCTCACAATGCAAAATCAATAAGGCTGAAGGGAACTGGCAAGGCATTGGATGATGGTGGTCCTTCCAACAAACTGAAATGGAGGTTCTCTACAGATTCTACTCCGCCATCCTCCCAACAAGATTCGCAAGACAACGCAAGGCTAGACAGTCAACGTAGCTGTCTAGATGATGAGCACATCTCCCCTACTCCACCATCATAGGTGCTTGCTCTAACTTGGCACTATTATATGTGGTTGCATGTTGCGTATGATGTCTAGCTTGTATTGCTTCAAACTTTGTTCAATTGCATCTGCTTACTTTACACATAATGCATGTGAATATGACACGTGTTCCTGTTTCTAGAACATACATGTACATGATGAGCACATCTCCCCTACTCCACCATCACAGGTGATTGCTCTAACTTGGCACTATTATATGTGGTTGCATGTTGCATATGATGTCTAGCTTGTATTGCTTCTAACTTTGTTGAATTGCATCTGCTTACTTTACACATAATGCCTGTGAATATGACACGTGTTCCTGTTTCTAGAACATACGTTTACATGATGAGCACATCTCCCCTACTCCACCATCACAGGTGCTTGCTCTAACTTGGAACTATTATATGTGGTTGTGTTTTCCGTATGATGTCTAGTTTGTATTGCTTCTGATTATGTTGACTTGCATCTGCGTAGCTTACAACTTATACCTGAAACGATCACTTACCCATAAGACACATTTAACTTGGGACCGTGATGTATGTTGCATCTTGTATTGTCTTCTAGCTTGTACTGCTTCTAATTTCTTGAAATGGCACTTACGACGAGACACTTTTTACCTGATAGAGTAATATTGGTTGCATGTTCATATGGTGCCTAGCTTTTATTTCTTCTAATTTTGTTGAAATGCCTTCCGCTTACTGTTTTTTCATACATATTCCATCCTCCCATCGTACGAAACGCTGTCTTTTTTGTATATATTCCATCCTCATATCCTGCGCTTGCCTTACATCAAAGTAGTGTTCGTCTGTATCATGCATAAACCAGTTATGCAGAGCTAATTTTATTTATCTTCTTGTGGTTTTGACCTCATAAGGCAATATCAGAAAATAGGAAGGAAAACAGTAAGTTAGGGGATGTTGGTGGTCCTCTGCACCGACGCAAACAGAGACTCTCTAGATTTGCCACTGCTACTGCTAATGAAGTTGAAGTCCCAAGTCTACATGATGAGTTCATCTCCCGTACTCCACCATCGCAGGTGCTTGCTCTAAGTTGACAGTGTGATAATTGGTTTCATGTTGCATATGTAGTCTAGCCTGTATTTCTTCTATTTTGATTAAACTGCACCTGCTGAGTTCATACGTTATACATGTGCATATGACATTGCGTTCTGTGTCTAGAATACACTTCATCTATCCATCATAACATGTTCTTACATCAAAGTACTACTGTTGTGTATCCCGCATCAGTCACTCATGATTGGACACTTTTAACATGGCAGTTTGATAGTGGTTGCATCTTGCATTGATTTCTACGTTGTACTGCCTCTAATTTTTCGAATTGCCACTTATGAGAAGACACTTTTAACTTGGCAGAGTAATATTGTTGCATCTTTCATATGGTGTCTAGCTTGCATTACTTCTATTTTCTTGAAAATCCTTTTGCTTTGTTTACACATTGTAGGTGTGAATATGTCATCTCGTCCTATTTTTCTTACATATTCCATCCTCATACGGTTGCCTTACATCAAAGTATTGCTTGTCTGTATCATGCATCAATGAGTTCTGAAGAGCGATTTATTCTTCTGTGTTGTGGGTACGGCTTGACATGGCAAAGTCAAAAAAGAGCAAGGAAAATAATATAGTAGGGAGTGGTGTTACTCATCGGGTGAAACGGAAAAGGATCTGCCGTCCAGATTCTGCTAGTACTTATAGTGCAGTAGAAGGTCCAAGTCCACCGGCTAAATCTACAAACACAATATCACCTGCTCCACCAGCTGCAGGATCCACTTCAATTCTACCAGCATCTCAACGAGTTACTCGTTCGTTTGCTCCGGAACTGGCCAGTTCCCAAGCTGCCTTCACACCTAACACTACTTCCAAAGCACTGCTGACACAACAGGACTTGGCAAGATCAGATGAACCTCATGAGCATCAACACCAAGACGGTACCTGACCGAGTGAAGTTGCAGTTGCATGCTCCTTTATATGTACTCTCACAGTTTGATGTACACTAACACTTTCCATATTCGTTGTTGAACTAGCACCACGACGCAAGCGGAAAAAGACATCAGGGATAATGCTTGACAGATTAACAAAATCTAAAGGAGGAAGAATGGAGATCCATTTTGAGGCAGGTTTAAAAAGGCCACGTGATGCTACAGAGTCAGCCAAGTTAGTATGAGAGGCAGCCGTTGCCGTTAGGTGTCATGCACGTATCCTCCCAACGTGGATCCAGTACAGGAATGAGAAAGACAATACCCAGTTTAACACCTTCCTTGCCATTTATCCGTAAGTAATGTTATTCATCGCAATTAGTAATATTGTCTTGCTCTGTCCCATACTTTCTAGCTTCCTCCTAATAAAACTCACATTCTTTTTTCAATAGATGAGGTTCAAGTTGGATCCGAAAGATGATGCAACTAAACAAGCATGCACTCATGTTTTTAAGTCCGCTCTGCGACAGTATCCGTACCACCTTGGAAATTCTCACTTTGAAGGCAAGGCTAACAATGAAATCGCCCAAACATCTCCAGTGGAATATATTACTAATGAAGACTGGACAACCCTTGTTAAACACTGGTCTGATCCAAAGTATCAGGTAGGCTATATGTATTTGATCAGACCACATATTTAACTTATATTTATGTATGTGCCTTACAAGTGTATCTTCTTCTAGGCTAACTGTTTGAAGAACAAGACCAATCGTTCTAAAGTGAAATTCCAACAGACAACCGGATCTCGTAGCTATATTGCACAATGCCATGCTCTTGTAAATAGCTGCTACTTCCTTCTTTTTTTGTGCCATATTATCGTATCTATATTGACTTGTTCCAAATACAGAGGAAAGCATGTGCGGACCAAAAAGAACTTGAACCGAATGCAGTGCAAATCTTCGAGGATTGTCGCACCAACAAGATGAAGGGCATGAGCACACCAATTCAAGCCGCTGTTGTAAGTCCTTACTCCTCCTGCCTTTGAACTGATTGGTACTATGGTGTGTTCATTTAACTACTTGGTTTGCAGCCAATGTCAGTTGCTCTGTTCACTTTTATCCATAGTTGTCTTAACGCATCATTTCATCTTACATGATTCAAAAGAGATGAAGGATATTCTTTTGGTCTTGATATGTATTCTAGTTGTTATGTTCACGTGCGCACACAATGATAAAATAGCCTATTTGTTTTATATCTGTTTGCCCATGATATGAATGATGTCATACTATGTTCATCCTACTTTAAACCATGTCTCTTTATCCTTAGATGTCAACGAATGTGAGGAAATCGACAATACAGTAGGCATGCTACATGGGCATATATTCTGAAAGTGATTTTATTATGTAGTTGGCACTACAATACATGCTAATGTATTACAGTAGTTCACCAAAATAAGCTATGTATAAACGTGTAACCTACTTTGTTTGTTTTTGTCTCATTAGTAACTTATCTTGTACACTAATCTACAAGTTCAAACTTTCAGGAAGCTATGGAAAAAATGATTGAACAGCCACAACCACCTGAAGGTGACGAGGCTACCACAGGCACAATGTCACCTCTTGCTGTAGTGCGTCAGTATCTCTCCACTAACAGTGCAAAAAGCACCTTCCTGCGTAATTCTGGGTTGGTTGTCAAGGTAACCTCGTCCAAATCGCCTACTGAACAAAATCTTCCTGCTGGACAGAATGATATATCTGTGCTCCAGACACAAGTCCAATCCCTAATGGACGTCATTTTGGAAAAAAGAATAGAGCTTGAAAAATGTCGTCAAGATATGAATAGTTTTGAAACCAGACTATCAGACATTTGCTTCGTTGTTCAAGAGCAATGGCGAAAAAAGGTGAAGATCGTGCTGCTCCATCAGATTCTACAGCCTGAAACATTAGCACTCAGGTCAAATGATTTGTGCTTCTATACATCTGATGGTGCTTTTATCTGCAAGGACTGTAAACTTTATGCCAACAGGCCTTTTGTTGTGATACAGCATGTATGATGCTCCCAAAGGCTGCAATAATCACGACGCTATTTTTGTATAGTGTAGGTTTATCTTAGTAATGTATTCGGCCGAAAGCTTCGTAGGAGCCCAACATGCCAACATTCGTCGGGCCCATTCCAATTGGGCTAAAACCGATTATGGGCCGAAATTTGCATGTAGCCCACTAAAAATATCTGGGCCTAAATCAGCATAAGATTTCATATTTTTTCTGGTAGGCCTGTGCCCATAGTGGGCCTTTAACAGGCCTAAACATAATTTGGGCCCTTAGTAATGATAGTCCGTTTATAGGTGTAAATATCTCGAGCCCATAAAAACATGGGCCTTTAAAAGACCGAAAGTGAGAATGGGCCCATTTACGATGCAGATCTTTCACAGGCCGAAATTGGGACGGGCCGTAAATGCACCGACCTAATACACGGGCCTTTAACAGGCCGCAAGTTCGGTCGGGCTAGATTATCATCATTTTTATATGGGCCGTTAATGGGCCCGATGTGAGGTTGGGCCACATATGGCCCTTGGATTTCTTCCAACGTTAACAGGCTGAAAATCACAACAGGCCGAAAGTGGCCGAAATCTGTAGTGGGCCTCTAACAGGCCGAATGTAAGACATGGCCGAATAAGACCCAAATCCTTCATGGTCGTTCATGGGCCGAAAGTTTCAATGGCTTGTAAATGTGCCTAACTGAAGCATGACCTTTAACAGGCCGGAAATACACCGGGCCGTAATTCGGCCCATATACTTAGCGGACTGTTAACGAGCCAGAAGTGACCATGGGCCACGATGATGACAAGTTTAGGACAGGCCGTTGACGGGCCGATCTGACACTAGTCGTACGGGCCTTAACTGAGAATGTTGGGCCTTTAGCAGGGCCGGTCCGTTATGGTCCGCAAAATCTCGCGGACCTTTAGCTGGGCCAGGCCATTATGGCCCGCAAAATCTCGTGGGCCTTTAGCTAGACTGGCCCATTATGATACGCAATTTCTTGTGGGCCTTTTGCTGGGCCGGCCCATTATGGACCGCAAAATCTCATGGGCCTTTAGCTGGACCAGCCCATTATGAAACGCAAAATCTCATGGGCCTTCTGCTGGGCCGGCCCATTATGGACCGCAAAATCTTGTGGGCCTTTTGCTGGGCTGGCCCATTATGGACTGCAAAATCTTGTGGGCCTTTAGTTGGGCCGGCCCATTTAAACTTTATGGGCCACTTTTTGGCCTGTCCACGTGTCAAAATATCACAGGCGCATCTCGCCCATTGGATGAGTGACACACGTGCCAACGCGGAGCTGACACGTGTTTCCGTCAGCCAATCAGAATTTTACACGTGGAAAATCCCCATTGGTCAGGGCTGTTAACGGGTTATCGGATCCAAAACTGGACCCGATAGCTTAACGGCGTTCCGTTACGGTGGATGCCACGTATCGGTCACCCTTGACGAAAGTACTTCTGTGACGCACGATTTATCGTCATGGAAGTGGGCACTTCCGTGATGATAATTTTCGTAATGTCATGGAACACTTCTACGACAGCACAGGTATGAATATCTTCATTCTATCATAAATTTGTCATGGATGTACATGCATGACAGAAAATGTGACCTATTGTGACAAACACGTATCATCATGGAAGTGTATTTTTTTGTAGTGATATGATTTTGTAGGAATAACTTTCTTTAGCCATGTTATTTTATAAGCTTATTGATTTACTGTCTAGCATGCTTGAAATATTATTGTTCTCATGTCCATATAAACTTTTGCTTGAAACATACGGATCTGAATATTCATAAAGAGATTACATTGATAAATATGTTAGGTAGCATTCCACATCAAAAATTCGTTTTTATCATTTACCTACTCGAGGACGAGCAGGAATTATGCTTGGGTATGCTTGATACGTCCCCAACATATCTATGATTTTTTATTGTTCCACGCTATTATATTATCTATTTTGGGGACTAACCTATTAACCTAGAGCCCAGTGCTAGTTTCTATTTTTTTCCTTGTTTCTGAGTTTCACAGAAAAGGAATATGAAATGGAGTCCAAACAGAACGAAACTTTACGAGGATTTTTCTTGGACCAGAAGACATCCAGAGGACTTGGAGTGCACGTCAGGGAAAGCACGAGGCGGCCACAAGGACGGAGGGCGCGCCAAGGGGCAGGGCCCACCCTTGTGGGCCCCTCGTGACTCCACCGACCTATTTCTTCCGCCTATATATTCACATATATTCCAGAAACCCTAGAGAGGGCATCGGAAACCACTTTGCCACCACTATAACCTTCTTTATTCGCGAGATCCCATCTGGAGGCCTTTTTCGGTACTCTGCCGGAGGGGGATTCGACCATGGAGGGCATCTACATCAACACCATTGCCCTTCCAATGAAGCGTGAGTACTTTACCACAGACCTACGGGTCCATGGCTAGTAGCTAGATGGCTTCTTCTCTCTCTTTGATTCTCAATACCATGTTCTCCTCGGTGTTCTTGGAGATATATCTGATGTAATCTTCTTTTGCGGTGTGTTTGCCAAGAGCCAATGAATTATGGATTTATGATCAACTTATCTATGAATATTATTTGAGTCTTCTCTGAATTATTATATGCATGACTTGATATCTTAGTAATTCTCTTCGATTTATCGGTTTGGTTTGTGAAAGTGCAGTATATCGACTAGAGGGGGGTGAATAGGCGATTTATATGAAATGCTTCAAAACATGGTAGTTTTGAAGACGAAAGATAAACTCAATCCTATTAGTATGCAGCAGAAAGTAAACTACACTAGACTAGCCACAGTCAAGTATTCAATGAAGTGAAAGCACGAAGACTAATAGCAGCTAGGCAGTAGGGATCAAGATGGAAGAAGGAATGAAGCCAATCACAACAGGTAGATACTCAGTGCAGTCAATCAGATAAGGAAAGCAGCAATGACTTCGCAATATAGAACAGTAAGTAAAGGAAAGGGAAGGATAGAACCAGTAGCTCGGGGAGGACAGTGATTTGTTAGACCAGTTCCAGTTGCTGTGACAACTGTACGTCTGGTTAGGGAGGCTGAGATTTAACTCAGAAGACCGTGTCTTCACTTTATTCCCCTTGAGCTAAGGACACCTAGTCTTCAAGGTAGACTTCCAAACCTTCACAGACTTCGTTCACCGGCGATCCACAATGACTCTCGGATGCTCAGAACGCGACGCCTAACCGGCTGGAGGAAACACAGTCCTCAAGTGTAATAAGTCTTAAGGTCACACAGACAGAAAGACTTAAGTGATGCCTAACACTCTTTGGCTCTGGGTGTTTTGGGCTTTGTCCTCGCAAGGATCTCTCTCGCAAATGCTTCGGAGGTGGGTTGCTCTCAAACGACAAAAGCCGTGTAATAACTCTGAGCAGCCACCAATTTATGGTGTAGGGGGTGGGCTATTTATAGCCACTAGGCAACCCGACCTGATTTGTCCGAAGTGACCCTGGGTCACTAAGGAACTGACACGTGTTCCAACAGTCAGATTTCAAACACTCACATGGCAACCTTACTTTGGCTACAAGTAAGGCTGACTCATCCAACTCTGGATAAGATTTGCTCTCATAGTCTTCGCTCGAAGACATAGGATTTGGTTGAGCATCACTTCAGTCACTCTGACTTAGATCACTTGGACCCCACTTAACAGTACGGTGGTTCCTATGACTCAACAAAGAAGAAAAGGAAACAACAAAACATCTAAGTCTTCGTTCTCCATAGTCTTCACACACTGACTTCTCTTGTCATAGTCTTCAATATGATTATCTTCATATACCACCACTGATGTCAATGTCTTCATACATTTTAGGGGTCATCTCCGGTAGGTAAACCGAATCAATGAGGGACTACTACCTGTGTTATCCTGCAATTCTCACAAACACATTAGTCCCTCAACTAGGTTTGTCATCAATACTCCAAAACCAACTAGGGGTGGCACTAGATGCACTTACAATCTCCCCCTTTTTGGTGATTGATGACAAACTGATTGAAGTTTTCAACGGGGATAAAGGTATGTGAAATTGTAAAGGATAAAGGTATTGTCTTCGTAAGTAGGAAAAGGCTCCCCCTGAAGATGTGCATATAGTTGATTTGCCTTTGAATGCAAATGCACATGGCAGGTTGTACTTGTGGAGATCCTCTTCAACTTATGAAGACAATTCATCATGCACAATTGATATGTCGTATGTAATGACATGCATAATGAAAAATGGACGTCAGCAATAATGACTAAGTGCGGAATATAAGGTAGCAGATGGGGAATTTATCATCGCATTACAGAGTAGCAGAAAAACATAGCAGACGACCATCAGTTTAAGTGTTACAACTCAAAGAACTAAATGTAGCAAAAATGAGAGTTGTAATCACTAGGCAAAATATAAGGCACCCGCCCATATGGACCCGCTTGAAGACTATCAACTCATATGCTTCTCCCCCTTTTGTCAGTAAGGACCAAAAAGGTATGAAGACATAGATCCTCTACTCGTTCCCAGTTGGAGCAGGAGAGGATGCAGGGTCGACGTTGGTGTTTGGCGGTGCAGAAGTAGTTGGTGCAGTGTCGATGCACGCTGATGTAGGAGGAGGTGAGGTAGCATCATCTTGATCATCGATCACCCTGGCGTCAATTGTTGCAGCGGAGGAGGAGTATTTAGAATCTTCAAGAGATGGAGTTCGACGCATAACAGCATTCCTTGGAGGAGTGTGGTCAAACTTGAATCTCTCTGTGAAGCCATCGTCTTGAAGATCCGCTTCAGCACTCAGCAAGGTCAAACTCTTCCAAGACCTCCGACAGGTTTCATGAGCAACAAAGGCATTCTTGGTGGAAAGATTGCGAATGCGATTGACGTCCACCAAGAGGCTTTGCATCTGACGCTTTAGCCAGTAGTGATGCTTATCCTGTTTCTGATGGAGGGCAACCAGAAGCTCTCGGTTATTGAGAACACGGGATCGCTTCTGAGGCCTTTGGGCAATTGTGCTCTCAGTAGCTTCGGTTTCAGCGTGTCGAGCTAGACGAGTACGGCCAGCCATAGGATACACGCGTGAGACTGCTGGAACTCCTTCAATTTGCTGAGTGAAGCTCTGGTGATCAGCGTTGTGAAGACTAACAGGCTCTTTGGCAGGCTCTTGGTATATAGCTTCAGTTGACATATCAACCTCAGGCAAGAATATATGATGGTTGCGAGCAGAGGGCTGATAGGTGATAGCTTAATGCAGCTTGATGAGGCGCATAATCCATGGGGCATAGAATTTCAGACCAAACAGATCAGAGCCTGACATAGCCAATTGCCTAATGAAGAAATCTTGAGCATTGAAGCTAATGCCATTGAAGATATAGAAGACCAAAGTCTTCATGGTGCCTTCAAGCTTGGCTGATGAAGAATGTCCTTTGACGGGCCATAGAGTACGCCTGATGATATGATAGATAGTGCATGGCAGGTACTCTAGGTCTTCAACAAAGAATTCCTTAGGATATTCAGCATCACTTGGCAGAGGCTTCATCATGCTCAGCATTTGGCTCATGTTGGGCTTGCGCTTCTGAAAGATACTCTCCAAGGCTTCATTGTGCAATTGACAGCCAGGTTCATACAGATCTCCTGGAGTGGGCAGGCCAGTAAGCTCAATGAGATCAAAGGGTTTGGCTTCATGATGGACATTGCATGTCATCCACTCAAGGACCCATGTCTTCGGATCCCTGCTGTAGCCTCTAATGTGGAGGGTTGCATAGAATTGCAGAAGCAGTTCTTCATTCCAATGCTCCTTATCAGTTACAAAATTTAGCAGGCAAGCATCACGGAAGCAGTCAAGAGCTTCCTCCAGACAAGGCAGACCAGCAATAGCTTCAGTGTCAAGACGCATATGAGGGAAAATGCGCCCTTGATCATAGAGTACTCTTGAGTAGTAACTGCGCTACTGATGGCTCCAGAACCTATCTGATGATATCCTTGGCTTGGAATATGGGTTCTTGGCGCTGTCAAAGAAGGTGTTGTGCGCAGTGAAGCTATTGTCATTGAATGACCCTTGAGAGGTTGCAATACCTGGAAACCTTGGCAGTCTTGGCTTAGGCTTGTGAAATTGAGGCATGTGCTCAACATGATGATCAAACTGAGGACCAGCAACATGCGGTCCAGTAGTAGGTGGTGGAGTCAGAATGGGCCACCGGACAGTAATGAGCTGATCATCTTGATTGTATGCTTGCTCAATTGTATGGGGCCTTGGAGGCGGAACAGGAGCAGAGGCATTAGCTTCAGGCTGCAGATTTGCTTCAGGTGCAGCACTGGCTTCAGGCGCCATCACTTCAGGCACCATTGTGTCTTCAGGTGACACATTAGCTTCAGCCATGACCACGTCATTGGCTTCAGTGTTGGTGGTGGCAGCCTCTGAATTTGTAACCTCCACTTCAGGAGCTGGAGGGTCGGACACGTTCTCCTCGAGAACAGGGGGTGTGGCAGTACATTCATCTTCCGCTTGGGGTTGTTCTTCTCCTTGGGGTGGTTCTTCTTCGGCTGATGCATCCGGAATATCTTCAGCCGTTTTGGCGTCAGATTCTGAGGGGTTCACCGTAGGAGCAGCGTCAGGTACAGATGGTTGCTCTACTCCTTCTGGAACACTTAAGGTGACGACTTGAGGCCTTGGTCCTTTGCGAAGCCTGCGAAGCCTGCGAAAAGCTGGCGATGCCTGAGGGGATGGAGGTTGTTGGGCCTCAAAGTATTCATCTTCAAGCACCGAACTGATGTCTTGAGTTGGCTGAGGTGTGGCTGGTGGATCCTGTGGGTGATCAGCCCACGAGTCATCATGTGCAATTGGCGTCAATGGTCGACCAATGCTGATGCGTTCGCTGTTCGTAAGAACAGGCGAAGATTCAATGTTGTACTCGATCTGAGGAAGGACTTCATCATCTTCAACATTGTCATGAGGACCAATGTCTTCAGCTGCGGTGGGGTCAACAGCTGGAATGTCTTCAGCCTCTATGGGAGCAGGCTCATGGACTGTCATGCGACGTTCTCTATGGGCAGATGCAGGGCGAGCAACTGAGATGGGCTCGACAAAGATAGGCTCTTTGGAAGCAGCCTTATCCTTCTTTGTCTTGCACTTCTTGGTGGGTGGAGCTGCATCAGTAGTCTGCTTGCGCTTGCAAGCTTCTGCTTCAGCCACCTTTGTCTTCTTGAGCTTCGAAGCAGTTGGGGTGTCGTTAGGCTTCAAGCTAGTCATGCTGGCAGGGAAGACTATGCGAGGCATTTCCTTCCTTGACTCTTCAGCTTCGGGCACGGGTTGCTTCTTCTTCTTCTTGTCAGCCATCCTTGGGTCAATGCCTGGACGCCCAAGGGCCTTGCGCTTTTCAGCTTCATTGAAAGCTTGAACGCATTTGGCAGCCAAGTCCTTGATTCGCTCACGAGAACCTTTAGCTTCATCACGCCTCTGGTGAAAGGCTTCCTTGAGCTCACGCATCATAACTTTGAAGTTTTGAATCTCTTGAACGCTGAGCTTGTCCATATGCTTCTTGAACTGAGCCTTTTCATAGTCGATCTTTTGCTTCAGCTCAACAATTCTCTGAGCCAGAGCTAGCTCGGAAGCAATGGCGACATGGAAGGAGACATTGAGGCCAACTGGAAGTTGAAGATCGTCGAAGCTGAGGTTGGGGGTGTCAAACCATTCATCAATGAAATTGTTGAGCACTTCCACGTCAAAGAGCGGCAGATCATTGAAGATTTCAGCATCTTGCATGCTCTTGATCAGTTGCTCCAGAGCATCATCACCAAGATCCTCATCGCTCGAGAGATCAAGGGCTTCATTAGCAGTCTTCGGAACAGCGTCAGGAGTGAGAGCTGTACTGGGGTTGCGCGATGGATTCTTTTTCAGCTGTCTGCTCTTGGAGATGCGAGAGTGCTCCTCAGACTGCACACTTGGTGCTGGTGGAGTAGTGGCCAAAGGCTTCACTCTAGAAGCAATTGGTGGAGTTGTCTTCGAAGCCTTGGATTTCTTCTTCTTGGGCTTCGGGTTGCAGGCGCTTCTTCAGAATCAGCTTCATATGCAGGTTGATCCACATCCGCCCCTTGAACCCTGATGTGACTGATGAGGCCTTCTAAGTTGTAGAAAGGCCCAACCAGGTTTGGTTCAGCTTCGCGCGTGCCATCAGCGCGGGGCGCAGAGGGGCCAGGATTGAAGTCCAATCCCCAATTCTTCTTGTTCTCTTTGGCTGAGTTCTTAGCATATTGAAGATTTCGCTTGAACAAATTGTCGTCACGACACCAGAGCAGAGAACTAGGATCAGCATCAGTAGGTTGAGGCCCTCTAACCATGCAAGGATAGAAGCCTTGAGCAATGGCTTCAGCACGAGTCTTGGGTGGAAGATTTTTGTAGGTGATATCTCCCCACGGATGCTTGATGGCATTATTTTCAGCATACTCTTGGGTCACGAACCTGTACTTGAACCACTGTTCAGCCCAATATCTTTGAATCCATTGGATTCGAGTCTGCCTCTAATTATAATCCTCCTATGGATCAGCCTTGTACATCTCAATGAGATCAGGAGGCAAATCTATGGAGGTATTGTCACAGCGCTGTATGCCACCCTTTCTAACTGTCTTGTCAGTTGCCATTGGTTTCAACCTGAAGGGCTTCAAACTGAATTGCTTCAAAACTGGCAAATGCTTCGGTCTGCTGGTCAGACAGGAACTGTCTTCAGGGGAGTGAATGTGATGCTGTAAGAATTCTGCAAACGAATGCAGACTATGAGAACCAAGGGATTCTCCCATGGACATGTACCTGTGACAGCATTAGAGATGCGAGGGAAGGGGAAGAGGCCATATGCATTCTCAGAAGTTTTTGAAGATAAAACAGTTTTGAAGACTTTGAACTCATAGCGCGAAGACATTCACTCATATGATGAGAGTTGGTTCCAGATTTGTACGAATCCACGAATAGGTACAAGTGAGGAATCTAACTATGTTTGAAGCATATGTGAATATACTAGGCAAGATATGAGATGTAGACAGGATAGATTTATATTTTTGTGTAGGCAGAAACCTCTTGTGGTAAAAGTGATGAATCTTTATGGATCAAGAAGATGGTAAAAGGAAAGTCTTATTTACCACACGATGAACTGCTTAGACGGAGAGGAGTTTGATGCCCAGCAGTTCGATCTTCCGTGCCCTAAGTTGGCGACGGATGACAGCTACGGCGACCGCGGAGTAGATGATGTCCGCGGCCGGCGTGAGGACGGCGTCGACGAGGTTGCGGCAGCGAAGCACTTCATCGCCGGCGTCATCGAGAACTAGCGGAGGCGCTAGGGTTGGTCGAGGTGGAGAGGTGGTAGAAGAACTTTTGACCGTGATGGGACGTGCATTTATAAGCATGGGAGACGGCACAACGCAATTACGCAGGTGCCCCTGGCGGTTCACATACTAGGGACATCTGGCGGTCATGTACCGCATTGGGAGGTGTCCCACGATCCCACGTACACCACGACTGTTGGAGTGGTCGTTCCGGCTTCTCTGGGTTTCGGGCATAAAGGATGGAGCATTAAAATCAGATATAAAGTTTGTCTCCGTATCTTTTGCTGACAAGGATGCAGAGAAGATATTCGACAGATTCAACAGAATGCATATGATTTGGACAGACAGAGTGTGAGATGAGAAAGCATAGAGAGGTTAGGGTCCGATCACATTCACTTAGTTCAAAAGATTCAAATACGAAGACATAGCTATAAGTGAATGCTGTAGAGGACAGAACACAACTCTCTCTCTCTCTCTCTCTCTCTCT
>LR738712.1:175031236-175099093 GCA_902687465.1 Secale cereale
GTCCTATGCAAAGATAAACCAAGTGCGAAGACTTTGCAAATGTAACACCAAGAGAAACACTTCAAACAAGAATTTGGTGGTGGCGTTACCCACCGTATAGGAAGTATTAGACCCAGACACGGCGCACAATTATCGTGGCGCTCCGAAGTCAATTTCCATGTTAATGTATTCACACTTAGAATGTAAGTCTTCATTGATTGAAGATATACTTTACTTCGTGTGTTGCACATCTAAGTCATCAATATGCATAAGTGTTAGGATGTGTGCCTGATTACAGGACATTTGAGGATTCTAAGATATTTAGCTCACACCGCAACTTGCAAAACCTTTTCTCATCCAAGGGCTTTGTGAAGATATCTGCCAGTTGCTCTTCAGTGTTGACGTGTATGATATCAATATCTTCCTTCATGACATGATCTCTGAGAAAGGGATGACGAATTTTAATGTGCTTTGTCTTCGAGTGCTGAACTGGGTTGTTGGAAATCTTGATAGCGCTTTCATTATCGCAGTAGAGTGGCACATGCTTCAGATGAACGCCATAGTCCTTGAGCGTTTGCTTCATCCAGAGAAGCTGAGCGCAGTAAGATCCAGCAGCAATGTATTCAGATTCAGCAGTGGAGAGTGATACACAGTTCTGCTTCTGTGAAGGCCAACAAACAAGAGATCGTCCTAGAAAGTGACATGTGCCTGATGTAGACTTGCGATCAACATTGTCACCAGCATAATCAGCATCCGAGAATCCAACTAGATCAAACTCTCAGCCCTTTGGATACCATAATCCTAGAGTTGGGGTGTAAGCCAAATATCGAAGTATTCGCTTCACAGCTAAGTGATGTGACTCCTTTGGTGCCGCTTGATATCGAGCACGCATGCAAACACTAAGCATAATATCTGGCCTAGATGCACATAAATAAAGCAAAGAACCAATCATGGAGCGGTATACCTGTTGATCAAACTCTTTACCATTGGCGTCGGGACCCAGATGGTGTTTAGCAGGCATTGGCGTCGAGTACCCTTTGCAGTCTTACATTCCAAACTTTTTCAGGCAATCTTTAAGATACTTCTCTTGAGATATGAAGATGCCATTGCTTTGCTGACGAATTTGAAGACCAAGGAAGAACTTCAGCTCACCCATCATGGACATCTAATATTGCTCTTGCATCATGTGACCAAATTCATCACTGTATTTTTTGTCAGTGCAGCCGAAGATAATGTCGTTCACATAGATTTGGCAGACAAATAGTTCATCATCATATGTCTTCGTGAAGAGTGTGGGATCTAGGGATCCAGGTTTGAAGCCTTTGCTCTTCAGGAAGTCTTTGAGTGTGTCATACCAAGCACGAGGTGCTTGTTTGGCCATACAGTGCCTTGTTGAGTTTCTATACCATATCAGGACGTTTTGGATCTTCAAAACCAGGTGGTTGTGCAACATACACCTCTTCTTCAATCCTTCCATTGAGAAAGGCACTCTTTACATCCATTTGATACAGGAGTATGTTGTGATGATTTGCATAGGCTAGCAGTATACGAATAGCTTCAAGTCTAGCCACAGGAGCAAATGTTTCATCGAATTCAATCCCTTGGACTTGAGTGTATCCTTGAGCAACGAGACGAGCTTTGTTTCTGACCACTTGACCATGCTCATCTTGCTTGTTGCGATAGATCCATTTTGTGCCTATTATGTTGTGCTTGCGAGGGTCAGGACGCTTGACAAGTTCCCACACATTGTTCAGCTCAAACTGTTGAAGCTCTTCTTGCATTGCTTGAATCCATTCGGGTTCCATAAAAGCTTCAGCAACTTTCTTGGGTTCAGATATTGAGATGAAAGCAAAGTGCCCACAGAAATTTGCAAGCTGTGTTGCTCTTGAGCGAGTAAGTGGACCAGGAGCATTTATGCTATTAATTATCTTCTCAACTTGTACTTCATTTGCAACACGAGGATGAGTTGGACGAAGATTTTGCTCTTGTTGTACATTGTCATTGTCAGGAGTGTTGTCTTCAGGCTGAGCATTGTCGTTAGGTTGATTTGGAGCAGAGATGATGAGTTCCTCGTCAGGTTGTGCTTCATAAGGCATGATCTCACCGGTTCCCATTAGCTTGATAGATTCATTAGGTGAAGCCTCATCTAGCACATTTGGTAGGGACTCTCTTTGTGAACCATTTGTCTCATCAAACCGCACATCCACAGTTTCAATAGTTTTATAGAGAAAGATGTTGAAGACTCTGTAGGAGTGTGAGTCCTTTCCATATCCGAGCATGAAGCCTTCATGTGCTTTGGGTGCAAAATTTGACTTGTGATGAGGATCCTTGATCCAGCACTTAGCTCCAAATACTCTGAAGTAACTTACGTTAGGCTTCTTTCCAGTGAGGAGTTCATAGGATGTTTTCTTCAAAAGCTTGTGAAGATAAACACGGTTGATGATATGGCATGCAATATCAATAGCTTCGGGCCAAAACCTTCTTGGTGTCTTGTATTCATCGAGCATCATCTGAGCCATCTCAATTAGAGTTATGTTCTTGCGCTCAGTGATCCCATTTTGCTGAGGTGTATACGGGGCTGAGAATTCATGAGTGATTCCCATTGTATCCAGATAAAGATAATGGCCAATGTTCTTGAACTCAGTGCCATTGTCGCTTCTGATATGCTTGATCTTGACGCCATAGTTGTTCATGGCATGGTTGGCGAAGCGTTAGAAGACATCTTGCACTTCAGTCTTGTAGAGTATTATGTGCACCCATGTGTATCTTGAATAATCATCAACAATGACGAAGCCATAGAGACAGGCTGTGGTAGAGAATGTGGAGTAGTGAGTAGGGCCAAATAAGTCCATGTGAAGTAGCTCGAAGGGTTTGGATGTCGTCATGATTGTCTTCGAGGGATGCTTGGCTCTAGTCATCTTCCCAGCTTCACAGGCACAACATTCATGATCTTTCTTGAACTTGACTTCCTCGATGCCTACGACATGCTTCTTCTTTGCGAGAGTGTGCAAGTTACTCATGCCAGCATGTCCTAGCCTCCGATGCCAGAGCCAGCACTCTGAAGCTTTTGCTAGAAGACATACGGCCATCTGTGGTCCAGCTGAGAAATCTACCATATACAGATCACCTTTTCCATATCCTTCAAATACTAAAGACTTGTCAGATTCCATTAGTACAAGGCAACGAAATTTTCCAAAGATCGATCACAATCATGTTTAAGTCACAAAGCATTGAGACAAACATTAAGTTGAAGCCAAGAGATTCAACAAGCATGACTTTATCCATGTGCTGATCTCTTGAGATTGCAACTCTACCTAGACCCAACACTTTGATTTTACCAGTATCAGCAAATGTGATGTGACTCTTGTTAGATGGTCGTAAGGTCGAGTCCATGAGAAGATTCCGATCACCAGTCATATGATTTGTGCATCCGCTATCCATAATCCATTCTGAAGACTTTGGTGTCACTCCCTACAATGCAGTTAGGAGGATAGGCATCACCACAAGCCATTATGAAGCATAAACATTTGACATATAAGTGGATTATGGAAGCTCAGACGAGGGTTAGGACTGATAAGATGTTTAGCAAGTGATTCATGAGCAGTAGGAGCAGTAAGTCATTTGGGCATTTGATCTTGTGCCCTACAAGTGTTTTAGGTCCCCCGCAATAGCATCAGAAGCTTTTCATTTTCGGCTGGAGACCTTTCCCTGCAAGAGAAAGTTAGTTTTTCTTAACCACCCACATTTTCAGGGGTGGCTTACAAGCAATGAGTCGAAGAGCAGCATGTGACGCCCGAAGACCGACGTCCCAGAAGATTCCAGAAGATTCTAGATGTTCCGGGTTCTCCCGTGTGTTCAGTTGTGCTTGCTTTATTTATTTTTGCATAAACTTGATCATGTCATCCGCATCATGTTAACAACACTAAAATGTTTAATTGTTGTTGCTTTATAATTATTAAAC
The DNA here is from genome assembly GCA_902687465.1 of Secale cereale. Classification (NCBI taxonomy): domain Eukaryota; kingdom Viridiplantae; phylum Streptophyta; class Magnoliopsida; order Poales; family Poaceae; genus Secale; species Secale cereale. Next base: position 175,035,177 of record LR738712.1, read on the forward strand.
ATGCTCATGGGGATTTTCCGGATATGCTGTTGTTATTTTCCGGCCTCATTTAAAATTTCTAAATAGGTAGTTTATTTTTGCTTCACCTCTTGCCATGTTAACAAACATTTAATCTTGTCTTGTAAATAACGAGAGTCAATTAAATAATTATAATGTGGTGTTTCGTCAATATGCAACTCGTTGCATATTGATCTCCACTTAACTTGTAGTTTTGTTTGTGCACTTTGCCATGCCTTGCATATTTAAACCGGACATGCATCATATTTGGATGTGCATCGTATGCCATGTTTATGATTGTGTGTTTACCGTGTTGTTCTTTCTTTCCGGTTGCTTCTCTTGTTAGCTTCGGTTTCGTTCCGGAGTTGTGAGGATTCTCTCGACTGTGTTGCTCCGTCTACTTCGTGGATCCGTTCTTCTCCCTTGTGGAATTCCAGGCAAGATGACCGAACCCGGATACCATTACTATCTTTGCCTATTGCTAGAGTATCATTCTTTAGTTTTGCCTCGATGCCCATGTTTTCCTGTCAGCCTCCTATTGTAACCATGAACCTGTTTAACCACCCTACCTATGCAAACCGTTGCTTGGCTAAGTACGCTTCGCTCAGCCCCTCTTATAGCATTGTTAGTTGCAGGTGAAGATTGAAGATGCTTGCTTCATGTTGAAGTTTGGTTGGGTTATATCACACTATATAAATTCTTAAATGAAATCATCTATATATTGGCAAGGGTGGAAGGCTAAGCCTTTTGCTTGGTGATTTGTTCCACTCATGCCGTTAGGAACCGTATAAACTGGTGTTATGTTCCTTGATTATGCGTTCCTAACACGGTTGGGGTGTATGGGACCCCCTTGATAAACCGCTAAGTGCTAAGTCTTTTCCAGCAAGTCCCAACATTGGTACTATTTGCCTAATAACTAATAAAACTTGCATGTGGACTAGCTATCCCTTTTATTTTAATTCAACAACCCCGGGCCAGTGCTCCACATGAGTGTTGGTCCGAAACGGGGAGCCTGCGGGGCCACCACGAGGAAACTCGAGGTTTGGTAAAAACCCGTAGCTTCACCCATCCGGTCGTGTCCTGAGACTTAGATACGCGCGGCTACTATCAGGGTGTCGACACGCCGGGAGGATTTGTTGGATTAGCCTTACCTTAGTTCGGTTTAACTTGAGCACGGGATTCCGAGAATACTCGGGTCTTCCCACCTATGGAGTTGCGACTCCGCGGATCATGGGCTTGTAATGGGTCAAGTTGGAACACCCCTGCAGGGTTTGAACTTTCGAAAGCCGTGCCCGCGGTTATGTGGCAGATGGGAGCTTGTTAATATCCGGTTGTAGATAACTTGACACCATGTACCAATACACTACCAACGTGTGTACCGTGACTGTCAATTTCCGAATAGGGATTCGGGGGTTGAACACAGTGGGGTTATGTTTGACCGGCTTTAGCTAGGATCACTTCGTGATCATCTCTCGACCGATGCGCCTTCTCTTCTCGCTCTCTTTTACGTAAGTTAGTGCTAGTTGCTACTGCAGACTCTTGTTGTTCCTTCACCTCTTATTCTTTCTTCAGCCTTGTTCCACACCCAAGGCGTAAATAGTTGTGATACCCGGGAACGGGATTGCTGAGTCCTCTGTGGCTCACAGTTACTTCACCACACCAGATGCAGGTTCAGCCGAGTTTGACGCAGGAGCTGGTTCAGTACTTCACTTGGAGTTCGTTGAAGATCGTGGCCGTTTGCTTGTGACGTTTCGACGAGCAGTAGTGGTTTCTACTAGGATTCGATCCTGACCTGTGGCTTTATGTTGTTTTGGTATCTTTCTTTTGGATCTTCACCCGTAGTCGGGTTGTGATGTTTTGAATGATGTTTTGCTTATGTAATGTATTGTGTGAAGTGGCGAGTGTAAGCCAACTATCTCCTTTTGCATTTTAATCCCTCTTTTACATGAGTCGTGCAAAGATACCAAACTTGAGATCATTCTAGGATGTGCTTATACCTTTAAGTCGTGCCTCGACACGTAGGAGGTATAGTCCCATCCTGGGCATTACAAGTTGGTATTCAGAGCCTTCTCCGACCTAGAAGCCCCCACTGATTGATCGAATCGTTGACGGTTGAGTCTAGGCACACACTTGAAATTGTTTTGAGTCCTATATATATCGTAGAGTAGGATTTCTTTTGCTCCTCATCTCTTTTCATTCTGGTGAGGACTCCTGACGACTACTCTTGCCTCTTCTACTTTCAAAAATTGCACCAATTTTTTTTAGGATCTCGCGAGTATTGTTTGGATTGTTCCGATGTCTTTGTGACGAGAACATTGTTCTCGATGCCTCCTATCATTAGGGGTTGTGGCAGTGTCCCGGGGAGTTGAGCTCCGAGGTGTTGTCGTCACAAATCCATCGCGGCAGTACTAGAATACTTAAGACGGCCGACATCGAAAATCTCTCCTATACGGCCAGTGGCAAGATAACCCCGACATCACCCAGTACTGGGGAGGTAGTTCGAGAGTATTGCCATAGCTTGTATAGTGGATGCTTTTCGAAGGTCCGAGGTAAACAGTTTCCGAGAAAGACTGGTTATGTGTTGAAGGATGGATACACCTGGATGTAGGTTTAGAGTTGATTGCGCGGTGCTCCCGTGTATCCCCAACACCTGATTGCATAACTGAAAACTTTCGGAAATCTATAGGTGGGTTCATCAAGTAGTTCTAGGCATTCTTCCAACGAATGCATGATATGAATTTCGGGGTTCTACATTGAGTGAAGTGGTTTTATGGACTTGTTCTGATCGGGAGTTGCATCTTAAAGGGTCCTTGGCTATGCTGATCCGGGGATGACAAAACCCTTTTGTAACACGTTCCATGAGCTTTCAGCACGAATATGTCGAACGAAGCTTCTATCTTGTATTGGTTCTGTCTGATCCTTGTTTCATTTTTATTTATCTTTTTTTTTCTTCTTCCAAGTGGCTTCTCGACTAGTTGACGTACCTACGGAATTCATTCGTTCAATTCTCTGTTCGGATGATATTGTGAAGACCTGCTGCAACATATCTACCCTTTGTTTCTGTTTTGATTCTGGTATTCGAGTTGCTTCGATGTCAAATGTTGATTCCATACCTTTCCTAATCGGTGTTCTCATATTTCTATGGGAGTGCTAGTCCTTCTTGATCATCAAGATCTTCTTGTTTATCCTTTTCAACTGGTGTGCCTTCTCTTCAAGTTATTCCATACAGACGCCGTTGAGAAATCTGACGATTTGTCTGTTTCATTCATTCCAAGTTGTCTTTGTTTTCCCCACCCTCCCACCCTTTTTCTTCTCGGAGCTAGAAATTCTCATATCGATATCCTTTTTATTCATGTGAGGTTTCTTCATTCTTTTCCTTCAATGTTCTTATCCGGTGATTTATCGTGAAGATGCTCAAAAGCTTCTAGTTCATCATTCTTTGTTCTCAAATTCTGCCGGTGGATGTAACTCAAGATTTCGATGTTGATCTTATCCTTTTCCCTGTTTTTACAATGCTTTCTTATTCCGGTGCTCCAATTAATCATTCTCCTCTTGCTATTCATATCCAGAGTGCTGAATATTCATAATTCCATTCTTAACCCGTTCAAATTATTTTGAGGTTGTTATCTTATTCAAGCCATTTAATTCAACCGGTGCAATATCTCTTAAGCAATCTTTTCCAACGGTGATTTCTTTAGTGGGCCCTAACCCACAGGTTTTTCCCAGGATCTTACCTGACTCTTCTAATTTTTCTGGAGTTATACTCAAATTATTTTAAAGTGTGACGTAAGAATGTTTTCCATCAGTCACATGCCTTCTCCAAGTTTACTTTCAAATTCTTTCCATCGTTGGTTCAACCTTTTATTTCTTCTTTCCGGAGTGCCTATACAATTCATGGTGGTGTATCTCGTCGTCATTCTCATTATTTGAAGACCGGAGAAGTGTTTCTCTTAAATCCTGACCCGTTCTCTTGAAGATTCGTGGTTCTAGCTTCATGTCATCCTCATTATTGTTTCGATTGTGAGGAATTCTTTCATAACCGTCCGAAGCATTTCATGAATTCTTTTCTTTGTGATCCTCCGAAGGCCATCATTTCAGAAGATTTCTTCGTTCTCAGTTTTCAACTTCGTCCTCCAACTATTCTTCTTTGATGCCTCTTCGTTTGTCTCCTTATTCTTACGGTGGTTCATTCAAGTTTACTCTTCGTTGTTATCGTATCAATTCATTTGTTCTTTTCATAATCCTAGCGGTGGTTCATTGAAGATTTACCCAAACTTGTGCTAGATCTCTCTTTAATTCTTTGCAATGATAATAAGTAGTATGCCAAATCCTTGGTTGTCATCAATTTAATTGGTGAAGGAGATGCATGACATAATTCTTATTCTTATTCCTTCAAGGTGATTTAATTCTTTTGTCTGGAGCTTGTTCATCATATCATATTCTTGGTCCCAAGTTGTTCATCTTGTTTTCCGGAGCTCCAAGTTATTTCAATTATATCATTTCAATCTCCATCTAATTCATCGCAGGCCTTGAATCTTATTCTTTTCATCTTTCACTTCTTATGCTTTCATTACCGGAGTTCTTCATGGTGGTTCATCATCATTTAATTCATCCTCGTAGTCTTCATCAAGATTCTTGTTGGAGGAGCTCAAATATTTCTTCTTCTTGCATTTTGTAGTGCAATCCTTTCTACCTTATTTTCAGATGGTGGTATGCCATTTTTGACAATTTCCCTTCATGTTTCATGATTCACGAGTTGTCAGGAATGAAATATTTAAACCCATCATTTTCTTTGTTCAGGAGATCTTTCCAACCCTTCAATTTATTTGTTGGAGTTATCTTGGGTTGTATTTCACCTAAAAGTTTTTCCTAAGGATTGTTGCTATTATGGTGCTTATAAATGACCCAAGTTCTTCATTTTTCATTCCGGTGAATAAGTTTATCGTCTACTTGTTGATCTCAATTTAATCAATCGTTTCCGTTAGTGGCTGGTTGTCACCTCTTAATTTTGAGATGTTTTCCATAAGCCCACATCAAGCTTATTCTTTTCGTTGATTGATTTTCCATCAACCCCATTCAACCCTTCTTCGTAAGGATGCTCTTTCAAATTCATTTTGAGAGAAGTTGTCATTTTCTTCTCCGTTCTTTCTTCCCAACGTTCTAGCTTATATTCTATCATTCCAGAGGTTTTGTGATGTTGCTCTCTCCAAACCATCATATCGTTTTATCAAGATCATGTTCTTTCTCCCTTGCTTGTCTATTTAACCGGAGTGTTGTATTCTTCATTCAAGTTCCGTCATCGTATCTAGTTTTGCCTCTCTTTTCAACCGGAGTGCTGTCTGAATCTTTCTTACCCCTTGTGCCATTCTTTCAATTGTTTCAGAGACTATATGTTGTTCATTTCTTCAAGTATCATCTCAACTTGGCAAGTTCATGTTCAATTCCTTCCATTTTCAGACGGAGTACTGTCCAAATTCTGTCATTATTTTTTCCTTGGCTATACCATTGCGGTTTCTTATTCTTTTGGTTCGTAAGCTCGTGTTTCATGTCTTCAACCTACAAGGTTCTTGTTATGTTCCTTGTTCCTCTTTTCTAACGGAGTATTTTCATATTCGTTCATCTCCGTTGTATTCTTTCCTTCAAGATTGTTCAACCTCTCAAGGTTCTTTGGTTTCACTCGTCTGTCAAAGAAGCAACTTTGTTTTACCTCTTCCTCTTCATTTTTACCCGGTGATATCTCTAGGATCTCGGGTCGAGATCCTCTGTTAGTGTGGGAGAGTTGTGACGCCCGAAGACAGACGTCCCAGAAGATTCCAGAAGATTCCAGATGTTCCGGGTTCTCCTGTGTGTTCAGTTGTGCTTGCTTTATTTATTTTTGCATAAACTTGATCATGTCATCCGCATCATGTTAACAACACTAAAATGTTTAATTGTTGTTGCTTTATAATTATTAAACATGCTCATGGGGATTTTCCAGATATGCTGTTGTTATTTTCCGGCCTCATTTAAAATGTCTAAATAGGTAGTTTATTTTTGCTTCACCTCTTGCCATGTTAACAAACATTTAATCTTGTCTTGTAAATAACGAGAGTCAATTAAATAATTATAATGTGGTGTTTCGTCAATATGCAACTCGTTGCATATTGAACTCCACTTAACTTGTAGTTTTGTTTGTGCACTTTGCCATGCCTTGCATATTTAAACCGGACATGCATCATATTTGGATGTGCATCGTATGCCATGTTTATGATTGTGTGTTTACCGTGTTGTTCTTTCTTTCCGGTTGCTTCTCTTGTTAGCTTCGGTTTCGTTCCGGAGTTGTGAGGATTCTCTCGACTGTGTTGCTCCGTCTACTTCGTGGATCCGTTCTTCTCCCTTGTGGAATTCCAGGCAAGATGACCGAACCCGGATACCATTACTATCTTTGCCTATTGCTGGAGTATCGTTCTTTAGTTTTGCCGCGATGCCCATGTTTTCCTGTCAGCCTCCTACTTGTAACCATGAACCTGTTTAACCACCCTACCTATGCAAACCGTTGCTTGGCTAAGTACGCTTCGCTCAGCCCCTCTTATAGCATTGTTTGTTGCAGGTGAAGATTGAAGATGCTTGCTTCATGTTGAAGTTTGGTTGGGTTATATCACACTATATAAATGCTTAAATGAAATCATCTATATATTGGCAAGGGTGGAAGGCTAAGCCTTTTGCTTGGTGATTTGTTCCACTCATGCCGTTAGGAACCGTATAAACCGGTGTTATGTTCCTTGATTATGCGTTCCTAACACGGTTGGGGTGTATGGGACCCCCTTGATAAACCGCTAAGTGCTAAGTCTTTTCCAGCAAGTCCCAACATTGGTACTATTTGCCTAATGACTAATAAAACTTGCATGTGGACTAGCTATCCCTTTTATTTTAATTCAACAACCCCGGGCCAGTGCTCCACATGAGTGTTGGTCCGAAACGGGGAGCCTGCGGGGCCACCACGAGGAAACTCGAGGTTTGGTAAAAACCCGTAGCTTCACCCATCCGGTCGTGTCCTGAGACTTAGATACGCGCGGCTACTATCAGGGTGTCGACACGCCGGGAGGATTTGCTGGATTAGCCTTACCTTAGTTCGGTTTAACTTGAGCACGGGATTCCGAGAATACTCGGGTCTTCCCACCTATGGAGTTGCGACTCCGCGGATCGTGGGCTTGTAATGGGTCAAGTGGAACACCCCTGCAGGGTTTGAACTTTCGAAAGCCGTGCCCGCGGTTATGTGGCAGATGGGAGCTTGTTAATATCCGGTTGTAGATAACTTGACACCATGTACCAATACACTACCAGTGTGTGTACCGTGACTGTCAATTTCCGAATAGGGATTCAGGGGTTGAACACGGTGGGGTTATGTTTGACCGGCTTTAGCTAGGATCACTTCGTAATCATCTCTCGACCGATGTGCCTTCTCTTCTCGCTCTCTTTTACGTAAGTTAGTGCTAGTTGCTGCTGCAGACTCTTGTTGTTCCTTCACCTCTTATTCTTTCTTCAGCCTTGTTCCACACCCAAGGCGTAAATAGTCGTGTTACCCGGGAACGGGATTGCTGAGTCCTCTGTGGCTCACAGTTACTTCACCACACCAGATGCATGTTCAACCGAGTTTGACGCAGGAGCTGGTTCAGTACTTCACTTGGAGTTCGTTGAAGATCGTGGCTGTTTGCTTGTGACGTTTCGACGATCACTAGTGGTTTCTACTAGGATTCGATCCTGACCTGTGGCTTTATGTTGTTTTGGTATCTTTCTTTTGGATCTTCACCCGTAGTCGGGTTGTGATGTTTTGAATGATGTTTTGCTTATGTAATGTATTGTGTGAAGTGGCGAGTGTAAGCCAACTATCTCCTTTTGCATTTTAATCCCTCTTTTACATGAGTCGTGCAAAGATACCAAACTTGAGATCATTCTAGGATGGGCTTATACCTTTAAGTCGTGCCTCGACACGTAGGAGGTATAGTCCCATCCTGGGCATTACACAGCATCTGAGAATTTTGGCTTTGGAGGCCTAGCAAATAATCTTGCAGGAGGAGAATAATACTCATAAGAGTAGGCAGAAAAATTCTTTGTTTTATGAATATAGAGGTTTGAAGAAACACGCTCATATTCATGGGTCTGAGTATGGTTTCCCTGCAAAACATCTGTGTTAGGGTGACTCAGGTGAGTCCTTTGTATGTATGAAGCCTTAGGACCATATGAAGCCTTTGGTCTGGGGTTTGTCTTCTTCCCAGGAGGTGTCATGATAACATTTGCTGGAAGTTTGTCAAGACAACCTTTGGGTACCCAGATCTTCTTCATAGGTGGCCCGTTCCTGCAGTTAGTACCAATATACCTGGCAAACACTTCACCATTTTGATTCTTAAACAGTTTTTAGTTCGCATCAAAGGATTCATCAATGATAATAGGATTAGCACAAGTGAAGCCAGATAGGGAAGATGGATCCACTGAAGGTTCCTTTGCAGCAACCAATGTGGTTTTGGGACACTGCTCAGGCTTCCAGTATGAACCATCAACATTCATTTTCCTGTCAAACCCAACACCCTCTTTCCTAGGGTTTCGGTTCAGTATCTGCTTTTTGAGGACATCACATAGAGTCTGATGCCCTTTGAGGCTTTTGTACATCCCTGTTTCAAGCAAAGTCTTCAACCTAGCATTTTCATCAGCAATAGTAGTGGTATCCTCATCAGAGGGGTTAGTTACCACATCTGTAGTTGAAGATATTGCAATAGTGGCAGCAGTAGAACATTCAGCAACAGAAGTAGCGTTATCATGCTCAATGCATTTTAGACATGGAGGTTCAAACTCTTCGTGAGTGGAGCTGATCAGTTGTGCGCTGAGTGACTCATTTTCTTTTTGAAGATCTTCATGAGCCGCTTTCAATTTCTCAAGTTCTCGTTTCCTTTGAATGTAATCGTGGGAAAGCTTTTCATGAGTTTTTGAGAGCGATTCATAAAGACGTTCAAGTTCCTTGTACTTAACATGAAGATTTTTTATGTCTTCAATTAAGGACCGAGCACGGGTCATTTCTGCGTCCAACAGGTCATCGCTTTTGTCTAACAGTTTTTGAATATGTTCCATGGCTTTCTGCTGTTCAGTGGCAATTTTAGCAAGTGTTTTGTAGCTAGGTTTTAATTCACAATCAGAGTCATCTTCACTAGAAGTTTGAGAGTAAACATCGCGTGATTTTACCTTGGCACCGCGTGCCATGAAGCAGTTGGTGGGAGCAGAGTCGTCGTCCTCATCATCAATGTTGGGGACGGGGCCATTGTCTTCAGTGTTGAAGATGGACTTGGCCACGTAGGCAGTGGCTAGAGCCAGACTCGCAGCACCAGAATCAGACTCCTCCTCCGACTCCACCTCCGCCTCTTCAGAAGCAGACTCCTCAGAATCCATCTCCTTGCCAACAAACGTGCGAGCCTTGGTAGATGAATTCTTCTTGTGTGATGAATACTTTGATGAAGACTTGGAAGAAGACTTTGAGTATTTCTTCTTTTTCTTCTTTTTCTTGTCCCACTGAGGACACTCAGAGAAGTAGTGACCAGGTTTCTTGCACTTATGACATGTTCTCTTCTTGTAGTCATGGGTAGAAGCTTCATCATTTCTTGAGCTGGATCGTGAAGACTTTATGAAGCCTTTCTTCCTAGTGAATTTCTAGAACTTCTTCACAAGCATGGCAAGCTACTTTCCAATGTCTTCAGGATCATCAGAACTGCAGTCAGATTCTTCTTCAGATGAAGAAACAGCCTTTGCCTTTAAGGCGCGAGATCAGCCATAGTTGGGGTCATAGATGTCACGTTTCTCAGATAGCTGGAACTCATGTGTGTTGAGCCTCTCAAGTATGTCAGACGGATTGAGAGTCTTGAAGTCAGGGCGTTCTTGAATCATCAGGGCCAGGATATCAAATGAGCTGTCGAGTGATCTCAGGAGAGTCTTGACGATTTCATGCTTGGTGATCTCAGTGGCACCAAGCGCTTGAAGCTCATTTGTGATGTCAGTGAGACGATCGAATGTGTGCTGGACATTCTCATTGTCATGTCTCTTGAAGCGATTGAAGAGATTGCGAAGGACGCTGATCCTTTGATCTCTCTGGGTAGAAAAACCTTCGTTGACCTTTGAGAGCCAGTCCCAGACTTCCTTTGACGTGTCTAGAGCACTTACGCGACCATACTGTCCTTTGGTCAGATGACCACAGATGATGTTCTTGGCCGTTGAATCCAGTTGAACGAGCCTCTTGACATCAGCAGGGGTGATACCTTCACCAGTCTTGGGAACACCATTCTTGACGACAAACCAGAGGTCCACGTCAATGGCTTCAAGGTGCATGCGCATTTTTTTCTTCCAGTAGGGATATTCGGTGCCATCGAAGACAGGGCACGCAGCGGAGACTTTAATTATCCCTACAGTCGACATAACTAAAACTCCAGGTGGTTAAACCGAATCACACAGAACAAGGGAGTACCCTGCTCTGATACCAATTGAAAGTGCAGTATATTGACTAAAGGGGGGTGAATAGATGATTTTTATGAAATGCTTCAAAACATGGTAGTTTTGAAGACGAAAGGTAAACTCAATCCTATTAGTATGCAGCAGAAAGTAAACTACACTAGACTAGCCATAGTCAAGTATTCAATGAAGTGAAAGCACGAAGATTAATAGCAGCTAGGCAGTAGGGATCATGATGGAAGAAGGAATGAAGCCAATCACAACAGGTAGATACTCAGTGAAGTCAATCAGATAAGGCAAGCAGGCAATGACTTCGCAACATAGAACAGTAAGTAAAGGAAAGGGAAGGATAGAACCAGTAGCTCGGGGGGAACAGTGATTTGTTAGACCAGTTCCAGTTGCTGTAACAACTGTACGTCTGGTTAGGGAGGCTGAGATTTAACTCAGAAGACCGCGTCTTCACCTTATTCCCCTTGAGCTAAGGACACCTAGTCCTCGCCCAATCACTCTGGTAAGTCTTCAAGGTAGACTTCCAAACCTTCACAGACTTCGTTCACCGGCGATCCACAATGACTCTTGGATGCTCATAACGCGACGCCTAACCGGCTGGAGGAAACACAGTCCTCAAGTGTAATAAGTCTTTAGGTCACACAGACAGAAAGACTTCAGTGATGCCTAACACTCTTTGGCTCTGGGTGTTTTGGGCTTTGTCCTCGTAAGGATCTCTCACGCAAATGCTTCGGAGGTGGGTTGCTCTCAAACGACAAAAGCCGTGTAATAACTCTGAGCAACCACCAATTTATGGTGTAGGGGGTGGGCTATTTATAGCCACTGGGCAACCCGACCTGATTTGTCCGAAGTGACCCTGGGTCACTAAGGAACTGACACGTGTTCCAACGGTCAGATTTCAAACACTCATATGACAACCTTACTTGGGCTACAAGTAAGGCTGACTCATCAAACTCTGGATAAGATTTGCTCTCATAGTCTTCGCTCGAAGACATAGGATTTGGTTGAGCATCACTTCAGTCACTCTGACTTAGATCACTTGGACCCCACTTAACAGTACGGTGGTTCCTATGACTCAACAAAGAAGAAAAGGAAACAACGAAATATCTAAGTCTTCATTCTCCATAGTCTTCACACACTGTCTTCTCTTGTCACAGTCTTCAATATGATTATCTTCATATACCACCACTGATGTCAATGTCTTCATACATTTTTAGGGGTCATCTCTGGCAGGTAAACCGAATCAATGAGGGACTACTACCTGTGTTATCCTACAATTCTCACAAACACATTAGTCCCTCAACCAGGTTTGTCGTCAATACTCCAAAACCAACTAGGGGTGGCACTAGAGGCACTTATAGTTTGGCCAACTAGATTGGTTTTTCTTGCAATGGGAAAAGTGCTTTGCTTTGGGTTCAATCTTGCGGTGCTCAATCCCAGTGATAGAAAGGGACATGACACATATTGTATTGTTGCCATTGAGGATACCAAGATGGGTTTTTCATCATATTGCTTGAGTTAGTTCTACTACATCATGTCATCTTACCTAATGTGTTACTTTGTTCTTCATGGACTTAATACTCTATATGCAGAATCATTTCGGTCGATGTGTGGAATAATAGTAGTATATACAGGCAGGAGTCGGTCTACTTGACACGGACGTGATGCATATATTCATGATCATTACCTTAGATATCGTCATAATTATGTGCTCTTCTATCAATTGCTTGGCAGTAATTTGTTTACCCACCATAATACTTGCTATCTTGAGAGAAGCCTCTAGTGAAACCTATGGCCCCCGGGTCTATTTTCCATCTTATTACTTTCCGATCTACTATTTTGTAATCTTTTACTTTCTGTTCTATAAACAAAAAATACCAAAATTATTTACTTTACAGTTTATCTATCTCTATCAGATCTCACTTTTGCAAATAACCGTGAAGGGATTGACAACCCCTTTATAGCGTTGGGTGCAACTTGTTCGATTGTTTTTGCAGGTATTTGGCGATTTGCGCGTTGACTCGTACTAGATTGATACCTTGGTTCTCAAACTGAGGGAAATACTTACTCTCCTTTGCTGCATCACCCTTTCCTCTTCAAGGGGAAAAAACAATGCAAGCTCAAGAGGTAGCAATCTCCCCTTTGTGGGATTCCTCTTGAGAGAGAAGACTCCATTGGAGCACAAGGCCTCCTAAGAAGGATCCCTACGATCATCAAGACCTCCTAATGGAGAAGGATTCCCCAAGTGAATCATCAAGACCTCATCTCCTCTTCGATTTGGGATGAACTCTACCTTGTATCTTTCCCTTTGATTGTTCAAGTACCTTGTGGATCTTGTGTGTTTGTAAGTCTAGTGAATGTGTGATTGGACTTATTCTTGAGTGTTTGTCTTATGATTTCCCTCTTGTTCTTTGTGTTCTTCATGTTGCTCTTGGTAGTCACCTCCAATTCGTGAACATCAGGAAAAATCGGGGCACTTTGGCATGTGCCCTACATCATCATGGTATCATGAGCCATGTTGACACGAATTTGGAGCCCTACCCCTTCGTTTTCTAGCCTAATTTTGCTTGGTTTTTTCCAAGTTCAAAAATCCCCACCAAAAAGAGCCATACCTTTTTTTGTGATTTGTTGTACCTAGTGCGTTTTTGTTGGTTTTAATCCATAGATCTGGTGTTTAGCAAGTAGATCCACATTCTATTGCGTCCCCATAGCCTAATTTTTCTTTATCCCCTTCAATTTTGATCATGAAATCGCGAATTTTCCGCCTCCCCCGTGTCCACAAGCCCCCTACCCCCTGCCCATTGGCCCCCGCAAAGTTCCTGGACACCCTGTTCCCATTGCCTTGTACCGTGCGCATGGGACCATGTTCCCACGGCCCTAATACCCCATGCACACGCCTCCCAGACCAGCCAACACCACTTCACGTTTTCGGCCATATCTCCCACTTTCGAACTTTGATTTGGGTGTTCTTTGGCTCGTTGGAAATCTAGTGATGTTCGCGAGTTGATCATCTTGATTTTGTGACCATTTGGCTCCATCAAATTTGGTGCATTTTCACATCTTTGCATGTGCCCTCGGCCATAACTTTTGCACCACCACATAAAACTTCTGCAACCAAACCCATTTTGGTTCTTATTGCATTTGCGGTTGTTTGAGTTGTGATTTGAGTCTCCTAAGGTGTTTAGGCTACTTAGGGATGCACATATTCATCCACCACCGGACACTTGTATCATTCCATCAACTACATCCACTACGAGCTTCCGCATCGACGACGGCCATCCATCCTTTGAAACCATCTTCAACCGAAAGCAACGCAGTTATCCCTGACTTCGTGAAAGGTTAAGTGTGACGAAGGTATCCATTCTGTCATATAATTTCCCTTCATTGACATTAAATCTTGATAGTCCCACCATCTTTGTGAATACCTTCATACCTATTGAGACTAACTATCTGAGTATTGGTGGGCTTCGCGAAAACTTATGCACCATAGTGATTCAATATCATATTATTGCATCATTTGATATATCATATAGTGACATTGCTTGCTCCCGTGCATATCTTGTGATATTTGTCCCATATATTTGGTTGAGGCTCAATAAGAAAAGTGTAAAGGAAGAGAAGAGCGAAAAAAGAGTAAAAATGAACCTTTTAAGCAAGAAAAGAAAGACCAAAAGCTTATAAGCAAAGAGTGTTGAGCATGAAAAGTGATACTTGTGCATGAGGATATATGTAATAGGAAACATTTTGCTTGCATGCATATAGGTTGGTGCCAAGTGGTGAATCGTGCCCAAGTGTGCAATCAAGCTAGTGCTCTCCTAGTGTTTGTGCAACACAAGTGTAATCTTCATTAGGCAATTTTGTATTGCTCATCCCGATAGTTGCACAAGCCCCATTATCCCACCACATGTGTTTCGAGAAGACGCTCAAGTGCAAAGGCTCCCAAGCTATCATCTTTGGCAAGGACACACGGGATCGACACTGACAAGAACATGAAGAGCATCCTTCTGGACACGAGTTGGCTGCTCTGACACCCCCGTGCACACGGGCATGCGACCCCCATGCACACAGCCTTCTACACCCTCGTAGGCACGAGCCACACAGAGCCGCGACATCAAATTGCCCTGATTTGTCCCGATGTTCACGAATTGGAGGTGACTACGAAGAGGAATGCGAAAAACACGAAGAATAAGAGGGGAAATCACAAGACAAACACTCAAGAACAAGTCCAATCACGCATCCACTAGACTAACAAACAGACAAGATCCACAAGGTACATGAACAATCAAAGGGAAAGATACATGGTAGAGTTCATCCCAAATCCAAGAGGAGATGTGGTCTTGATGATTCACTTGGGGAATCTTTCTCCCTTAGGAGGTCTTGATGATCCTAGGGATCCTTCTCCCTTAGGAGGCCTTGTACTCCAATGGAGTCTTCTCCCTCTAGAGGAATGCCACACTGGGAGATACATGAGCTAAGCTCTAATGTCTAGATATAAACTTAGTTGTCCCTAAATGGATGAGGTGGAGGAGTATATATATACCTAGGGGTGAAGGGGTAAGCAAGGGTGTAATGGGCATTACATGCGCGAAGTTCGCAGCTACACACAGGCAGCCCCTTGTGCACGTCGTAAGTGGAACCCATGCACATGGGGTATCTAGCGACCGTCCTATAGAGCATGTGCACATGGGGTAAGTGAGGATCGTGTGCACGGGGGTTTCGTGGGCACGGTACACGCCCTTGCGCACGGGGTTCCCAGGTGCTTCAGCATAGAGGGCCATGGGCATGGGGTTCTGGAGGCCCATGCGCATGGGGTCGCCTGGGCGCGTCTGCATCCTTCTTGCTATTGGACTCCTTCTTCCGTGCGTTCTCCTTGCCGATGGTGTACATGTGCTCTTGATCTTGGGCTCCTCCTTGATGAATGTGTAGCTACGCTCACACCTATGTATGCACACGAGAGAAGGGTCAAGTAGTATACAATCCTCGAAGGGCACAAGTGAACACATGTAAAGGAGATGATTCACCTTTATGTATGTTAAGTAGATGTGGCACGTGTCACTTGCCAAACAGACTCTTGACATGGTTATGTCCATAGGATGCTCCAAATCATATCTCTACTCAGTGATATTTCGTATGACCCATGTGAGACATGGCTACTACCTAAATCCAGAATGCTATGTTTAATTAGGTATGAAGAAGACCACCTCGGAGATGGTAGGGATGATGGACAAGCCCTGGAGTACATGGACGAAGGAACACGACGAGAGGAACTGGAGAAAGCCTACAGGACCCGGAGATCCGGCCCGTGATGACTACAACAACAACAAAATAGCGGCTACTAAACTACAGGCCCTAGACATTCGGCCCAACCCCGGACATCCGTCCTGATAAGTCTGAACATACGGGCCACGCCCAAAAATCTGGCCCCTCCTACACAAAGAGCACTAGAAACCAGACCTTGCCAGCCCATACATCCAGCCCGGCGTGAAGGCCCGGACATCCGGCACCTTCCTATGCGTAGAGAACGGGCTGAGGGTTAGCAAAGTATTAGCTAATTGAGATAGAGATTTGCTCATCCACTTAGCCCTACTCCCAATATCAAGGCCTCCATGTGAGAAGATCCTCTAAGTGGATTCAAGACCCCTTCATGGGAAGATCATTCTAGGATTCCAAGACCTCTCTCCTTCAAGGATTGGGATGAACTAGCTACCCTTTGTATCTCCCTTTGTTGACTTTGGATCATGTATCTCTCTGTATGTATGTGGATCTAGCACATGTGTGATTGTGTCTTGTCTATTTGAGTGTTTTCTCCTCTTGTGTTCTTCGTGTTCTTCCCCGTTTCCTCTCCAAATCATGAAAGATCGACACCATAGGGTTCCACCCTACATCACATTACATCCATGAGAAGTAGACCAAAACGATTATGCATCACCACCCATCGATCGCTATCCAACATGTATCTATGGTATTAAGTTCATACAGATCAGAGTGACGCTTTAAGCAAGATGACATAATGTAAACAAAATAAGACCAACTAATATGACCAAACCCCATCATTTTATCCTGAGTAGCGACAATACAAATACGTGCATCGATACCCCTTCTGTCACGAGGTGACGACACCACAAGATTGAACCTACTGCTATGCACCACTTCTAGTGAAGATTTAATCATTAACTTGGGCAACGATAACTCATAAATTGGAAAGCATTACATAGCTATAATAACCACACATAATAAAGTTCAGAATATAAATCAATTCCTTTCAATGAATAATCTGATCATAAACCCACAAGTCATCGGATCCTAGCAAACACGTTGCACAAAAGTATTACATCATATCAATCCCCGAAGAGAACATTGTATTGATGGTCATTGAGAGAGAGGGAGAGAGAGCCATCTATCTAATCACTATGGACCCATAGGTCCTATGGGAACTACTCACACATTATCGGAGGTGCAACAAGGTTGATGTAGAAGCCCTCCATGATCGATTCCCCCTTTGGCAGAGTACCGGTGGAGGCCTCTAGATGAGATCAGGGAAGAACATAGGCTTGCGGTGACGGAATAATTGTTTCAGTTCCCGCTCTGGTGGTTTCTGGAATTTAGGAAATTTATCGAGTTGGAATTAGGTTAATCGGAGCTATGAGGGGCCCACAAGCTCAGCCCCCCCCCCCTCGACGCGTCATGTGAGCTTGTGGCCCTCTCATATATGTACTGGCCTCCTCCCAAAGCTTCCAAGGTCCCTTCTGACCAGAAAAAATCACCGTTAAGTTTCATCGTGTTTGGACTTCGTTTGGTACTGTTTTCTTATGAAAGAATAAAATGGGCAAAAAAATCGCACTCAGTACTAGGTTAAATATGTTAGTTACAAAAGTGATTTAAAATTGCATATAAAGCATACAAGTTTGATAATATCATAGCCTGAAACAATCAAAAAATATAGATACATTGGAGACGTATCAATTGCATCGATGTAACTCTTTACAACTAGCTCTTCATCATCTCCATATACAAGAAACATGTCCTTAGTCATACACAGGCACTTCAGTGTTGGGGATCGTAGCAGAAAATCAAAAATTTTCCTACGCGTCACCAAGATCTATCTATGGAGTAATCTAGCAACGAGGGAGAGGGGAGTGCATCTACATACCCTTGTAGATCGCGATGCGGAAGCGTTGCAAGAACGCGGATGAAGGAGTCATACTCGCTGCGATTCAGATCGCGGTTGATTCCGATCTAAGCGCCGAACAACGGCGCCTCCGCGTTCAACACACGTGCAGCCCGGTGACGTCTCCCACGCCTTGATCCAGCAAGGAGAGAGGGAGAGGTTGGGGAAGACTCCATCCAACAGCAGCACGACGGCGTGGTGGTGGTGGAGGAGCGCGGGACTCCAGCAGGGCTTCGCCAAGCACTGCAAGAGACGAGGAGGGAGAGAGGTAGGGCTGCGCCAAGCGACAGAGGTCAAAACGTGTTGTGGGCAGCCCCAAAACTCACATATATATAGGGGGAAGGGAGGGCTGCGCCCCCTTTAGGGTTTCCCACCCCTAGGGGTGCGGCCACCCTAGATCCCATCTAGGGGTGGCGGCCAGAGGGGGAGAGGGAGAGGGGGGCGCACCAGATTGGGCCCTAGGGCCCATCTGCCCTAGGGTTTGCCCCCCTCCCCTCTTGGGGGCGCCTTGGGCCTTGGTGGGGGGGCGCACCAGCCCACCTGGGGCTGGTCCCCTCCCACACTTGGCCCACGCAGCCTTCTGGGGCCGGTGGCCCCACCCGGTGGACCCCCGGGACCCTCCCGGTGGTCCCGGTACGCTACCGATAGCGCCCGAAACTTTTCCGGTGACCAAAACGGGACTTCCCATATATGAATCTTTACCTCCGGAACTCCTCGTGACGTCTGGGATCTCATCCGGGACTCCGAACAACATTCGGTAACCGCGTACATACTTTCCCTATAACCCTAGCGTCATCGAACCTTAAGTGTGTAGACCCTACGGGTTCGGGAACCATGCAGACATGACCGAGACAACTCTCCGGCCAATAACCAACAGCGGGATCTGGATACCCATGTTGGCTCCCACATGTTCCACGATGATCTCATCGGATGAACCACGATGTCAAGGATTCAATCAATCCCGTATACGATTCCCTTTGTCTATCGGTATAGCACTTGCCCGAGATTCGATCGTCGGTATACCGATACCTTGCTCAATCTCGTTACCGGCAAGTCTCTTTACTCGTTCCGTAACACATCATCCCGTGATCAACTCCTTGATCACATATTGTGCACATTATGATGATGTCCTACCGAGTGGGCCCAGAGATACCTCTCCGTCATACGGAGTGACAAATCCCAGTCTCGATTCGTGCCAACCCAACAGACACTTTCGGAGATACCTGCAGTGCACCTTTATAGCCACCCAGTTACGTTGTGACGTTTGGTACACCCAAAGCATTCCTACGGTATCCTGGAGTTGCACAATCTCATGGTCTAAGGAAAAGATACTTGACATATAGAAAAGCTTTAGCATACGAACTACACGATCTGTGCTAGGCTTAGGATTGGGTCTTGTCCATCACATCATTCTCCTAATGATGTGATCCCGTTATCAACGACATCCAATGTCCATGGTCAGGAAACCGTAACCATCTATTGATCAACGAGCTAGTCATCTAGAGGCTTACTAGGGACATGGTGTTTGTCTATGTATCCACACATGTATCTGAGTTTCCTATCAATACAATTCTAGCATGGATAATAAACAATTATCATGAACAAGGAAATATAATAATAACCAATTTATTATTGCCTCTAGGGCATATTTCCAACAGTCTCCCACTTGCACTAGAGTCAATAATCTAGTTCACATCGCCATGTGATTAACACTCATAGGTCACATCGCCATGTGACTAACATCCAAAGAGTTTACTAGAGTCAGTAATCTAGTTCACATCAATATGTGATTAACACTCAATGAGTTCTGGGTTTGATCATGTTATGCTTGTGAGAGAGGTTGTAGTCAACGGGTCTGCAACATTCAGATCCCTATGTACTTCGCAAAACTTTATGTCATATCGTAGATGCTGCTACCACGTTCCACTTGGAGCTATTCCAAACTGTTGCTCCATTATACGTATCCGGTATCTCCACTTAGAGTTACCCGGATAGGTGCTAAGCTTGCATCGACGTAACTGTTTACGTCGAACTCTTTATTACCTCCATAACCGAGAAACATTTCCTTATTCCTCTAAGGATAATTTTGACCACTATCTAGTGATCCACTCCTGGATCACCTTTGTACCCTCTTGCCAGACATGTGGCAAGGCACACATCAGGTGCGGTACTCATCATGGCATACCGTATAGAGCCTATGACAAAAGCATAGGGGACGACCTTCGTCCTTCCTCTTCCTTCTGCCGTGGTCAAGTTTTGAGTCTAACTCAACTTCACACCTTATAACTCAGGTAAGAATTCCTTCTTTAACTGACCTATTTTGAACTCCTTCAAAATCATGTCAAAGGTGTGTGTTCCTTTCGAAAGTATCATCAGGCGTCTTGATCTATCTGTATAGATCTTGATGCCCAATATGTAAGCAGCTTTATCCAGGTCTTCCTTTGAAAAACTCATTTCAAATAACCCTTTATGCTTTCCAGAAATTCTACATCATTTCGGATCAACAATATGTCATTCACATATACTTATCAGAAATGTTGTAGTGCTCCCACTCACTTTATTGCAAATACAAGTTTCTAACAAACTTTGTATACCCAAAAACTTTGATCACTTCATCAAAGTGTATATTCCGACTCCGAGATGCTTGCTCTAGTCCATGGAAGGATCGCCGGAGCTAGCATATCTTTTAGCATCCTTAGGATTGACAAAACCTTTCTGATTGTATCATATACAACCTTTCCTTACAAAAACTGGTAAGGAAACTTTGTTTTGTCATCCATCTACCAGATTTCATAAATGCAGCTAATGCTAACATGATTCCGACGGACTTAAGCATCGCTACGGGTGAGAAAATCTCATCGTAGTCAACTCTTTGAACTTGTGAAAAACTCTTTGCCACAAGTCGAGCTTCATAGACGGTGACATTACCGTCCACGTCCGTCTTCTTCTTAAAGATCCATTTATCTCAATGGCTTGCCAGTCATCGGGCAAGTCCACCAAAGTCCATACTTTGTTTCGATACATGGATCCTATCTCAGATTCCTCGGCTTCTAACCATTTGCCGGAATACGGGCCCACCATCGCTTCTCCATAGTTCGTAGGTTCATCGTTGTCCAACAACATGACCTCTAAGACAGGATCACCGTACCACTCAGGAGTAGTACATATCCTTGTCTACCTACGAGGTTCAATAGCAACTTGATCTGGAGCTTCATGATCACTATCATTAGTTTCCTCTTCAACTGTCGTAGGTTCCACAGAAACATCTTTCTGTGTTGCACTACTCTCCGGTTGAAGTGAGGGTTTGACAACCTCATCAAGTTCTATCTTCCTCCCACTCAATTCTTTCGAGAGAAACTCCTTCTCGAGAAAGGACCCTTTCTTAGCGACAAACATTTTTGTCCTTGGATCTGAGATAGAAGGTATACCCAACCGTTACCAGTGGGTATCCCATGAAGATGTATTTGTCCGCTTTGGGTTCGAGCTTTTTCTGGCTTAAGCCGTAAGCATCGCAGCCCCAAACATTGAGAAACGACAACTTTGGTTTCTTGCCAAACCTTAGTTCATACGGCATTGTCTCAACGGACTTAGATGGTGCCCTATATAAAGTGAATGCAGCTGTCTCTAATGCATAACCTCAAAATAATAGCGGTAGATCGGTAAGATACATCATAGATCGCACCATATCTCATAAGGTTCGATTACGATGTCCGGACACACCATTACGCTGTGGTGTTCCAGGGGGCTTCAACTGCGAAACAATTCCACAATGTTTTAAGTGATTGCCAAACTCATAATTCAGAAAATATCCCCTTGATCAGATCGTAGGAACATGATCTTCTTGTTATGATGATTCTTAATCTTCACTCTAAAATTGTTTGAACCTTTCAAACGTTTCAGACTTTTGCTTCATTAAGTAAATATACCATATCTACTCAAATCGTCAGTGAAGATGAGAAAATGACGATATCCACCACACGCCTTAATTCTCATTGGATCACATACATCAGCATGTATGATTTCCAACAAGTCACTTACCCGTTTCATTGTACCTGAAAACGGGATCTCAGTCATCCTGCCCATGAGGCATGGCTCGCATGTGTCAAGCGATTCAAAATCAAGTGACTCCAAACGTCCATCAGCATGGAGTTTCTTCATGCATTTTATGCCAAAATGACCTAAGCGGCAGTGCCACAAGAAAGTGGTACTATCATTATTAACTCTACATCTTTTGGCATTAATATTATCATCATGTGTATTACTATGATCGAGATTCAACAAACCATTGGGTGCATGACCATAAAGGTATTATTCATGTAAATAGAATAACCATTATTCTCTGACTTAAATGAATAATCGTATTGCAATGAACATGATCTAATCATATTCATGCTCAACGTAGACACCCGATAACATTTATCTAGGTTCAACACTAATCTCGAAAATAGAGGGAGCGTGCGATGGTGATCTTATCAACCTTGGAAACACTTCCAACACACATCGTCACCTCGCTCTTAGCTAGTCTCCGTTCAGTCCGTAGCTTTTGCTTCAAGTCACTAATAATAGTAACTGAACCGGCATCCAATACCCATGTGCTACAAGGAGTGCTAGTAAGGTACACATCAATAACACGTATATCAAATATACTTTGTTGAAGTTGCCAGCTTTTCTTATCTACCATGTATTTGGGGTAGTTCCGCTACCATGTGACCGTTCCCCTTACAATAGAAGCACTTAGTCTCGAGGTTTGCGTTCAACCTTGGGTTCCTTCATTAGAGCGACAACTGGTTTGCCATTCATGAAGTTTCCCTTCTAGCCCTTGCCCTTCTGAAACCAGTGGTCTTGTTAAACCATCAACACTTGATGCTCCTTCTTGATTTCTACTTTCGCGGTCTTAAGAACCGCTAATAGCTCCGGGATCATCTCCATCCTTTGCATGTCATAGTTCATCACGAAGTTCTAGTAGCTTGGTGATAGTGCCTAGAGAATTCTGTCAACCACTATCTCACCTGGAAGATTAACTCCCACTTGGTTCAAGTGATTTTAGCACCCAGTCATTCTGAGCACATGCTCACAAGTTGAGCTATTCTCCTCCATCCTTTTGGCAAAAGAACTTGTCAGAGGTCTCATACCTCTAAACACGGGCATGAGCTTGAAATCCCAATTTCAGCTCTTAGAACATCTCATATGTTTCATTGGAATCCCGATTCTAAGCCGTAAAGTATGGTGCACTAAACTATCAAGTAGTCATCAGGACGTGTCTCTCAGGTGTTCACAACATCCACAGACAACGTTGTAGGGGTTTGCACATCGAGCGGTGCATCAAAGACGTAAACTTTCTGTGCAGCAGTGAGGACACTCCTCGGACTACGGACCCAGTCCGCATCATTGCTTACAATATCTTTCAACTTAGTCTTTCTCTAGGATCGTATTAAACAGGGAGCTACATCGCAGTTATTGGTCTACAACATAATTTTGCGAAGACAACTTAGACTATTGTTCATGACAATGAAGTTCATCTAATGAACTCCCACTTAGATAGACATCTCTCTAGTCATCTAAGTGACACACGATCCGAATCGACTAGGCCGTGTCCGATCATCACGTGAGACGGACTAGTCATCAACGGTGAACATCTTCATGTTGATCGTATCTTCTATACGACTCATGTTCGACCTTTTGGTATTCCGTGTTCCGAGGCCATGTCTGTACATGCTAGGCTCGTCAAGTCAACCCTAAGTGTATCGTGTGTGTAAATCTGGCTTACACCCGTTGTATGCGAACGTTAGAACCTATCACACCCGATCATCACGTGGTGCTTCGGAACAACGAACCTTAGCAACGGTGCACAGTTAGGGGGAACACAATTCTTGAAATTTTAGTGAGAGATCATCTTATTCACTACCGTCGTTCTAAGCAAATAAGATGTAAAACATGATAAACATCACATGCAATCAAATAGTGACATGATATGGCCAATATCATTTTGCTCCTTTTGATCTTCATCTTTGGGGCTCCATGATCATCATCGTCACCGGCATGACACCATGATCTCCATCATCATGATCTCCATCATCGTGTCTTCATGAAGTCGTCTCGCCAAACATTACTTCTACTACTATGGCTAACGTTTAGCAATAAAGTAAAGTAATTACATGGCGTTATTCAGTGACACGCAGGTCATACAATAAATAAGACAACTCCTATGGCTCCTGCCGGTTGTCATTCTCATCGACATGCAAGTCGTGATTCCTATTACAAGAACATGATCAATCTCATACATCACATATATATCATTCATCACATCCTTTTGGCCATATCACATCACACGGCACATGCTGCAAGAACAAGTTAGACGTCCTCTAATTGTTGTTGCATGTTTTTACGTGGCTGCTATAGGTTTCTAGTAAGAACGTATCTTACCTACGCCAAAACCACAACGTGATATGCCAATTTCTATTTACCCTTCATAAGGACCCTTTTCATCGAATCCGATCCGACTAAAGTGGGAGAGACAGACACCCGCTAGCCACCTTATGCAACTAGTGCATGTCAGTCGGTAGAACCTGTCTCACGTAAGAGTACGTGTAAGGTCGGTCCGGGCCGCTTCATCCCACGATGCCGCCCAATCAAGATAAGACTAGTAACGGCAAGAGAATTGACATGATCTACGCCCACAACTACTTTGTGTTCTACTCGTGCAAGATACTACGCATAGACCTAGCTCATGATGCCACTGTTGGGGATCGTAGCAGAAAATCAAAATTTTTCCTACGCGTCACCAAGATCTATCTATGGAGTAATCTAGCAACGAGGGAGAGGGGAGTGCATCTACATACCCTTGTAGATCGCGATGCGGAAGCGTTGCAAGAACGCGGATGAAGGAGTCGTACTCGCTGCGATTCAGATCGCGGTTGATTCCGATCTAAGCGCCGAACAACGGCGCCTCCGCGTTCAACACACGTGCAGCCCGGTGACGTCTCCCACGCCTTGATCCAGCAAGGAGAGAGGGAGAGGTTGGGGAAGACTCCATCCAACAGCAGCACGACGGCGTGGTGGTGGTGGAGGAGCGCGGGACTCCAGCAGGGCTTCGCCAAGCACTGCAAGAGACGAGGAAGGGAGAGAGGTAGGGCTGCGCCAAGCGACAGAGGTCAAAAACGTGTTGTGGGCAGCCCCAAAACTCTCATATATATAGGGGGAAGGGGGGGCTGCGCCCCCTTTAGGGTTTCCCACCCCTAGGGGTGCGGCCACCCTAGATCCCATCTAGGGGTGGCGGCCAAAGGGGGAGAGGGAGAGGGGGGCGCACCAGATTGGGCCCTAGGGCCCATCTGCCCTAGGGTTTGCCCCCTTCCCCTCTTGGAGGCGCCCTGGGCCTTGGTGGGGGGGCGCACCAGCCCACCTGGGGCTGGTCTCCTCCCACACTTGGCCCACGTATGCCTCCGGGGCTGGTGGCCCCACCCGGTGGACCCCCGGGACCCTCCCGGTGGTCCCGGTACGCTACCGATAGTGCCCGAAACTTTTCCGGTGACCAAAACGGGACTTCCCATATATGAATCTTTACCTCCGGACCATTCCGGAACTCCTCGTGACGTCCGGGATCTCATCCGGGACTCCGAACAACATTCGGTAACCGCGTACATACTTTCCCTATAACCCTAGCGTCATCGAACCTTAAGTGTGTAGACCCTACGGGCTCGGGAACCATGTAGACATGACCGAGACAACTCTCCGGCCAATAACCAACAGCAGGATCTGGATACCCATGTTGGCTCCCACATGTTCCACGATGATCTCATCGGATGAACCACGATGTCAAGGATTCAATCAATCCCGTATACGATTCCCTTTGTCTATCGGTATAGCACTTGCCCGAGATTCGATCGTCGGTATACCGATACCTTGCTCAATCTCGTTACCGGCAAGTCTCTTTACTCGTTCCGTAACACATCATCCCGTGATCAACTCCTTGATCACATATTGTGCACATTATGATGATGTCCTACCGAGTGGGCCCAGAAATACCTCTCCGTCATACGGAGTGACAAATCCCAGTCTCGATTCGTGCCAACCCAACAGACACTTTCGGAGATACCTGTAGTGCACCTTTATAGCCACCCAGTTACGTTGTGACGTTTGGTACACCCAAAGCATTCCTACGGTATCCGGGAGTTGCACAATCTCATGGTCTAAGGAAAATATACTTGACATATAGAAAAGCTTTAGCATACGAACTACACGATCTGTGCTAGGCTTAGGATTGGGTCTTGTCCATCACATCATTCTCCTAATGATGTGATCCCGTTATCAACGACATCCAATGTCCATGGTTAGGAAACCGTAACCATCTATTGATCAACGAGCTAGTCGTCTAGAGGCTCACTAGGGACATGGTGTTTGTCTATGTATCCACACATGTATCTGAGTTTCCTATCAATACAATTCTAGCATGGATAATAAACAATTATCATGAACAAGGAAATATAATAATAACCAATTTATTATTGCCTCTAGGGCATATTTCCAACATTCAGCATATTTTTCATAGTTGTCCTGAGATCAACACATTGATCACTCCGGTATCATGCTCGTCAATCTTTGGAGCACATGACTTATCCAGTTGTGTACATACCATGGTGTACATGCTTAATCTAAATGCAGATGTGTATGCAATCCCACTCATGTGTTTTACTCATTGGTGGCTTAGAACACAGAGTTTTGCTTAAACCTTTTCTACGTGATCTCGGTAAGAACCCTGCTTTGCCATTTTTGTACTAAACTACTTTAGTATCTTGTCAATATATATTTTGCCTTAGACCTATTAGGCCTTCTATCCATAGATTTATGCCCAATATGTATGTTACCTAGCCCAAATCCTTCATTGAAAAACTATTTTCAATGAATTCATAGTTCGTGTCAAGTTTACATCATTTTCTATCAACAATATGCCATCCACATAAAGTATTAGAAATGTCATTACACTATCACCTACTTTCTTGTAAACACAAAGCATCTTCGTCATTCATGATGAAGGCAAACCCTTTGACCACTTCATCAAAACGAAGATTCCAACTCTTTGATGCATGTTTCAGTCCATAACTAAACCTTTGAAGTTTGCACATATTTCTAGCATCCTTTGGATTGTGAAAACCCTCCGGCTCTATCATATACACATCATTGTTTCAATTTTTGTTTAAGGAAAGTCGTTATGAAGTCTATCTATCATATTTCGTAATTAAAATATGTAGCAATTGCTATTATAACCCGAATTGGCTTAAGCATCGCTATAGTGAGACAATCTTGTCATAGTCAACTCCTTGAACTCGTCAAAAATATTTGCAGCTAGTCAAGCTTTATGGATGTAAATATTTCTTCTGTGTCGGTTTATAGGTCCATTTTCATTCTTTAGGCTTTACGCCTTTCGAAGCGTCTATCAAGTTCCAATCTTGATTTTCGTACGTGGATACTACCTCGAATTACTTGACATTTAGCCAATTCCCGGAGTTAGGGCCCATCGTTGCCTCAGGTTTATCATTGTCTAATAAAAATATCTTGTGTGCCCACCACAACTATTTGCACGAGTTTTATCTGCAATGCATGGTTTAGATGCAAGTTCAGGCGGGGTCTTGCATCACAGTAGAGCCTCCAGTATCGATCCTAGTGGAAATTTGCGTTAATTAGGGTTTAGCTACCGTACTATGTAATTGGGGTTCTTTCAATGAATTTAACTACTTGAATTTTCTGATTTGTCATCAAATATATGTGTTCTTCCCCAAATTCGAGAGTGACTGAGCACCGATATGAAATCTAGACCTAACACCGTGACTGGACCTTAAGGCCATAAACGCATCAGTCTTGATAAAAATCTGATCCATGCATAGAATTTGCATTTGTTTTAACACGTACTCCCTCTGTTTTAAAATAAGTGTCTCAACCTTAATACAACTTTATACTAAAGTTAGTACAAAGTTGAGACACTTATTTGGGATGGAGGGAGTAATATTTTTCCTTTTGTTTTTGCTCACCTAACATTCATTCAAGTGTTTTCGGCTGAATTTCTATTGATTGTCATTTTATAAGGAGGATGTACCACCGGCCTCTGCATTTGGACGATGCATGTAGCCATTTTATTAATTATTCACGAAGACTATACAAAGTAATACATCAGTAAGATTGGAGCCATCATCTAGGCAACACTCGTCGCTACTCCTATTCCCTTGATGAAGGGGTGCCGAATGTCCGAGCCAAATACCAAACAGACATTGCGCCAAATCCTAACATCTAACGCCGGATGCCCCAGCCCAGCCACATACCAGGAACTGGGTCACACACCGGGTCGGCGCACTCTCAGAGGCTACCGCCGCCATCTTCCACTTGTCCATCTCCATAGCAGGAACTAACGCATCGACC
Source organism: Secale cereale (assembly GCA_902687465.1). Lineage (NCBI taxonomy): Eukaryota > Viridiplantae > Streptophyta > Magnoliopsida > Poales > Poaceae > Secale > Secale cereale. The sequence continues at coordinate 175,063,225 of LR738712.1, forward strand.
TTGCCTGGTGAGGGAGTCCTAGATTGAGGGGTCTTCGGGTGGCCGGATAACTCTTGGTGGGCCGGACAGGTGGGCCGTGAAGATCATTGTCGAAGATCGTCTCTCGTATCCGAATAGGACTCCTGTAGACTTCAATGCGGTAGAGTAGACGTTTTGTTCCTAATTTTTCTAGACCAAACCTCCGCTCCAACATCGTATAATGGCCGGTTTTAGGTTCGGGTGTAATACTTCCTTCCTCTGCAAGATGGTTATGTACAAACCCTAGGCCCCTCCGGTGCATATATAAACTTGAGGGTTTAGTCCGTAGAGGCTAATAGAGAGAATCATAACATCCTCATAGGCTAGACTTTAGGGTTTAGCCATTACGATCTCAAGGTAGATCAACTCTTGTAATCTTATTCATCCATATTAATATAGAAGGAAGTAGGGTATTACCTCGATCAAGAGGGCCTGAACCTGGGTAAACATCGTGTCCCCAGTCTCCTGTTACCATCGATCCTCAGACGCATAGTTCGGGACACCCTACCCGAGATCCGCCGGTTTTGACACCGACATTGGTGCTTTCATTCAGAGTTCCACTATGTCGTCGACCGAAGGACTAATGGATCGCGTCATCAACCACGACGGCGACGCCGAGGGAATTTTCCCTCCCAGATAGCTTTTTGTGTTTGGCGGCTTCATGCTTCGTGCCAACACTGAAGGCCACCTCGAGGAGGTGGAGAGCTACGCCCCTGGCCATCAAGTCAGGTTTGGAAGCTTAAATTACGTCGTTGATATCCGCGGAGACTTGATCTTCGATGGATTCGAGCCCACAGCGACCTCTCCCCGCCACCATTATGAGCACGACCTAACTCTGTCATCGGACCAGGAAATAGCACCTATGATACTTCTGTCCCTAGATCCGAAACAGATCGCGTCACCCGAGGACGGGAAGCTCAACCCCGCCGCGGAAGCCACACACTCAACGGCATTGGAGCCACACATGGACCCAACTTCGAGTGGGATCTGTGTTACCAGAATTACGGACTCGTCTCCGGCCTTAGGTTCTGAATCATGCACATCTGCGCCCTTCAAGCTCAGTCAGGCGTCTATCGCCGAATTCAGTGTTGCAGATATCTTCCGGCACTCACCCTTTGGCGACATGTTAAACTCGTTAAAATCCCTCTCCTTAGCTGGGGATACACAGACGAATTATATCTGGTTCGAACTGGAGGCCGATGGAGAATTTTTCTCCCCACCCACCACCCACTTGGTAGCCATAGTTGAAGATCTAACCGATCTACTTGACTACTCTTCCGAAGTCTTTGAAGGGATGGACCTCGAAGCCGAAGCAGATCTAGGCCAAAACCGGCCCCTAACCACACGATGGACAGCTACGTCCTCATACGATGTGTATATGGTGGATACACCTAAGGAGAAGGAGGGCGACGGCGAAAACGATCCCTCAAAGGACAAGCCTGTCAATGAACCTCCCAAAAGTCAATGTCCAAGGCGCCGAACTAAATCCCGCAAAGGGAAAGATAGCAACATTGTCACTAACGACGGTGACAGTCCAGAGCAAGACGAAGTCCCCGTAGACCTAGCGATGGAGCGGGACGAGCGAGAGGACGGCGAACATAGTCCGAAACCACTGTCCAATGACAGCGATGCCAAAGACAGTAATTATGAACCTATCTCCGAAGAGGATGTTAGCCTGGGCGACGATGAATACATCATCCCAGAAGAACCCTTAGAACAAAAGCGCTTCCATCGGAGGCTTATTGCCACCGCAAGGAGCCTCAAAAGGCATGTAGGATCGAAGAAGGTGAGAGTGTCTAGAGGGGGGGTGATTAGACTACTCGACAAGATAAAATTTTTGTCTTTTATCAAGAACAGATTTTGATAGTTTTTGCATAGCACACAAGTCAAGTAGCACACTACACATGCAATTCTAGAGTATGAGCAGCGGAAAGTAAATTGCACGAGTAGTAAAGAGAAGTGGAGAAGATCAAACGCAGTTTGGAGACACGGAGATTTTTGTCGTGGTTCCGATAGGTGGTGCTATCGTACATCCACGTTGATGGAGACTTCAACCCACGGAGGGTAACGGCTGCGCGAGTCCACGGAGGGCTCCACCCACGAAGGGTCCACGAAGAAGCAACCTTGTCTATTCCATCATGGCCTATGCCCACGGAGGACTAGCCTTACTCGGGGTAGATCTTCACGAAGTAGGCGATCTCCTTGCCCTTACAAACTTCTTGGTTCAACTCCACATCTCAAAGACGGAGGCTCCCAAGCGACACCTAACCAATCTAGGAGGCACCACCCTCCAAAAGGTAATAGATGTTGTTGATGGTGATGAACTCCTTGCTCTTGTGCTTCAAATGATAATCTCCCCAACACTCAACTCTCCTCACTGATATGGCTGTGGTGGAAGAAAGGTTTGAGTGGAAAGCAACTTGGGAAGGCTAGAAATCAAGTTTCATATGGTAGGAATGGAATGACTTGATCCCAACACAAGGGTAGGTGGTTCTCTTCTCAGAAAGTGTAAGGTAGGAGTGGTGGTACTTTCTGATGGCTCTCCTCACGAATGAAGAGGGGGTGGAGGGGTATATATAGCCTCCACACAAAATCCAACCGTTACACACATAATTGAGCAATCTCGGTGAGACCGAAGTGAAAACTCGGTCAGACCGAAAGTTCAAATATAGTGAACGTTGGGATTTTCGGTGGGACCGAAAATACCATCTCGGTGTGTCCGATAGTGCAAAAGATATGAACGTTGGAGTTTTCGGTGGGACCGAGAAAGAAAACTCGGTTGGACCGATTTGAGAAAGGACAAGAACATGCCAATGTCGGTGAGACCGAAAATGCAATCTCGGTGAGACCGATTTGAGCCAAGACAGAAGCTTGACAATCTCGGTAAGACCGAAACAGCAAACTCGGTTATTCCGATAGGATGTCAAATGGTTACAGAAGGTTGGCAGTCCAGTTTCGGTGAGACCGATCTCAAACTCGGAATGACCGATTTTTCTAGGGTTTGGAATATGGCTGAAGTGGTTCATCTCGGTGGGACTGAGTTGGAAGGATCGGTTTGTCCGAGATTACTTATGAGTGTGTATAGTAGTGAAAGTTGCTGATAGTTGAAGGAGACATATCACTAAGCACTTGAGCAACCAGATCATCAACACAACCTCATCCCCTTTTAATAGTATTGGCTTTTCCTATGGACTCAATGTGATCTTGGATCACTAAACCAAAAATGGAGTCTTGAGCTTTTGCCAATGCTTGCCTTAGCACTTTGAGGGGTCCACTTCTTCAGTCATCTTGCCATACCAATGTGATTGGATTTCCTGAAACATACTTGATAAAAGCATTAGTCCAACCACAAAGTATGTTGTCATTAATTACCAAAACCACCCAGGGAGCAAATGTGCTTTCAATCTCCCCCTTTTTGGTAATTGATGGCAACACACTAAAATCACACTAAACAAAACATCAAAGCTTATTGAAAGAAAGACAGAATTATCACGAAAGCTTTGACAAGCATGTAGTACACAGGCTCCCCCTACAAGTGTGCAAGATTTTCATAGATTATGGTTTTGGACTACCACAAGCACACAAGAGAGATAAGCAAGATGTGCTACATGCAGCTTGGCTATATGCATCAGAGCAGATGAAAGGAAGTGAGTGATAATGCATATGTGCATGGTGATTTCTTGCAAACAAGTATTTACAAGCAAGTCACCATCATGCACATTCTGCAAGATGCATATACTTACCTTGAGGTTCCTTGGCATTGTACCTGAAAGAATAAACTTGGGAAAACAAGGTTAGATAACACAATAGTATTCCTTCAACCAACTGCAAGAACATCAAGAGTACCAAGCCAGGGAGAACATGTACAAAGAGTGTCTCATATTGAGCACAAGCTTGAATCAGCAAACATGTCTCCGAAACTAAAAGATTTTCAATGAACTCTGAGAGATTTTGCTTTCCATAAGATGTCAAATGTGAAGATTCCTCTAAGTCTTCTCCCCCTAAATTAAAAGATTCCATAAGATATCAGAACAAGGGGTTTTGATGGAAAGAGCAAAATCAAAAGAATGATGCCAATTGAGAATGATGTCCAAATGTAAACTACGACAAAGCTTTGATGTGATTCTCTCCCCCTTAAGATAAGATTAATTTTCTTCTCCCCCTAAGTCTTCTCTTCTCCCCCTACTCCCCCTATTCCTCCTAAGTCTTCTCCCCCTTTGACATCAAGTGCCGAAAAGGACAGCAAACTAGGTAGGGCAGGAAAGATGGAAAGAAAGAAAGAGAGAAGTGGGATCCTTAAGAATCACAACAGGGCAAATAAGAACATTCATAGAGAAACATTGAGAATTTAAATTTGAGTCTTCTCCTCCTTAAGATTTAAAATTTGAGTGGAGTTGCAGAAGTAGATGTCCTGGAAGATAAATCGGTGACACCGAATTAGATGGATCGGTGGGTCCGAATCCTTTTCGGTTAGACCGAAAATTTTAAATCGGTGACTCCGAGTTTAATTCCAAGGAAATACAGAAATAATTCAGCTCACTTTGCAAGGAATGTTTCAAGGGATTTGCAATGAATCTGTAAAAGATTTTCAAGGAATTGATCAGAGCCAGAAGGATATTCACAAAGAAACATAAGAAAAGAAATAAAAAGATTCCTAGATGAAGTTTTTTTTTTGTTTCAAGAAAAACTCAATGAGAGAACATAAGAGAAAATAGAAAGACTCCAAAAACATATGTACTTCATCTAGATAAAGGTCGGCGACAAGGTCACCTATGTTTGAGTATATTGACTTAGGAGTCAAATGAAGACATTTGATCATAGGTCATACTCATCATTTAAGCTCAAAATGGGGTTGCCATTTTTCGATTAAGCATTTGATGTGATCACATCTTATGAAGCTGCTTGTACTCATGACTTTGAGCAAAGCTCCTTAAAGATGTGAAGAACATACCTTGGGTTTGTTGTTGCTTTACTCATGTAGGTAAGCTTGATGTAGGTGCTCATTGAATGTGAAGTTGGAGCGCCATTTCTACTTGTGTAGTTCATCTTCCTACATGGGTTAGGCAAGCAAGGAAATACTCAAGAATATCCAAGATGACAAGAGTGAAATACTAGATGTATAAGGTGTCAAAAAGGATATGTGGAATTTTGTTCCTTGAACTCAACATCCCAGAGGGCTAGATACTTGGTCAATGACAAGATTACTCATGATTTGAGTGTGTGGTAATCTTGTGGAATGTAGATCATCCAAGTACCTGCAAGGAGTTAGATGCAATACAAGGAGGCAAATGTGTCCAAGACATATGATCATCATCATAAGAGAAATATCAAGGATTAGTCAAGAGGCTCATGCCTTGCATGCAACAATGGAGTTCTTACTCCAAGTTTGAAGCATCAATGATGTTCAACTCACTCCTTAAGCGACAAAACACTTTCTCATCAAGAGGTTTTGTAAAGATATCAGCAAGTTGTTTGTTAGTACGAACATGCTTAAGATTAATGTCACCCTTGGCAATATGATCACGAATAAAATGGTGACGAACTTCAATATGCTTTGTTCGAGAGTGTTGCACGGGATTGTGTCCAATCTTGATTGCACTCTCATTGTCACAAAGCAAGGGAACACGTCTCACATGTATCCCATAATCTTTAAGCGTTTGTGTCATCCATAGTAATTGAGCACAGCACGAACCAGCAGCAATATATTCCGCTTTGGCAGTGGATAATGATACCGAATTTTGTTTCTTGGAGGACCAAGATACAAGGGATCGACCAAGGAATTGACACATACCCGAAGTTGACTTTCTATCAACCTTGTCACCGGCATAGTCTGAGTCGGAATAGCCAACAAGGTCGAAAGAGGCCCTCTTAGGATACCAAATGCCAAAGTTTGGTGTGTGTATCAAGTATCTCACTATCCTTTTAACAGCTTTAAGATGACATTCTTTAGGGGCTGCTTGATATCGCGCACACATGCATACACTCAACATTATGTCAGGACGAGAAGCACAAAGATATAGTAGAGAACCAATCATAGATCGGTAAACCCTTTGATCAACGGGTTCTCCATCTTTTGTCAAGTCATTATGTCCACTAGTAGGCATGGGGGTACTCATACCTTTGCTTTCTTGCATATTGAACTTCTTGAAGAGATCCTTGGTGTACTTTGTTTGTGAGACAAAAGTACCCTCCTTAGATTGCTTGATTTGCAACCCAAGGAAGAACTTGAGTTCACTCATCATGGACATCTCATACTTCTCCGACATGAGCTGTCCAAACTTCTTGCTAAAACGGGGGTTAGTTGAACCAAAGATAATATCATCAACATATATTTGGCACACAAATAGTTCACCATTAACCCTTTTTGTGAACAGCGTTGAGTCTATCTTTCCGATTTCAAACCCTTTTTCAAGAAGAAAGCTAGTTAAGCATTTGTACTAAGCTCTAGGAGCTTGTTTAAGACCATAAAGAGCTTTGTGCAACTTGTAAACATGATTAGGCTTTTTGGGATTCACAAAACTGGGAGGTTGTTTCACAAATACTTCCTCCTCAATTTCACCATTTAGGAAAGCACTTTTGATGTCCATTTGATAGAGAGTAATATCATGATGATTGGCATAAGCAAGAAGAATGCGAATGGACTCAAGTCTAGCAACGGGGGCATAGGTCTCACCATAGTCCATACCTTCGACTTGTGTGTAACCTTGAGCTACGAGACGAGCCTTGTTGCGGATGACTTGTCCATCTTCATCTTGCTTGTTTCGAAACACCCATTTGGTTCCAATGATGTTTTGATCATCGTTGGGCTTCTCTACCAAAGTCCATACCTTGTTTCTCTCGAAGTTGTGTAGTTCTTCGTGCATAGCGTTCACCCAATCCGGGTCTTTAAGTGCTTCTTCTACCTTCATAGGTTCAATACTAGAGATAAATGAGTAATGCTCACAAAAGTTAGCTAAGCGAGTTTTAGAGCGAGTAATTCTCCTGGAGTTGATGTCGTTCATCATTCGTTCCACGGGATGATTCTTCTTGACTCTTGCTCGAACTCGGGATAGCTTTTGTTGATGTTGTGGCTCAGCTTCCTCATCATCTTCATCTTCTTCTTCTTCTTCTTCATTGTTGTTGGTGTTGTCTTGAGGTGGTGGAGAAGGAGGTTGTGGTGGATCTTCTTGTTGCACTTCCTCATCTTGGTGAGTTCCACTTGTGGAGGCCTCCATGTTGCCTTGAGGTTCATCTCTCCGTGAGGTAGGTGGCTCCACATATGTAGATGAGGTACTCTCCTTCACTTCCATGGGACGGATCTTTCCAATAGATAAATCTTGGATAGCTTCCGATGGGTCCTTGTCTCCTACATCAATAGGCATTTGCTCTACTTGCGAGCCATTAGATTCATCAAACTTCACATCTACCGTCTCTTCAACCTTTCGGGTGAAATTATTGTAGACACGGTAGGTGTGGGAGTTTGATCCATAACCAAGGAGAAAGCCTTCATGAGATTTAGGAGCAAATTTAGACCGACGATGCTTATCAAGGATATAGCATTTTGAACCAAAGACACGAAAGTATCCCACTTGGGGTTTGTTACCGGTGAGGAGCTCGTATGATGTCTTGCCGAGGAGCTTATGAAGATAAAGCCTGTTGATAACATGACAAGCTGTCTCGACCGCTTCTCCCCAAAAATGCTTCGGTGTCTTGTATTCATCAAGCATCGTTCTTGCCATCTCTATGAGTGTTCGGTTCTTCCTCTCAACAACTCCATTTTGTTGAGGAGTGTACGTAGCCGAGAACTCGTGTAGAATCCCTTCCTCATCGAGAAAAGAGTCTACATTGGCGTTCTTGAACTCCGTTCCATTGTCACTCCGAACTTTCTTGATCTTCACCTCAAATTGACTTTGGGCCTTTTTGGCAAAGGTCTTGAAGATCCTCTGAACCTGCGATTTATCATCAAGGAAAAATACCCACGTAAATCTGGAATAATCATCAACTATAACTAGACCAAAGGAGTTACCACCAAGGCTTTTGTAAGCATTGGGACCAAAGAGATCCATATGAAGAAGCTCAAGCGGTCTCCTTGTGGTCATGATGTTTTTCACGGGATGACTTCCACCAACTTGTTTTCCTGCTTGACAAGCACTACAAAGTCTATCTTTGTCAAAGAAAACATCTTTAACACCAAGAATATGATCACCTTTGATCAGCTTGTCTAGATTACGCATACCAACATGTCCTAGCCTTCTATGCCATAACCAACCTTTAGAGGATTTAGCAATGAAACAAGCTCTAGGTTGGGCTTTCTTAGTGAAATCAACAATGTATAGATCACCTCTACGGATACCAGTAAAAGCCATGTTTTGATTATCACGACGAAAGACTTGGCAATCTACTTTGGTGAATAGCACATTGAATCCAAAGTCAGCTAATCTAGACACGGAAAGTAAATTGTATCCAAGAGATTCTACAAGCATGACATTTTGAATAGAGCTATCATGAGATATGGCCACCTTACCAAGGCCAAGTACCTTACCCTTGGAGTTGTCTCCAAAAGTCACATACTTGCGTGGACCATCGTTCTTTGCAAGCTCTCGAAACATGTCTTTATCTCCGGTCATGTGATCGGTGCATCCACTATCAAGAATCCACTCTTTTCCGCCGGACATGTAGTCTCTCATATTTGCCATAAGATTGAGACTCTTCATGACCTTGTCTAGCTCGGTGTCCGAATCGGAGTAATCATCATCTTGCTCATGCTCATCATCATATTGACCCATAGATTGTTCATCATCAACACCTAGGTCAATTTGATAAGTACTTGCATTAGTTTGATCAATGTGACAATAATCTTCGGAATGCAATGCAAGAGCATTTCTAATGATAACATTGATAAGACCGGGATCACCCTTCTTTTTCATAAGATCACGAAGCTCAAAGAAGCATTTATCAAAGTTAGGATCATTGGGGTGCAGCTTATCAAATTCAATAGTCTTGTGTAGAATTTCATCAAGACTTCTCAAAGAGTAGTCCGGATAAAGTTCTTCCAAGAATTTCCACATAGCATAGGCGCACTCAAAGTTTGTAACAAGATTAAGCAAGTCATCGGGTAACCCTCTAATGATAAGATTTACAGTTCTAAGGTTACGAAGCAAATCAAGCTCTTCATCCATGGTAGGGTGCAAGGGATCACAAGGAGGCACATAGGGGGTCTCAACATATTTGCACAAATTGTACATTTTAAAGATGCTAAGCATTTCAGACCTCCAAGAGTTATAGAACCTTCCATTGAGAACAGGCACTCTATGGCTAACACTCCCATCCGTAGACACGTCCATCTTCCTCCAATGGTGTGTAAACCAAAGCAATGGAGACCAAAGCTCTGATACCAATTGTAGGATCGAAGAAGGTGAGAGTGTCTAGAGGGGGGGTGATTAGACTACTCGACAAGATAAAAATTATGTCTTTTATCAAGAACAGATTTTGACAGTTTTTGCATAGCACACAAGTCAAGTAGCACACTACACATGCAATTCTAGAGTATGAGCAGCGGAAAGTAAATTGCACGAGTAGTAAAGAGAAGTGGAGAAGATAAAACGCAGTTTGGAGACACGGAGATTTTTGTCGTGGTTCCGATAGGTGGTACTATCGTACATCCACGTTGATGGAGACTTCAACCCACGGAGGGTAACGGCTGCGCGAGTCCACGGAGGGCTCCACCCACGAAGGGTCCACAAAGAAGCAACCTTGTCTATTCCATCATGGCCTACGCCCACGGAGGACTAGCCTTACTCGGGGTAGATCTTCACGAAGTAGGCGATCTCCTTGCCCTTACAAACTTCTTGGTTCAACTCCACATCTCAAAGACGGAGGCTCCCAAGCGACACCTAACCAATCTAGGAGGCACCACCCTCCAAAAGGTAATAGATGTTGTTGATGGTGATGAACTCCTTGCTCTTGTGCTTCAAATGATAATCTCCCCAACACTCAACTCTCCTCACTGATATGGCTGTGCTGGAAGAAAGGTTTGAGTGGAAAGCAACTTGGGAAGGCTAGAAATCAAGTTTCATATGGTAGGAATGGAATGACTTGATCTCAACACAAGGGTAGGTGGTTCTCTTCTCAGAAAGTGTAAGGTAGGAGTGGTGGTACTTTCTGATGGCTCTCCTCACGAATGAAGAGGGGGTGGAGGGGTATATATAGCCTCCACACAAAATCCAACCATTACACACATAATTGAGCAATCTCGGTGAGACCGAAGTGAAAACTCGGTCAGACCGAAAGTTCAAATATAGTGAACGTTGGGATTTTCGGTGGGACCGAAAATACCATCTCGGTGTGTCCGATAGTGCAAAAGATATGAACGTTGGAGTTTTCGGTGGGACCGAGAAAGAAAACTCGGTTGGACCGATTTGAGAAAGGACAAGAACATGCCAATGTCGGTGAGACCGAAAATGCAATCTCGGTGAGACCGATTTGAGCCAAGACAGAAGCTTGACAATCTCGGTAAGACCGAAACAGCAAACTCGGTTATTCCGATAGGATGTCAAATGGTTACAGAAGGTTGGCAGTCCAGTTTCGGTGAGACCGATCTCAAACTCGGAATGACCGATTTTTCTAGGGTTTGGAATATGGCTGAAGTGGTTCATCTCGGTGGGACTGAGTTGGAAGGATCGGTTTGTCCGAGATTACTTATGAGTGTGTATAGTAGTGAAAGTTGCTGATAGTTGAAGGAGACATATCACTAAGCACTTGAGCAACCAGATCATCAACACAACCTCATCCCCTTTTAATAGTATTGGCTTTTCCTATGGACTCAATGTGATCTTGGATCACTAAACCAAAAATGGAGTCTTGAGCTTTTGCCAATGCTTGCCTTAGCACTTTGAGGGGTCCACTTCTTCAGTCATCTTGCCATACCAATGTGATTGGATTTCCTGAAACATACTTGATAAAAGCATTAGTCCAACCACAAAGTATGTTGTCATTAATTACCAAAACCACCCAGGGAGCAAATGTGCTTTCAAGGCAGCAGAGACAGCTTCGAGCCGCACAGGACACGCTCAACGATAGATGGAACGAAGTGCTAGACGCTGAGCAAAAACATGGCTACAATCGCGAAACCAAAGGCTATCCTAAGCGTAAAGTACTGCCCGAATTCGACGAAGAGGACACTGCGCCTTTACCGCCGAAGATTAACACCGCCGATAAGCCAGACCTACCACCTCATGGACGAGACAGAGTGGCTAGCAACGGCGTGCATAAGCCTGCACCCCCAGCCCGTAAAGGAAAGGAGGATGCAACTCAGGTCTGGAAACACGATCTGTGTGAGGACCTGAACAAAAAGGCTGGCAAGACCATATCCATCTACGGATCCAGGGACCGTGCTCCCGCACGGGAAGGCGGCTATCAAGCCAATCACGCCGGTCATATACCAGTTTGGGGTCAAGACCGAACATCACAACCATCGGACATATGCCATGATATAGAAAAATACAGGGGCGCCGCACACCCTCTGTGATTCTCCGATGAGGTGCTGGATCACGACTTTCTAGAAGGGTTTAAACACGTGAACTTCAAGGCGTACGATGGAACGACGGATCCTGCAATATGGATAGAAGACTTCATCCTTCAAATCCACATGGCTCGTGGACATGATCTCCACGCCATTAAATACCTACCCCTCAAGATGAAAGGACCAGCTCGGCACTGGCTAAACAGCCTCCCAAAGAACTCCATTGGGAGTTGGGAAGAACTTAAGGATGCTTTTCGGGTCAATTTTCAAGGGACCTATGTCCGGCCCCCGGATGCTGACGATCTAAGTCACATAATCCAACAACCCGAGGAGTCAGCCCGCCAGCTTTGGAAGCGGTTTCTCACTAAGAAGAACCAAATCATCGACTGTCCGGACGCTGAAGCCTTAGCGGCCTTCAAGCACAGTGTCCGGGACGAATGGCTAGCCAGACACCTCGGAGAGGAAAAGCCGAGGACAATGGCTGCCCTAACTACACTCATGACCCACTTTTGCGCAGGCGAGGACAGCTGGTTAGCTCGTAGCAGCACCAGCGACCCTGCAACATCTGAAGTCAGGGACGGCAATGGAAAGCCATGACGTAAAAAGAACAAATGTCGAAATAAGGCTGGAAGCCCAGATGATACAATGGTAAACGCCAGATTCAGCGGCTCCAGACCCGGTCAACGGAAGAAACCATTTAAAGGCAGCAAAGATGGTCCATCTAGCCTGGACAAAATATTAGATAGGCCCTGCCAAATCCATGGCACCCCAGCGAAACCTGTAAACCATACCGACCGTAATTGTTGGGTCTTCAAGAAGGCCGGCAAGCTCAATGCCGAACACAAGGGAAAGGGACCTCAGAGCGAAGACGAGGATGAACCTCGCCAGCCGAACACAGGGGGACAGAAGAAATTTCCACCGGAGATCAAAACAGTGAACATGATATATGCCACTCATATCCCAAAGAGGGAGCGCAAGCGCACACTCCGAGATGTCTACGCCATCGAGCCTGTTGCCCCCAAATTCAACCCATGGTCGGCCTATCCGATCACCTTCGATCGCAGGGATCATCCGACTAGTATTCGTCATGGGGGTTCGGCTTCCCTAGTGCTCGATCCAATAATCGGTGGATACCATTTCACCCGAGTCCTTATGGACGGCGGCAGCAATCTCAATCTGATATATCAGGACACTGTCCGCAAGATGGGGATCGACCCGTCAAGAATAAAGCGAAGCAGCACGACTTTAAAGGAGTGATATCGGGCGTAGAAGCCCGCTACACAGGCTCTTTACCAATTGAAGTCGTATTCGGCTCTCCTGTTAACTTTCGAAGCAAAGAGTTAATCTTTGACATATCTCCATTCCGAAGTGGCTATCATGCACTACTCGGAAGAACGGCCTTCGCCAGCTTTAATGCAGTCCTGCATTATGCTTATCTAAAGCTTAAAATGCCTGGACCACGTGGCGTCATCACGGTCAATGGAAATATGGAGCGCTCTCTCCATACGGAGGAGGACACTGCGGCCTTAGCAGCCGAAGTCCAAAACGGCCTATTCAAGCCGGACAACCTATCGGTCGCGGGCATAGCTAAACGTATCCGGCATATGCCTCAGTGCGGCAGCTCAGATGAACCTGGGCTAGAATAGCAGCTACGCCCCCATCGACTGCCCCATAAGGTGATAGCATATGTGCCCTGCGTACATAATTATGCCCTCAAAATCCCTTAGGCGACACTGGGGGCACACTTCATACATACAGTCCATAGTTCGGCTCGACCCTATTCGGACTCTAAAATTATCTTTTAAGGTTCACTAAACGAACCAGTCCTATTTATGGCCACACTGGATATCTTTTCTTTTCGAGGTTCCTTTTTTTACAGATGGCCATCACACTCCCCCCCCCCTTCAAGGACACATTACGGAGGAGGAAACGGCGCAGATGTGCAGCAGGGACCCGCGCTAAGGTTTATTTTTAGATTAAGACCCTGTGTAATCTTTTTTATCTTTCTTGTTTTATACCTTTCTGGCATGTAAAATGTCCAAGAAAGTCATCGGCATTATCTGTAAGCTTACGGCTCACCATAATATAAACGGATTTTAGCAGAGCAGCTTGATTCACATTATGTTCGGAGTTTTATTCACTCACCATAAATGTTCTCTCCCCACGTCAGATTGCCACATGTGCCTTGTCAATAGGGTCTATTACGAGGGGCTGTATTCAGCCTGGTATATGTCGAAAAGTCCGAACACCTATAAGGAGTGTTCGGCGTCCTGGATATTTGCCCTATATGCATCAGTTCCGAATCATGTCTTGGGTCAATAGTTGGGTTGCCCGCCTCCTGTGCTTACCCCTACGTTCCCGATTGTTCGGCTAGGGTGTAAAGGGAGAACTACTGCGATTGTACTCCCGGCTAGTCCGGTCAAGTACCTCAGTAGAGAAAGCCGAAAACTGACTGTCATGATAGGCGAGAACCTGGTCTGCAATCTGGTGACTTGGTTTTATAATATGATCGATAGAGATCTACCCTGTGTTATACGAAGGGTTGGTTTTTCACCCAACCGGGTGCAATTGGATACCTTAATTTGGAAATATCATATTCGCACCAGGGGCTAGTACCTAGCCCCACTTGTCAAATTCCTATGGCTAAGTGAAAGTAATAACGCCGCATAGTCAGATTGCCTTGTTCGCTCCTCATACACCTCCTACAGGAACCAAGACGTTGGATAAAGAGTGTATATGCATATGACCGAACACCCCAGTACTATGTACATGGGGGCCGAAGCCGACGATTGGACACTTTCATATTTATATAAACAGACACACGGGAGATAAAAGTCACTCACAATATAATAGCGCAAAAGTTATATACATCGGTTCATAAGCTTAAGTCTTTACAACCGGATACAATTACTCAAAGATAACATCCTTTGAGCACTGGCCTTCTATAAGGCGGGCGCCTTCTATGACGTACTTGAAGTATTTCTCTAGCTTGCGGTTCCCCTTGCCTGCGGGCGGGCCAGCAGTAGCTATATCCTGCGCCCTCATCTTCAACCAGTGCACCTTCAGACGAGCGAAGGCCATCCGAGCACCCTCTATGCAGGTCGAACGCTTATATGCGTCAACCCGCGGACTCGCCTCGACGAGCCACTTCGCCAATCTGAAGTAGCTACTTGGGATTGGATCAGCGGGCCATAGACGGACTATCAAGTCCTTCATGGCCAAACCCGCCATATTGTGCAGCTCGACCAGCTGCTTCATCTGGTCATTGAGGGGCACCGGATGTTTTGGCGCATAGAACTGCGACCAAAACAACTTCTCCGTATCGCTCCCCTCTTGGGCTCGGAAGTATTGGGCGGCGTCCGCACTGCTCCTCGGAAGATCAGCAAATATGCCTGGAGAACTCCATAACCGTGTCAGCCCAAGATACTTCTGCCCTCCGAAGGTGCTCTGTAAGAGAAATGTCTTACCAGATGCTATCTCTCGTGCCTGCTTGATTTCTTCACACGCGCTGCGCGCCTCGCTTCGCGCATCCTGGGCAGCCTTAACTGCCGCAGTAAGCTCGGATGCTTGTTTCGAAGTCTTCTCTTCCAATGCCTCGCATTTGAGAATGACATCTTGGAGCTCAACCTCGACTTCGGACACCCGAGCCTGGTTCTTCTCGCACACGGCCTTTTCGGCCTCTAGTTCGGCAACTGCCTTGTCAGCGATTGCCTTGCTCGCTTTGGCCTCCTCCTTGGCCTTCGCGAGCTCACCCTTAAGGGCCTCGAGCTCAGTGGTACCAACTGTGTAATACAGAATATCAGAAAAGAGTTTATACCAATACTCAATTAACATTATTAGTCTTCTTGACATTTTAATATTGAAATTTTTTGCATAACTTGCATTTCATCTAAATGCTGGTTGATACGGTCGAGGTCCGCGTTGGCAGCAAGAGCTTCCGATTTAGTTTGGCAACCTCTGCATCTCGTACAGTTGCCGTAACTAGAGAAGCATGTTCACATAACAGAGGAATAAACAGTTCAGCTCAATAAGCATGCTATACTATGGATACTTTGTCTGATTCTGTTCAGAATCACACAAAGCATTAGGGGATACTAGCTATATATGTGCATATAAAACAAATAAAAGTTCCATAAAGAACATTACATTGCTTACCTCAAAGCCTGTCAACAGGCTATTGAAGGCTTCATTCAATCCGCCTTTGACGGACTGAATCTTCTTCATCACTGCACCCATCATGGTGCGGTGCTCCTCCATGACGGAAGCACTCTGAAGTGCTCCCTCCAGAGGGTCCGGCACCTCCGGATTGACCCCGGGTGCCGCAGTATCCTCCCCCGCCTTGGGGGTTTGGTATTCAGACCCCGGAGCCGCGCTAGGCTCCAGGTCAGTATTCGGGAGGGCCCCGGATTGTTTGGGCCCCCCGTCTTCGGTCTCCATGGGGACTATTTCCCCATGGTCAGTGGCGGCCGAGGTGTTACCCTCGATCGCCCTGTCACTTGCCCTGCCCCCATCTTCTTGAGCAGAAGACACCCGCTGGGAGGACACTTCGGTGTCCTCGCCGATCACGGGTGATGGAGCTCGGACCAGCGGGTCACTCTCCGTCTCTCCAGGCGCTAGAGAGTTCCCCTCCGACAAGGAGGCGTCAGTGTGTCCTCGGGGAGAACTGTAAGACAGTAGGAGAGAAATACTAAATAAGTATCAAAATGCTAAACAAACAAGGTGCAACAATTAATATATCCGGACAAACTTACGTTTTGGTCGGGGGCTTCTCCCTGGGCTTCACCAGAAAGCTATGTTCGGATGATGAGTTCGAACGAGTAGAGAGGTTCAACCTCCTCCAGGGTGCGGCCGTGCCCGCGTCAGCGGCTTTCTCCCTCTTCGTCTACCTGCCTTGCGCGGGGGGCTCCTCTTCTTCTTCTTCGTCATCATCCTCCTCTTCGGAAGAGAGGATGTTGATCTTCTCTGAATTCTCGTCCGCGGGCGGGGGCCTTCTTTGGCCTCCTTGCTCTTCTTCTTGGGCTTCTTGACCGGCGCCTTCTACAGCGCCGGGACCAGCATCGCCGTCAGTCGAGGCGATTCTGGGTCTTCAGGAAAAGGCACTGGACACTTCATCCGGATTGCCTTCTTTGTCCAACCCTGTATATCACACAAAAACTCCAATTCCTATTATTATTAAATAAGAAAGGGAATATATGTTCGGTGGAATTTTCCATTACCTCTAGGCGGAGAACGCGGTACTATAGCCCGCGTCCTCGGTTTCCTTCGTCCACTCCTTCTGGCTCTTGAAGAGATGCTTCCAGATCTCTTTGTGCATGAAGCCAAAGAGATGCATCAGAGGCCGATCTCCTGCCGGATCGAACTCCCATAGGGAGGAGTCCCGACTTTGGCAAGGAAGGACAAGCTAGGCCAGCATTACCTGGACCACGGTCGAAAGCTGATAGCCCTTGGAAATCACACCGGACACACGGCTCTGGAGTGCCGTCACCTCAACTCGAGACCCCCAGTTCGGACTCTTATCAGTCCAGGAGGTCAACCTCTCCGGGGGTCCTGATCTGAAAGCAGGTTCCGCTGCCCATTTAGCGTCACGGGGTTCAGTGATATAAAACCACTTCTGCTGCCAGACCTTGTTCGTCTCCACGAACGACCCTTTTGGCCAAGTCATTATCATAGCGCCCCCGCACTCCGCGTGCTGCCCGTCCACCACCTTCGGCTTCACGTTGAAGGTTTTAAGCCATAGGCCGAAGTGTGGAGGATGCGGAGGAAAGCTTCACACACCACTATAAAAACGGAGATGTGAAGGATTGAGTTTGGGGCAAGATCATGGAAATCTAGCCCGTAGAAAAACAGCAAACCCCGAACAAAGGGGTGGAGCGGTAATCCTAGTCCCCTAAGAAAGTGTGAGAGAAACATGACTCTCTCACCCGCCTCTAGGACGGGAATCGCCTGGCCCTTGGCGGGAACTCGATGCGCAACATTGGCAGCGAGGTAGCCCGCGCTACGATGATCCCCCACGGTTTTCTCAGTGACCGTGGAGGCCTCCCACTTGCCCATGGCGCCGGATCCAACCATTGCTGGGAAAGGAAGTAGTGGTTGAGGGACGAAGAGCAGCAGGCGTAGGAGATGAGGGTGCTGGGGCTAGGAAGATTGGAGAACTCGAGCTTGAGGAAAGCGTGGGGCTGATGAAAGGGATTGGTATCCTTTTATAACACTCTGAATACAGAACGTCCCCCCCACTTTAGCCATAAACCTCGCCGGTTCCCAAGACGGTCGTGCGTGATGCGCGGTTTTGATGCTCACGTCATATTGATAAGGATCCCACAATAAACGGGCACGAACATTATTCTGATAAGACGTGTCAATGGGGTTGTACCTTGAAACACGAAACTAGGACCCAGTAAAACAGTCTGGTATGTTAATGGGATGGACGTGACGCTTCACCAAAAAGTTGTCAGTAAAGACACAATATTCTTTTTCTTTCAAATACCTTGCCTTCAAGGCAAAGGGTTGTACTAACCATGCAAAGCCGAACACAGTACACTTTTTGCAGAAGATATATTTGGAAGAAGGAACCCGCCTTGCAATACCGAAGACAATACGGCAGCCGAACTCATCGTCATCGAAGACAGGTTTGGGGGCTACTGAGGGAGTCCTGGATTGAGGGGTCCTCGGGTGGCCGGATAACTCTTGGTGGGCCAGACTGGTGGGCTGTGAAGATCATTGTCGAAGATCATCTCTCGTATCTGGATAGGTTTCCTGTATTTGTATAATGGCCGATTTTAGGTTTGGGTGTAATATTTCCTTCCTCTGCAAGATGGTTATTTACAAACCCTAGGCCCCTCCGGTGCATATATAAACAGGAGGGTTTAGTCCGTAGAGGCTAATAGAGAGAATCATAACATCCTCATAGGCTAGACTTTAGGGTTTAGCCATTATGATCTCGAGGTAGATCAACTCTTGTAATCTTATTCATCCATATTAATATAGCAGGAAGTAGGGTATTACCTCGATCGAGAGGGCCTGAACCTGGGTAAACATCGTGTCCCCAGTCTCTTGTTACCATCGATCCTTAGACACATAGTTCGGGACGCCCTACCCGAGATCCGCCGGTTTTGACACCGACACCTGGCATGTCGTCAACGCCACCACGACGCTAGACAACGCCACCATCCTGCATGTATCCGTCCATACGCGCCCGTCGCCGAACCTTCGCAACGCCATGCCATCAGGATCCGCAATCGGCCTTGCGGTAGATGTACACCGCTCCTCCTCTTGTCCCCTCCAGCCATCACGTGCTCCAAAAGATGCCCCCATGAGGGACAACGACAGCAAAGGTACCATCATTGTCTGATTCGATAGACCCAGATCTAGGGTTTCTCCGGAGCATCACGAGTGAGCTGCCTCGACCTGCAACAACGATGCCTTGAGAAGGGAACGAGGTCACAGACGCCGCCATCATTCGCCATGACCGTAGTCGACGCAATTTTCACCGGAAGTCGCGGCCCCATGATACGTCTCCAACGTATCTATAATTTTTGAATCTTCCATGTTATTATATTATCTGTTTTGGATGTTTAATGGGCTTTATTATACACTTTTATAGTATTATTTTTGGGACTAACCTACTAACCCAAGGCCCAGTGCAAATTGTTGTTTTTTTTTCCTATTTCAGTGTTTCGCAGAAAAGGAATATCAAACGGAGTCCAAACAGAATGAAACCTTTGGGAGAGTCGTTTTTAGAACAAATGCAACACAGAAGACTTGGAGTACACGTCAGGGAAGAAACAAGGCGGTCATGAGGAGGGAGGGTGCGCCCAAGGGGGTAGGCGCGCCCCCCACCCTCGTGGGCCCCCTGTTGCTCCACCGACGTGCCTCTTCCTCCTATATATACCCATATACCCTGAAAACATCCGAGAGCACCACGAAACCCTAATTCCACCGCCGCAACCTTCTGTACCTGTTAGGTCCCATCTTGGGGCCTGTTTTGGAGCTCCACCGGAGGGTGAATCGATCACGGAGGGCTTCTACATCAACAACATAGCCTCTCCGATGAGTTGTGAGTAGTTTACCACAGACCTTCGGGTCCATAGTTATTAGCTAGATGGCTTCTTCTCTCTCTTTAGATCTCAATACAAAGTTCTCCTCAATTTCTTGGAGATCTATTCGATGTAATTCTTTTTGCGGTGTGTTTGTCGAGATCCGATGAATTGTGGGTTTATGATCAAGATTATCTATGAACAATATTTGATTCTTCTCTGAATTCTTATATGCATGATTAAAATATCTTTTCAAGTCTCTTCGAATTATCAGTTTGGTTTGGCCTACTAGATTGATAGTTCTTGCAATGGGAGAAGTGCTTAGCTTTGGGTTCAATCTTGTGGTGTCCTTTCCCAGTGACAGCAGGGGCGGCAAGGCACGCATTGTATTGTTGCCATCGAGGATAAAAAGATGGGGTTTACATCATATTGCATGAGTTTATCCCTCTACATCATGTCATCTTTCTTAAGGCGTTACTCTGTTCTTATGAATTTCTCTTGATGTTGATTCTTTGAAACTTAGATCTATCCCACCTAAGCATGATATCAATGAGTCTCTCAAATCCATTAGAATTTCCATTGATGAGGGCAAAGAAAGAACCGCTAGGATGCGCGCAAAAAAAGATTACTTTGTAAGAGTGTGTTCTTCTAGTTTCCATGATAATAAGGATGAAGATCTAAAATTGATTGATGTGTATCCTATTAAATCTTTGTATATAAATATGAATCTTGATAAATATGGGACTGGAGATGAGTCAACTTTAGTTAAAAGGCGTACCAATGATCCAGAGTTTTTAGATCTTGATGCTAAAACTGTTAAAAGTGGGATTGAAGAGGTCAAAACTTTACATAGTAATGAACCCACTATTTTGGATTTCAAGGAATTTAATTATGATAATTGCTCTTTAGTAGATTGTATTTCCTTGTTGCAATCTGTGCTAAATTCTCCGCATGCTTATAGTCAAAATAAAGCTTTTACCAAATACATTGTAGATGCTTTAATGCAATCTTATGAAGAAAAACTTAAATTATAAGTTTCTATCCCTAGAAAACTTTGTGATGAGTGGGAACCTACTATTAAAATTAAGATTATAAATCATGAATGTTATGCTTTGTGTGATTTGGGTGGTAGTGTTTCCACAATTCCTAAAACTTTGTGTGATGTGTTAGGTTTCCATGAACTTGATGATTGTTCTTTAAATTTGCATCTCACGGATTCTACCATTAAGAAACCTATGGGAAGGATTAATGATGTTCTTATTGTTGCAAATAGGAATTATGTGCCCGTAGATTTCATCGTGCTTGATATAGATTGCAATCCTACTTGTCCTATTATTCTTGGTAGACCTTTCCTTAGAACGATTGGTGCAATTATTGATATGAAGGAAGGAAATATTAGATTCCAATTTCCGTTAAGGAAAGGCATGGAACAATTTCCTAGAAATATAATCAAATTACCTTATGAATCTATTATGAGACCCACACATGGATTGCCTACCAAAGATGGCAAAACCTAGATCTATTTTTGTATCATGCCTAGCTAGGGGCGTTAAACGATAGCGCTTGTTGGGAGGCAACCCTATTTTATTTTCTTTGCTTTTACTTCTGTTTAGTAATCAATAACGCATCTAGCTTCTGCTAAGATGCGGTTTTTTGTTTTAATTAGTATTTGTGCCAAGTAGAACCTTTAGGAAGACTTGGGTGAAGTTTTTGCGATCATGCTGTAAAAAACAGAAACTTTTGCGCTCACAAGATTAGCTACCATTTTTTACTACAGAGTGCTTTTAGGTTGATTCTTTTTGCAGATGATTAATAGACAAATTACTCACGTCCACCAATTTATTTCATAATTTTTAGAGTTACAAAAGTATTCAAAAGTTACAGATTGCTACAGACTGTTCTGTTTTTGACAGATTCTGTTTTTCGTGTGTTGTTTGATTATTTCGATGAATCTATGACTAGTATCGGGGGGTGTGAACCATAGAGAATTTGTAATACAGTAGGTTTCACACCAATATAAATAAAGAATGAGTTCAATACAGTACCTTAAAGTGGTGGTTTGTTTTCTTATACTAACGGAGCTCACGAGATTTTCTGTTAAGTTTTGTGTTGTGAAGTTTTCATGTTTTTGGGTAAGGATTTGATGGACTATGGAAAAAAGAGTGGCAAGAGCCTAAGCTTGGGGTTGCCCAAGGCACCCCAAGGTAAAATTCAAGTACAACCAAAAGCCTAAGCTTGGGGGTGCCTTGGGAAGGCATCCCCTCTTTCGTCTTCGTCCATTGGTAACTTTATTTGAGACTATATTTTTATTCACCACATGATATGTGTTTTGCTCGGAGCGTCATGTATGATTTGAGTTTTTGCTTTTTACCACAATCACCCTTGCTGTACACACCTTTTGGGAGAGACACACATGAATGAGAATTTATTAGAATACTCTATGTGCTTTACTTATATCTTTTGAGCTATATAGTTTTGCTCTAGTACTTCACTTATATCCTTTTAGAGCACGGCGGTGGTTTTATTTTATAGAAATTATTGATATCTCATGCTTCACTTATATTATTTTGAGAGTCCTTTATAACATCTAGGTAATTTGCTTTGGTTATAAAATTAGTCCTAATATGATAGGCATCCAAGATGGGTATAATAAAAACTTTCATATAAAGTGCATTGAATACTATGAGAAGTTTGATACTTGATGATTGTTTTGAGATATGAGGATGGTGATATTAGAGTCATGCTAGTGGAGTAATTGTGAATTTGAGGAATACTTGTGTTAAAGTTTGTGATTCTCGTAGCATGCACGTATGGTGAACCGTTATGTGATGAAGTTGGAGCATGATTAATTTACTGATTGTCTTCCTTTGTGTGGAGGTCGGGATCGCGCGATGGTTAACTCCTACCAACCCTTCCCCTAGGAGCATGCGTTTAATGCTTGGTTTTGATAACTTGTAGATTTTTGCAATAAGTATATGATTTCTTTATGACTAATGTTGAGTCCATGGATTATACGCACTCTCACCCTTCCATCATTGCTAGCCTTTCTAGTATCGCGCAACTTTCGCCGATACCATACACCCACCATACACCTTCCTTGAAACAGCCACCATAACTACATATTATGGCATTTCAATAGCCATTCCGAGATATATTGCCATGCAACTTTCCACCATTCCGTTTATTATGACACGCTTCATCATTTTCATATTGCCTTACATGATCATGTAGTTGACGTCGTATTTGTGGCAAGGCCACCATGCATAATTTTGCATACATGTCACTCTTGCTTCATTGCACATCCCGGTACACCGCCGCAGGCATTCACATAGAGTCATATTTTGTTCTAGCATCGAGTTGTAATCTTTGAGTTGTAAGTAAATAAAAGTGTGATGATCTTCATTATTAGGAAAGGATGATGGAGACTATGATTCCCCCACAAGTCGGGATGAGACTCCGGACGAAAATGAAAAAGAAAAGAAAAAGAAAAAAGAGGCCATAAAAAGAAAAAGAAAAAGAGAAAAGGCCCAAAACAAAAAATGAGAGAAAAATAGAGAAGGGGCAATGCTACTATCCATTTTTTCACACTTGTGCTTCAAAGTAGCACCATGATCTTCATGATAGAGAGTCTATTGTTTAGTCACTTTCATATACTAGTGGGAATTTTCGTTATAGAACTTGGCTTGTATATTCCAATGATGGGCTTCCTCAAAATGCCCTAGGTCTTCGTGAGCAAGCAAGTTGGATGCACACCCACTTAGTTTCTTTAGTTGAGCTTTCGTACGCTTATAGCTCTAGTGCATCCGTTGCATGGCAATCCCTACTCACTCACATTGATATCTATTGATGGGCATCTCCATAGCCCATTGATACGCCTAGTTGATGTGAGACTATCTTCCTCCTTTTTTTCTTATCCACAACCACCACTCCGTTCCACCTATAGTGCTATATCCATGGCTCACTCTCATGTATTGCGTGAAAGTTGAAAAGTTTGAAAAATTGGAGTATGAAACAATTGCTTGGCTAAAACTGGGGTTGTGCATGATTTAAATATTTTGTGTGATGAAAATAGAGCATAGCCAGACTATATGATTTTGTAGGGATAACTTTCTTTGGCCATGTTATTTTGAGAGGACATGATTGCTTTGTTGCTTGAAGTATTATTATTCTTATGTCAATACTAAACTTTTGTCTTGAATCTTTTGGATCTGAACATTCATGCCACAATAAAGAAAATTACATTGAGAATTATGTTGGGTAGCATTCCACATCAAAAACTCCGTTTTTATCATTTACTTACTCGAGGACGAGCAAGAATTAAGCTTGGGGATGCTTGATACGTCTCCAACGTATCTATAATTTTGACTATTCCATACTATTATATTATCTATTTTGGATGTTTAATGGGTTTTATTATACACTTTTATAGTATTTTTGGGACTAACCTACTAACCCAAGGCCCAGTGCAAATTGCTGTTTTTTGCCTATTTCAGTGCTTCGCAGAAAAAGAATATCAAACTGGGTCCAAACGGAATAAAACCTTCGCGAGACTCGTTTTTGGAACAAATGCAACACCGAAGACTAGGAGTACACATCAAAGAAGAAACGAGGCGGCCACGAGGGGGGAGGGCGCGCCCAGGGGGTAGGCGCGCCCTCCACCCTCGTGGGCCCCCTGTTGCTCCACCGACGTGCCTCTTCCTCCTATATATACTCATATACCCTAAAAACATCCGAGAGCACCACGAAACCCTAATTCCACTGCCGCAACCTTCTGTACCTGTGAGATCCCATCTTGGGGCCTGTACCGGAGCTCCACCGGAGGGGGAATCGATCACGGAGGGCTTCTACATCAACACAGTAGCCTCTCCGATGAGTTGTGAGTAGTTTACCGCAGACCTTCGGGTCCGTAGTTATTAGCTAGATGGCTTCTTCTCTCTGTTTGGATCTCAATACAAAGTTCTCCTCGATCTTCTTGGAGATCTATTCGATGTAATTCTTTTTGCGGTGTGTTTGTCGAGATCCGATGGATTGTGGGTTTATGATCAAGATTATCTATGAACAATATTTGATTCTTCTCTCAATTCTTATATGCATGATTAAAATATCTTTGCAAGTCTCTTCGAATTATCAGTTTGGTTTGGCCTACTAGATTGATAGTTCTTGCAATGGGAGAAGTGCTTAGCTTTGGGTTCAATCTTGCGGTGTCTTTTCCCAGTGACAGCAGGGGCACCAAGGCACGTATTGTATTGTTGCCATCGAGGATAAAAAGATTGGGTTTACATCATATTGCATGAGTTTATCCCTCTATATCATGTCATCTTTGTTAAGGCATTACTCTGTTCTTATGAACTTAATACTCTAGATGCATGCTGGATAGCGGTCTATGTGTGGAATAATAGTAGTAGATGCAGAATCGTTTCGGTCTACTTGTCACAGATGTGATGGCTATATACATGATCATGCCTAGATATTCTCATAACTATGCGCTTTTCTATCAATAGCTCGACAGTAATTTGTTCACCCACCGTAGAAATCTGCTATCTTGAGAGAAGCCACTAGCGAAACCTATGACCCCCGGGTCTATCTTCTATCATATCAATCTTCCAGCAACTATTTATCTTTACTTTACTTTTACTTTGCAATCTTTACTATCAATCTATACAATAAAAATACCAAAAATATTATCCTACTGTCTCTATCATATCTCACTTTTGCAAGTGGCCGAGAAGGGATTGACAACCCCTTTATCGTGTTGGTTGCAAGGTTCTGATTTGTTTGTGCAGGTACAAGGAACTTGCGTGTAGTTTCCTACTGGATTGATACCTTGGTTCTCAAAAACTAAGGGAAATACTTACGCTACTTTGCTGCACCACCCTTTCCTCTTCAAGGTAAAACCAACGCATGCTCAAGAGGTAGCACCCCCCAATCTCGCAGCTGACTGAAACCATACGGAGCCTCACCGCGAAGACGAAATCCGTCGTCGGCACATCGGCAGGGAGCCGCCAGCCGCCCCCCATTGGTCCCCCCACGCGCCGCCGGTTGGAAAAAATCACGCCGGGCGGACCTGGACGGGACGTCAGATCCACGACTTCTGCCGCCACCCATCTTCGGGAACAGAATCGACCGAGGGGAAGAGCACCATGCCGGCCATGGATCTAGCCGCCGCCGCACAAGCAAGGGGCGCCGCCCTACCTACTGCTCGCGGATCCAACGTCGGAGTCACCCCTGTCGCCTCTGCGAGATCTCGCAGCACACCACCCGCCATAGCGCTTTGGCGTCGGGCCCGCCGCCACCGCGGACTTGGCCGGCGGCAGCGGCGGCACAAGAGAAGACGGGAGGGGTCTGGCGGCGCTAGGGGGGTGACGCGAGGACTCAACAGACCCATACCTTTACACTTCGGTTGAAAAGATGAGGAAATTACCTCTAAAAGAAAATAGGTGGATTACAAGCCTATTATTTTCTCTTTGCCTATTTTATTTATCTTTCTGAAGGAAATGATTTAGTGTAAATGGATTCACATAGCAAAAACAAACAGTCATTATAAGCCTGAAACAAAACTTGCAGCATAATTTGCGCCCAGGTAAGGGAAATGAAGAACCTAAAATTAGTTACTGTATTAAGGGAATTATTCACCAGCGCGACGAGCTGGCGCAGTCGGCCGCTGGATCTGGGGCGGCTCTGCCCAGATCTGGTGGCGCGTTTGCGGCGGTTCTGGATCCGTGGGAGGTTGTTGCTACTTCGACTGGTGGTGGTTCCTCCTCGTCGGTGCCGCGCCAGGCGCAGGCCCAGGGCCCGGTGGCTCCGCCGCGGCAGCCTCCTCGGTCCTTTGCTGCTGGTGAAGCTTCGCACCCTCCCCAGTGCTTCGGTTGCGGCTCCTCCTCTACGCAGGTCAGGGATCGCCGCGGTCCGCCCTCTGGCCCGGGCTCTACTCCCACCGGCCTTGGGGATGGCCTTCTCCCTCCTCCCCCGCCCCCCCCCCCTCCCCGTCATCACTCAGTTGCTTCAAACCCCTCTCCTTCCCTTACTCGCTTCGCTTATCACCGACGGGCCACTTCCAATCCAGATGCACCAACCCCCCTTTTTGTTTGATTTGTCGTTCTGATGGACACCTGACTGTCGACTGTCGCAATCGCACCAAGACTCCCTCCTTCGTGCTTTTTGGGACTGGTCTTCCAGGTTGTTCATTCTTTGCCCTTGACTATGATGTGCCTATGGTGGTGGCTGCTCCATCGCTCTCTAATGCGGATATCATCTCCGTCCACGATCAAAAGATCTCTCCGTAGATCTTGTTGGGTGGTTTGAGGATCTGGGATGAAGGCAGTTGGGATTGGCAAGTGTGCCAGCTTTCGGAGTCTGGGTTTGCGGTGGCGTTCCCCTCAAAGGACTGTCTACAGATGATTGCATCATGCACGAGCTTCACTCTGCCTCTCAACCAGCTGGTTGTTTCTGTTAAGGCGACCACTTGTGGTGTGAAGGTTGTTCGTCCTCTGTCCAAGACTTGGGTGCTAGTTGATGATGTGCCAGTGGGTTTGCAATCGGCTGAATTCATGATGGCATTTGGGACTCCCATTGGCAAACCCGTGGAGGTTGATTCTGAATCTTTGGGGAAAGTTGGCCCGGTGCGTCTCAATATCTGGTGTGTCGATCATGTTTGCGTGCGTGGTTCTGTGGATGTGTTCCCGTCTTCTGAGGGTGTTTGACTGTGGGTTCGGGTCGAAGGTGTTGAAGCTTTATATGCCCCACCTCCGCCTCCTCCTTCCAATTCGGTTGATCCCGATGATGATAAGCAGGGAGATGGATTTGCTGGTGGGCACAACCCAAGTGGTGGTACTGATCCACGTTTCACCCAGTCTGAGTGGGATGGTCTGGAACGTTAGGTGAAGGACATGTTTAAGGACAATGCCTCGGTTGATAAAGCTCAGAAAGATGCGGGTTCCAAGCAGATGATGGATGAAGTCCCTCTCACGAACCGTGCTAGCAAGGGTACCCCGATTTCCACTGTCTGGTCCAACCTTCATGCCCATCCACAGTCGCCTTCTTTTTCTCGGATTGAAGATCTCCCTGTGTCTCCTCCTCGGTCCAACGGGCCTGCATCTAAGAAGAAGAAGAAAACATCGGTCAAAAAGTTTTCAGCTAAGAGCAGGGCTTCCTCTGGTTCCAAGCAATCCATGACAGGCATAGCTCGCCGTCTGGATAAGGATTTGGGGGCTACTTCGGGATCTGGCCAGGATATGGCCTCGCCTGCTGCTTGCTCTTTGATGCTGCGGTCGCCAGCGTCCACGGCGCGCAAGGGACGTCGCATGCGTTCTCTGGTGTGTCTGTGGCGGTGCGGGCTAAGAGGCGTGCTGCGGCCAGTGATCTTCCTGCTTGAGGTACACCAGCCCATTCCCCTCCTCCTCCTTGCCCAATTCGTCTTGTTTTACCTGCTCTTTCGGATGATCATTTCCTACACATCTTGTCGGATGTTGGTGACCCTGGGTTTGGTTCTCCGTCCCGTTTTCTCTCTGTCATTAGGGCGAATGAAGTTGCCCAAGCAGCTATTGCCAAGGCCAAGGAGGTCGCGGCCTCTGCTGGTGATGTTGCTGCCCAGGGGCTGGTGGGGGATAATGGTGCGGCAGACGGTTGTGGCCAGTCGCCTCCCCCCTACCCAAGTGAAGAGGGGCCCGGCCAAGCGTTCTAAAACCTGTTTAGCCCCTTGCAGGTCTAGTCTCCGCATTAAAAATATTTCTTATAAATGAAAGCCTTGTTCTGGAACATTAGAGGTTTCGCTGCTAGGGGGCGTTGAGACTAGATTCGTGATTTGGTTTGCGGGGATAACATTGATATTTTAGGATTCGTGGAAACTTTTAAAGAATCCTTATCTCCTTCTGAATTATCTGCGGTTGCAGGCAAGGACATATTTGACTCGCATTTTCTTCTTGCCTCGGGCCACTCTGGGGGTATTCTGATTGGGTCTAAACGGGACGTGTTTGACTTTATTACTTTTGATGATGCTGTATTTTGGGCTAGTGTGGTGGTTCATCACTGATAACTAAATACTTTACGGGAATGTCTAGTGGTTTATGGCCTGCTGATCATTCACTTACTTCTATTTTTCTTGATGAGCTTTATTATAAGATCAAGTTTTGCAATATTCCATTATTGATTGGTGGTGACTTCAATCTCTTGTGCTCCCCGGCTGACAAAAATAATCTCAATTTCTCTTGGCCCCTTGCCGATGCCTTTAATGATTTCATTAGCAATTGTGTGATTCGTGAACTCCCTAGGGTCCTGGTTCACTTGGTCCAATCATCAGACTAATCATGTCCGGTCGGTGCTGGACCGGGTTTTTGTCTGCGACAGATGGGACTCCCTTTTTCATAGTGCCTCTTTGAAAGCTAGACCTACGGTTCGGTCTGACCATGTTCCTTTGGTGGTTGACGCGGGCCTCAATCCTACTCTGACCACTTCCCGTTTTCAATTTTATGCCTCTTGGCTCCTTGTGGAAGGGTTTAGTGATATGCTCGCCACCAAGATCTCTACTTTTCTTAATACTCCCCGCCGGTCCTTTGGCCCCATGGATGGCTGGCACAAGTGTGCATATGAGTTGCGCCAGTTCTTAAGAGGTTGGTCCCATAATAGGGCAGCTGAACAGTGCAAAGAGAAAGATGCCCTTGAATCTCAACTCCGGGCCTTGGACCATTCTGTGGATCTATCTGGGCTCTCTGCTTCCCAATGGTTTGTCCGTTATTCCTTGGAAGATGCCTTGATGCAGTTGCATCAGCAGGCGGAAATATATTGGCGCCAGCGTGGTTCCCTTAACTGGACCTTGAAAGGTGATGCAATGACGGCCTATTTCTTTGCGATTGCTAATAGCAGAAGACGGAGGTGCTTCATTGATAGCCTTATCATTGACGGTGTCAGGACTTCAGATCAATCCATCATCATGAACCATATAGTTAGGTTTTTCTCTTCTCTTCTAGGTGCGAAACAAGATTATGGCCTTTCCTTCTCCTCTGGCATTTGAGATAATGGTAGTAAGATTTCTTCCGCTGAAAACGTGGACCTAATGGTCCCTCTATCTGATGAGGAAATTTGGAACATGATTAGCTCGGCCAACATGAACGCTGCCTCGGGGCGTGATGGTTTTTTTATCCCCTTCTTCAAAAAATTGTGGCCACAGCTACGAGGGCTCGTTTGTAAGATCTTCCAAGGGTTTTGTGTGGGGACGGTGGACATTTCTTGACTTAATTATGCTGTCATTACTCTCATTCCTAAAGTCAAAGGAGCTGAATTGATCTAGCAATTTCATCCTATTGCTCTTGTCAATAATTTTGCTAAATTCCCTGCGAAAGGGTTCGCTGCTCGCCTCTCCCCCATTGCTCATCGAACCATCAGCCCTTTTCAATCTGCCTTTATTAAAGGTCGATTCATTCTGGATGGGATCCTTTGTTTACATGAAATAGTGCATGACCTCAAAACTCATAAGTCTAAAGCCGTGATCCTAAAGCTTGATTTTGAGAAGGCATACGACTTGGTGAGCTGGCCCTTTTTGAGAAAAGTTCTTCTGGCTAAAGGGTTTGATGGATCCTTTGTCCACGGAATCATGCTGATGGTCTCGGGGGGGGGGGGCACACTTCCATATCTGTGAATGGCCAGATTAGTAAGTTTTTTGTCGATGGTAGGGGCCTAAGGCAAGGTGATCCTGCTTCTCCCATCTTGTTTAATTTCGTAGCGGACGCCTTATCTCGTATTATATCCAGAGCAGCTAATCATGGGCATATTTCCCTAGTTATCTCACATCTTATTCCTGAAGGGGTTACTCATTTACAGTATGCGGATGACACCATCGTAATGGTTGACTTAAATGACTCTGGCCTTGCTAATCTCAAATTCATCCTCCTATGCCTCGAAGCCATGTCGGGCCTTAAAATTAATTTTGCGAAGAGTGAGGTTATTGTCATCGGTGTGGATGATAATGAAGCCTTAGGGGTGGCCCGTCTTCTTAACTGTAAGCTTGGGTCCTTTCGTTTCAAGTATTTGGATCTCCCCATCTCCCCGGATGTTCTTCATGCGAAGGAATTTGCCCCGGTGGTAACCAAGGTGGGCAACAAGGTCTTGCCCTGGCGTGGCAGATACAATACCAACGCGGGCAAAGTGGCACTAATTAATGCTTGTTTGACTTCCCTTCCCATGTTCCTGATGGGCTTTTACCTACTCTCGGGAGGGACTCACGCAGGCTTTGATAAGCACAGTGGGGCTTTTTATTGGAACGCTGCTCGTAATCGTCGCAAATATCGCTTCGTTAAGTGGAAGCTAATGTGTCGACCCAAAAACCGTGGAGGGTTGGGTATTATTAACACTACCATCATGAACCAATGCCTTATGGTTAAATGGTGGTGGAAAATTATGAGTGGTGGGTCTCAGTCCTTATGGTTTTATATTCTTAAGGCTAAGTATTTTCCCCTATCTAGCCCGATGTTTGCCAGTTCGCGTGGTGGTTCTCAATTTTGGAAGGCCTTGGTGAAAGTGAGGCCCTTTTTCCAAGCTCACGTTAAGTTTGTAGTGGGGGATGGCTCTTCCATTGGATTTTGGCTTGATTGGTGGTGTGGAGATTCACCTCTCTCCGTGACGTTCCCCACCTTATTCTCGTACTACCCTGATCCGGATATCTCTATCGCGGAGCTGGCTGCTAATGGGTGGGACCTGGCCTTTCGCCGCTCCCTTTCACCTGAAGAGTTCGAAGATTGTCAATGTCTTACTGCCTTCTTCCCCACGCTCTCGACGAATATGGATTCGGTGATCTAGTCGCACACTACTTCTGGTCGTTTCTCAGTTAAATCGCTTTATTCTAAGCTTATTGGTGGCACCCCTACTAACAAATTCTATCAGGTCTGGAAGGCCCGGATCCCTCCTAAAGTTAAAATTTTCTTATGGCAAGCTTTCAGGGTGTAACACCCCATATGTGATACCTTCCATATATGGCAATAAAGCTTTCGTCAATTTGATCCTTGTCTTTTCCTTGGGGGTTATTGTCATTTATGCATTCTTTTGTTATTGCATTGTCATTTTATTTTATTCTCCTTATGCATCCATGCATTGCTTCATCATCACTTGTGGCATCATGTTCATCTTAGCATTCTTTTACTTGCATATGTGGTGATCCTTGTCCTAGCATGCAAAGTGAGTGCATCTTGTTTGCATGTTGGTGGTGATAGAGACCTTGGCCATGCTAAACCCTAAACCCCCTCTTCCTTTTTGCAACACTCTTCTCCTTCCTTCTTTTCTTTCCTTTCTTTAATCAATTTTGCAAGTGACTTAGCCTCTTCTTTTAATGTTCATCTCCTCCCCACTTCCTTGCTGCCTTGACATGAGTCACATTGCAAAGCCTTGCCCCAATTTGAATTGATTTGGTTAGGTTCAAAAATGACAAAAGTTTGAACCATATTCAAACTTGTTTTATTTTTCTACCTCTAAAAATGCCCAAGTCATTTTTATAAAATAGGGCATAAATCCAGGAGCATGGGGATATTTTATTTATCTCCTAATTCCTTTTCCTTGAGCATGTGCTTTTTCTTTTATTTTCTATCTGAGGAAAATGGAAAAAGAAAAAGAGAGCAGCGCGCCCAATAGCAGCAGCATAGCCACCAAGCCCAGCAGCAGCGTCGCGGCCCAGCCAGCTCCTCCACGCGCGCAGCCCACCAGCGCACAGTCGCGCCGTCTCCCTCCCTCGTGTCGGGCCCGCATGTCAGCGTCTCCCCCCTCGACGCTCACCTGCCTCACAGTCGCGCCGTCTCCCTCCTCTGCCTTCAGAGCGCGACGCCGTGAGCTCGACCTCACGAACGTCGAGGCCAGCCGTCGCCGCACCCCCCTTTTTAACCCGCAGCGCCCCTTAGGGTTTCCCCGTCTCTGCCGCCACCCGAAAGGGGTCTTCTCCCCTGCCCCTTCTCCTACCCCGAGCGCTTCAGAGAGCACGTCCGCGTCGCCGGCGATCCTCCGGTCGGGTCCAGCCACCGGCGTCGTGTCCTGCTGCTTCCTCGTCATCGACTACTTCCTCTCCATCACGGATCGGATGCCACCTCACCTTTGCATCGACATGAGCGACATATTCTTCCTCCTCTACTTCCTGCGTCGCCTCGGCCAGAGATCGCGCCGAAGTTCTGAGCTTGCCTGCGTCGTCGTAGCCTCGTCGTCGACCTCTTCTTCCTGTCGCATGTATATGAGGTATACCCAGCTCCCCTCCTGCTCCTTCCCGTCATCCTTAGCGCGCTAGCAGCATCGTCGGAGCCATGTCTTCCCCGTACTCTCGGTGATCCGGTGGGAACTGAATTTTTTCACTGTCGTGCGGTGACAGTAGGTGTCGTAGGCCCTCGTGCTACGCCACTCTGGTTCTTCCCGTTCGTCCACGTCGCCAACGCCCGAGCGCAAGCTCGTGGAGCACCTGCGCTGGCCTCCGTCTTCCGCACGCGCGTCTGCATCCTTCAAGCCGCTGCCTCGCCATGGCCGAGCCGAGCGCGAGCTCGTGCTCGAGTCTCTGCACACGCGCATAGCACCCCCGCAACCTCGCCTGAGCTCCGCACCCTCGCCGGTGCTCCTCTGCTCCGGTGGCCGCCGTTGTCGCTCGCCGCCAACGGGTCTTCTTTGTTGCAGGCAGGCGAGGACCTGCACTTGTTGCAGATTACCTCAAGAGGAGGCAGGATCCCTCTCTGTCAGAAACACTCGCCTAGCCCAGTGGCTTGGCTCTTTATCAGTTAACCTTGAGGTCGCGGATTCGATCCCGTCGGGGGCAGTGGGATTATTCCCCCCATTTTTGTTTTTCCTGTGTCGCTGACAGGTCGGCCCCACCTGTCATCCTCTCTGCGTTGTTCTACCCACACGCGCACCCAACATGCCATGTTGGATTCCCCTGGGTCCACCAGTCAGTGTCTCTGTCGAGATCCAGTCTGGGTCAGTTTGTCTTTTCCTTTTGTTTTGTTTTTCTTTTCTGTTTTTGTTTTGGTTATTCTTTTATGCATTTTCTTTGCATATTTAATATAAGTTAGAATATGCATCTGATGAAAACAAGTTATATATGAAAATTGCTTAGTTTTTCATGTAGAATATTAATATGCAGTTTGTTGCCATGTTTAAAACATTTAAAATGCTGTTTGAATTAATTTGTGTTTAAAATATGCTTAAACTTGTAAAAAATCATAACTAAATATCTACAACTCCAATTTTGACAAACTTTATATGCATTTGGGGTGGAAAAATGTCTAGATTAATGTGGTGATGTTACTTTGCATGTTTAACAACTTTAAAATATGTCTATCTCAGTTCTGTCCTAAATGTATTTATATGATTATGGGAGTTTCTAGAAATTGTTGTTCGTTCTTTCTGGCCCACTTAAATTGCTACCATGTTGCTGTTAGTCCTAGATGCACCCCTTGCCATGTTAAACAAACTTTAAAACTTGTTGCGTGCTTGTATAAATAATCTACATAACCACTTCTGGCCATGTTAGTTTTGTTCCTTTTGCTTGTGATCCACATGTGTTGTGATCTTGTTATTGCCATGTTACTTGTGCACTCTTCTTGTTCCTAGGAGTTGCATTATGTCCTACCCATGTCCATATGCATCATATTCATGCATCATGTGTTTGAGCATTGCATAACGATTGATTGTCGTTCCGATGTTTGCATTGTTGTGTTGGTTAGAGCCCGGTGATGATTCGTAGTTCGAGGTTCCTTTCGAGGCTGAGTTTGAGGAGCAAGGTTACGATCCCTCCGTGGAATCAACAGGCAAGATGACCATTCCCATATATCACTTCTATCTTTGCCTATGCTAGATATCTCGTTCTTTAGTTGTTGCCTCGATGCCTATTTCTGTTTGTCAGCCCTCCTATTGTTGCCATGAAACTCTCTAACCACCTTCCTAGCAAACCGTTGTTTGGCTAAGTACGCATCGCTCAGCCCCTCTCATAGCGTTGTTAGTTGCAGGTGAAGTTTTGAAGATTTTCACCGTGATGAAGTTGTTGTTGGGATAGAACAATATATAATATCTGTTAAACTACTTCACCTATATATTGGTAATGGGTGGATGCTACCTCTTGAGCTTGCGTTGTATTCCCTCGAAGAGGAAAGGGAGATGCAGCACAGTAGCGTAAGTATTTCCCTCAGTTTTTGAGAACGAAGGTATCAATCCAGTA
Organism: Secale cereale; assembly: GCA_902687465.1. NCBI lineage: Eukaryota > Viridiplantae > Streptophyta > Magnoliopsida > Poales > Poaceae > Secale > Secale cereale. The sequence goes on from LR738712.1 coordinate 175,097,942, forward strand.
GGAGACCACGCCCGAGTCCCTCGCACCTGCACAAACAAATAAGAACTTCGCAGCCAACGTGATAAGGGGTTGTCAATCCCTTTACGGTCACTTACGAGAGTGAGATCTGATAGAGATGATAGTTTATATTTTTGGTATTTTTGGTTTAATAAAACAGAAAATAAAAACAGTAAAAGTAAAGTAGATGTAGATTGATATGTTGAGAATAGACCCGGGGGCCATAGTTTTCTCTAGTGGCTTCTCTCATGATAGCGATATTCTACGGCGGGTAATAAAATTATTGTCGAGCAATTGATAGAAAAGCGAATAATTATGAGACTATCTAGGCTTGATCGTTGTATATAGGCATCACGTCCGAGACAAGTAGACCGACTCCTGTCTGCATCTACCACTATTACTCCACACATCGACCGCTATCCAGCATGCATCTAGTGTATTGAGTTCATACGAACAGAGTAACGCTTTAAGCAAGATGACAAGATGTAGAGGGATAAACTCAAGCAATATGATGTAAACCCCATCATTTTATCCTTGATGGCAACAATACAATACATGCCTTGCTGCCCCTACTGTCACTGGGAAAGGACACCGCAAGATTGAATCCAAAGCCAAGCACTCCTCCCATTGCAAGAATTATAGATCTAGTAGACCAAACCAAACCAATAATTTGAAGAGACTTGCAAGGATATTATGAGCACACATAAAAAGTTCAGAGAAGAACCAAATATCTTTCATAGATACCCTTGATCATAAACTCTCAATTCATCGGATCTCGACAAACACACCGCAAAAAGAGATTACATCGAATAGATTTCCTCGAAGACCAAGGAGAACTTTGTATTGAGATCCAGAGAGAGAAGAAGCCATCTAGGTACTAGCTATGGTCCCGAAGGTTTGTGGTAAACTACTCACAACTCATGGTGAGGGCGATGATGATAATGATGAAGGCCTCCGTGATGGATCCCCCTCCGGTGGAGCTCCGGAACAGGCTCCAAGATGGGATCTCCACAGGAACAGAAGCTACGGTGGTGGAATTAGGGTTTTCTCTCTGTGTATGGAGTTTCTGGGGTACGTGGACTTATATAGGAAGAAGGAGGGCATCGGGGGCCACATGAGGAGGCCTTGAGGCAGGGGGCGCGCCCTGGGAAGGCC
>LR738712.1:175099179-175146893 GCA_902687465.1 Secale cereale
CCCCCCCCACCCTCGAGGGCCACCTCTCTGTCCCCTGACTTGGTCCTCAAGCTCCGCGTGCGTGATTTTCTCCAAAAATATCTCTCGCGAAGGTTTCATTCCGTTTCGACTCCGTTTGATATTCCTTTTCTGCAAAACCCTGAAATAGGCAAAAAAACAGCAATCTGGACTGGGCCTTTGGGTTAGTAGGTTAGTCCCAAAAATGATATAAAAGTGAATGATAAAGCCCATTAAACATCCAAGACTTCATAAATAATAGCATGGAACAATAAAAAATTATAGATACGTTGGAGACGTATCAAGCATCCCCAAGCTTAATTCCTTCTCGTCCTCGAGTAGGTAAATGATAAAGAAAGAATTTTTGATGTGGAATGCTAACCAATATAGTGTTTCAATGTAATTCTCTTAATTCTGGCATGAATGTTCAGATCTGAAAGATTCAAGATAAAATTCTATATTGACATAAGAAATAACAATACTTCAAGCAATACTAACAAAGCAATCATGTCTTCTCAAAATACCATGGCTAAAGAAAGTTATCCCTACAAAATCATATAGTCTGGCTATGCTCCCTCTTCATCACACAAAATATTCTTATCATGCACAACCCCGATTTCAGCCAAGCATTTGTTTTCATACTCTATCTTTTCAAACATTTCAACTTTCACGCAATACATGAGCGTGAGCCATGGATATAGCATTGTGGGTGGAATAGAGGTGGTTGTGGAGAAGAAAAAAAGGAGGGAGATAGTCTCACACCGACTAGGCGTATCAACGGGCTATGAAGATGCCCATCAATAGATATCAATGTGAGTGAGTAGGGATTACCATGCAACGGATGCACTAGAGCTAAATATGAATGAAAGCTCAACAAAAGAAACTAGTGGGTGTGCATCCAACTTGCTTGCTCACGAAGAACTAGGGCATTTGAGGAAGCCCATCGTTGGAATATACAAGCCAAGTTCTATAATGAAAATTCCCACTAGTATATGAAGGTGACTAAGCATGAGACTCTCTACAATGAAGAACATGGTGCTACTTTGAAGCACGCGTGTGGAAAAAGATAGTAGAAATTGTCCCTTTTTCTTTTCTTTTCTTTTTTTTCCTTTTTTTTGGGCCTTTCTTTTTTCTTTGGCCTTTCTCTTTTTTTCCTTTTTTTGCGGAGGGGCTTTATAGATTTAGCCTTTACTCCCATGGGACAATGCTCTAATAATGATGATCATCACACTTTCCTTACAACTCGATATTACAACTCGATACTACAACAACAAAGTATGACTCTATATGAATGCCTCCGATAGTGTACCGGTATGTGCAATGAAACAAGAGTGACATGTATGAAAAATTATGCATGGTGGCTTTGCCACAAATACGATGTCAACTACATGATCATGCATGTCAATATGACAATATGATGCGTGTCATATGAACGGAACGGTGGAAAGTTGCATGGCAATATATCTCGGAATGGCTAAGGAAATGCCATGATAGGTAGGTATGGTGGCTGTTTTGAGGAACAATATGGTGGCTGTTTTGAGGAAGGATATATAGTGGGTTTATGGCACCGGCGAAAGTTGCGCGGTACAAGAGAGGCTAGCAATGGTGGAAGGGTGAGAGTGCGTATAATCCATGCACTCAACATTAGTCATAAGAACTCATATACTTATTGCAAAAATTTACGAGTCATCAAAACAAAGCAATCAACGCATGCTCCTAGGGGGGAGGTTGGTAGGAGTTAACCATCGCGCGCCCCTGACCTCCACACAAAGGTTGGCACTCTACAAATACCTCATGCTCTAACTTCGTCACATAGCAGTTCACCATACGTGCATGATACGTGAATCACTAACCTTAACACAAGTATTTCTGAATTTCATAATAACTCGACTAGCATGACTCTAGTATCACTATCCTCATGTCTCAAAACAATTATCAAGCATCCAACATCTCATTCTATTCAATGCACTTGGTGTGAATTTTTTTTACTACATTGACATTGGATGTTTATCATGTGAAGACTAGTTTATTTAGCCTAAACACTTTACCATGTTGTTTTAATAGACTCTCAAATATATATAAGTGAAGCATGAGAGTTCAACAATTTCTACAAAATATTACCACCGCCGTGCTTTAAAAGATATAAGTGAAGCGCTAGAGCAAAAACTATTCAACTCAAAAGGTATAAGTGAAGCACATAGAGTGTTATAATAATTTCTAGGCCGTATTTAACTCTCTCAAATAGGTGTGTCCAGCAAGGATGATTCTGAAAAACAAACAAGCAAAGACTCAAATTATACAAGACGCTCCAAGTAAAACACATAACATGTTGCGAATAAAAATATAGCTCCAAGTATAGTTACCGATGGATGAAGACGAAAGAGGGGATGCCTTCCCGGGGCATCCCCAAGATTAGGCTTTTGATTATCTTGAATTTACTTGGGGTGCCATGGGTATCCCAAGCTTAGTCCTTTGCTACTCCTTGTTCCATAGTCCATCAAAGCAATACTCAAAACTTGAAAACTTCACAACACAAAACTTAGACAAAAATTCTCGTGAGCTCCATTAGTATGAGAAAGCAAACCACTACTCAAAGGTACAGCAATGAATTAATTCTTTGTTCATATTGGTGTTAAACCTACTGTACTCCAACTTCTCTATGGTTCATATCCTCCAATACTACTCATAGATGCATCGGAATAAGCAAACAACACACGAAAAACAGAATCTGTCAAAGACAGAACAGTCTGTAGTAATCTGTAGGGTTCGCCTACTTCTGGAACTCCAAAAAATTCAAACTAAACAGTTAAATTTTCGCAATTTGTCTACCAATCAGCAGCAAAAAGAATCAACTAAAAAGCACGCTCCGGTAAAATCCAACGACTACTTTAGTGAGCGCTAACGATTCTGTTTTTCATAGCAAGATCATATAAACTTCACACAAGTCTTCCCAAAGGTTCTACTTGGCACAAACACTAAACAAAACATGAAACCACATCTAATCAGAGGCTAGATGCAATATTTATTCCCTAACAGCAAAAAAAACAAAAACATAAAATTGGGTTGCCTCCCAACAAGCGCTATCGTTTTACGCCCCTAGCTAGGCACGATTTTAGTGATGCTCTCATGAAAGACAAGATTTGAAGCACAAGAAGAGCATCATAAAACATGTGAAAATCACATATAAGTCTAACATACTTCCTATGCATTGGCATCTTATAGGAAAACAAATTACCAACACAAGCAAGATCTAGCATATGCAAGGAAGGAGAAAGAAACAATAGCAATCTCAACATAACGAGAGGTAATTTAGTAACATGAAGATTTCTATGATGATATTTTCCTCTCTCATAATAATTGCATGAAGGATCATAGGCAAATTCAACAATATAGCTATCTGTGACGCCTGAAGACCGACATCCCAGAAGATTCCAGAAGATTTCAGATGTTCCGGGATCTCCCGTGTGTTTCTTTTGTGCTTGTGTTATTTATTTTGCATTGCATCATGTCATCATGCCATCATGTCTTTAATTTTGCATCTCAACCTAAATAAATTGTGTGGACCTTCGGTCCATTTAAATCGAGGGAAGTGTGACTTCTCTTTAAAACATATCATCCCAATATTATTAGGGAGCTATAATAAATATTCCATTCGTTGGAATTCACCGTAACACACTTGCACAATTTCCCCATGCCTTCTCTTTCGCATTCCTTGCCTCAAACCTTGTCAATGTTTACTTTCCGTCGTATCGGGGTTCTTCCAAAAACCCTCCTTCTATTTTAATTAAATTCCGTACATTTTGTATGAGTCCAGAGATTTAACACCGTGTTTAAATCTCTTCCCTAACCTTTTCTTTTCTTCCCTTTTCTTCTTCTTTCTTTTCGGTTTTAAAAAAACAGTTAAGAGAAGGGAGAGCCCTGCCGCAGCAGAGGCCCAGCGGCCCATCTCTCCTCACTCCAAGCCGCACCTCTCCTCCCTGGCCCAACTCCTCCTCCAGCCCGCTCCCACTCCACCGAACCCTAGCGCTAACTGAGCCACTCCCCTCGCTCCTTCCCTCAGCGCCGCAGCCATCTCCCTCTTCCTTCGATCCCCCGCCGGCCAGCACCGCAACCGCGCCAGAGCTTCCTCCATGGCCCGTGGCTCTCCCTCGCCGCTCTCCCTCGCCAGGAGCAGCCTCCAGGCCGCCGGCCGGATCCCACGGCCGCGTCGCCGTACTGCTGCCTCCTCGACCCCAGGGCCGCCCCAAGCACGACGCCCTGCCTCGAGGCTTCGTCCCTCCGCGCCAGGGATCCCGTCCGCGCCCTCCGTGCACCTCGGCTCTGCTCCGTCCCCAGCTCGCCATGGTCGCCGTGCTGCCCCTTTTGTTTTTGCTCCTGTGTTGCTCTTTTGTTGTGTTGCCGTGCTGCTGTTTTGACAGAGGACCCGAGTACAACTTCATAACGACGAACCGTGTATGAGACCGACGCCGAGTACTCCTCCGATGACAAGCACATCTACGAACGTGAACGCCTACACGACGACCGACTCGACAAGTACCACTACTTCCACTACCGTCGCCGGAAACGCAAAGTACCACGACTACTCGGAGACCCCAAGTACCACTACCGTCGCCCCGTGTACCTCTACGGAACGTGTACGACTCCAAGACGAGAACGACTACATGTGACGGGAACGCCAAGTACCTCTCCGAACGGGATGTGAACGACTACACGTGTACCTCTACGTGAACAACTACTTCCTCTTCGGAAACGTGAACCACTACTTCCTCTACGACTCGCGAGAACGACTCCTTCCTCTACGATCTCGAACCGTCCCGAAACGAGTGTTTCGAAGGTATAACCCGAGACGATGACCCGTGTGATGCTTGCTTGTGTTGTATGAAATATCTCCCTTGTGTGCTCCGTGCCCGTTGTGCCGTTTCATCTTTTGTCATGTTCCTCGGTTGCCTCGTCACCGACTCGTGGGAACCCAGTAACGGGATCGCCCCACCTTTCATCTTGTTTGGCTCGCTCACGCCATCTTTCCTTTTGCACCGGACTCTCAACGAGATACCGGAACCGATATGTTGCCGTGGCATCATTTTCGGAATTGTTGCCGTGGCACCTTTTTCCTTCCACCACGGTGACGATGCTTCATATCATCTTCTTGTTAACCTTCTAATAAAATTGCATAAACTTGATCATGTCATCCGCATCATATTAACAACACTAAAATGTTTAATTGTTGTTTGCTTATAATTACTAGACATGCTCATGGGGATTTTCCGGAATTTGTTGTTGTTATTTCCGGCCTCATTTAAATTGTCTAAATAGTGTAGTTTTATTATGCTTCACCTCTCGCCAAGTTAAAAACATTTAATCTTGCCTTGTAAATAAACGAGAGTCAACTAAATAAATAAAATGTGGTGTTTCGTCAATATGCAACTCGTTGCATATTGAGCTCCACTTAACTTGTAGTTTTGTTTGTGCACTTTGCCATGTCATGCATATTTAAACCGGACATGCATCATACTTGGATGTGCATCGTATGCCATGTTTATGCTTGTGTGTTTACCGTGTTGTTTGCTTCTTTCCGGTTGCTTCTCTTGTTAGCTTCGGTTTCGTTCCGGAGTTGTGAGGATTCTCTCGTCTGCGTTGCTCCGTCTTCTTCATGGATCCGTTCTTCTTCCTTGTGGATTCCCAGGCAAGATGACCGAACCCGGATACCATTACTATCTTTGCCTATTGCTAGAGTATCGCTCTATAGTATTGCCTCGATGCCCATGTTTTCCTGTCAGCCTCCTATTGTAACCATGATCCTGTCTAACCACCCTACCCATGCAAACCATTGATTGGCTATACGTTGGCTTCGCTCAGCCCTTCTTATAGCATTGCTAGTTGCAGGTGAAGATTGAAGATGCTTGCTTCATGTTGAAGTTGTTGGGTTATATCACACTATATAAATGCTTAAAATGAAATCATCTATATACTGGCAAGGGTGGAAGGCTAAGCCTTTTGCTTGGTGTTTTGTTCCACTCATGCTGTTAGGAACCGTATAAACTGGTGTTATGTTCCTTGATTATGCGTTCCTAATACGGTTGGGGTGTATGGGACCCCCTTGATAAACCGCTAAGTGCTAAGTCTTTTCCAGCAAGTCCCAACTTTGGTACTATTCGCCTAATAACTAATAAAACTTGCATAGGGTCTTGCAAACCCTCTTTTATTTTAATTCAACAACCCCGGGCCAGTGCTCCACATGAGTGTTGGTCCGAACTGGGGGTTACGCGGGGCCACCTCGAGGAAACTCAAGGTTTGGTAAAAACCTGTGGGATCACCCATCTCGTCGTGTCCTGAGACTTAGATACGCGCGGCTACTATTAGGGTGTCGACACGCCGGGAGGATTTGCTGGATTAGCCTTACCTTAGTTCGGTATATCTTGAGCACGGGATTCCGAGAATACTCGGGTCTTCCCACTTTGGAGTTGCGACTCCGCGGATCGTGGGCTTGTAATGGTTCAAGTTGGAACACCCCTGCAGGGTTTTGAACTTTCGAAAGCCGTGCCCGCGGTTATGTGGCAGATGGGAGCTTGTTAATATCCGGTTGTAGAAAACTTGACACAATGTTCCAATACACTACCAGCGTGTGTACTGTGACTGTCAATTTCCGAATAGGGATTCGGGAGTTGAACACGGTGGGGTTATGTTTGACCGGCTTTAGTTAGGATCACTTCGTGATCACCTCTCGACCGAGGCACTTCTCTTCTCGCTCTCTTTTACGTAAGTTAGTGCTAGTTGCTGCTGCAGACTCTTGTTGTTCCTTCACCTCTTGTTCTTTCTTCAGCCTTGTTCCACACCCAAGGCTTAAATAGTCATGTTACCCGGGAACGGGATTGCTGAGTCCTCTGTGGCTCACAGTTACTTCACCACACCAGATGCAGGTTCAGCCGAGTTTGATGCAAGAGCTGGTTCAAGTACTTCACTGGGAGCTCGATCAGAGTTTGGCCGTATGCTTGTTACGTTTCGGCGATCAGTAGTGGTTCTTCTACTAGGATTCGATCCTGACCTGTGGCTTTATGTTGTTTTGGTATCTTTCTTTTGGATCTTCACCCGTAGTCGGGTTGTGATGTTTTGAATGATGATTTGTTTATGTAATGTATTTTGTGAAGTGGCGAGTGTAAGCCAACTATCTCCTTTTTGCAATTTAATCCCTCTTTTACATGAGTCGTGCAAAGATACCAAGCTTGAGATCATTCTAGGATGGGCTTATACCTTTAAGTCGTGCCTCGACACGTAGGAGGTTTAGTCCCATCCTGGGCATTACAAGTTGGTATTCAGAGCCTTCTCCGACCTAGAAGCCCCCACTGATTGATCAAATCGTTGACGGTTGAGTCTAGGCACACACTTGAAAATGTTTTGAGTCCTATATTTATATCGGAGAGTAGGATTTCTTTGCTTCTCATCCCCTTTCACTCTGGTGAGGACTCCTGACGACTACTCTTGCCTCTTCTACTTTCAAAATTGCACCAAATTTGTTTTAGGATCTCGCGAGTATTGTTTGGATTGTTTCGATGTCTTTGTGACGAGAACATTGTTCTCGATGCCTCCTGTCATTAGGGGTTGTGGCAGTGTCCCGGGGAGTTGAGCTCCGAGGTGTTGTCGTCACAAATCCATCGCGGCAGTACTAGAATACTTAAGACGGCCGACATCGAAAACTCTCCTATGCGGTTAGTGGCAAGATAACCCCGACATCACCCAGTACTGGGGAGGTAGTTCGGGAGTATTGCCATAGCTTGTATAGTGGATGCGTTTCGAAGGTCCGAGGTAAACAGTTTCCGAGAACAACTGGTTATGTGTTGAAGGATGGATACAGCTGGATGTAGGTTTAGAGTTGATTGCGCGGTGCTTCCCCTGTATCCCCAACACCTGATTGCATAACTAGAAACTTTCGGAAATTAATAGGTGGGTTCATCTAGTAGTTCTAGGCATTCTTCCAACGAGTGCATGATATGAAGTTCGGGGTTCTACATTGAGTGAAGTGGTTTTATGGACTTGTTCTGATCGGGAGTTGCATCTTAAAGGGTCCTTGGCTATGCTGATCCGGGGATTGCAAAACCCTTTTGTAACACGTTCCATGAGCTTTCAGCACGAAGATGTCGAACGAAACTTCTATCTTGTATTTGTTCTATCTGTTCCTTGTTCCTTTTATTTACCTTTTTGTTCTCCAAGTGGCTTCTCGACAAGCTGATGTACCTGCGGAACTCATTCGTTCAATTCTCTGCGGATAGATATGTTGCAACATAATCTTCTTCATAAATATCTATCCTTTGTTCTTGTTTTGATTCTGGTATTCGAGTTGCTTCGATGTCAAATGTTGATTCCATACCCTTCCTAATTGGTGTTCTCATATTTCTATGGGAGTGCTAGTCCTTCTTGATCATCAAGATGGTCATGTTAAATTCTTTTCAACCGGTGTGCCTTCTCTTCAAGTTACTCCATTCAGACGTCATTGAGTAATCTGACGATTTGTCTGTTTCATTCATCCCAAGTTGTCTTTGTTTTCCCACCCTCCCTCCCTTCTCTTTATGGAGCTGGAATTCTTAATGAAGTATCCGTTTTATTCATGGGATGTTTCTTCATTCTTTTCCTCAATGTTCTTATCGGGTGATTTATCGTGAAGATGCTCAAGAGCTTCAAGTTCATCATTCTTTTGTTCTCAATTCTGCCGGTGGACGTAATTCAAGATTTCGGTGTTGATCTTATACTTTTTCTCATTTCACAATGCTTTCTTATTCCGGTGCACCAATTAATCATTCTCCTCTTGCTATTCATATCCGGAGTGCTGAAGATTCATAATTCCATTCTTAATCAGTTCAAGCTATTTTTTGAGGATTGCTATCTTATTCAAGCCATTTAATTCAACCGGTGCAACATCTCTTAAGCAATCTTTTTCAACGGTGATTTCTTTGAGTGGGCCCTAACCCACAGGTCTTTTCCCGGGATCTTACCTGACTCTTCTCTTTTTTTCCTGGAGTTATACTCAAATTCTTTCCAAAGTGTGACATAAGAATGATCCCCATCAGTCACATGCCTTCCCCAAGATCGCTTTCAAATTCTTTTCATCGTTGGTTCAACCTTTTTAATTCTTCATTCCGGAGTGCTCAACAATTCCTATGGCACTTCTCGTCTTCATCCTCAACATTTGGAGACCGGAGAAGAGTTTCTCTTAAATTTTGACCCGTTCTCAAGATTCGTGGTTCTAGCTTCATGCCATCCTCATTATTGTTCCGTTTGTGAGGAATTCTTTTTATACCCATCCGAAGCATTTCATGAATTCTTTTCTTTGTGATCCTCCGAAGGCCATCATTTCAGAATATTTCTTCGTTCTCTGTTTGCAACATCGTCCTCCAACTATTCCTCATCGATGCCTCTCCGTTCGTCTCCTTATTCTTACGGTGGTTCTTTCAAGTTTACCCTTCCGTTGTTATCGTTTTAATTCATTCGTTCTTTTCACAATCCTACCGGTGGTTTGTTGAAGATTTATCCAAGCTTGTGCGAGTTCTCTCTTAATCCTTTCCAACGAGAATAAGTAGTTTGCCAAATCCTTTGGTTGTCATCAATTTAAATTGGTGAAGGAGATGCATGACATAATTCTTATTCTTATTCCTTCAAGGTGATTTAATTCTTTTGTCTGGAGCTTGTTCATCATATCATATTCTCGGTTCTAAATTGTCCATCTTGTTTTCCGGAGCTCCAAGTTATTTCAATTATCATTTCAAGCTCCATCTAATTCATCGCTGACCTTGAATCTTATTCTTTTCATCTTTCGCTTCTCATGCTTTCATTACCGGAGTTCTCAGGGTGGTTCATCATCATTTAATTCATCCTCGAAGTTTTCATCAAGATTCTTGTTGGAGCTCAAGCATTCTTCAGCATGCTTTCCAAGTGCAATTCCTTCTACCTTATTGTTTGAGATAGTGTTATGTCATTCTTGACAATTCCTTCATGTTTCATGATTCACGAGTTATCAAGAACGAGATATTTAAACCATCATTTTGTTTGTTCAGGAAATCTTTTCAACCCTTCAATTTATTCGTTGGAGTAATCTTGGGTTGTATTACACCTATAAGCTTTCCCTAAGGATTGTTGCTATTATGGTGCTTATAAATGACCCAGTTTCTTCATTTATCCTCCCGGTGAGATAAGTTTTTCATCTCCTTGTTGATCTCAATCCAATTAAATGTTCTCGTCAGTGGCTGGTTATCACCTCTTAATTTTGAGATGTTTTCCATAAGCCCACATGAACCTCATTCGTTTCGTTGTTGATTTTCCATCAACCACGTTCAACACTTCTTCGTAAGGATGCTCTTTCAATTCATTTTGGGAGAAGTTGTCTTTTTCTTCTCCATTCTTTCTTTCATTGATTTACATGCTATTCTTTCATTCCGGAGGCTTTGTGATGTTGATCTCTCCAAACCATCATCTCGTTTTTATCGAGATCATATTTTCCCTTGCTTATTATTTATCCGGAGTGTTGTATTCTTCATTCAAGTTCCCTCATCTTATCAAGTTTTTGCCGCTCTTTTCAACCGGAGTGCTGTCTGAGTCTTTCTTACCCCTTGTGCCATTCTTTCAATTGTTTCAGAGGCAGTATGCTGTTGAATTCATCAAGTATCATTCCATCTCCTCAAGTTCTTGTTCATTTCCTTCCATTTTCAACCGAAGTGCTGCCCGAATTCTGTCATTCTTATTCCTTGGCTATACCATTGCGGTTTCTTATTCTTTTCGTTCGTAAGCTCTTGTTTCATGTCTTTCAACCTACAAGGTTCTTGTTATGTTCCTTGTTCCTCTTTTCTAACGGAGTATTTTCATATTCGTTCATCTCTGCTGTATTCTTCTTTCATTTTGGTCAACCTCTCAAGGTTCTTTGGTTTCACTCGTCTGTCAAAGAAGCAACTTTGTTTTATCTCCTCCTCTTCCGTTTTACCCGGTGCTATCTCTAGGATCTCGGGTCGAGATCCTCTATTAGTGTGGGAGAGTTGTGACGCCTGAAGACCGACGTCCCAGAAGATTCCAGAAGATTCCAGATGTTCCGGGATCTCCCGTGTGTTTCTTTTGTGCTTGTGTTATTTATTTTGCATTGCATCATGTCATCATGCCATCATGTCTTTAATTTTGCATCTAAATAAATTGTGTGGACCTTCGGTCCATTTAAATCGAGGGAAGTGTGACTTCTCTTTAAAACATATCATCCCAATATTATTAGGGAGCTATAATAAATATTCCATTCGTTGGAATTCACCGTAACACACTTGCACAATTTCCCCATGCCTTCTCTTTCGCATTCCTTGCCTCAAACCTTGTCAATGTTTATTTTCCGTCGTATCGGGGTTCTTCCAAAAACCCTCCTTCTATTTTAATTAAATTCCGTACATTTTGTATGAGTCCAGAGATTTACCTCCGTGTTTAAATCTCTTCCCTAACCTTTTCTTTTCTTCCCTTTTCTTCTTCTTTCTTTTCTGTTTTAAAAAAACAGTTAAGAGAAGGGAGAGCCCAGCCGCAGCAGAGGCCCAGCGGCCCGTCTCTCCTCACTCCAAGCCGCACCTCTCCTCCCTGGCCCAACTCCTCCTCCATCCCACTCCCACTCCACCGAACCCTAGCGCTAACTGAGCCACTCCCCTCGCTCCTTCCCTCGGCGCCGCAGCCATCTCCCTCTTCCTTCGATCCCCCCCCCCGAGCTCGATCCTTCGATCTCTCGCCCCAGTCTCACTCTTCCCTCGTCAGACCGAGGCACCCCGTGCCCGCTCTCTTCTTACCTCGGCCGAGCCTCTTCCTCCCACGCGCCAGGCCGCCCCAAGCCCGAGCGCCTCCTTCCTTCCACCTACGGGCGCCATTCCACGCGACCGCACGAGCTCCCGCGCCGCCTCCTCATCTCGCGCGCCTCGGCCCTCCAGGCCGCCCCGCCGGCCAGCACCGCAACCGCGCCAGAGCTTCCTCCCTGGCCCGTGGCTCTCCCTCGCCGCTCTCCCTCGCCAGGAGCAGCCTCCAGGCCGCCGGCCAGATCCCACGGCCGCGTCGCCGTCCTGCTGCCTCCTCGACCCCAGGGCCGCCCCAAGCACGACGCCCTGCCTCGAGGCTTCGTCCCTCCGCGCCAGGGATCCCGTCCGCGCCCTCCGTGCACCTCGGCTCTGCTCCGTCCCCAGCTCGCCATGGTCGCCGTGCTGCCCCTTTTGTTTTTGCTCCTGTGTTTCTCTTTTGTTGTGTTGCCGTGCTGCTGTTTTGACAAAGGACGCGAGTACAACTTCATAACGACGAACCGTGTACGAGACCGACGCCGAGTACTCCTCCGATGACAAGCACATCTACGAACGTGAACGCCTACACGACGACCGACTCGACAAGTACCACTACTTCCACTACCGTCGCCGGAAACGCCAAGTACCACGACTACTCGGAGACCCCAAGTACCACTACCGTCGCCCCGTGTACCTCTACGGAACGTGTACGACTCCGAGACGAGAACGACTACACGTGACGGGAACGCCAAGTACCTCTCCGAACGGGATGTGAACGACTACACGTGTACCTCTACGTGAACAACTACTTCCTCTTCGGAAACTTGAACCACTACTTCCTCTACGACTCGCGAGAATGACTCCTTCCTCTACGATCTCGAACCGTCCCGAAACGAGTGTTTCGAAGGTATAACCCGAGACGATGACCCGTGTGATGCTTGCTTGTGTTGTATGAAATGTCTACCTTGTGTGCTCCGTGCCCGTTGTGCCGTTTCATCTTTTGTCATGTTCCTCGTGGGAACCCAGTAACGGGATCGCCCCACCTTTCATCTTGTTTGGCTCACTCACGCCATCTTTCCTTTTGCACCGGACTCTCAACGAGATACCGGAACCGATATGTTGACATGGCATCATTTTCGGAATTGTTGCCGTGGCACCTTTTTCCTTCCACCACGGTGACAATGCTTCATATCATCTTCTTGTTAACCTTCTAATAAAATTGCATAAACTTGATCATGTCATCCGCATCATATTAACAACACTAAAATGTTTAATTGTTGTTTGCTTATAATTACTAAACATGCTCATGGGGATTTTCCGGAATTTGTTGTTGTTATTTCCGGCCTCATTTAAATTGTCTAAATAGTGTAGTTTTATTATGCTTCACCTCTTGCCATGTTAAAAACATTTAATCTTGCCTTGTAAATAAACGAGAGTCAACTAAATAAATAAAATGTGGTGTTTCGTCAATATGCAACTCGTTGCATATTGAGCTCCACTTAACTTGTAGTTTTGTTTGTGCACTTTGCCATGTCATGCATATTTAAACCGGACATGCATCATACTTGGATGTGCATCGTATGCCATGTTTATGCTTGTGTGTTTACCGTGTTGTTTGCTTCTTTCCGGTTGCTTCTCTTGTTAGCTTCGGTTTCGTTCCGGAGTTGTGAGGATTCTCTCGTCTGCGTTGCTCCGTCTTCTTCATGGATCCGTTCTTCTTCCTTGTGGATTCCCAGGCAAGATGACCGAACCCGGATACCATTACTATCTTTGCCTATTGCTAGAGTATCGCTCTATAGTATTGCCTCGATGCCCATGTTTTCCTGTCAGCCTCCTATTGTAACCATGATCCTATCTAACCACCCTACCCATGCAAACCATTGATTGGCTATACGTAGGCTTCGCTCAACCCTTCTTATAGCATTGCTAGTTGCAGGTGAAGATTGAAGATGCTTGCTTCATGTTGAAGTTGTTGGGTTATATCACACTATATAAATGCTTAAAATGAAATCATCTACATACTGGCAAGGGTGGAAGGCTAAGCCTTTTGCTTGGTGTTTTGTTCCACTCATGCCGTTAGGAACCGTATAAACCGGTGTTATGTTCCTTGATTATGCGTTCCTAACATGGTTGGGGTGTATGGGACCCCCTTGATAAACCGCTAAGTGCTAAGTCTTTTCCAGCAAGTCCCAACTTTGGTACTATTCGCCTAATAACTAATAAAACTTGCATAGGGTCTTGCAAACCCTCTTTTATTTTAATTCAACAACCCCGGGCCAATGCTCCACATGAGTGTTGGTCCGAACTGGGGGTTACGCGGGGCCACCTCGAGGAAACTCAAGGTTTGGTAAAAACCTGTGGGATCACCCATCCGGTCGTGTCCTGAGACTTAGATACGCGCGGCTACTATTAGGGTGTCGACACGCCGGGAGGATTTGCTGGATTAGCCTTACCTTAGTTCGGTATATCTTGAGCACGGGATTCCGAGAATACTCGGGTCTTCCCACTTTGGAGTTGCGACTCTGCGGATCGTGGGCTTGTAATGGGTCAAGTTGGAACACCCCTGCAGGGTTTTGAACTTTCGAAAGCCGTGCCCGCGGTTATGTGGCAGATGGGAGCTTGTTAATATCCGGTTGTAGAAAACTTGACACAATGTTCCAATACACTACCAGCGTGTGTACCGTGACTGTCAATTTCCGAATAGGGATTCGGGAGTTGAACACGGTGGGGTTATGTTTGACCGGCTTTAGTTAGGATCACTTCGTGATCACCTCTGACCGAGGCACTTCTCTTCTCGCTCTCTTTTACGTAAGTTAGTGCTAGTTGCTGCTGCAACCTCTTGTTGTTCCTTCACCTCTTGTTCTTTCTTCAGCCTTGTTCCACACCCAAGGCTTAAATAGTCATGTTACCCGGGAACGGGATTGCTGAGTCCTCTGTGGCTCAAAGTTACTTCACCACACCAGATGCAGGTTCAGCCGAGTTTGATGCAAGAGCTGGTTCAAGTACTTCACTGGGAGCTCGATCAGAGTTTGGCCGTATGCTTGTTACGTTTCGGCGATCAGTAGTGGTTCTTCTACTAGGATTCGATCCTGACCTGTGGCTTTATGTTGTTTTGGTATCTTTCTTTTGGATCTTCACCCGTAGTCGGGTTGTGATGTTTTGAATGATGATTTGTTTATGTAATGTATTGTGTGAAGTGGCGAGTGTAAGCCAACTATCTCCTTTTTGCAATTTAATCCCTCTTTTACATGAGTCGTGCAAGGATACCAAACTTGAGATCATTCTAGGATGGGCTTATACCTTTAAGTCGTGCCTCGACACGTAGGAGGTTTAGTCCCATCCTGGGCATTACACTATCACATAACATATTCTCAACACGATCCACATGCATGCAAAGTTGACACTCCTCCAAAATAGTGGTATCAACATTAACTAAAGTCATGATCTTTCCAAACCCACTTTTATAAAAAAAACATAAGATTTATCAATATCTAAAGTAGTGGGATCAAAAGTTGACACTCTTTCAAATCCACTTTCAATGTTATGGCAAACATTATTATCAATATCATATTCAGATGGGGTTCAAATAAATTTTCAAGATCATAAGAAGAATCACCCCAATCATGATCATTGCAACAAGTAGTGGTCATAGCAATACTGGCATCCCCAAGCTTAGGGTTTTGCATATCATTAGCACAATTTACATCAATAGAATTTACAATAACATCATTGCAATCATGCTTTTTATTTAACAAGCTATCATGAATCACTTTTTCTTTTAACAATTCCTCACAATTTTTAGATTCATAAATTTCAAGCAAAACCCCATAAAGGTAATCTAGTGCACGCAGCTCACTAGCAATAGGTTCAACATGATGGGATCTCTTAAAGAGATTAGCAAGTGGATGAGGATCAATACTTTAGCAAGCGAAGATGCAAGCTAGTTGAGGGCATATAGCAACACAAGCAAACGAGAGGCAAGTGAACGGTAAACACACGGCGGAAGAAGGGCAAATAAAACGGCAAGGGTGAAGTGGGGGAGAGGAAAACGAGAGGCAAATAAATGTAATGCAAAGGATAAGGTTTTGTGATAGGTACTTGGTATATGACTTTTGCGTAAGCCTCCCCGGCAACGCCGCCAGAAATTCTTCTTGCTACCTCTTGAGCTTGCGTTGTATTTCCTCGAAGAGGAAAGGGAGATGCAGCACAGTAGCGTAAGTATTTCCCTCAATTTTTGAGAACCAAGGTATCAATCCAGTAGGAGACCACGCGTGAGTCCCTCGCACCTACGCAAACAAATAAGAACTTCGCAGCCAACGCGATAAGGGGTTGTCAATCCCTTTACAGTCACTTACGAGAGTGAGATCTGATAGAGATGATAGTTTATATTTTTGGTATTTTTGGTTTAACAAAATAATAAATAAAAACGGTAAAAGTAAAGTAGATGTGGATCGATATGTTGAGAATAGCCCGGGGGCCATAGTTTTCTCTAGTGGCTTCTCTCATGATAGGGATATTCTACGGCGGGTAGTCAAATTACTGTCGAGCAATTGATAGAAAAGCGAATTATTATGAGACTATCTAGGCATGATCATTGTATATAGGCATCACGTCCGAGACAAGTAGTCCGACTCCTGCCTGCATCTACTACTATTACTCCACACATCGACCGCTATCTAGCATGCATCTAGTGTATTGAGTTCATACGAACAGAGTAACGCTCTAAGCAAGATGACAAGATGTAGATGGATAAACTCAAGCAATATGATGTAAACCCCATCTTTTTATCCTCGATGGCAACAATACAATACGTGCCTTGCTGCCCCTACTGTCACTGGGAAAGGACACCGCAAGATTGAACCCAAAGCCAAGCACTCCTCCCATTGCAAGAACTATAGATCTAGTAGGCCAAACCAAACCAATAATTCGAAGAGACTTGCAAGGATATTATGAGCACACATAAAAAGTTCAGAGAAGAACCAAATATCTTTCATAGATAACCTTGATCATAAACTCTCAATTCATCGGATCTTGACAAACACACCGCAAAAAGAGATTACATCAAATAGATCTCCTTGAAGACCGAGGAGAACTTTGTATTGAGATCCAGAGAGAGAGAAGAAGCCATCTAGATACTAGTTATGGACCCCGAAGGTCTGTGGTAAACTACTCACAACTCATGGTGAGGGCGATGATGATGATGATGATGATGATGATGAAGGCCTCCGTGATGGATCCCCCTTCGGTGGAGCTCCGGAACAGGCTCCAAGATGGGATCTCCATGGGAACAGAAGCTATGGCGATGGAATTAGGGTTTTCTCTCTATGTATGGAGTTTCTCGGGTACGTGGACTTATATAGGAAGAAGGAGGGCACCGGGGGCAACACGAGGAGGCCTCGAGGCAGGGGGGCGCGCCTCCCACCCTCGAGGGCCACCTCTTTGTCCCTTGACTTGGTCCTCAAGCTCCGCGTGCGTGATTTTCTCCAAAAATATCTCTCGCGAAGGTTTCATTCCGTTTGGACTATGTTTGATATTCCTTTTCTGCAAAACCCTGAAATAGGCAAAAACAGCAATCTGGACTGGGCCTTTGGGTTAGTAGGTTAGTCCCAAAAATAATATAAAAGTGAATGATAAAGCCAATTAAACATCCAAGACTTCATAAATAATAGCATGGAACAATAAAAAATTATAGATACGTTGGAGACGTATCAGTGGAAGGCTAAGCATTTCTGCTTGGTGTTTTGTTCCACTCATGCCACCCTAGTAACCGATAAACCTTTGTTATGTTCCTTGATTTTGCGTTCCTAGAACGGTTGGGGTTTATGGGCCCCCCTTGATAATTCGCTCTGTTTAAAGATTTCCCAGCAAGGCCCAACATTGGTTTTACATTTGCCTAATAACTAAAACTTGCATAGGGCGTTGCTAACCCGAGTTCTTAATTAACAACCCATACCAGTGCTCCTCATGAGTGTTGGTCCAAACTGGGGTTCTACGGGGCCGCCTTGGGGAAACCCGAGGTATCTGGTATAACCTATAGAATCACCCATCCGGTCGTGGCCTGAGACGAGATACGCGCGGCTACTATCAGGGTGTCGGCACGCCGGGAGGTCTTGCTGGATTAGTTTTACCTTTGTCGAAATATCTTGAGCACGGGATTCCGAGAATACTCGGGTCTTCCCACTTTGGAGTTGCGACTCCACGGATTGTGAGATTGTGATGGGCTAAGTTGGGACACCCCTGTAGGGTTTGATCTTTCGAAAGCCATGACCATGGTTATGTGGCAGATGGGAATTTGTTAATATCCGGTTGTAGATAACTTGACACCTTATTCATGAATACACTACCTGTTGAGTAACCGTGATGGTCTCTTTCCGAAGGGCTTCGGGAAGTGAACACTGTGGGGTTATGATTGATCGTGAGTAGTTAGGATCACTTCTTGATCAACTTGGCGATCGTTGGCACTTGTTCTCTCTTCTCTCTCAAACTCGTAAGCTAGTGCTTACTGCTTGCTACAACCCTTGTTTATAGCCTTTCCACACCTAAGGCTTTGGTAGTTTTGATACCCGGGAACGGGATTGCTGAGTCCTCTGTGGCTCACAGATTCAACACACACCAGATGCAGGTACCGTCGAGAACTATGCAGGAGATGGTTCAGAACTTCACTGGGAGTTTGATGAAGAGCGTGGACGTTACTATGTGTCTTATCCCGATGATCAGTAGTGGTTCTTACTAGGAGGATCCGGGCTTGTGATATTTATGGTATCTTTCTCGTTTCGATTTCGTTCGTAGTCGGACCATGATGTTCTTTGGATGATGTATGCTATTGTATTCATTGTGTGATGTGGCGAGTGTAAGCCAACTATCATTTTACAATTTCATCCCTGAATTTTACATAAGATGTGCAAAGATACAATACTTGAGATCATTCTATTATGTGTTTATGTCCTTAAGTCGTGCCTCCACACGTGGGGGACATAGCCGCATACTGGGCATTACAAGTTGGTATTCAGAGCCTTCTCCGACCTAGGAGCCCCCCTGATTGATCGAATCCCTGACGGTTGAGTCTAGGCACACACACAAATGTTTTCAGTCCTATATATATATCGGAGAGTAGGATTTCTTTTTACTCCTCATCCCCTTCATTGCTCTGGTGAGGACTCCTGACGTTGTTCTATCTCCTCTACTCTCAAAATTCACTAAAACAAATTAGGATCACGCGAGTATTGTTTGGATTGTTCCGATATCTTTGTGACGAGAACATTGTTCTCGATGCCTCCTGTCAATTAGGGGTTGTGGCAATGTCCCGGGGAGTTGAGCTCCGATGTGTTGTCGTCACAAATGTATCGTAGCGGTTCTAGAATACTTAAGACGGCCGACATCGAAAACTCTTCTATGCATGTCTGGTGGTGAGATAACCCCGACGTCCCCCAGTACTGGGGAGATAGTTCGGGAGTATTGACACAGCTAGTATAGCGGATGCGTTTCGAAGGTCCGAGGTAAACAGTTTTCGAGGATGACTGGTTATGTGTTGATGGATGGATACAGCTGGATGTAGGTTAGAGTTGAGTGTGCGGTGCTTCCCCTGTATCCCCAAAACCAGATTGCATAACCGGAAAGCTTCAGGAATTAATAGGTGGGTTTTCAAGTAGCTCGTAGGCATTCTTCCAACGAGTGCATGGTATGAGGTTTGGGGTGCAACATCGAGTGAAGAGGTTTCATGGGTGTTGTTCCAATTGGGAGTTGCATCTTAAAGGGTCCTTAGCTATGCTGATCCGGGGATTGTAACACCCTTTGTAACATGTACCATGGGGCATTCAGCACGAACATGTGAGACGAAACTTCTATCATGTATTTGTTCCATCTGCGCCTTGTTGTTTTTATTTTATCTTTTGTTCTCCCAAGTGGCTTCTCGACAAGATTGTTGTACCATTAAACTGTGGAATTCATTCGTTCATTTTTGTTCGAATGTTCATTGTGGAGAATTATGTTGCAAATATCTAGTCGTTGATTCAGCTTACCTGTTTTACATCAATGGCTAACGGTTGTCATCATATTCAGGATGGCTCCTAAGAAGGTTCCCAACCCTAACCAAGAGGGTGAAGAAGAGCGTCCTCCTAAACGTCCTCCTTCCCCTCCTCCTCCGTCTGAGGCATGGAGAGCAATTATGCAAGCAACCAACTAGAACACTCAGATGCTCATGCAGATGATGCAGAATTTTCAAGCCAACCAAGCAAATCAAGGCAATCATGGGAACCAAGGCCAAGGCAATCTATTCAATCAACCTCACTTTGCGACACTGAACCAATTCCTGGCAAACCAACCAAAGTCTTTCAGTTACTGTGTGGACCCGCTAGATGCTGAAGATTGGATCACAGACATCAAAAAGCACTTTGAATGCAGTAATGTGAGGCCTAAGGATTATGTCAAGTTTGCCACTTTCCAACTCAAAGATCAAGCTGCTGATTGGTGGCAATAGTACAAAGACTCCAGGGGTGATCGTGAGATCTCGTGGACTGACTTCTGCAAAGATTTCCGTTCCCATCACACTGCAGCCAGTGTCATTGAAGGCATGCGTGAGCAATTCCGCAACCTGAAGCAAGGCACTATGTCCGTCTATCAATACAATGTCAAGTTCCAGAATCTTGCCCGTTGTGCGAAGCAAGACATCCCCGATGCCAGAGCAAGATATATCAGTTTCGATGTAGTCTGAAAGATGAACTCCAACCTGCTCTCACCTTGTTCGAGCCGGACGAATTTGACCAATTCTACAACTTGGCTCTCAAGCAAGAGGCAGCTCAGCTCAAGAGTGAAGCTTCCAAAAAGAGGATCAGAGATGTTGTTCACTCCTCCTCTTCCTCTCAAGTGGTTGCCAAGCAGTAGAAGTTCTGGCTACCGCCTCCTCCAGTGCGCCGTCCTCCAAACAACAACAAGCACTCAGGTGGTCATGGATTCTCCCACCCACCCAACCCAAGCAATCAATCCAAGCCTCAGTTCCAAGCTTCAAGATCAAGTGGTCCTTATCATCGGACTCTTTCAGAAGTTACTTGCAACAAGTGTGGCCAGAAGGGTCACTATGCAAACAAGTGTACTCAAAGGCGCCTTCCGCCTCCTCCACCTGTCAGCAATGCTATTGTCAAGCACAATCCCAAGGTTGCAAGAGTGAACCTGATGAAGGCAGCTCAAGCAGAGAATTCTTCTGATGTGATAATTGGTAATCTTCAAATTAACTCTATTCCTGCAAAAGTCTTGTTTGATTCAGGTGCATCACATTCTTTCATATCAAGACCTTTTGCATTGTCACATGATATGCCATTGCAAGTTTTGCCTAGTCCTATGTCCGTGCTTTCTCCGGGTTTGCTAATGAACTCCAACAACTTCATTCCGGATATATCTATTCATATGGGTGATTACAGTTTTCTGGTTTCACCGGTTGTTCTCGGCAACTACGACATTGATATTATTCTTGGGATGGATTGGCTCTCCAAGCATGAAGCAAGCATTGATTGTCCAAACAAGGAGGTTAAGCTAACTCATCCTAACGAAGATGTGATTATCTTCGCAGCTCAAGATAACACAATCAGGCTATTCTCTCTCAATGACAAGGGCGAGATTAATGCCATTTCTCAGATTCCGGTGGTTCGTGAATATGAGGATGTATTCCCTGAAGAGCTTCCAGGCATGTCTCCCCACTGTCAAGTTGAATTCGTCATTGAACTTGAACCCGGTACCGAGCCAGCATGTCGGCGTCCGTACAAGCTTTCTCTTAATGAGTTGAAGGAGCTCAAGAAACAACTCGACGAGCAAGAACGTATGGGTCTAATCAGGCCTAGTACTTCTCCTTGGGGTTGTGGTGTTCTATTTGTCAAGAAGAAGGATGGCACGGAACGCCTTTGCGTTGATTACCGGCCATTGAACAAGAATACAATAAAGAATAAGTACCCGCTCCCCAATATCAATGAATTGTTCGAGCAGCTTAAAGGAGCAAAGGTGTTCTCGAAGCTCGATCTCCGGATGGGTTACCATCAGATTCGTACCCGTGAAGAGGATATTCCTAAGACCGCATTCAGAACGAGTTTTGGCTCCTATGAACACATGGTCATGTCTTTCGGCCTTGCAAATGCTCCACCCACCTTCTCTCGGATGATGCACTTCATATTCAACCCCTACACCAATGAATTCGTTCTCGTATATCTAGATGATATCTTGGTATTCTCCAAGAATGAAGATGACCATGCCAAGCACCTCCGTTTGGTCCTTGACAGGCTCCGTGAACACAAGTTCTGTGCGAAATTCTCCAAATGTGAATTCTGGCTGGATAAAGTCCTCTATTTTGGCCATATTATCTCTGCTAAGGGCATTTCTGTTAACCTCGAGAAGGTTGAAGATATTGTCAACTGGGAACCTCCGCAGGATGTCAAGCAACTCCGAAGCTTCCTTGGTCTAGCTAGCTATTGCAGAAGGTTCGTTGAGAACTTCTCCAAGATTGCCAAGCCTCTTTCCAACCTGTTGCAGAAGAATGTCAAGTACTCGTGGACTCCTGATTGTGATGTGGCATCCAAGACACTCAAAGAGAAGCTCATTTCTGCTCCAGTTCTTACTCCTTCGGATGAGTCCAAGCCTTATGAAGTCTTTTGTGATGCTTCATTGCAAGGTCTTGGTAGTGTTCTCATGCAAGACAAGAAGATTGTGGCATACACTTCTCGTCAGCTGAAACCAAATTAGAAGAATTACCCCACACATGATCTTGAGCTAGCAGTAGTTGTTCATGCCTTGATCACGTGGAGACACCTTCTGTAGGGCATAAAAGTGGACATCTTCACCGATCACAAGAGCTTGAAGTACATCTTCACTCAGCCAAACCTTAACCTTCGCCAGACTCGTTGGGTTGAGATTATTCAAGAGTACGATCCAAGCATTGAGTATACTCCTGGCAAGGCCAATGTCATTGCAGATGCCTTGAGCAGAAAGGCGCATTGCAACAGTCTCCTTCTCAAACCGTTCCAGCCTGAACTTTGTGAATCTTTCAGGAAGCTCAACCTCGAAGTTGTTCCGCAAGGCTTTCTTGCAAATCTTCAAGTTAATCCTACCTTGGAAGATCAAATCCGTGAGGCCCAACTCAGTGATGCTATGGTGCAGAAAGTGAAACATGGTATTGCTAAGGTACTCCTAAGTACAAGTGATATCGCGTTGATGAGAAAGACACCTTGTTCTTTGAGGACAGGATCGTGGTTCCCAAAGGTGATCTCAGGAAGCTCATAATGAACAAAGCACATGACTCACACCTCTCGATACATCCAGGTAGCTCCAAGATGTATCATCACCTCAAAAAATCATATTGGTGGACTCGCATGAAAAGGGAGATTGCCCAATTCGTGAATGAATGTGATGTCTGCAGAAGAGTGAAGGCAGAGCATCAACGTCGAACCGGACTCCTTCAACCTCTACCTATTCCCCAGTGGAAATTCGATCACATTGAGATGGATTTCGTCACCGGTTTTCCCAAGTCCAAGAAGGGAAATGATGTTATCTTTGTGGTGATTCACAAGCTAACTAAAGTGGCACATTTTCTTCCCGTCAAAGAATCCATCAATGCAGCTCAGCTCGCAGAGCTGTACACCTCCAGAATTGTTTATTTGCATGTCATTCCTCAAGTGATCTCCTCGGACTATGGAAGCTTGTTCACTTCCAAGTTCTGGGATTCTTTTCAGTCAGCCATGGGCACCAAGATTCGCTATAGCACTACGTTTCACCCTCAGACTAGTGGTCAAGTCGAAAGAGTGAACCAGATCCTCGAAGATATGCTAAGAGCTTGTGTCATCTCCTTCGGTATGAAATGGGAAGATTACCTTCCATTTGCCGAATTCTCCTACAACAACAGCTTCCAAGCAAGTGCCGGCAAAGCTCCTTTTGAAATCCTCTATGGAATAAAGTGCCATACCCCTCTCAACTGGTCCGAGACTGGTGAACATCAACTCCTTGGAAATGATTTGATCTCAGAAGCCGAAGAAATGTGCAAAGTCATACGTGAGAATCTCAAAGCCGCGCAATCGCGTCAAAAGAGCTAGTATGACGACAAGCATCATGACTTGGCTTTCGACATTGGAGACCATGTCTATCTCCGTGTTTCTCCCATGAAGGGCACTCAGAGGTTCGGTATCAAGGGCAAGCTTGCTCCAAGATACGTGGGCCCTTTCAAGATTCTTGGCAAGAGAGGCGATCTAGCCTACCAACTCGAGCTTCCCTCCAACTTTGCAAATGTGCATGATGTGTTTCACGTGTCTCAACTCCGCAAGTGCTTCAAGACGCCTGAACGCACCATTCCGTTCGAAGAGATTGATCTTCAACAAGACTTGTCTTATCGTGAGCACCCCATTGCTATTCTTGAAGAAACTGAGCACAAGACCCGCAACAAGTCCATCAAATTCTTGAAAGTGAAGTGGTCGCACCATACTGACCGAGAAGCTACATGGGAACGAGAAGATCATCTCAGTTCCGAGTATCCCTCCTTGTTTCAGTCCTAGATCTCGGACAAGATCTTTTTTGTAGTGGAGGAGAGTTTGTAACACCCCATATGTGATACCTTCCATATATGGCAATAAAGCTTTCATCAATTTGATCCTCGTCTTCTCCTTGGGGGTTCTTGTAAATTTATGCATTCTTTTGTTATTGCATTGTCATTTTATTTTTTCCTTATGCATCCATGCATTGCTTCATCATCACTTGTGGCATCATGTTCATCTTAGCATTCTTTTACTTGCATATGTGGTGATCCTTGTCCTAGCATGCCAAGTGAGTGCATCTTGTTTGCATGTTGGTGGTGATAGAGACCTTGTCCATGCTAAACCCTAAACCCCCTCTTCCTTTTTGCATCACTCTTCTCCTTCCTTCTTTTCTTTCCTTTCTTTAATCAATTTTGCAAGTGAATTAGCCTCTTCTTTTAATGTTCATCTCCTCCCCACTTCCTTGCTGCCTTGACATGAGTCACATTGCAAAGCCTTGCCCCAATTTGAATTGATTTGGTTAGGTTCAAAAATGACAGAAGTTTGAACCATATTCAAACTTATTTTATTTTTCTACCTCTAAAAATGCCCAAGTCATTTTTATAAAATAGGGCATAAATCCAGGAGCATGGGGATATTTTATTTATCTCCTAATTCCTTTTCCTTGAGCCTGTGCTTTTTCTTTTATTTTCTGTCTGAGGAAAATGGAAAAAGAAAAAGAGAGCAGCGCGGCTAGCAGTAGCAGCACACAGGCCCAGCAGCAGCGTCGCGGCCCAGCCAGCTCCTCCACGCGCGCAGCCCGCCAGCGCACAGTCATGTCGTCTCCCTCCCTCGCGCAGGGCCCGCATGTCAGCGTCTCCCCCCCCCCTCGAGGCTCACCTGCCTCACAGTCGCGCCGTCTCCCTCCTCTGCCTTCAGAGCGCGGTGCCGTGAGCTTGACCTCACGGACGTCGAGGCCAGCCGTCGTCGCACC
Source organism: Secale cereale (assembly GCA_902687465.1). Classification (NCBI taxonomy): domain Eukaryota; kingdom Viridiplantae; phylum Streptophyta; class Magnoliopsida; order Poales; family Poaceae; genus Secale; species Secale cereale. The sequence goes on from LR738712.1 coordinate 175,124,421, forward strand.
CCCCTTTTTAACCCGCAGCACCCCTTAGGGTTTCCCCGTCTCCGCCGCCACCCGAAAGGGGTCTTCTCCCCTGCCCCTTCTCCTACCCCGACCGCTTCAGAGAGCACGTCCGCGTCGTCGGCGATCCTTCGGTCGGGTCCAGCCACCGGCATCCTGTCCTGCTACTTCCTCGTCGTCGACTACTTCCTCTCCATCACGGATCGGATGCCACCTCACCTTCGCATCGACGGGAGCGCCATCTTCTTCCTCTTCTGCTTCATGCGTCGCCTCGACCAGAGATCGCGCCGGAGTTTAGAGCTTGCTTGCGTCGTCGTAGCCTCGTCGTCGACCTCTTCTTCCTATCGCAGGTATAGGAGCTCCCCTCCTGCACCTTCCCGTCGTCCTTAGCGCGCTAGCAGCGTCGCCGGAGCCATGTCTTCCCCATGCTCTCGGTGATCCGGTGGGAACTGAATTTTTTCGATGCCGTGCGGTGATAGTAGGTGCCGTAGGCCCTCGCGCTTCGCCACTCGGGTTCTTCCGATTCGTCCATGTCGCCGGCGCCCGAGCGCAAGCTCGTGGAGCGCCTGCGCTGGCCTCCGTATTCCGCCCGGGTGTCTGCACGCTTCAAGCCGCTGCCTCGCCATGGCCGAGCCGAGCGCGAGCTCGTGCTCGAGTCTCTGCACGCGTGGAAAGCAGCCCCTCAACCTCGCCTGAGCTCCGCACCCTCGCCGGTGCTCCTCTGCTCCGGTGGCCGCCGTTGTCGCTCGCCGCCGACGGGTCTTCTTTGTTGCAGGCAGGCGAGGACCTGCACTTGTTGCAGATTTCCTCAAGAGGAGCCAGGCTCCCTCTCGGTCAGAAACACTCGCCTAGCCCAGTGGCTCGGCTCTTCGTCAGTTAACCTTGAGGTCGCGGGTTCGATTCCACCGGGGGCAGTGGGCTTATTCCCCCCATTTTGTTTTTCCTGTGTCGCTGACAGGACGGCCCCACCTGTCATCCTCTCTGTGATGTTCCACCCACACGCGCACCCACCATGCCACGTTGGATTCCCCTGGGTCCACCAGTCAGTGTCTCTGGCTAGATTTAGTCCGGGTCAGTTTGTCTTTTCCTTTTGTTTTTCTTTTCTGTTTTTGTTTTTGTTATTCTTTTATGCATTTTCTTTGCATATTTAATATCTGTTAGAATATGCATCTGATGAAAACAAGTTATATATGAAAACTGCTTAGTTTTTCATGTAGAATATTAATATGCAGTTTGTTGCCATGTTTAAAACATTTAAAATGCTGTTTGAATTAATTTGTGTTTAAAATATGCTTAAACTTGTAAAAATCATAATTAATATCTACAACTCCAATTTTGACAAACTTTATATGCATTTGGGGTGGAAAAATGTGTAGATTAATGTGGTGTTGTTACTTTGCATGTTTAACAACTTTAAAATATGTCTATCTCAGCTATGTCCCAAATGTATTTATATAATTATGGGAGTTTCCGGAAATTGTTGTTCGTTCTTTCTGCCCACTTAAATTGCTAGCATGTTGCTGTTAGTCCTATATGCACCCCTTGCCATGTTAAACAACCTTTAAATCTTGTTGGGTGCTTGTATAAATAATCTACATAACCACTTGTGGCCATGTTAGTTTTGTTCCTTTTGCTTGTGATCCACATGTGTTGTGATCTTGTTATTGCCATGTTGCTTGTGCACTCTTCTTGTTCCTAGGAGTTGCATTATGTCCTACCCATGTCCATATGCATCATATTCATGCATCTTATGTTTGAGCATTGCATAACGATTGATTGTCGTTCTGGTGTTTGCATTGTTGTGTTGGTTAGAGCCCGGTGATGATCGGAGTTCGAGGTACCTTTCGAGGCTGAGTTTGAGGAGCAAGGTTACGATCCCTCCGTGGAATCAACAGGCAAGATGACCATTCCCGGATATCACTTCTATCTTTGCCTATGCTAGATGTCTCATTCTTTAGTTGTTGCCTTGATGCCTATTCCTATTTGTCAGCCCTCCTATTGTTGCCATAAAACTCTCTAACCACCTTCCTAGCAAACCGTTGTTTGGCTAAGTACGCATCGCTCAGCCCCTCTTATAGCGTTGTTAGTTGCAGGTGAAGTTTTGAAGATTTGCCCCGTGATGAAGTTGTTGTTGGGGTAGAACAATATATAATATCTGTTAAACTAATTCACCTATATATTGGTAATGGGTGGAAGGCTAAGCCTTTCTGCTTGGTGTTTTGTTCCACTCATGCCACCCTAGGAACTGATAAACCGATGTTATGTTCCTTGATTTTGCGTTCCTAACACGGTTGGGGTTTATGCCCCCCCCCCTTGATAATTCGCTCTATTTAAAGCTTTTCTAGCAAGGCCCAACATTGGTTTTACATTTGACTAATAACTAAAACTTGCATAGGGCGTTGCAAACCCGAGTTCTTAATTAACAACCCGGGCCAGTGCTCCTATGAGTGTTTGTAACGCCCCAGACACACCCGCCGATGGTCGTTACTCCAGGCGGGATCTAGACTGGCCTCACATATCAATACTAGTCTTTTCTGCGCACTTTGTCCTCACCTGTGCGCACCCGGGAGCAACTTCCCGGTCGGTCACCCATCCTGAAACTACTCCAAGCTGAGCACGCTTAACTTTGGAGTTCTTTCCGAATGGGCTCCCGGAAAAGAAGGAATTCCTTATTAATATGAGTAGTCTATCATCCCGAATAAGCCAGGCTATCACATACACCCCCACTCAGAGGAACCGACGTCCTCATCGGGCCACAGGAACATCCCCTCTTGGCACAAATGTCTGTGCATCCAGTCCGGTACATGTGCCATGTCGTGTGCCTCGACGGGTCACAAACGTCATGAACAACATGACCGCGCACCTGTCTGCAAACATCCGTGTAACCGCGAGGGTCGGCTCTGATACCAACTTGTAACGCGCCAGACACACCCGCCAGTGGTCGTTACTCCTGGCGGGATCTAGATTGGCCTCACATATCAATACTAGTCTTTTCTGCGCACTTTGTCCTCACTCGTGCGCACCCGGGAGCAACTTCCCGGTCGGTCACCCATCCTGAAACTACTCCAAGCGGAGCACGCTTAACTTTGGAGTTCTTTCCGAATGGGCTCTCGGAAAAGAAGGAATTCCTTATTTATATGAGTAGTCTATCATCCCGAATAAGCCAGGCTATCACAGTGTTGGTCCAAACTGGGGGTTCTGCGGGGCCGCCTTGGGGAAACCCGAGGTATCTGGTAAAACCTGTAGAATCGCCCATCCGGTCGTGGCCTGAGACGAGATACGCGTGCCTACTATCAGGGTGTCAGCACGCCGGGAGGTCTTGCTGGATTAGTTTTACCTTTGTCAAAATATCTTGAGCACGGGATTCCGAGAATACTCGGGTCTTCCCACTTTGGAGTTGCGACTCCGCGGATCGTGAGCTTGTGATGGGCTAGGTTGGAACACCCCTGCAGGGTTTGATCTTTCGAAAGCCGTGCCCGCGGTTATGTGGCAGATGGGAATTTGTTAATATCCGGTTGTAGATAACTTGACACCTTATTCATGAATACACTACCTGCGTGAGTAACCGTGATGGTCTCTTTCTGAAGGGCTTTGGGAAGTGAACACGGTGGGGTTATGATTGATCGTGAGTAGTTAGGATCACTTCTTGATCAACTTGGCGATCGTTTGCACTTGTTCTCTCTTCTCGCTCTAAACTCGTAAGCTAGTGCTTAGTGCTTGCTGCAACCCTTGTTTATAGCCTTTCCACACCTAAGGCTTTGGTAGTTTTGATACCCGGGAACGGGATTGATGAGTCCTCTGTGGCTCACATATTCAACACACACCAGATGCAGGTACCGTCGAGAACTATGCAGGAGATGGTTCAGAACTTCACTGGGAGTTCGATGAAGAGCGTGGACGTTACTATGTGTCTTATCCCGACGATCAGTAGTGGTTCTTACTAGGAGGATCCGGGCTTGTGATATTTATGGTATCTTTCTCGTTTGGATTTCTTCCGTAGTCGGACCCTGGTGTTCTTTGGATGATGTATGCTATTGTATTCATTGTGTGACATGGCGAGTGTAAGCCAACTATCATTTTACAATTTCATCCTTAAATTTTACATGAGATGTGCAAAGATACCATACTTGAGATCATTTTAGTATGTGTTTATGTACTTAAGTCGTGCCTCGACACGTGGGGGACATAGCCGCATACTAGGCATTACATAGGGGTCGGCTGCCTTCGGCTGACCAAATTCGTAAGAGGAATGGTCCGGGGTCTCAATTTTGTGCCTTGTGTGGTGACTTGGAGGATATGACTCATATCTTCTTCCATTGTGTCCTGGCTAAGCTTATTTGGAGTTGCGTCGGTGAGTAGCTTCATGTAGCCTGGGATCCTGCTTCTTTCTCTGAGCTTAGGGCCCTTGCTAATAACCTGTCAGGCGTTACCAGACGTATCTTTTGGGTGGGCCTGGGAGCAATTTGTTGGTCTCTCTGGACGACTAGAAACAAATTTACTATTGAACATGTGTTTCCGGCTAAATCTGTTGATTGCTTATTTAAATCGTGTGCTCTCTTGCAGCAGTGGAAATCATTGATTAAGGTGGACGACCAGATGCACTATCTAAGTTGATATCCAAAGTTCAGGCATCGGCGTCTAATCTATGTAGACATGAGCATGATGCTTAGTTGGTTTGTCCTTTGTTGGCCAGTCGCTTTTCGGCAGTAAACTTTCCGGCCTGCGTGCCGTGTACTGGCTAGGGAGCCATGTCCCCCCTTTATCTTCCCTTCGTTTGACCCTGGTATGGGTCTTGCTGATTGTGTGTTTTGAACCTCTGTGTGCTCCTACCTACCTTATGGCTTTATTTACAAAGTTGGACGCATGACTTTTCTCTAAAAGAAAAAAGATTTAAGATTCGTGTTTGCTTCTTTTGTTTTTTTTTTTGTTTTTTTTTTTGAATTTTCACCGGGGGAGAGAACTCCCCCACCTGAATATATTCCTCAAACCCAACATCGAGTACATTTGGTACAAACACCGGGGAGGCAGCAGAGGAAAGGAGGCAGGGGAGCGACCCCCAATCTACTATGTTACACGCAGTTGCTTAGACCTATCCGCGAAGGACCAGCAGCCAGGCATCAACATGACCACGATCCGCGGGGCGAAATCGGCCACGCCAGAGGATGGCATCGTCACGGCAGGCCTTCAAAGTGGTAGCCAGGGACGGCGCTTCCCGTCAAAACACCACTGCGTTCCGTCGCTTCCAGAGGTGCCAATAGCAAAGCTGTACGAACGCTTGCGGCGATGCAGCGCTGATACGTCCAAAACGTATCTATAATTTCTGCTGGCTCCATGCTTCTTTTGTGTGATATTGCTATGATATTGATGCACTTCCATACACTTTTGATCATATTTGGACTAACCTATTAACTCAATGCACCACAGTGCCCGTTCATGTTTTCTGCTGTTTTTCTATTTCAGGTTTCCCCCATATTAAAAGTGCTCCAAAAATTTCGGGAAAAATACAGAAAAAATCACATACAGGATGCTTCGCGAATAACCAAAGCGGGGCCAGAGGGGAGCCAGGGGGGCCTAGGCGGCCACCTGGCGCGGCCCCACCCCTGGCCGCGCCAGGGGGGCGCCTGGGGTCCCAGCTCCGCCTCTGGTTGCCCCCTTCGCATATATATTCCTCCCGTCGCGGAAACCCTGATTCCAGAACCCTTTTCTCCAGAAGCAATTCCGATCTCCGCCGCCATCGCCACCAAGTTTCGGGGCACCAGAATTCCTGTGCCGGCATCCTGCCGGGATGGGGAAGTGCCCCCGGATTCATCTCCATCGACGTTGCTTCCTCCCTCCATGATGCGGGAGTAGTTCCTCCTCGGGGCTGAGGTTTCTACCAGTAGCTATGTGGTCAATTCTCTCTCCCATGATGTGATCTTCGTTGTGATCATAGGCTATGTTAAATCTAGGGTGATCCCATGATATTTCCCCTTCCTCTATGTATTGAATTGATGTACTCACTTGTCTTTATCTAGTATAATCACTGAGACCAAGGTGACAGCGGTCTATTGGACATGGATTAGAAGAATATTTTCATGAGTGATTTCCTCTTTTGTGTGTTGATTGAAGATTGAGAGTCTCTTGGTGCTTGTCTTTGACTATCCTGGAGATATGTTGTGGTGATTGTGGTACTCTCTTTGGATGGCCGCGGTGACATTGGGAAATCCATAGATTGAGAACTACGAACTTTGAGGTGTGCTTTTGTAGCCCTACATAATTCTCGTCCTCTCTTGACCACAAAGGAATGACCTCCGAGTGCGTCTCCATTGCATGTTTTATGGGAAATATCATGTGATTAGACTATGTTAATGTTGTTGGGAGTTGCCACTAGTGAAAGTATGAAGCCTAGGCCTTGTTTCCACCATTGCAATACCATTTGTGCTCACGTTTACCACTTGTTTGCTTGCTGCACTTTTTATTACAGATTTATATTACTTTGCTTTTCCACTCCTATCATCCATATTTTACCATATCTTCGCCGAACTAGTGCACCTATACAACTCCTAGTTGTATTAGGTGTGTTGGGGACACAAGAGACTTCTTGTATCTTAGTTGCAGGGTTGCTTCAGAGAGACCATCTTCAACCTCTACTTCCCTGAGTTCGATAAACCTTAGGTCATCCACTTGAGGGAAATTGCTGCTGTCCTACAAACCTCTGCGCTTGGAGGCCCAACATAGTCTACAAGAATAGAAGCGTGTGTAGACATCAAGCTATTTCTGGCGCCGTTGCCGGGGAAGTAAGTGTTTGAAGGTATATCTTTAGATCTTGCAATTAAATCTTTTCATTTCTTGTTTTTAGTTTCACTAGTTATGTTTATGGAAAATCGCACTCTTAGTTCGCTGCTTGGGGAAGGCCGCTTGACCACACCCGTGGTAGAGAAGTCTCCTCCACCTACTGAATGTATTCCGTTCCAAATACCACTTGGGATAATTGAAATAATTAGGAATGATTGTTATGATGGGACAGTCAATCCTAGTATTCATTTGTTGAAACTTACAGAACTTTGTGAGTTGTTTAAGATTTCAGGTTTGACAAGAGATGGAGTCATGAGGAAATTATTTGCCTTGTCACTGAAAGGAAAAGCATTGGAATGGTATAGGCTACTAGATGACTCTCACCTGCTGGATTGGGAAGAGATCCAGTCTCTCTTTTACTCCAAGTTTTATCCTCTTCATGAAGTCCATGAGAATAGGAATTATGTTTATAATTTCTATCCTCGTGACGGAGAGAGCATAGCTCAAGCTTGGGGGAGACTGAAAACGTTAATGCTAAAATGTCCTAACCATGGGCTCCCCAAAGATATGATTATTACTAATTTCTATGCGAGGCTCTCTCGACAGGATAGAGATTTGCTCGATGCTTCCTCTATGGGTTCTTTCACAAACGAAAAGATTGATGCTAAATGGGAACTCCTTGAAAGAATTCAACGCAACACTGAAGATTGGGAGATCGACAAAGGTAAAGAGTCAGGTATAATTTATGAGTATGATTGCATTAAGTCCTTTGTTGAAACTACAAGTTTTAATAAGTTTAGTGCTAAGTTTGGGCTTGATTCTCAACTCCTTGTTGATTTCCTCAAATCTTTTGCTTCACATCTTAATATGCCTAAGGAGGATTGGATCAAGCATCATGAACCTTTTAAAGAGATTTGCAAAGAAAATGAAATTGTTCATGATGATTGCAGCATGCATGATCCAATTCCTAAAAATGAAGTTTTATATAAGCATGTTAATTTTTGTGGAGTGGATAGACCTTGTGAAAGGCCTATGATTGAAGAAGAGAAGTATTGTAAGCAACATAAGCATGAAAGAACAATCACTTGGGTCAAAGATTTAAATGAAATTGCTAGAGAATTGTGTGACCTTTATCCTTTTACTTGTGAACTTTGATGTATAGAGGGTCACTTTAATTTTCAATGCATGCACTTTCAAAACATAACTGTTAACCAGTTGTGTGATAACATGATCACCCCTGATCTTTATGATGAGCTTATGTTATTTTTGATGTGTGAAGAGTTATCAGAAAAGACTTCTTGGCTAGATGTTAATGCCATAGGAATAAAAAACACTTTGCAAAATTGACATCTCTATTGTGTTGTTAATTGCCATAAAAATGATTACATAAGTAAGATAAAGGAGGGAACTTTACCAAAGTATAAAAATGTCTCTTATATTTCTGCTAATAAAAAGGATTGTTTCTCCCAAGTTTCCCCTATTGTTTCTAATGATAAACCAGGATATGTGGAGAAGCTTCATCTCCAACCACTCCCTCCTAAGGTGAAAAAGAAGAAAAAGAAGAGGAGGAGGAAGAGGAGCAAGAAGGAAGAAGAATGGGTATCAACCTGGCCTGAGCATATTCATCCCATCAACTTTTATCCTAACGGTTGTAAGTTTAAAGAAGAAGGTGAAGTTTATTGCCTTAATTATCATCTTGATGATACGTTCGTAGGTACTATTGAAGATGATTTTGATTTTGATATGCATGTTACTTATTGTGATTGGGAAAATGATGATAATGCTACTTATGATCTTGAAAATCTTTTTGGTACCAACTCTGAAAGTGATGATATGGAAAGCTCTAAGCATGGGGATGATAAGATTGCAAATCCTTTACCCACTAGTGATGTGATAATTGATAATTCTTTTGCTAGTAAGAATAAAGACAACATGTTTACAAATATAGTTGCTAGCAATGATAATGCTCTTCTCTACTATGATGATGTTATAACTCCAATCTATAGTGATTATAAAGGTACCTATGACATAAGGAGAAATTATCCTTATGAAACTTGTCATAATCATGGAGGGAATTACTCCCTTGTTGAACACCATCTTCCTAATACACAATTAATCTATAGTGTTCAAGTTGTTTATGATAGTCCTACTCCCACTATTACCAATGAGAAAGATTATGCTTATGTGGAGAGTAAGAGTACTTTTTTGCATGTGGATCATGGTAACAATGCTTTATGTGATGCTTATATTGTTGAGTTTATTCGTGATCCCACTGAAAATTATTATGAAGAGGGAACATATGCTTATAGATATTTCAATAATATCAAGTTCCCTCTCTTTATGTTGAAGGTTTTGAAGCTGCACTTGTTTTGTCTTCCTATTCTTATTGCTTTGTGCTTCAATAAATTATTCTATTGCAATATTCCTATGCATAGGAAGCATGTTAGGCTTAAATGTGTTTGGTATTTGCTTCTTGATGCTCTCTTTTGTTCTTCAACTCTTATTCCTACGAGAGCATCATTAAAGTCTTAAGCCTATCTTTATGGCTATAAATAAAGAGCTTTTGGGAGGCAGCCCACAACGAATTGGGTTTTATTTTGCTTTTGTTGTGTCTTGATGTTTGTTACTACAGTAGCACAATCATTGTATCTTTTCTTTTCAGCTTTGTGCCAAGTTTAGCCTCCGATTGCAAGAAAGTTCAAAAGTTGTGACGTGCTGTCCAGGAAACAGATTATGTCCTTTGACAGAAAAATTCGAATAAAATCACCAGATCATCTTTTTGATCTGAATTTTTTTGACAGTATGCTCTATACAATTGGCTTTCGAGCGTCTGTTCTGAGTTTTTTGATTTGAGTTGCAGAAGTGCCCCGAAAAAATTATTTACTACCTGCTGGTCTGTTTTTCACAGATTCTGTCCTGTTTTGCCTTTTCTTCGTTTTGCAAACCTTGAGCTTGCTTTTTCTTTGCAAAAACCTTTTGGCAATCTTGAGAAACAGTATCTCTTCAAGATTATCTTTATTTCCAGTAGGGAAAAGTTATTTTATTGTGGATACTAACCTCGCTAATCAGATTATGATGAGTTATGTATGAAGGGAGTTTTCAAGTGTGCGAGGGAAGATGATAAAAAAAGATTCAGGAGGGTCAAACGCTCAAGCTTGGGGTTGCCCCCGTGCACCCCCAAGAAATATTCAAGAAGACTCAAGCGTCTAAGCTTGGGGATGCCCCCATGCATCCCCTTCTCCATCAACAATTATCAGTTCGTCTTTCGTTCCACTATATTTTAATCACTTCATGCGTTATGTGCTATGCTTGGAGCGTCTTGCTCTTAGTTTCCTTTTTAGTTTTCTTTAGCTTTGCTTGCTGTTCATAACAAGTTAGAACCCAGCTTTCTTTATGTGGGAGATAAACACGCTCCACTTCAACCTAGAACGCAACATAGGATTTTCATGCTTATCTTTGATGTGTGTGTTCTTTGTCTTTCCATAGCTGCTGTCATGTTTAGCTCTTAGTTTTCATGCTTTTCTTTTTAAAGAGCTTTTGTTTAGTTGGTTGCTGAACTCTCTTGAGTTTTCATGTTAAGAGAGTTTGCCTGTTGCACTGAGTTGTGTGTCTTAACTTAAAGTAGGTAATTGAGGTTGCTATTTAATTTTAGTAGTAACTTGCAATAGTTTTGAGGAATTGCCATGAGTAATGTCTGAACTTTTGGTGTCAAGAGCTTTAGCCTATTAGTGATAGATGTCGTATTTTGGGCAATCCGTGTTTATTTTTGTCACATCCCTAGTTTAGCACTTGCATTAGGGCTAGCTAGAGTGTGCATCATGTTTACTTATCAAAGAAACTTGAAATGGGAATGACAGAAACCCCAGCACCCCTCTTCTAACAACTAGGGTTTGATAAAATCTTTTCCAATGTACCCAAAATGCCCTTCAAAAATGTTCATCATTTCTGCCTTGTTCTTAAACATCTGCCAAAAATGGTGCACAATTTTCTAGGACATCCAAGGTCTCTGGATTAAATCATATGGTATTTGCATTTGGGCATTTAAATACTATAAAATATTTTAAATGCTCAAATAATCATAAACTATAATGTTCCATGCTGTTCATATTATATACAGTAGGCATGACAAGTTTCATGAGTTATAAAAATGTTCTAGCATTTTTATTAATTAAACAAAGTTGCAAAACAAATGAAACAGAAAAGAAATAGGAAAAAAGAAAGAGAGAGAAAGAACTTACCTGGAGCCCAGCACTGTTGCAGGCCGGCCCACCCCACCAGCCACATTTCTGTTGCCTTCCTCCTCGCGCCAGAAGGCAGCGCGCGTGGCCACCGCGCGCTGGCACGCGCCCGGCCACCTCCACCCTGCTTGCCTGCCTCCCCGACGGCCTGGACGTCTCCTGGCGTCGCCACGCAGCTGCCCCGACCCCTCTCTCACTTTCCCCTCGTCCCCATCGCCTTCCCCTGGCTCTCTCCCTCTCACCACCGAGCCGCCCGTCGCCGTCGTTCGCCGTTGCCGCACCTAGAGCCTCCCCCTTGTCCCGTGACCGTGTCCAGAAGGTTCGCCGCGACGCCCTCTACCTCCTCGCTGAGCCACGGATCGCCGGGAGCCCTGCAACGCCTTCACGCCGTCGTCCCCAACCTCGGATCGCCGGAGCACCTCGCCGTCGATTAAGAAGCTGCAGAGCATCCCCGACCTCTCCGTCGAGCTCGCTAGCATCGCTGTGAGCCCCTACGCCGAATCCCTCCTTCCTCTGCTTCGTTTGCGCCGTGTAGTTGCTGCTCCGCTGAACACCGAAACCCACCGCCGCCGTGCTTGCCGCCGGTGATGCTCCGGTGACCATTTGGTCACTGGCACATGTCCATCTCGCTCGCCGCAGCACGTAGATGAGCTAGGTACCACGCACGCATCGCATAGGCCACCGTAGCTGCGTCTCCACACACGCCCGAACGCCGGCCGCCGTTGTCGAGCTCGTTGCCGTCGTCTCCGGCCACCACAGGTCCGGCGACCACCACCGTTCGACGCGCCTCGGCAAGGGCTCTCCAACGCGCCCAACCACGGCTCGAACCGAGCCCTGTGGACGTTTTCCGAAGCACGCCGCCGTGTCTGGCCTCGCCGGCGTCACTTCGCCGGCGAGTTTGACTCGTTTGACCGGGGGGTTGACCACCCCTGGGTCGCTGACGTGTGGGCCACCCCTCCCCTAATTAGCTAGTTTAATTAAGTAATTATTAATTAAATTAGTTAGTTAGTTTAGTCACTGACCCGTGGGCCCAGACCCCACTGACAGCTAATTAGATCCTAGCTTAATACTAATTAACTTTGCTAATTAGCTATGACACTGACATGCCGGGCCCACATGTCATGTTTGACTTGGACTAGCTCCTGTTGACTGACTGACGTCAGCATGATGTCATGCTGACGCAGTAAAGGATTTTCTGGGATTTTTAGATTTAAAAATAATTCAGGAAATTCCAGAAAATACCTAAACTTCAAAAAATCATATAAATTCAACAGTAGCTCAGATGGAAAAGATTTATATATGAAAAATGATCAGAAAAATCCAATCTTTCCGATAGCACTGGTTTCATGCATGTTTGAGCAAGTTAACCTAGCTGTATACATTAAAACATGATAATGCACTTATTTAAATAATAGCTAAATTGCCAATTTGAATCTTTGATTCAAATAGGCTCAAACCCTTCTGGTTATAGTTGCATTAGCCCAAAACACATGAATCTTGCCATGTCATGAGCATGCATCATTTGTTGCATTTGTTTGTTTAATGATTGTATCGCCGGTATTCTCTGTGTTAGGTCCTGCTCCCGAGGATACTGCTGCGTATCCAGCTGAAGAGCAGTACCCGACAACCACTTTGTCAGGCAAGCAATCATTGATCATTCCGATACAAACCCAATCTCCTCGCTCCTGCTCTCTTTTACTGCATTAAGCCAACAGCGTGTGAACTGCTACTTGCTGCGGTAGTTGAACCCTATTCCCTTGCATGACCTGTCATTGCCACAGTAAATAGTTGAAACCCACTAGCATGTGTAGGAGTTGATTGAGCCATGTGATGTGTGATCCACCATGCTATTTGTTTATGTTGCCTGCTATGCTTAGAGTTGTGTCAGGTCTGGTTCATCTGGGTGATGGATCAGAGTGAAATGATCATACCGATAAAGAGAAGGAAGTGTGGAATATGCTTGGTAAAGGTATCGATGAAAGGCCATGTAGGAGTACGTGGTGGGTTGTTTCATTGGAATCGTTCATAGGACCCGAGATCTGTGTGTGTGATTCAAGTTACAGTTACTACCACACATTGGGCCCTGAAATATGACCCCGCTCGACTTATCGACTGCCATGTTCTCTGTCCAGGAGTTGCAACTAGTTTCTGGTGTTTATAGATTACTAGAGGTCGTGCACAGCGCTGACCCTCGGGGTGGGCTGTGATGCGACAGGTACGTGGCACGGTGTACCGGTTGCCCGTTTGGTGACTCGGGAACCCTGTACACATCGTTTGGGGCTGTGAGCGACACCCCGGCCGGATCTCCCCACGGATGGAACCCAAATAGGCGATAAACCTAGACGAGAGACTTGAGGGGTTAGTTAGGTCGTGGTCTACACCCACGTCGGCTTTCGCTTGAAGTCTGCCGAGCACATGTCGTGTGCAGACGCTAAGTGGTGAAAACATGTGTGAAGAAGTACACCCCTGCAGGGTTATCAATCTATTCGAATAGCCGTTGTTCGCGGTACGGACTACTTGGTTACTCTTACAGTTCATAGACAAGTTGATGGATACTACTAAAAGCCTCAAGATAAGTGTGAGTGCTGTGGATGGCCCTTCCGTAGGATGACGGACGAGGATCCTCGGTAGTGTATTGTTGTGGTGAGTAGAGGACTCGTGTTCGTAATAACATCTTGCAATTTGTTGAGAGTTGTAGTATAGGTTAGCCAAGAGTCAAAGCTGGCTTTCTGCTATGAACTCCACTACCCCCTTTGATAATGTTGCATGTATGATAGGTTCTGTGGTAAGACTTGCTGAGTACCTTTGTACTCATGTTTGCTTAATAACTGTTGCAGAGGAGAACCCTGCCCCTGCTGATGGGTTCTACATAGACGTTAACGTCGACGAGTAGCTTGACACCCAGACGGAGATCTGGAGCTTGTGAAGGGCCTTGTAGATAGTCAGGCTACACCAAGCCTGTTTTATTTTCTAAGTTGTCTGTACTCAGACATGTAGCTTCCGCTTGTGCTTGTATGACTGTATGACTTGAGTGATGGGTCATGTGACCCCTACCTGTATGGATATGTTATGTATGGCTCTTGGAGCCTCTTAAATAAAGTACTTTGAGTCATAGAGTTCTGTTGTGGTGCAATGTTGTATTTGCACATATTGAGCATATTGTGTGTATGGTTGAAATGCTTGGTATGTGTGGGATCCGACACCTAGTTGTTTTCCTTTGGTAGCCTACCTTATAGGGAAATGCCTCCTAGTAATTCCAATGAGCCTTGGTAGCTTGCTACTGCTCGGAACACGTAGGCTGGCCGGCATGTGTCCTTCTTCGTTCCTGTGTCTGTCCCTTAGGGGAAATGTCACGCGTTGTTCCTTTAAGTCCATGTAGCTTGCTACGACTTGGGTTCATACGTTGATGACCGACACGTTCGTTGCTGGGTCATGGATGCCTGTCTCTGTAATTTAGTGCCACTTTTGGTTTATAACTAGCCATGTCGGCCCGGGTTCTCTGTCATATGGATGCTAGCGACACTGTCATATACGTGTGCCAAAATGCGTAAACGGTCCCGGGCCAGGTAAGGTGGCACCCGTGGGGTTACCGTGCGTGAGGCCGAAAAGTGATATGACGTGTTACAGCTAGATCGGTGTGACTTAGGATCGGGGTCCTGACAGCGTTGGCATCAGAGCTGGACTGCATGTAGGTTTCTCAAGCCAAATTGGTCGATGTTGAGTCTAGAAAAATTCTTAGTTATATGTAGGGGAATTGATTGTGGAAGGGAACGTAAGGCTCTTTTTACTCCTTTACCTTATGCCCTTCTAATCTGAGTCAGTCTATTCTTTCTACGGGGATTTAGGACTAGGCCTCTTATCCTTACTAGGTTCACGTGTTACTAATCCGTAGACTCTTAGGATTGTGGGTTTCAAGCCTCAGTTCAGTTTCTGTCCTTTTAGTATGATGATTGTTGGACCCGGAACCTTGATATGGAAATGTTGAGTGGTTATGCTATCATTTGTATGATGTCTCAAATCTTTGTTTGAGCATTTACAGTTGTTATGCTGCCCGATTTCTTCCAGAAACACTAATGCCTTTGCATTACTTCGTGTTTCAGATGTCTGGCCGCACCCCTCACCAAGTGGTTTGTTTGACTCGGTGCATTAATGTGCCTGGTCACACGGCCATGCTAGTCCGTGTGCTGACTGAGACCGGTTATCGCTGGTATCCTGAGTACACCGTGGAGGAACAGTACCGGGATTTCAATCAGAGTCAGTATTTCTGCACAGTCCGGATATACCCCTCATATCCCGGAGCTAACGACCCCATCCATTGGTCTTATGGACTCGGGGTTACCATCGAGATGGCAGTGCAGGATGCCGCCTATTCGATGATGACCATTCTCCGGGCTAGGCATGCCCTGTTGCTGAACACTGAGTTATGTTACATGCCAGCCTCACTTCCCGGAGAACAAGGCTACTACACTGGTCTGTATACTGATGCTGCTCATGAAGAGCCACTGCTTCAGACTACTGTTCAGATGCTGGAGGATAGGGACCGTGAGGTCCGTGCCCTCCGAATGGAGCTGTATAACACTCGAGCCGCCCACTGGACTACCTTGACACGGCTTGCACCTACTTTGCACGCCGGATATCTGGACATGCGGGATTTGTACCCCGTGCGGACTCGTCTGCCTGATCGCATGGATTGGTGTGACGTTGGGGTATTACACCTCCACGTGGGCGTCGGTTACCACCAGCATCGGGACCGAGGCCACATCCATGTCCCTATGGTCCACAGCCTTCGAGCGCTCGCGAGTTTCAAGATCCGTCTGTTCCACTTCCAGGCTACGGTGGTAATCTTTATGAAGATTACTACGGGAATGTCTGAGCTAGACCGTGGCAGTAGTAGTATTGTAGTAGTTGTATTCCCAGTCCTGCGCGTCTGGTGGAATATGACTTAGTGTGTACTGAGTTCCGGAGGTGTAGTTAAATAATGTATAGGAGCTTGGAATGCCTCTGATGGGATGTATCGTCTTTCACCGCAGTTGTACTTTAGCCTAGGCTTGTACTAAACTATGTATGGTGTGTATGACCACTGGTGTATATATAGCAGTTTCTATATTACCATGTCGTACGGATGAACATCTTTGCATTTTGTGTCATCCATTACATTGTGCACTCCTATGTCAAATTTGTTGCCATCCTTGTCTAAACCGTTGTTTTGTTTTCTTAGGATGATCAACACTCGCAACACTCCTGCTGCTCAGGAGCAGGGTGAGGCTAGTGGGGCTAGAGATGGGAATCTGCCCCAGCCACCCTCCTTGGCGGAAGTTATGCTCGAGGCAGAACGGAACAACAGAGAGACCAACCGTCTGCTGGAACGCATAGAGCAGAACACTGGGTTCCGTCAGAGGAATGACGTGGTGTCAATCAATGACTTTATCAAGATGTTCCCACCGAAGTTCCATCACTCCACTGAACCTCTGGATGCGGATGACTGGCTACGTAGTATCACCCACAAGCTACACTCTGCCCGTGTGGCCGAAGCTGACAAGGTTACCTACGCTGCCTACCATCTTGAGGGCCCTGCCAGTCTTTGGTGGGAAAACTTTGAAGCTATGCGTCCTGCTGGCCAAATCACTACTTGGGTTGAGTTCAGTGAGGCATTCCGTGAACATCACATTCCGGAAGGTCTCATGGATCGCAAGCGGGAGGAATTCTGCCACTTCACCCAGGGCCGGTTAACCGTGGATGGCTATAGTCGCGAGTTTGGCAACTTGGCACGCTATGCACCTGAGGAAGTATCCACCGATGCCAAGAAGCAGGCGAGGTTCCACAAGGGACTCAGCCCTGAACTCCGCCGAGATCTATGTCTGCACGAGTGCACTTCCTTCCAGAAGTTGGTAAACAAGGCTATCAGTGCTGAAACGGGCCAGACCGACTTCGAGGCCACACGCAAGCATACTCGAGACTTTGGTTCCTCATCCGGCTCTGGCTCTCACAAGCGCCGTGTGTGGGTTCCTAACACTGCTCTGCCACCCAAGTACACACCGAGGCCATCCTATGAGGCGCCTCGCCCAACTCAACAGTATGCACCTGCTAAGACCTATGGAGGACCACCTTCCAACTTTGCTCCACGCACTAGCACTGTGACATGCTTCAAGTGTGGAGAACCAGGGCACTACATGCGTGAGTGTCCTCAGAATCAACCAGGAAAACCCGTTGGCCGTGGTAAGCCAACCGGCAAGGTGAATTATGTCAAGCCAATCCCCACTGCACGTGGTCATGTCAACTATGTCTCTGCTGAGGAAGCTTATGAGGATCCTAACATCGCCTTGGTATGCTTCTCGTTAACTGCCATCCGGCATCTGTTCTTTTTGATACTGGAGCATCCCATTCGTTCATATCTGAGAGCTATGCTCGATTGCACAATATGACTTTTTGTGACATGCTGTGGGGACCCCGACTTAGAAGTCGAGATCACCGAATGCACGTGTACAGTGATCCCAGAGATCAATGCTCACTGAACACACAGAAGCTGAATAACAAGAGTCTTACATCCATACATATCGTCTTACACAAATTATGGCCATTATGGCCAAGTCTTACATAGATAAAGCCTCAAGGGCTGAATAGCAAATAACTCAAATAGCGGAAGTCTTCGATAGTAGGTAGAACCCATGCCATCTGCCTTAACCCTACAGGCATTCTGACTGGGATAGCGTCCTAGTTCGCATGATCGTCTCCAAAGAACTCTTCCTCATATTCCTGTTCCTCCATGCCTGGCCAATTAAATAACCAGTGGCAAGCCAATGAGTACTTTGAATGTACTCGCAAGCAACCCATGATGTGGTACAAAGTAATAGTGCAATAATGAACAATCTAGCAAAGAGCTAGAAATAAGTATTCTACCATCAAGTTTATGCATCAATAAACTCGCGTAACCTCGAAGGCAGGTTACCGATATCAACATAAATAAGATTCAATTCCTCGAGTCAAGTCACCACCTTGACTCTCATACACACACGTGGTTTCACAAACATTTGGACATAGCCCAAGAGCGGTTACCCAACTGTCCTTGACCGTGGACACGGCTATTCGAATAGTTTTACACTCTGCAGAGGTTGTACACTTTACCCACAAGATCCGGGAAGCTTTCGTGTCATCCACGATCCCGCAGTACCTCAAGTACTCGGGGGAAGCACCCGGTCAATATCTTTCCTTAGACGACACTAACATAGAGTCCACTCGTTGGTACACGGCCCTCGAGTACAAACAATAGATCACGGGACTTGCCCTAATTTCAATGTCACGCGTACCCGAAGGGACCAACGGTGTGTCCGGTGCCCTGTGAAAACAGTCATGGTCGTCTATCCAAGCACAACTCCGTCCCGGGAAAGACCTCAAGTCTTCCCGTCACTAGTAATGCGGGCACCATGCTAGTATCGGCCTCAGTAATCAATAACGCCCCGTCCCATAAGGGGTAGAGTGGTTGCACATGTATGGTTGGAATAACGGTCGCAACTTAAACCAATCCGTTTGAAAAACACACACTTGTCTCGGTACACCACTTCGTCATCAAGTGGTTACCCAGCTCATCATCTCCCTCGGGCATGAATGGCACCCGACGGGGTTTTATGCAAGGATTTCAACCACGAGGGTTCATGTCACACATGCATCACTACTCATTACTACTAACCATATGCATTGCATCTAGCACATGGCAAGATCAAAAGTAAAGCATGCATCATGTGGTGGTTTCAACTAGGTCACCACCGTAACCCTATCATCATGCATCGGAAACAAACGGGTTCCGAAGAACAAGTGTATCATGGTCAAAGGGCTGCTTGCCTGGATTGGCTTGGTCTTCAAAGTCTTCAAATCCTTCTCCTTCTCCTTCTTCAGCAACTTCGTCAAATACGGTATCTATACGTCGCATAATAACAACGGAAAAATAAGACCGCAAATAAAACAGAAAAATCAAAGTGCTCAGAAAAATATCAACTCATTTTTGGTAAATACTAGAGGGATTTCTAAGATGGGGAAATTTCTTAGTTGGTGTTTTGGAGTAACAGAATGGAATCTATTGATTTTAGAACAGGAGTTTTATTGCTCAAATTTGAATTTAAATTTGAACAGAACAGAAAAGTTTCATAGATATGTGTGAAAGTGACACCATTAAATAGGTTGGTATATTACAAGTTTTTAGGAGTTGGAATTATTTCATTTGGACCAATATTCATTTCTGTAAAAATGTTTAAAATAATTACAGAAAGAATAAAAAGAAAAAGCTCTGTGCAACTGGGCCAGAGGGGCCACAGTGCACGGCCCAGGGCAAACCAGCCCAGCCGCACGGGCGCCAGCGCGCGCACGTCAGGTTTTTAAACCTGACGGGCGGGGCCCGGCGGTCAGTGGCTGTGAGGAGGGGAGAGAGAGGTGAGGATGACAGGCGGGGCCCGCCTGTCATCTCCAACCTCACGGCCACGGCGACGGCGAGCTCACCGGCGGCGATTCCGGCCACGGCGAAGGCAACGGAGGGCAGGGTCGGGCTCAGCGTCGAGTGGCGGATGCAGTGGAGGTGGTGCGGCACGCTGGGGAGGTCGGGTTCGCCGGCGGCGAGGTGGGACGGCGGAGGATCGTCGGGAGGTCGTCGCTCCGGCCGTTTCCGACTGCAACATAGAGGGGAAAACGAGGGGAAAGGATCAGTGGTGCACGGCGGTTCTAGATCGGGCAAAAGGAGGGGCGGAGAAGGCCCGTACTGCGAGATCACCGGCGGCCCGACGCGGCGGAGCTCCGGTCGATCCCGAGCACTGGAGCTTCCTTGGGAAGAATGGGTGGTGCTGGGGGACTGAGGGAGATGTGGTGAAGCTGCTGGTGCTGTTGGAGAGGCTCGGGGGGTCCTATTTATAGGGGAACGGCGGAGCCCCGTGGACCAGTGCACCGTGCTGCTCGACGCAACAGCGCACGGGGGGCGACGGGAGTGAGTCTGCAGAGTTGCTGGACGATCCCTACGTCCATTAGAGGAGAAAGGAGGAGCGGGGAAGCTTCCAGGCCATGTGCGCGTGTGAGGCCAAGGAGTGGGTGCTGCGGGCGGCCGGTGCGCGTGCGATGACGGCCACTGGAGGGCGCAGGAGGAGGGGGGACAGCGCCGGGGTGGTCGCGGATGTCGAGGGGCATCGACTGGCGCGAGGGGAGAGCCCGAGGCTGTCGGGGGCCAGCGATTGGCTGAAGCTACAGTGCGGTGGCGCACTGTAGCGTGCTCCAGAGCGCCCGAATGGCTGGCACATTCGTGCCCTCGCCGCTCTGGTCATGTCCAACGTGCCCAAGGTTGTCTAGAAGGTCAAGGGAGGAGTAAAGAAATGGCATGTGGCCTTGGATGCTCTGGAGATGCTGTGAGAGAGAGAGGAAGCTGGTAACTTGGTGAGAAATGGCTGTCCAGCAGGGTGAACTAGGGTTTTTACCCCTCAATCATGGAGCTGGGGGCCTGGGGAAATTACTGGAGGTGGCTAGTAACTGGATGAACATGTGGTAGAAAGTTGAGGCCAAGGTAAAAGGTGAAAGTGATCAAGAAGAGGGTTTTAGTAATTCTGCAGAAGGTGTTTGATCAGTGTTTGGTCAAGCAAATGATCTCCACTTGCCATGACACTTAACAGGATTGAATGACATGTGAAAATAGGGTGCTTCACCAAATTTGGGCTCATTTGAAGAAACTAGCCAATGTAACTTTGGTGAACCCTAGAAAATAACAGAAATAGCTTCATCTTGTTTGATTCAAGCTAATCATCTCCCCTTGATGCACCACTTGGTGCACTTTCATCATTTGGGGTATTGATCATGCCCACAAAGTTTGAAGCTCCAGATAAAAAGTTGGTAATGTAAAGTTGTTCAAATTTGCATTTGAACAGAAAGGGTTTTGGGGTGTTATGATCAAGTTGCTCTATTCCAAATCTTGTGACATTTGGTCTAGTCGCCTTATTAGGCATTTCTAGCATGTGCAACAAGTTTGAGAGCATTTGAACAAGTTTGGCAATGTAAAGTTGCTCAAACTTCAAATATGGACAGAATGGTTATGAAGGGTTTTGATGAGGTTTTCTTGCTTCCCAAGGCATGGGACTTGGCAAGATCATCAAATATGTCATATATGACATGATATAATTTCCTTGGATTTTTTGAAGAATATTTCCTTTGTAAATATTTCAAAAGCTTGAAATATCCAAAAAGGGTTTTAGAGGGATTAGCCCATTATTTTGAACATGACCAAGTGTTGAAACTCTTATATATGGACAATATAAGTCCTCTGAGTCTCCCTGAATTTTGGCAGATATTTTTGAAATACTTAAATAATTTTCCCCTATTAAAGACCATTTCTGGCCTTAAGAAAAAGCTTTTAAATAAAATAGGAAAATAACTTTTAAAATTATACCTTTGTGGTTCCTGGGAGTCCTATGACTACTAGGTCTCAAATATACCTTTTGAAAAAAAATCTCACCCTAAATCAAGCACTTGCAGTGCAAATCTCAATTCAGGGGTTTTTGGAAAACTAAATTTATAAAATACATTTTGGCCAAATTAATTTTGTAAGAAAATACTATACTGTTATATAACACTTGGCATGATCATTGGGCAGAAGTTTTGAGTATGGAGATGAATTCTACAAGAGGTAATAGTTGACTTTAATGAGCACATGAAAAACATATGAAGAAAAACTCAATTCCAAATAAATGCCAAATGATGCCAAAAAAAAAATTTGCTGGTCCAAATTTTCATGCTTCATTGATGCAAATAACATGTTACAAAATGCAGGGTGTGACAGACCTACCCCCCTTACAAGAATCTCGTCCCCGAGATTCCTAAACTAGGTCTTAAAAGAGATCGGGAAACTCGGATCTAAGATAGTCTTCACGTTCCCAGGTTGCTTCTGCTTCGGTGTGGTTACTCCACTGGACCTTGAAGTACTTGATGGTACGGCTTCGCGTCCGTCGCTCTGCTTCGTCCAGAATACGAATGGGCTTCTCACGGTAGGTCAAATCAGGCTGCAGATCAATGGCTTGGTGATCAACATCCTTGTAGAGATTAGGCTTGTCTGGAACTTGGAGACATCTCCGGAGTTGTGACACATGGAATACATTGTGCACATCGGATAGCTCAGGTGGTAGTTCCAACTGGTAAGTGATACGTCCAAAACGTATCTATAATTTCTGCTTGCTCCATGCCACTTTTGGGTGATATTGCTATGATATTCATACACTTCCATACACTTTTGATCATATTTGGACTAACTTACTAATCTAGTGCACCCCAGTGCCAGTTTCTGTTTTCGGCTGTTTTTGTATTTCAGGTTTTCACGTTTCGAGAACTGCCCAGAAAAATCCAGAAAAATTATATAAAAAATCAGCGATACGGAAACAACACTGCGTCCGAAGGGCAGCCTGGGGGGGCACAGGGGCTCCAGGCGCCCTGTGGGCGCCCTCCCCCCCCC
>LR738712.1:175151398-175211332 GCA_902687465.1 Secale cereale
CCCCCCCCCCCCGTGCATCCCCTTCTCCATCAACATTATCAGTTCGTCTTTCGTTCCGCTATATTTTTATCACTTCATGTGTTATGTGCTATGCTTGGAGCGTCCAGCTTTTAGTTTTCCTTTTTAGTTTTTCATAACGAGTCGGAACCCAGCATTCCTTTATGTGGAAGAGAAACACGCTCCACTTCTACTTAGAACATTACATAGAATTTTCATGTCTATCTATGCTGTGTGTGTTCTTTGTCTTTTAAATAGCTACTATCGTGCTTTGCTCTTAGTATTCATGCTTATCTTTTCAAGAGCTTTTATTTAGTTGGTTGCTTGAACTCTCTTTAATTACCATTCTCACCTTATTAAGAGAGTTTGCTTCCGTTGCATTGGTTAATATGTCTATGATAAAGATGTTACTTGCATGATGGTGCTTAGTAGTTCAGGTTTTCTTATGGTTAATCTCGAATAGCTGGGGGGTTCCCAATGTGTTATTGGAGTACCAACTTGGTTAGTTTGCCTATGATGTGGTATGGTTTAGTAATATCTTCCTTCGAGAATTTATTTTGATTGACTTGGCGTATGCTCACGCATATTCAAGACTGTAAAGAAAGTCTGTCAAGCCTTGATGATCTTTTGTTTCTGAGTAGCGATATAACTACCATGCCTGATTCAATATTGCTTTGTCGCTCTGCATGATTATGACCGTCATGGCTCTCTTAGTTGGTCGCTCCCAGTCTTTTGCTAACCTACACCTGCACTAAGCAAATTAACCATGCAATACATAGCTCATGGGAAAGTAGCCTAAAAACTATTGTGGTAAAGAATATGTTGCTTATGTATCTTATTTCTTATGAGTTGCTTGCTGAGCGGTAACCATGTTTCTGGGGACGCCATCAACTGTCACACTTTTGTTGAATATCATGTGAGTTGCTATGCATGTTCGTCTTGTCTGAAGTAAGGGTGATTTACCGTGGGTTGAATTAATATGCATATTGTTAGAGAAGAACATTGGGTCGCCAACCAAAGCCATGCATCATGGTGGAAGTTTTATCTTGGACCTTAATCCTCAATCTCTCATGAGAATATGCTTATGCATTAAAGAGGAGTCCATCATCTATTTTCTATGTTGTCCCGGTATGGATGTCCTCAAGTTGAGATCTATCAAAAACGAGAAATCAAATGCGATCTATCTCCTTGGACCTTTGTACAGGTGGCATAGAGGTACCCCTTTGTGACACTTGGTTAAAACATATGCAATGCAATGATAACCCATGGGGATCCGAGCTAATTAGGACAAGGAGCGAGCACTATTAGTATTCGATGCATGAGGCTTGCAACTTATAAGATGTTTTATACATGACACATATGAAGTACTACTACCGTTGACACAATTGCTTCCATGTTTCAAAATAAAAAGCTCTAGCACTTCAAGCACCAACTACTGAGAGCATGATTGTCATTCTGAGTGTAATGTGCATTGTTCCAAAGTAGCATTGTCTTTTGCATGATTGTGATATCGTTTATTCTGAAATGATTGTATCTAGTCATCACTTAAATCTTGAAGGTGCCCTTGCATTTATGTTTTGCATCACTAAAGGGGGCAAGCTAGATATCACTTGATCATATTTGCACATCATGTTCATTGCAAATCTTTTTGATGTTTCAGTTTCATGTTGTAAAACTTTCAGTCATTTGTGATTTTCTCTTGAGGCAACTTAATTACTTTAGAATCATTGTCTCAGTAAGCTTTTGTCATATAACTATGAGAAAGTCCTATATGGTTAATAGCATGTCACCACAGAAATTATTCTTGTTATCATTTACCTACTCGAGGACGAGCAGGAATTAAGCTTGGGGATGTTGATACGTCCAAAATGTATCTATAATTTCTTCTTGCTCCATGCCACTTTTGGGTGATATTGCTATGATATTCATACACTTCCATACGCTTTTGATCATATTTGTACTAACTTACTAATCCAGTGCACCCCAGTGCCAGTTTCTGTTTTCGGCTGTTTTTGTATTTCAGGTTTTCACGTTTCGAGAACTGCCCAGAAAAATCCAAAAAAATTATATAAAAAATCAGCGATACGGAAACAACACTGCGTCCGAAGGGCAGCCTGGGGGGGCCACAGGGGCTCCAGGCGCCCTGTGGGCGCGCCCCCCCCTGGGCCGCCCCGGGGGGGCGCCTCGGCCCCCCGAGGCACCCCCGGTGCCCTACTTTGGCATATATTTAAAGGGTTCCTCGTAACCCTCGAAACAGGACTTCTTTTCGCGATCCCATCTCTGTTCCGCCACCGCCGCCGCTTCCAAGATCGGGAGCACCAAGAGAACTCTTCCCGGCACCCTGCCGGAGGGGAGGATCACCACCGGGAGCTTCTCCACCACCATGGACGCCTCCCGGATGACTCGTGAGTAGTCTCCCTTGGACCATGAGTCCATGACCAGTAGCTATGTGATGTTCTCCTCCCGTTCTTGTGCTTCACTAATTAGTCCTCGTGAGCTGCCCTACATGATCGAGGCACCTATGTAATCCTTATGTTGTTGCTATGTTGAGTTTGCTGGGATCCGATGGATTATGAGATTATGTTCAGATTGATCTTGAGTAATATATTTGATTCACCTCTTTTATATTTTAGTTCATAAGTAATTCTTGCATGTTCTCCGTTGTTATTTATTGCTCTGGCCGAGTAATAGGTAGTGACTCCAAGAGGGAACGTTATGCTCGATTGTGGGTTCATGCCCCTCGATGACTAGCTTGAGTGACAGAAACATGAGTCTAGGGGATGTGCTGTTGCCACAAGGGGGAAAACAACGGTGCTTGTGCCCGCGGGTGCAAGGATTGTTTACTTTACGCAAAGTTCTTTTAATGCAGTTGTCTGTTGCATTGAGTTTACACTATGGGTGGGACTCGCAACTTAATACCAGCGAGATGTTCTGGATAGATATCTCAAGGTGGATGATTAGTAGTAGATATTGATGGATTTCGGTCTACTTACTTTGGCGTACCGCCCATGCTTTGAACCTCAACCTTTCTTGCAATGTAGTCGGCATTGGTTTGCGTTCGTGGTCCTGTCAATTGCCCAGCTGTAATTTGTTTACCTCACATAGCTGTTTTATCGTCTTTTGGGAGAGAGACATCACTAGTGAACATCATGAGACTCCGGTCCATATTACCATCATTGATCACATACACTATTTACTTTTCGCTATTTTACTTACTATTGCAAAACACTATCTATCACTACTATCATATTGCTTTTAACCCTTTGTGAACTACAAGGCCGGAGAGATTGACAACCTCTCTGTACTCGTTGGGAGCAAAGTTATTTGTATCTGTGTGCAGGTCCACGTTGATTGCTAATTGCGCCGTTAGCAGTTGACACCTACCTGTTGAACCTAGGAGTCTCTGGGGATTCGATCCTTGGCATCTTTGCTAAGGGAAAACACTTCTACTTACTGCATCTTACACCTTCCACTTGGGGTAACCAACGAGGGGTTCGAGGCCCATTAGTAAGACACTTCTCCTCGCCGGTCGGTGATCTTGAAAGGGCCAATGAACCTTGGTGCGAGCTTCCCCTTGACGTGGAAACGCTTGGTTCCCTTTAGAGGGGTTACCCGCAGGTACACATGATCTCCGACACGGAAACTCATGTCTCGGCGTCGAGTGTCAGCATAAATCTTCTGCCTTGACTTGGCTGCCTTCAAACGTTCTCTGACTAGTTGGACTTGCTCCTCTGCAGCGCGGAGAATATCCGGTCCAAAGACTAGTCCTTCTCCAGTCTCTGACCAGTTGAGGGGTGTGCGGCATCTGCGTCCGTACAACACCTCAAATGGTGCCATCTGAAGGCTCGACTGGTAACTGTTGTTATAGGAGAACTCGGCAAAAGGGAGACAATCTTCCCACTTGGCTCCATATGCCAAGACACAGGCTCGGAGCATATCTTTGAGAATCTGATTTACTCGTTCTGTCTGACCTCCGGTGTGTGGGTGGAAAGCTGTGCTGAAAGATAACTTGGTTCCCAAGGCTTCTTGGAATCTTCTCCAGAACCTTGAAGTAAACTGGGTGCCTCGATCTGACACAATCTCCTTGGGAACGCCGTGGAGGCTCACGGTTCGGTTGATATAGAGAGTTGCCAGCTGGTTGCCTGAGTAGGTAGTCTTGACAGGAATGAAATGGGCCACCTTGGTCAAATGGTCGACTATGACCCAGATGGAGTCATGTCCCCTATTAGACCTTGGTAAACCAGTGATGAAGTCCATTCTGACTTTATCCCACTTCCACTCAGGAACTTTGAGTGGTTGAAGCAATCCAGCAGGTCGCTGATATTCAGCCTTGACCCTTTGGCACACATCACACTTTGCAACATAGGTTGCAATCTCTCTTTTCATCCCGTGCCACCAGAATCGTGCCTTCAAGTCTTGGTACATCTTGGTTCCTCCGGGGTGGATGGAATACGGAGTGTTGTGGGCTTCTTGCAGAATGAGGTTCTTCAGCTCTGTGTTGTTTGGTACGCAGATGCGGCCTTTGTACCAAACAATCATGTGCTCGTCTTTGGAGAATCCTGGGGCCTTGCCTAGCTTCATCTTCTTCTTGATGCCTTCAATGCTTGCGTGTCCATCTTGTGCCTTCTTGACTTCGTCCATCTGGGTCGGTCTGACTTCCAAATGATCCAGAAATCCAGGGGTGACCAATTCCAAACTGAATTGTTCGAGCTCCTTAAACAAGGCTGGCTGCCTTTCTTGAATAATAGCATTCAAGGAGCAAGCCTTCCTGCTTAAGGCATTAGCCACCACGTTAGCCTTCCCGGGGTGATATTGAACACTGAGGTCATAGTCTTTGATGAGTTCCAACCATCTTCGCTGCCTCATGTTCAATTCCTTTTGGGTGAAAATGTACTTCAGACTTTTGTGGTCTGTGTAGATCTCACACCGTTTCCCTAGGAGGTAATGCCGCCATGTCTTCAAAGCATGAACTACTGCCGCTAACTCAAGATCGTGAGTAGCGTAGTTCTCCTCATGGGGTCGTAGCTGCCTGGAGAGGTATGCTATGACTCGGCCTTCTTGCATCAGAACGCTTCCCAGTCCGGTTCGAGAGGCATCACAATATATCACGAACTCCTTGTGGATATCTGGTGTTGCCAGAACTGGGGCGGTGGTCAATCTCTTCTTGAGTTCTTGGAAGCTCTCTTCGCATTTTGGCGTCCACTCGAACTTCTTGTCCTTCTTGAGGAGCTGAGTCATTGGCCGTGCAATGCTAGAGAATCCTTCCACGAATTTGCGGTAATACCCCGCAAGTCCGAGGAAGCTTCTGACTTCCTTGACGGTCGTTGGAGATTGCCATTGGGTCACAGCTTCGATCTTAGCGGGATCAACAGATAATCCTTCCTCGGTCAAGACATGACCTAAGAATCCAACTTTATGCAGCCAGAACTCACACTTGCTGAATTTGGCATACAGTTGGTGCTCCCGAAGCTTGTCTAGGACCATCCTTAGATGTTGCTCGTGCTCTTCCTCCGACTTCGAGAAGACAAGAATGTCATCAATGAAGACAACAACGAACTTGTCCAAATATTCCATGAAGACTTTATTCATGAGGTACATGAAGTAAGCTGGGGCATTGGTTAACCCAAAGGACAGGACCGTGCACTCGTACAAGCCATATCTGGTTACGAATGCCGTCTTCGGAATATCTTGGGGTCTGATATTCAGCTGGTAGTACCCAGATCTGAGGTCGATCTTGGAGAACACCTTGGCTCCGCTGAGCTGATCAAACAGATCTTCGATCTTGGGAAGTGGATATTTGTTCTTGATTGTAACTTCATTGAGGGAACAATAGTCAATTCATAAGCGGATGGTACCGTCCCTCTTTGCCACAAACAGGACAGGAGATCCCCAAGGGGAGGCACTTGGGCGGATAAATCCCTTCCTCAGCTGCTCTTCCAGCTGCTTCTTCAACTCAGCTAATTCTTCCGTCCCCATTCTATAAGGCTTCTTATAGATGGGTCCTGCTCCGGGCACGAGCTCGATGATGAACTCAATGTCACGGTCAGGGGGCATTCCCGGTAGTTCATCCGGAAAGACATCAGGATACTCACATACCACCGGTACTTGCTCTAGCCCAACTTCAGACAGACAGTTGACATGAGCGGCTTGAGCGGAAGAGGAGTTGGAAGCAAACTTGTCTTCGACTCCTTGGTCATTGGTCACAGTGACTGTCCGATTGGCACAGTCTAACAAGCCTTGGTGCTTATTGAGCCAATCCATCCCTAAGATCACATCCAAGCCTTGTGATCTTAGGATGATGAGGTCTGCTAGGAAGTCTACACCGTTAATGGTAATACCGACTCCTTTGCAGCCTATCTTGGCTCTCATCTCGGCTCCGGGGGTTTGTACCACCATAGGGTTATTCAGGGGTGTAGGGGTCATGCCACTTTTTAATGCAAATCTTTGAGTGACAAACGAATGCGTTGCTCCAGAATCAAACAAGACAGTTGCAGGTGCTGAGTTGACAAGGAACGTACCCAGCACGACGTCCGGGTCTTCCTGGGCTTCTTCAGCAGTGACGTGATTCACACGCCCCTTCCCATGGTTAGGTGGATTGCGAGGAGCTGGGTTCCTTGGTGGCATCCCGCGGCCTTGTCCTTGGTTCTACGCATTGGGGCGCGGGGCATCAGGCTTCTTGTTGGGGCACACCCTTGAGATGTGTCCGGACTGACCACATCCAAAGCAAGTGACTTGGTTTGGGTTGATCTTGTTGCCACCACTGGTATTGGGGTTGAAAGCTGGCCTGGGGTTGGCATACTGCTGAGGCTGAGGGTTGGTGCAAGGTGCAGGAGCTCTTGGTTGCTGATAGGTTGGCTTGGCCAGGGCTGACTGCCACGGACGAGGCTTCTGGTTGCTGGAACTTCCCTTGCTGACCATCTTGCGCTTGCGAGTGTCTTCCAAAGCACGCCGCTTGTCTTCAAGCATAAGTGCCTTGTTCACCAGGTCAGGGAAGGATGGGCAGTCGCACACGACAAGCGAGTATTGCAGAGTCTGATTGAGGCCTTCCATGAAGCGCTCCCTTTTTGCAGCATCAGTGCTGACATCTTCAGGGGCATACCTTGACAGGACACTGAATTTCTGCATGTACTCCTTGACAATGCCACTTCCTTGCTTCAGGGCTCAGAACTCACGCTTTTTGATAGCCATGATTCCGGAAGGAATGTAGGCCTTGCGGAATTCTGCCTTGAAGTTAACCGAAGTGATGTCTTGTTCAGCATGCATGACCTTGAATCCATCCCACCAAGCTCTAGAAGTCCCCCCGAGGCAGTGGGCTGCATAAGCCACCTTCTCGCGGTCTTCGGTGCATCCGACTAGTTCCAGTATTTCCTCAATGGAGCGGATCCAGTCGTCTGCATCCAGGGGTTCAGCAGTCTCGATAAAGGTTGGCGGTGCATGCTTCTTGAACTCTGCCAACATGGAACGTCCATTGCCATTCCCCGCCGGCTGGCGGTTGTTGGTGACAGCTTGAGCAATCAGCTGAAGGGCTGCAGTGTTGGCTTGGCGTTCCTCTCGGAAGGCTTGGAGAAGCTGAGCCATGTCCATGTTCGGAGGAGGTGGTGGTGGAGCTTGGTCGTTGGTTTGGTCGTGGCCTTCCTCTGGCTGAGCGGATGCTCAGGCTTCAGGCTGCTGGGTAGAGGTACCAGTACGAGTTACAACAGGCATCCTGTTGGAGCGGTAAAAGGTCTCATGACTTGGAAGCAAGATAGATGGGTGCCTAGTAAAGGGGTGGGTATGACACTAATCAAATCATGCAAGGGCCAAAAGGCCAAAACACATTCATTAAAAATCCAAATGGGTGATGTAGTCGTTTACACATTCCCGAAGGAAGAATACGACATACATCCAGACACAAACAAAAGCAAACACTAGATGGTTTCATATGAACCATACAAGGACTCGACTGCGCATAGGGGTTACACGACCTATCCTACCGTAGAGGTCACAACTGGCATATCCGAGTAGCGAATAATGCCTAAGCGGCGGAATGCTCGGTCGCGTATTCCGGCTCTTCTAGGTCTTCCTCCTTGTCTTCATCTGTCTAGGCCCCCTTGTCACTTGAGGGTGTGGGGGAGTGGAGGAGTTGGATACGACGGTGCTTCGTCGGTGGTGCAGGGAAAAGCTTGCGATATTCCCTTGCCGTCATCCGGCGTCGCCGAGGTGGTTCTTCATTCTTGGAAGATACATCCTCGGAGGGCCTTCCGCCTCGGTAAGCGATAGCGGACTGTCCAGAAGGTGCTCCTTCCTTCTTGATCCTATTCTTCTCTTGAGCTCGACGAAGAAGTGCCTTGGTCTTGTGAAGTTCTTCTCGAAGCTTCATTGATTCCGAGGCCAAGTCTTGTGCCAAGCTGTCGGCACATAGACAGAAGTAGGTCTGGAACCGAAGCGAGAGTCCTTCCTTCAATGGAGGGGCTAGTGCGCTGCTTTCTTCTTCACCTTCCTTCCGGTAAGGTAAGAAGCGAGTTGTCATCTTGGCTGCCATCTCCGGAAGAAGCTCGCGGAGACGGGTTAGTGCCTTGAGTGCAGCAGCCTCGACAGCAAGAGGTAGTGTTGCCATCTGGGGTCCCTCGAAGAACCAACTTGTGGGAGGATCGTTTGCCTTCACGATCACTTCCACATGGTACTCCACCTCAGTGTCGCTAACCCAATGCTCAAGGTAGGTGAGGATGGGCGCTCGATGGAACTGACACTCCTGGAGGCTATCCTCGAGAAGCAAGGGAAACCCAGTGGTCAGGTGCTCTTCGGGTACAGCGGCCATCTACAAAGGTGGAATAGGAGGGGTTAATAAGCTGATGAAATCTCAGGTTTAGAAAAGAAGAGAGGTTCAGAAGGTTTTTGAAAAAGGGTCTCATCTAACTAACGCCCATGCTAACTAAGGCTTCCTACAATCAGGATGGCTCTGATACCAGCTCTGTGGGGACCCCGACTTAGAAGTCGAGATCACCAAATGCACGTGTACAGTGATCCCAGAGATCAATGCTCACTGAACACACAGAAGCTGAATAAAAAGAGTCTTACATCCATACATATCGTCTTACACAAATTATGGCCATTATGGCCAAGTCTTACATAGATAAAGCCTCAAGGGCTGAATAGCAAATAACTCAAATAGCGGAAGTCTTCGATAGTAGGTAGAACCCATGCCATCTGCCTTAACCCTACAGGCATTCTGACTGGGATAGCGTCCTAGTTCGCATGATCATCTCCAAAGAACTCTTCCTCATATTCCTGTTCCTCCATGCCTGGCCAATTAAATAACCAGTGGCAAGCCAATGAGTACTTTGAATGTACTCGCAAGGAACCCATGATGTGGTACAAAGTAACAGTGCAATAATGAACAATCTAGCAAAGAGCTAGAAATAAGTATTCTACCATCAAGTTTATGCATCAATAAACTCGCGTAACCTCGAAGGCAGGTTACCGATATCAACATAAATATGATTCAATTCCTCGAGTCAAGTCACCACCTTGACTCTCATACACACACGTGGTTTCACAAACATTTGGACGTAGCCCAAGAGCGGTCACCCAACTGTCCTTGACCGTGGACACGGCTATTCGAATAGTTTTACACTCTGCAGAGGTTGTACACTTTACCCACAAGATCCGGGAAGCTTTCGTGTCATCCACGATCCCGCAGTACCTCAAGTACTCGGGGGAAGCACCCGGTCATTATCTTTCCTTAGACGACACTAACATAGAGTCCACTCGTTGGTACACGGCCCTCGAGTACAAACAATAGATCACGGGACTTGCCCTAATTTCAATGTCACGCGTACCCGAAGGGACCAACGGTGTGTCCGGTGCCCTGTGAAAACAGTCATGGTCGTCTATCCAAGCACAACCCCGTCCCGGGAAAGACCTCAAGTCTTCCCGTCACTAGTAATGCGGGCACCATGCTAGTATCGGCCTAAGTAATCAATAACGCCCCGTCCCATAAGGGGTAGAGTGGTTGCACATGTATGGTTGGAATAACGGTCGCAACTTAAACCAATCCGTTTGAAAAACACACACTTGTCTTGGTACACCACTTCGTCATCAAGTGGTTACCCAGCTCATCATCTCCCTCGGGCATGAATGGCACCCGACGGGGTTTTATGCAAGGATTTCAACCACGAGGGTTCATGTCACACATGCATCACTACTCATTACTACTAACCATATGCATTGCATCTAGCACATGGCAAGATCAAAAGTAAAGCATGCATCATGTGGTGGTTTCAACTAGGTCACCACCGTAACCCTATCATCATGCACCGGAAACAAACGGGTTCCGAAGAACAAGTGTATCATGGTCAAAGGGCTGCTTGCCTGGATTGGCTTGGTCTTCAAAGTCTTCAAATCCTTCTCCTTCTCCTTCTTCAGCAACTTCGTCAAATACGGTATCTATACGTCGCATAATAACAACGGAAAAATAAGACCACAAATAAAACAGAAAAATCAAAGTGCTCAGAAAAATGTCAACTCATTTTTGTTAAATACTAGAGGGATTTCTAAGATGGGGAAAATTCTTAGTTGGAGTTTTGGAGTAACAGAATGGAATCTATTGATTTTAGAACAGGAGTTTTATTGCTCAAATTTGAATTTAAATTTGAACAGAACAGAAAAGTTTCATAGATATGTGTGAAAGTGACACCATTAAATAGGTTGGAATATTACAAGTTTTTAGGAGTTGGAATTATTTCATTTGGACCAATATTCATTTCTGTAAAAATGTTTAAAATAATTACAGAAAGAATAAAAAGAAAAAGCTCTATGCAACTGGGCCAGAGGGGCCACAGTGCATGGCCCAGGGCAAACCAGCCCAGCCGCACGGGCGCCAGCGCGCTCACGTCAGGTTTTTAAACCTGACGGGCGGGGCCCGGCGGTCAGTGGCTGTGAGGAGGGGGAGAGAGAGGTGAGGATGACAGGCGGGGCCCGCCTGTCATCTCCAACCTCACGGCCATGGCGACGGCGAGCTCACCGGCGGCGATTCCGGCCACGGCGACGGCAACGGAGGGCAGGGTCGGGCTCAGCGTCGAGTGGCGGATGCAGTGGAGGTGGTGCGGCACGCCGGGGAGGTCGGGTTCGCCGGCAGCGAGGTGGGACGGCAGAGGATTGTCGGGAGGTCGTCGGTCCGGCCGTTTCCGACTGCAACAGAGAGGGGAAAACGAGGGGAAAGGATCAGTGGTGCACGGCGATTCTAGATCGGGCAAAAGGAGGGGCTGAGGAGGCCCGTACTGCGAGATCACCGGCGGCCCGACGCGGCGGAGCTCCGGTCGATCCCGAACACTGGAGCTTCCAGGGGAAGAACGGGTGGTGCTGGGGGACTGAGGGAGATGTGGTGAAGCTGTTGGTGCTGTTGGAGAGACTCGGGGGGTCCTATTTATAGGGGAACGGCGGAGACCCGTGGACCAGTGCGCCGGCGAGTTGCTGCTCGACGCTACAGCGCACGGGGGGCGACGGGAGTGAGTCTGCGGAGTTGCTGGACGATCCCTGCGTCCATTAGAGGAGAAAGGAGGAGCGGGGAAGCTTCCAGGCCGTGCGCGCGTGTGAGGCCGAGGAGTGGGTGCTGCGGGCGGCCGGTGCGCATGCGACGACGGCCACTGGAGGGCGCAGGAGGAGGGGGGATAGCGCCGGGGTTGTCGCGGACGTCGAGGGGCATCGACTGGCGCGAGGGGAGAGCCCGAGGCTGTCGGGGGCCAGCGATTGGCTGAAGCTACAGTGCGGTGGCGCACTGTAGCATGCTCCAGAGCGCCCGAATGGCTGGCACATTCGTGCCCTCGCTGCTCTGGTCGTGTCCAACGTGCCCAAGGTTGTCTAGAAGGTCAAGGGAGGAGTAAAGAAATGGCATGTGGCCTTGGATGCTCTGGAGATGCTGTGAGAGAGAGAGGAAGCTGGTAACTTGGTGAGAAATGGCTGTCCAGCAGGGTGAACTAGGGTTTTTACCCCTCAATCATGGAGCTGGGGGCCTGGGGAAGTTACTGGAGGTGGCTAGTAACTGGATGAACATGTGGTAGAAAGTTGAGGCCAAGGTAAAAGGTTAAAGTGATCAAGAAGAGGGTTTTAGTAATTCTGCAGAAGGTGTTTGATCATTGTTTGGTCAAGCAAATGATCTCCACTTGCCATGACACTTAACAGGATTGAATGACATGTGAAAATAGGGACTTCACCAAATTTGGGCTCATTTGAAGAAACTAGCCAATGTAACTTTGGTGAACCCTAGAAAATAACAGAAATAGCATCATCTTGTTTGAGTCAAGCTAATCATCTCCCCTTGATGCACCACTTGGTGTAGTTTCATCATTTGGGGTATTGATCATGCCCACAAAGTTTGAAGCTCCAGATAAAAAGTTGGTAATGTAAAGTTGTTCAAATTTGCATTTGAACAGAAAGGGTTTTGGGGTGTTCTGATCAAGTTGCTCTATTCCAAATCTTGTGCCATTTGGTCTAGTCGCCTTATTAGGAATTTCTAGCATGTGCACCAAGTTTGAGAGCATTTGAACAAGTTTGGCAATGTAAAGTTGCTCAAACTTCAAATATGGACAGAATGGTTATGAATGGTTTTGATGAGGTTTTCTTGCTTCCCAAGACATGGGACTTGTCAAGATCATCAAATATGTCATATATGACATGATAGAATTTCCTTGGAATTTTTGAAGAATATTTCCTTTGTAAATATTTCAAAAGCTTGAAATATCCAGAAAGGGTTTTAGAGGAATTAGCCCATTATTTTGAACATGACCAAGTGTTGAAACTCTTATATATGGACAATATAAGTCCTCTGAGTCTCCCTGAATTTTGGCAAATATTTTTGAAATACTTAAATAATTTTCCCCTATTAAAGACCATTTCTGGCCTTAAGAAAAAGCTTTTAAATAAAATAGGAAAATAACTTTTAAAATTATACCTTTGTGGTTTCTGGGAGTCCTATGACTACTAGGTCTCAAATATACCTTTTGAAAAAAAAATCTCACCCTAAATCAAGCACTTGCAGTGCAAATCTCAATTCAGGGGTTTTTGGAAAAGTAAATTTATAAAATACATTTTGGCCAAATTAATTTTGTAAGAAAATACTATACTGTTATATAACACTTGGCATGATCATTGGGCAGAAGTTTTGAGTATGGAGATGAATTCTACAAGAGGTAATAGTTGACTTTAATGAGCACATGAAAAACATATGAAGAAAAACTCAATTCCAAATAAAAGCCAAATGATGCCAAAAAAAATTGCTGGTCCAAATTTTCATGCTTCATTGATGCAAATAACATGTTACAAAATGCAGGGTGTGACACATGCCTACTTCCATGGTTATTCAAACTCCTGGTTTAAAGTGGCAAACCTCTAGGGTAAGCCATGGAAATGAAATCCTTGTCGATAGACTTGTTTTCCTAGCATCTCTAATCGCTCTCAAGTCCTCGGACATAAACATCATTCTGGGTATGGATTGGATGACAACTCATTACGCCAAGATTGATTGCTATACTAGGACCGTTCAACTTACACACCCATCCGGCAAGATAGTCAATGTCTTGACCCGAATGGCTGAGCGTCAGCTCTACTCTCTTAATGCCAGCCCTCTACCCGAACTCGAAGATATCCCGGTAGTCCGTGACTTTCCGGATGTTTTTCCAGAAGAACTGCCAGGAATTCCACCTGACAGAGATGTCGAGTTCGTGATAGATCTTATCCCTGGAACTGTCCCAATCTCTAGGAGACCATATAAGATGGCACCCCTAGAATTATCTGAGCTTAAGAAACAACTCGATGAGTCCTTGCAAAAAGGTTTCATCCGTCCTAGTTCTTCCCCTTGGGCTTGTCCCGTCCTCTTCGTCAAGAAGAAGGATGGAACGGAGCGGATGGTTCTAGATTACCGACATGTCAATCTAGTCACCATAAAGAACAAGTATCCGCTTCCCAGGATCAACGACATGTATGATCAGCTCGCTGGATCCTCAGTCTTCTCTAAGATGGATTTGAGATTGGGTTACCATCAAATCAAAATCAAGAACGGGGACATTCCTAAAACGGCTTTTGTTACTCGTTATGGCCAATATGAGTACACCGTCATGTCCTTCGGATTAACCAATGCCCCAGCCACCTTCTCCCGGCTCATGAATTCTATATTCATGGAGTACTTGGATAAATTCGTCATGGTATACCTCGATGATATACTCATTTACTCCAAGAACAAGGAAGATCATGTCGAGCATTTAAGGCTGGTATTGACGAAACTTCGAGAGCACCGCCTTTATGCCAAATTCTCTAAATGTGAATTTTGGTTGCCGGAAGTAACCAATCTAGGTCATGTGATCTCTGGCAAGGGTATTGCTGTCAATCCCGAGCGAGTTCAAGACGTCCTTGATTGGACTCCCCCTGAATCGGTCAAGCAAGTTAGGAGTTTTCTTGGCTTAGCGAGCTATTGCCGACGCTTCGTAGAGAATTTCTCCAAGGTTGCTAAACCTCTAACTGAACTCCTCAAGAAAGATAAAAAGTTTGAGTGGACCCCACAGTGCGAGTCCAGTTTTCAGGAACTGAAAAGACGCCTGACATCTGCACATGTACTGGTACCACCAGACTTTTCCAAGGATTTTATAATCTATTGCGACGCCTCGCGACAAGGACTAGGTTGCATACTCATGCAAGATCGTCAAGTGATTGCTTACGCATCCCGACAGTTGCGTCCACATGAGGATAACTATCCTACTCATGATCTAGAGCTTGCAGCTGTAGTCCATGCACTCAAAACATGTCGACATTACCTCCTTGGTAATCGCTGTGAAATCTTCACTGATCATCAAAGTTTGAAGTACATCTTCACCCAACCGGATCTGAATCTCAGGCAAAGACGTTGGGTTGAGTTGCTCACAGATTACGATTTAGGAATCACTTATACCCTTGGAAAGGCCAATGTCATGGCTGATGCACTAAGTCGTAAGTCTTATTGTAACAACTTAATGTTACAACAAGGGCAACCACTTCTCCACGAGGAATTTCATAAGCTTAACCTTCAGATTGTTCCTCGAGGATTCCTTTCCACCTTGGTGGCGAAACCTACCCTTATGGATCAAGTTATAGCTGCCCAGAAGCGTGATAAAGGTATATCCCGACTCCAAGAGAGCATTGCTAGCGGATTCGCTAAAAGCTTCTCTATGGATGATCGAGGTGTTGTTTTCTTTGAGAACCGTGTAGTGGTTCCCAAGAACCACCATCTACGGCAGTTAATCCTTAAGGAGGCTCATGAATCTCCTCTCACAATTCATCCCGGTAGTACCAAAATGTATCAGGACCTACGTCAGAGATTCTGGTGGACTAGGATGAAGAGAGAAATCGCTCAATTCATTGCTAACTGCGACGTTTGTCGTCGAGTTAAAGCAGAGCATCAACGGCCTGCTGGCACCCTTCAACCTTTAGCTATTCCTGAATGGAAATGGGACAAAGTCGGTATGGACTTCATTACCGGGTTTCCCAGGACCAGGAAAGGGAATAATGCTATCTTCGTCGTTATCGACCGCCTCTCTAAAATAGCTCATTTCCTGCCTGTTCGAGAGAGTATTACCGCTAGCCAGCTAGTAGACTTGTATGTCTCTCGGATAGTATCACTTCATGGTGTGCCGTTGGAGATTAACTCAGACCGTGGAAGTCTTTTCACTTCACGATTTTGGGAAAGTTTCCAGAATGCTATGGGAACTCATCTCTCCTTCAGTACCGCCTTCCATCCCGAGTCAAGTGGTCAAGTGGAACGAGTCAATCAAATTCTGGAAGACATGCTTCGAGCCTCTGTCATCTCTTTCGGTATGGATTGGGAGAAGTGTCTTCCATTTGTCGAATTCGCTTATAACAATAGTTATCAAGCCAGCCTGGGTAAAGCTCCCTTCGAAGTTCTATATGGACGAAGGTGTCGAACACCTCTTAACTGGTCAGAAACCGGGGAAAGACAATTCTTTGGCCCGGATATGATTCGGCAAGCAGAAGAGCAAGTTCGCATCGTTCATGAGAAATTGAAAACAGCCCAGTCTCGCCAGAAGAGCCAATATGATAGTCATCATAAGGCTGTGACTTTTGAAGTCGGCGATAAGGCTTACCTTCGGGTTACTGTTCTTAAGGGAACCCATCGCTTCGGTATCAAAGGCAATTGGCCCCTCGTTACATCGGTCCTTTTCGCATTCTTGCCAAACGAGGAGAAGTTGCCTACCAATTGGAACTACCTCCGCACCTATCCAGAGTTCATGACGTGTTCAACGTTTCTCAACTCAGGCGTTGCTTCTCGGATCCTATTCGCAGAGTGGACCACGAAACGCTTGATCTCCAGAACAATCTCACATATCGAGAATACCCCGTTCGTATTCTTGATCAAACCGAGCGCACCACTTGATGCCACAATATCAAGTTTCTCAAGGTTCAATGGTCACATCATTCCGAGAGTGAAGCTACTTGGGAAAGGGAGGATCGTCTTCGACTTGAGTACCCCACCCTCTTTCAGGAGGAACCCAAATCTCGGGACGCGATTCTTTTAAGTGGGGGTGAGTTGTCACATCCCTAGTTTAGCACTTGCATTAGGGCTAGCTAGAGTGTGCATCATGTTTACTTATCAAAGAAACTTGAAATGGGAATGACAGAAACCCCAACACCCCTCTTCTAACAACTAGGATTTGATAAAATCTTTTCCAATGTACCCAAAATGCCCTTCAAAAATGTTCATCATTTCTGCCTTGGTCTTAAACCTCTGCCAAAAATGGTGCACAATTTTCTACGACATCCAAGGTCTCTGGATTAAATCATATGGTATTTGCATTTGGGCATTTAAATACTATAAAATATTTTAAATGCTCAAATAATCATAAACTATAATGTTCCATGTTGTTCATATTATATACAGTGGGCATGACAAGTTTCATGAGTTATAAAAATGTTCTGGCATTTTTATTAATTAAACAAAGTTGCAAAACAAATGAAACAAAAAAGAAATAGGAAAAAAGAAAGAGAGAGAAAGAACTTACGTGGAGCCCAGCACTGTTGCAGGCCGGCCCAGCCCACCAGCCTCGTTTCTGTCGCCTTCCTCCTCGCGCCAGAAGGCAGCGCGCGTGGCCACCGCGCGCCGGCATGCGCCCGGCCACCTCCACCCTGCTTGCCTGCCTCCCCGACGGCCTGGACGTCTCCTGGCGTCGCCACGCAGCTGCCCCGGCCCCTCTCTCACTTTCCCCTCGTCCCCATCGCCTTCCCCTGGCTCTCTCCCTCTCACCACCGAGCCGCCCGTCGCCGCCGTTCGCCGTTGCCGCACCTAGAGCCTCCCCCTCGTCCCGTGACCGTGTCCAGAAGGTTCGCCGTGACGCCCTCTACCTCCTTGCTGAGCCACGGATCGCCGGGAGCCCTGCAACGCCTTCACGCCGTCGTCCCCAACCTCGGATCGCCGGAGCACCTCGCCGTCGATTAAGAAGCTGCAGAGCATCCCCGACCTCTCCGTCGAGCTCGCTAGCATCGCTGTGAGCCCCTACGCCGAATCTCTCCTTCCTCTGCTTCGTTTGCGCCATGTAGTTGCTGCTCCGCTGAACACCGAAACCCACAGCCGCCGTGCTTGCCCCCGGTGATGCTCCGGTGACCATTTGGTCACTGGCACATGTCCATCTCGCTCGCCGCAGCACGTAGACGAGCTAGGTACCACGCACGCATCGCCTAGGCCACCGTAGCTGCGTCTCCACACACGCCCGAACGCCGGCCGCCACTGGCGAGCTCGTTGCCGTCGTCTCCGGCCACCACAGGTCCGGCGACCACCACCGCTCGACGCGCCTCGGCAAGGGCTCTCCAACGCGCCCAACCGCGGCTCGAACCGAGCCCTGTGGACGTTTTCCGAAGCACGCCGCCGTGTCTGGCCTCGCCGGCGTCACTTCGCCGGCGAGTTTGACTCGTTTGACCGGGGGGTTGACCACCCCTGGGTCGCTGACGTGTGGGCCACCCCTCCCCTAATTAGCTAGTTTAATTAAGTAATTATTAATTAAATTAGTTAGTTAGTTTAGTCACTGACCCGTGGGCCCAGACCCCACTGACAGCTAATTAGATCCTAGCTTAATACTAATGAACTTTGCTAATTAGCTATGACACTGACATGCCGGGCCCACATGTCATGTTTGACTTGGACTAGCTCCTGTTGACTGACTGACGTCAGCATGATGTCATGCTGATGCAGTAAAGGATTTTCCTGGATTTTTAGATTTAAAAATAATTCAGGAAATTCCAGAAAATGCCTAAACTTCAAAAAATCATATAAATTCAACAGTAGCTCAGATGGAAAAGATTTATATATGAAAAATGATCAGAAAAATCCAATCTTTCCAATGG
This sequence comes from Secale cereale, assembly GCA_902687465.1. Classification (NCBI taxonomy): domain Eukaryota; kingdom Viridiplantae; phylum Streptophyta; class Magnoliopsida; order Poales; family Poaceae; genus Secale; species Secale cereale. Next base: position 175,169,753 of record LR738712.1, read on the forward strand.
CACTGGTTTCATGCATGTTTGAGCAAGTTAACATTGATGTATACATTAAAACATGATAATGCACTTATTTAAATAATAGCTAAAGTGCCAATTTGAATCTTTGATTCAAATAGGCTCAAACCCTTCTGGTTATAGTTGCATTAGCCCAAAACACATGCATCTTGCCATGTCATGAGCATGCATCATATTGTTGCATTTGTTTGTTTAATGATTGTGTCGCCGGTATTCTTTGTGGTAGGTCCTGCTCCCGAGGATACTGCTGCGTATCCAGCTGAAGAGCAGTACCCGACAACCACTTTGTCAGGCAAGCAATCATTGATCATTCCGATACAAACCCAATCTCCTCGCTCCTGCTCTCTTTTACTGCATTAAGCCAACAGCGTGTGAACTGCTACTTGCTGCGGTAGTTGAACCCTATTCCCTTGCACGACCTGTCATTGCCACAGTAAATAGTTGAAACCCACTAGCATGTGTAGGAGTTGATTGAGCCATGTGATGTGTGATCCACCATGCTATTTGTTTATGTTGCCTGCTATGCTTAGAGTTGTGCCAGGTTTGGTTCATCTGGGTGATGGATCAGAGTGAAATGATCATACCGATAAAGAGAAGGAAGTGTGGAATACGCTTGGTAAAGGTATCGATGAAAGGCCATGTAGGAGTACGTGGTGGGTTGTTTCATTGGAATCGTCCATAGGACCCGAGATCTGTGTGTGTGATTCAAGTTACAGTTACTACCACACATTGGGCCCTGAAATATGACCCCGCTCGACTTATCGACTGCCATGTTCTCTGTCCAGGAGTTGCAACTAGTTTCTGGTGTTTATAGATTACTGGAGGTCGTGCACAGCGCTGACCCTCGGGGTGGGCTGTGATGCGACAGGTACGTGGCACGGTGTATCGGTTGCCCGTTTGGTGACTCGGGAACCCTGTACACATCGTTTGGGGCCGTGAGCGACACCCCGGCCGGATCTCCCCACGGATGGAACCCAAATAGGCGATAAACCTGGACGAGAGACTTGAGGGGTTGGTTAGGTCGTGGTCTACACCCACGTCGGCTTTCGCTTGAAGTCTGCCGAGCACATGTCGTGTGCAGACGCTAAGTGGTGAAAACATGTGTGAAGAAGTACACCCCTGCAGGGTTATCAATCTATTCGAATAGCCATTGTTCGCGGTACGGACTACTTGGTTACTCTTACAGTTCATAGACAAGTTGATGGATACTACTAAAAGCCTCAAGATAAGTGTGAGTGCCGTGGATGGCCCTTCCGTAGGATGACGGACGAGGATCCTCGGTAGTGTATTGTTGTGGTGAGTAGAGGACTCGTGTTCGTAATAACATCTTGCAATCCGTTGAGAGTTGTAGTATAGGTTAGCCAAGAGTCAAAGCTGGCTTTCTGCTATGAACTCCACTACCCCCTTTGATAATGTTGCATGTATGATAGGTTCTGTGGTAAGACTTGCTGAGTACCTTTGTACTCATGTTTGCTTAATAACTGTTGCAGAGGAGAACCCTGCCCCTGCTGATGGGTTCTACATAGACGTTGACGTCGACGAGTAGCTTGACACCCAGACGGAGATCTGGAGCTTGTGAAGGGCCTTGTAGATAGTCAGGCTACACCAAGCCTGTTTTATTTTCTAAGTTGTCTGTACTCAGACATGTAGCTTCCGCTTGTGCTTGTATGACTGTATGACTTGAGTGATGGGTCATGTGACCCCTACCTGTATGGATATGTTATGTATGGCTCTTGGAGCCTCTTAAATAAAGTACTTTGAGTCATAGAGTTCTGTTGTGGTGCAATGTTGTATTTGCACATATTGAGCATATTGTGTGTATGGTTGAAATGCTTGGTATGTGTGGGATCCGACACCTAGTTGTTTTCCTTTGGTAGCCTACCTTACAGGGAAATGCCTCCTAGTGATTCCAATGAGCCTTGGTAGCTTGCTACTGCTCGGAACACGTAGGCTGGCCGGCATGTGTCCTTCTTCGTTCCTGTGTCTGTCCCTTAGGGGAAATGTCACGCGTTGTTCCTTTAAGTCCATGTAGCTTGCTACGACTTGGGTTCATACGTTGATGACCGACACGTTCGTTGCTGGGTCATGGATGCCTGTCTCTGTAATTTAGTGCCACTTTTGGTTTATAACTAGCCATGTCGGCCCGGATTCTCTATCATATGGATGCTAGCGACACTGTCATATACGTGTGCCAAAATGCGCAAACGGTCCCGGGCCAGGTAAGGTGGCACCCGTGGGGTTACCGTGCGTGAGGCCGCAAAGTGATATGACGTGTTATAGCTAGATCGGTGTGACTTAGGATCGGGGTCCTGACAATTTTCGAAAACCTACAAAATAGTTGAGAACTTTAGCTACTAAATGGATCACTAATCGTTGGAGGGATCGAATATTAGAGTACACTCACGTACCATGAGCCGAGGATGCGCAAGGATAACCAAACCCCCATACACTCCTCCTCGGGGTACTTGTCTCTTTGTGAACCTCCTAATTAGATTGAGAGTTACCGATAATAAGTGCATGAGTTCTTCGGACTAATGTGAGTATTCGAAGGTTGACACTTCCACCTAGACATATTTTTCTAGCCTCTTCGGTACCGTGCATTGCCCTTTCTCACCTCGAGAGTTGGTGCATACTTCGCCGGTGCATCCAAATCCTTGGCACGATACGCTCTGTCATCATAAGCCTCATTATATCCTTCCTCAAAACAGCCACCATACCTACCTATCAAGGCATTTCCATAGCCTTTCCGAGATACATTGCCATGCAACATCCATCTTCTCATGACTTGATCTTCATGTCATACATGCTTTTTGCTTGATCGATGAGCCGCATGCTAGTTGGGCCTTGCCCTAATCATTGCTACATGACGCGCTAGTATCATTGCATATCCTGCTACACTAACAGAGGCATACATTTGCATACATCATGATAGTTTCATTTTCTTTATGTTGAGTACTTTTGTAAAGTGTGAAATATCTTCTATACTTCTTGTAATAAATAGAGTGTTGCCCCTAAAGTGAGGAAAAGATCCCAAAGAGGACAAAATCAAAAGATCCCAAAGAGGACAAATGAGAGTTAAATAGAAAGAGCCATTGAGGCCACAAAAAAATAGAAAAAAAAAGAAAAAAAAAGAGAAAAGGAAATAAAAAGAGAGAAGGGGGCACACTACTATTCCTTTTGAGAGATCCACACTCGTACTCCATCTTATACCTTGTAATCCATAGAGATTATCATTCATGCATATAGCTATGTGGGGACCTTCACACTATAGAACTAGGCTTGTATATTCCAATGATGAGCCTCCTCAAAAGAGCTCTAGGTCTTCTTGAGCAAGCAAGTTGGATGCACCCCCACTAGTTCCATTGGAGAGCTTACCTCAGCTCATATGTGCATCCGTTGCATGGCAATCCCTACTCCTCACATCATATCTATCATTTGGCTTTCTCTCGCCTATGATTGTCCTCATTGATGTGAGCCTTTCAAACCTTTTTTGTCTTCCCCCTTCATCATTTTTCTCTCTTTGCCATCCTAAGTGTTAACTTTCTTGCTTACGCTCATCCATTGCATGAGTGCTCAAAATATCGAAAGGGAGTGGATCATTTTGACTTGTACCTGGCTGCCGGTCTGGGGATGAGTCAAGATAAGATTCCAAAGAAGACCAAGTGTGAAACTTTAGTAGATTAAGTTCTCAACAATACAAAAACTATGTTTTACTCTCTCGTATATCCCTATCCCCTTTGTTGCACGCAAACACCATTTGGAGACATTCGAGTCATGGATAGCGAGAGCTCTTGCACCTTTATGTTCTTATGTTGCTTGTTACAATGCTAATATAGACTCTTGCTTGTTATGACTTGAATTGAATTACATGCCTTGATTGCTTTACTTAAAAGTTCTTATATGGTTGGTAGCATGTCACCACAGAAATTATGCTTGTTATCATTTACCTACTCGAGGACGAGCAGGAATTAAGCTTGGGGATGTTGATACGTCCAAAACGTATCTATAATTTCTGCTTGCTCCATGCTTCTTTTGTGTGATATTGCTATGATATTGATGCACTTCCATACACTTTTGATCATATTTGGACTAACCTATTAACTCAGTGCACCACAGTGCCAGTTCCTGTTTTTTGCTGTTTTTCTATTTCAGGTTTCCCCCATATTAAAAGTGCTCCAAAAATTCCGAGAAAAATACAGAAAAAAATCAGCGTACAGGAAGCTTCGCAAATAACCAAAGCGGGGCCAGAGGGGAGCCAGGGGGGCCCAGGTGGCCACCTGGCACGGCCCCACCCCTGGCCGCGCCAGGGGGGCGCCTGGGGCCCCAGCTCCGCCTCTGGTTTCCCCACTTCGCATATATATTCCTCCCGTCGCGGAAACCCTGATTCCAGAACCCTTTTCTCCAGAAGCAATTCCGATCTCCGCCGCCATCGCCACCAAGTTTTGGGGGACCAGAATTCCTGTGTCGGCATCCTGCCGGGACGGGGAAGTGCCCCCGGATTCATCTCCATCGACGTTGCTTCCTCCCTCCATGATGCGGGAGTAGTTCCTCCTCGGGGATGAGGTTTCTACCAGTAGCTATGTGGTCAATTCTCTCTCCCATGATGTGATCTTCGTTGTGATCATAGGCTATGTTAAATCTAGGGTGATCCCATGATATTTCCCCTTCCTCTATGTATTGAATTGATGTACTCACTTGTCTTTATCTAGTATAATCCCCGAGACCAAGGTGACAGCAGTCTATTGGACATGGATTAGAAGAATATTTTCATGAGTGATTTCCTCTTTTGTGTGTTGATTGAAGATTGAGAGTCTCTTGGTGCTTGTCTTTGACTATCCTGGAGATATGTTGTGGTGATTGTGGTACTCTCTTTGGATGGCCGCGGTGACATTGGGAAATCCATAGATTGAGAACTACGAACTTTGAGGTGTGCTTTTGTAGCCCTACATAATTCTCGTCCTCTCTTGACCACAAAGGAATGACCTCCGAGTGCGTCTCCATTGCATGTTTCATGGGAAATATCATGTGATTAGACTATGTTAATGTTGTTGGGAGTTGCCACTAGTGAAAGTATGAAGCCTAGGCCTTGTTTCCACCATTGCAATACCATTTGTGCTCACGTTTACCACTTGTTTGCTTGCTGCACTTTTTATTACAGATTTATATTACTTTGCTTTGCCACTCCTATCATCCATATTTTACCATCTCTTCGCCGAACTAGTGCACCTATATAACTCCTAGTTGTATTAGGTGTGTTGGGGACACAAGAGACTTCTTGTATCTTAGTTGCAGGGTTGCTTGAGAGAGACCATCTTCAACCTCTACTTCCCTGAGTTCGATAAACCTTAGGTCATCCACTTGAGGGAAATTGCTTCTGTCCTACAAACCTCTGCGCTTGGAGGCCCAACATAGTCTACAAGAACAGAAGCGTGTGTAGACATCAAGCGCCAACCGCCATGGAGGCGTCGAAAAGGTGTAGGCCACGCACACAAGCCCCAGAGGTGTGAAGGCGCAAAGAGCGCCAGAACGCACACGCGAAGGGGCAGCCGAAGATCAAGTGATCAGGCGTCTCCAAGCTCGCCCCACACTCGGGGCACCCGGCGCCCTGCAGCTCGACGATGTGTTTCTTCAGAAGGTTGTCCCGAGTGTGGATACGGCCAAGCGACAGCAGCCAGGCGAAGAACCGGACCCGGGAAGGCGCAGGCGTACTCCAGAGAAAGGCGGCATTCTCCACCACCTCCCCGCCCAGGCGGAGGAGTCCATAAGCTGCATTCGACGCCAGCCGCCCCCCCTTCTGATCACAAAGGACCAAACTTCGACGGTCGGCCTCACCGGCGCCCCCCCCCCCTCACCCCCAATGAGTGGGAGCAGGAGGAGGCGTTCCCTGGCGGCAGCAGTGGAGAGGCGGGGCACGAGCACCGCGTCCAGCCTGAGGTTGCGAACGACCCAGACCGAGACCTCCGAGCAGGTCGCGTGCGAGGCAAGAGCCGGGAAGGCACACCGAACGGGCCCGCAGGGTAGCTATGATCTTCCCAGAAGGCCGTCATCCTGTCGTCCCCCACCGAGACGCGGGTGAGAGCACGGTAGACCGGCATAAGCCCGCGGAGAGCGCCCCAGTGCTCGCCAGCGAGCCCCGAGCAACGGGGGTCCAGAAGAAGGCGCTCTCCCAGGGTGCCCCACGCCCAGGTCGCCCAGCGGGACAGGGGGGCGGAGTGGAGTCGGTGCAGGATCTTCAGAAGGAGCGCATCATTCTGTGTGGCGAGGTCGCGGACCCCCAGCCCCCCCCCTCCTCCTTTCTGCGGCACACCCGCTCCCAGGCAACGAGACACTGCGCACCGGAAGCGCGCTCGACCGCGTTCCAGAGGAAAGAGCGACGGAGGGAGTCAAGCGCCCGCACCACCTTGGGAGGCAGCCTGAGCGCGCCCATGGCATAGATCGGGATGGCGTCCAACACGGCGTTGAGGAGGACAAGCCGCCCCGTCGGGGAGAGGAGGCGGGCACGCCAGCCGGCCAGGTACCGGTCGACTTTGGCGATGATGAAGTGGAAGTCCGCCAGGGAGAGTTTGTGGCACGACAGCGGGAGCCCGAGGTAAGTTTGCGGGAACCCTTCCACCCGACACCCCATGGCAGCCACAATCGCGGCCAGAGTGTCCGCATCCACGTTCATCGGGAAGAAAAAATAACGATCGTTTCGATGCCGCCCGGGCGGCGATCTTTAACGCCATGATCAATAGCCTTGGGTGGCTCGAGCTGCCGCTCTCCGACCGTCTCTTCACCTGGACCAACAAAAGAACTCCCCCGACTCCCGCTCGCCTCGATAGGGTCTTTTTTGACTCCGGGTGGGACGCCCTTTTCCCGGACTCCTCTCTCTGCTCTCGCCCCCGCACCGCCAGTGATCACGTCCCTCTCGTCGTCTCAGCCGCGTCAAAAATCCCAGCCTCTACCCGCTTCTTTTTCGAGACTGCCTGGTTAACTAACCCCCTCTTCCTCCCTTCCACCTCCCCGCCTGGACGGGGTGCTCTAGCGACCGGGACGCTGCCGGGGCGCTGGCCGCGCGCAAAAAGGCTTTCAGGTCGGCGGCCAAAGCTTGGAAAAAGCAACACCGCTATGTCCCTACTTTTCAAAATGACTGCTCCTTTATTATTGATCTCATGGATTTTTTGGAGGAGTTCCGTTGTCTCTCCTCAGATGAAGCGGCTCTCCGCTCGGATGCCCGTCTGGCGTTGGAGGCTGCCATTCTCAGGCAGGCGGCCTACTGGAAGCAGCGGGGGAAGTGCCGCGCCGTGCGGGAGGAGGATGAAAACACCCACTTCTTCCATGCGCAGGCCTCTCATCGCCGGCGCAGGAACTGCATCCGCGTCCTCGACGTCGGCGGCTCCCACGTCATGGGGCATGCAGCCAAGGCCGACGCGCTGTTGGGCTTCTACTCCAGCCTCTTGGGCCGGGCGACGACGTCTGTTTGGCGTTTTGACGTGGCGGGCCTCCTCGCTGCGGCACCCCGTGTCCATGGGGCCTCGCTGGTGGCCCCTTTCTCCTCCGACGAGATCCGGCGTGCGGCTCTCTGCCTCGACCGATCGAGCGCTCCTGGCCTTGACGGGAGCTTCTTTTATTTTTATTGCATCAACGGCAAGCGGGCCAGTTCTTTTGCTGGCTTCTAGAATAAGCTGAAATAAGTTGTCCCCTACCCAGCTTATTCTAGAATCCCAAACCAAATTATTTTTTTTAAAGCCTAGTAGTTAAGACTTCACTAATAGGCTTCTAAAAGAAAAAATTAACTTGGGCTTTTAGAATAAACCTGGTTAGGGGCAGCTTATTCTGGAAGCCCAAAAAAGCCAGCAAAAGAACTGGCCCGTAGACGCCGAGCAGATTATTATTTTCTCCACGGCTAGCTTTAGTTGCTCCTTAGAATTGTCTCAAAAAAAAAAAAAGTTGCTCCTTAGAAACTCCAGTTCCTGCACTCTCTTGACAAAGCTCCGAAGGCTTCTCTCGGACGGCCCACCGGCGGCCACCGCCTCCCTTGCCCTCTCCTTCCAAGCCCTCGAGTTCGCCGCTATCGCAGCGGCCATGTCGCCGTTGCCGACAGCCAGCTCGACGCACCTCGCCAGCTCCGCGCCGGTCAGCACCCCGTCGGCCTCGCGCTCCGCCCGGACGGCCACGCCCCATTCCTCCGCCAGCAGGTGCGCATTCACCGGCTGGTCCGACCAGCTTGGCGCCGCCACGACCGGCACGCCGCACGCCACCGCCTCCAGGGTCGAGTTCCACCCGCAGTGCGTCACGAAGCACGCCACCGACGGGTGCGACAGCACTCGCACTTGGTCGCACCACTCCACCACCATTCCCTCTGGCACGACAGCCGCCGTATCCAGGAGGAGGCGGTCCACCTCCGGCAAGCGTCCCTCCCGCCGTACCACCCACAGATACGGCCGATTGAGGCTCCGCATGCCGCACAGGATCTCCTCCGCCTGCCGCTCGCTGTACGTCAGCAGGCTTCCCGACGACACGTACACCACCGACTTGGGTGGCTGCGCGTCCAGCCACGCCATGTACCTCTTCTCCTCGTCCTGCGCGAACAGATGAATGGTTTGATCTTCTCCGGCTCCGGCAAGAGGGACAACGGGGGCGCCGATGGCGAAGACGTCTCCCAGGTACGGCCGGATCGCCTCCAGCGCCGTCGCTTCCAGGGCTTCGAACGTGTTCACCAGCACCATGCACGGCTTCATGATGACCTCCTCGTCGTCCATCTGCTCGAACATCTCGCGGAAACCTCGGACGATCATCTGGGAAAGCTCGTCCCCGGTGCCCGTGGCGTCATCAGCCAAGAAAGACGGCATGTCGCGGCCCATCCTCATAGTCCGACGGAGGCCCGGGAGGGTGGCCTCGTACGTCGGGTCAGCGGCGTGGGCAGCGATGCCGCCCTCGCCATGCCCATGGAAGTAGTGGTAGTAGGCGACGAGCGCCGTGGCCGGCTGGATCCAGTAGACGGCGAGCGGCAGGCCGTGCGCGCGCGCGACCTGGACGACCGTCGGCATGTTGAGCGTGCATACGACGCACGTGACCGGGCGGCCGGCGGCGGCGAGGCGGCGCACCACGGCGGAGAGGCTGTCGCAGGACGCTCTGCGGCGGCGCGCCGTTTCGTCGCCAGAGCCCGTGGGCCAGCTGCCGTCGTCCTGGCCGTCGGAGAAGGGGGCATAGTGGATGACGCCGTCGCTGACCTCCTGGTCGTCGGGAGAGGCGGAAGGGAACATGCGGCGGTGGCCGAAGAGGGGCACAGAGAGGGTGGCCGTGGCGCCGTCGATGGCGGCGAGACGGCGGGCCAGGGCGCGCGCCGGGTTGAGATGGCCCTGGATGCCGTACGCCGCCACAAGGAAGTGGGTGCCCTGCTCTCCGCGTACCGCCGGCTGGGCCATCACGTACGTCGTTGGTGTCGGACCGATGCTTGCCTTGTGATGTATCGACTCGGCGTGAGAGACAGTGAAGGTTTAAAAAGTTGAGAGTAGCGCATTAGCGTCCAAAAAAGCAGTGCAGGTTTCCTGAAATCCCGGTGTGCATTGCAAAGCAAAGACTCCGCAGGTATTGACGACACGAAAATTCTAAACGCACGGGCTAAGTAAACATTGTTTAGTTTGATTGATACGGCCGGCCGGCGACGATGGGACAGAGATGAACATGTTTCTGCTTTATTTCTACTATCATACTTCACGTGTCGGGATTGTGCAACAACATGTCCGACAGTTACTGCTTATGTTCCATCAAAATCCAAGGAGATGCTGCGGGTCACCAACACGTCGTTACTTCTTGTAATGGCCCAACACAGATGAGACCCAGTCCATGTATGTATAAAAGTATAATTGGCCGGGCATACCATTTGGTTTTCTCTGTCATCCAACTGATCCTTGGATGCCTGCATCTTAACTTGTCATCGCTCTCCCCTCCTCGCCCCCAAACTTGGGGCGCATAAGAACATCTACAACCGAGCGTTTCAAATCGGGCTCAAATGCTCGGGCGGTCTGTTCGGTCACTGGTCAGTCACAAAAATTAAACTCAGATGATCATCTCAAATGCATGGTCTGATCGGCACCCTCATACCCAGCCCAAATATGGGGTGGATATAGGGCGTCTGGGCGCGCCCGTCACGTCGGACTGACGGCGGGGCCTCACGTGGAATTGCCTAGAAACCCGGTAGTCCGAAGCTCGTCTCCTTCGTCGGACTGATGTCGTCGCGTGGCGCCGCTCGGGCGGGCCGCGCAGTGCCTAGCCCCGCTACTTAAGTCGACCGTCGACCGTCGACACCGAAACCCTACCATCCACATTTTTCTTCGTATGTCCGCCGTCGCCACTTCCCACTCCCCGTCCGCCTAGCAGCCATGCCCCCACGTCGCCGGGTGAGGAGCCACCCATTACTAACGCCGGAGCACCGACTAGAACTCCTTGAGCAGGTCCGGGCAAGGCGCGAAGCCCGGATCGCCGCGGGACTACCTCCGGATGCAAACAAGTCTCTCCTTCGGTTTTGCTTTTTTTTTAGGCTTCCTTAATTTGATAAAATCAAGTTGTTCGGCCACGGATAGGATGGGTCGCTCGGGAAAACCCACTGTTTCATGTGCTTTTTTTAGCAAGGAAATATTCTTGATTTCAGGAAAAGTGCCTTGGTGCCAAGCTAGGGCCAACATAAAGTTTCCGACGTTAGGAGGAACCCCTTAATACCAAGATGAGTTTTCCATATGCATGTTTGGGTGAACATGACCTAGGCGCGGATGCCTGATTTCATAGTCAAATGCGTTCAAAACAAGGACTTTGAGCCTGAATGTGAAGGATCATACGCCAGGTCTCACAAATCGGCCAAATACGCTTCCTTTGTTTAGTGAAATAGCCTTTTCCCTTTGATCCCGTGAGGGATCAAATCAAAACCGTCCAGAGGATAAGTTCGAGGAGGATGTGGGGGATGCTGGCAAAGCGGATCTGTATGAGGACCAACAGGCCATCCTCGATTCCCTCCTCTAGGAGTCGGCTGTGGAGGCCAGATGCCGTCGCTGACAGGAGATTGAGGCGCGGTGACGTGCGTTTGAGATGCGTCGGTATTTCCCCAAAGAGGAAGCGATGATGCAGCACAGCGATGGGGTAAGTATTTTTCTCAGCTATGAAACCAAGGTTATCGAACCAGTAGGAGAACCACGCAACACTATGTAAACGGGACCTGCATATAAAGAACAAATATTTGCAACCCGACGCGTTAAAGAGGTTGTCAATCCCTTTCGAGTAACGGTGCCATAAATTGACGAGTTGATGGGATAAAATTGTAGTAGACTGAAAGATGCAAATAAAATGCAGCAAGGTATTTTTGTGTTTTTGATAATATAGATCCGAAAATAAAAGTTGCAAATAAAGGAAAAGGTAAATAGCAATATAGATCTGAAAGTATATGATTGGGAATAGACCCGGGGTCGTAGATTTCACTAGTGGCTTCTCTCGAGAAAATAGCATGCGGTTGTAAGGGCATATTTCTCCCTAAGTGGTTTTGGTGATTGATGACAATGCATTTGCGGACTAATCATGTGCATTAAGCTTTTCAGATATCTCATGTCTAGGCACAAGACGATTCATTGCCCCTCGGAGCCTATCGAAGATGGCGTTTTCTTTTGTTTCTTTTCGGTGAAATTGAGTCATAGGAAAGCCGTACTATTAAGAGGGGGTCCACTTAGGAAAGGTGAGGGTGGAATCAACACGTACGTATCTATTCATTTGTACCACCTTTCCTTCGCTTCTTTGAAGCACCGGATGTTTTTCTTGTCGTTGCAAAGATAGAGACTTTCTACTACTACTATTTTGTTGCATGCGGTAGTACCGCTCAAAGGAGCGGTAGTACCGCAGAGGCCCACGGTAGTACCGCCCTGTGGCTGCGGTAGTACCGCACGTTGCGGTAGTACCGTGCCAGGTTCGCGGTAGTACCGTGGCCTCTGCCCCAGCGTCGTGGCTAGCGTGAAAGTAGGAGCGGGAGTAATTTTTTACTTCCGCGCCCTACGCGGTAGTACCGCTCCAGGTGGGCGGTAGTACCATGTCGGGTTCTTGCATCGATCGAAACTCTGCGGAAGTAGCCACGGATGTAATTTTATTAGTTCGTGCTCTTCCCCGACCAGTTTGTATCCTGCCTTGCGGTAGTACCGCTCCGGCAGTACTACCGCTTGTTGCTATACACAACAGGGCCGCATCTGGCTCCTACCGTGCAAGCAGTAGTACCGCATGGCCTTGCGGTAGTACCGCAAGTCTGGTGCGGTAGTACCGCATGTCGCGGGCTGAGTTAGTGGATAACGGTTGGATTTGTTCTTTCACTATATAAGGGGAGTCTTCTTCTCCAAGAAGACTCACCTCTTCCCTCCCCAAGCTCCATTGTTGCTCAAAGCACCATTTCTGCCCGATCTCTTTCCGTAGCCAATCAAACTAGTTGATTTCCTAGAGATTAGTTGTGAAGGCATCGATCTACACTTCCACCAAGATAAATTAGATTCCCCCCACCAATACCTTGCGGATCTTGTTACTCTTGGGTGTTTGAGCACCCTAGACGGTTGAGGTCATAGTTCATTGTGGTGAACCTTCATGGTGTCGTTGGGAGCCTCCAATTAAGTTGTGGAGCCCCAACCTTATTTCTAAAGGTTTGGTCGCCGCCTTCAAGGGCACCACTAGTGGAATCACGGCACATCGCATTGTGTGAGGTGATACGTCTCCAACGTATCTATAATTTTTGATTGTTCCATGGTATTATTTATGAAGTCTTGGATATTTAATGGGCTTTATCATACACTTTTATATCATTTTTGGGACTAACCTACTAACCCAAAGGCCCAGTCCAGATTGCTCTTTTTTTTGCCTATTTCAGGGTTTTGCAGAAAAAGAATATCAAACGGAGTCCAAACGGAATCAATCCTTCGCGAGAGATATTTTTGGAGAAAATCACACACGCGGGACTTGAGAACCACGTTAGGGGATCAGGGATCTGCCCACGAGGGTGGGGCGTGCCCACCTTCCCAGGGCGCGCCCCCCTGCCTCGTGGGGCCCCGGAGCACCCCCCCCCCTCGATGTCCTCCTTCTTCCTATATAAGTCTACGTACCTCGAAACCTTCGACAACAGAGAGAAAACCCTAATTCCACCGCCGTAACCTTTTGTGCACATGAGATCCCATCTTGGAGCCTGTTTCGGAGCTCCATCGGAGGGGGATCCATCACAGAGTTCATCATCATCATCATCATCGCCCTCACCATCAGTTGTGAATAGTTTACCACAGACCTTCGGGTCCATAGCTAGTATCTATATGGCTTCTTCTCTCTCTCTCTCTCTGGATCTCAATACAAAGTTCTCCTCGGTCTTCGAGGAGATCTATTCGATGTAATCTCTTTTTGAGGTGTGTTTGTGGAGATCTAATGAATTGTGAGTTTATGATCAAGGTTATCTATGAAAGATATTTGGTTCTTCTCTGAAATTTTTATGTGTGCTGCGATGGGAGAAGTGCTTGGCTTTGGGTTCAATCTTGCGGTGTCCTTTCTCAGTGACAGTAGGGGCAGCAAGGCACGTATTGTATTGTTGCCATCGAGGATAAAAATATGGGGTTTATATCATATTGCTTGAGTTAATCCCTCTACATCATGTCATCTTGCTTAAAGCGTTACTTTGTTCTTATGAACTCAATACACTAGATGCATGCTGGATAGCGGTTGATGTGTGGAGTAATAGTAGTAGATGCAGGCAGGAGTCGGTCTACTTGTCTCGGACGTGATGCCTATATACAATGATCATGCCTAGATAGTCTCATAATTATTCGCTTTTCTATCAATTGCTTGACAGTAATTTGTTTACCCGTCGTAGAATATAGCTATCATGAGAGAAGCCACTAGAGAACACTATGGCTCCCGGGTCTATTCTCAACATATCAATCTACATCTACTTTACTTCTATCGCTTTTATTTGTTGTTCTTATAAACCAACAATACCAAAAATATAAACTAACATCTCTATCAGATCTCACTTTCGTAAGTGACCATAAAGGGATTGACAACCCCTTATTGCGTTGGCTGCGAAGTTCTTATTTGTTTGTGCATGTGCGAGGGACTCGCACGTGGTCTCCTACTGGATTGATACCTTGGTTCTCAAAAACTAAGGGAAATACTTACTCTACTGTGTTGCATCTCCCTTTCCTCTTCGAGGGAATACAACGCAAGCTCGAGAAGTTGCAAGAAGAATTTCTGGCGTCGTTGCCGGGGAGGCTTACGCAAAAGTCATATACCAAGTACCTATCACAAACCCTTATCCTTCGCATTCCTTTTTTTGCCTCTCGTTTTCCTCTCCCCCACTTCACCCTTGCCGTTTTATTTGCCCTTCTTCCGCCGTGTGTTTATCGCTCGCTTGCTTCTTGTTTGCTTGTGTGTGTTGGATTGCTTGCTTGTCACTATGGCTCAGAACAATACCAAATTGTGTGACTTCTCCAATACCAACAACAATGATTTTATTAGCACTCCGATTGCTCCTATTACCGATGCTGAATCCTGTGAGATCAATGTTGATCTTGTCATGAAAGATCAATTCTCTGGCCTTCCTAGTGAAGATGCCGCTACCATCTAAACAACTTTGTTGATTTGTGTGATATGCAAAAGAAAAGGGATAGGGATAACGATATTGTTAAATTGAAGTTATTTCCGTTTTTACTTAGAGATCGTGCTAAAACTTGGTTTTCATCTTTGCCTAGAAATAGTATTGATTCGTGGAATAAGTGCAAAGATGCTTTTATCTCTAAGTATTTCCATCCTGCTAAGATCATCTCTCTTAGAAACGATATTATGAATTTTAAGCAACTAGATCATGAGCATGTTGCACAAGCTTGGGAGAGAATGAAATTGATGATACGTAATTGCCCTACATATGGTTTGAATCTATGGATGATTATTCAGAACTTTTATGCTGGCTTGAATTTTGCTTCTAGAAATCTTTTAGACTCGGTCGCGGGAGGCTCTTTCATGGAAACTACCTTAGGAGAAGCTACCAAACTCCTAGATAATATTATGGTTAATTATTCTCAATGTCACACGAAAGATCTACTAGTAAAAAAGTGCATGCTATCGAAGAAATTAGTGTGTTGAGTAGAAAGATGGATGAACTTATGAAATTATTTGCTGCTAAGAGTGCTTCTTCTGATCCTAAAGATATGCCTTTGTCCACTTTGATTGAAAATAGCAATGAATATTTGGATGTGAATTTTTTTGGTAGGAATAATTTTGGTAACAATGCTTATAGAGGTAATTTTAATCCTAGGACTTTTCCTAGTAATTCCTCTAACAATTATGGTAATTCCTACAACAACTCTTAAGGAAAGATGCCTTCTGAATTTGAAACTAGTGTTAAGGAGTTTATGATCTCGCAAAAGAATTTCAATGCTATGCTTGAAGAGAAATTGCTTAAGGTTGATGAATTGGCTAGAAGTGTGGATAGAATTACTCTTGATGTTGATTCTTTGAAACTGTGATCTACCCCACCTAAGCATGATATCAATGAGTCTCTCAAAGCCACGAGAATTTCCATTGATGAATGCAAAGAAAGAACCGCTAGGATGCGTGCTAAAAGAGAAGATTATATTAAAGCGTGTTCTTCTAGTTATCATGAAAATAAAGATGAAGATCTGAAAGTTATTGATGTGTCTCTTATTAGATCCTTATTTTCTAGTATAAATCTTGATGAATATAGAATTGGAGATGATGCTGCTTTAAGGTGTCCCAATGATTCGGAGTTTTTAGATCTTGATGCTAAAATTGTTAAAAGTGGGAGTGAAGAGATTAAAACTTTGCATAGTGATAAACCCACTACTTTGGACTTCAAGGGATTCAATTATGACAATTGATCTTTGATTTATTGTATTTTCTTGTTGCAATACGTGCTAAATTATCCGCATGCTTATAGTCAAAATAAAGCTTTCACCAAACACATAGTTGATGCTTTGATGCAATCTTATGAAGAAAAACTTGAATTAGAAGTTTCTATCCCTAGAAAGATCTATGATGAATGGGAACCCACTATTAAAATAAAAATAAAAGATCATGAATGCTATGCTTTGTGTGATTTGGGTGCAAGTGTCTCCACCATCCCAAAAACTTTGTGCGATTTGCTAGGGTTCCATGAGCTTGATGATTGTTCTTTAAATTTACATCTTGCGGATTCCACTATTAAGAAACCTATGGGAAGAATTAATGATGTTCTTATTGTTGCCAATAGGAATTATGTGCCCGTAGATTTCATTGTTCTTGATATAGATTGCAATCCTTCATGTCATATTATTCTTGGCAGACATTTCCTTAGAACGATTGGTGCAATTATTGATATGAAGGAAGGAAATATTAGATTCCAATTTCTATTAAGGAAAGGCACGGAACACTTTCCTAGAAAGAAAATCAAATTACCATATGAATCTATCATGAGAGCCACTTATGGATTGCCTTCCAAAGATGGCAATACCTAGATTTATCTTGTATCGTGCCTAGCTAGGGGCGTAAAACGATAGCGCTTGTTGGGAGTCAACCCAACTTTATATTTTTTTGTTTTTATTGATGTTAGGGAGTAAATATTGCATCTAGCCTCTGATTAGATGTGGTTTCATGTTTTTTTAGTGTTTGTGCCAAGTAGAACCTTTGGGAAGACTTGTGTGAAGTTTATGTGATCTTGCTGTGAAAAACAGAATCATTACTGCTGCCTAAAGTGGTCGTGAGATTTTACTGGAGAGTGCTATTTAGTTGATTCTTTTTGCAGATGATTATTTGACAAATTCCTCAAATTTACCAATTTAGTTTGAATTTTTTGGAGTTCCAGAAGTAGGCGAAACCTGCAGATTACTAAAGACTGTTCTGTTTTTGACAGATTCTGTTTTTCGTGTGTTGTTTGCTTATTTCAATGCTTCTATGAGTAGTATTGGAAGATATGAACCATAGAGAAGTTGTAATACAGTAGCTTTAACACCAATATAAACAAAGAATTAATTCATTGCTGCACCTTTGAGTAGTGGTTTGCTTTCTTATACTAACGGAGCTCACGAGAATTTTTGTCTATGTTTTGTGTTGTGAAGTTTTCAAGTTTTGAGTATTGCTTTCATGGACTATGGAACAAGGAGTGGCAAATGCCTAAGCTTGGGTATGCCCATGGCACCCCAAGTAAATTCAAGATAATCAAAAGCCTAAGCTTTGGGATGCCCCGGGAAGGCATCCCCTCTTTCGTCTTCATCCATTGGTAACTATACTTGGAGCTACATTTTTATTCGCAACATGTTATGTGTTTTGCTTGGAGCATCTTGTATAATTTGAGTCTATGCTTGTTAGTTTTTCACAATCATCCTTGCTGGACACACCTATTTGAGATAGTTAAATATGTCCTAGGAATTGCTAGAACACTCTATGTGCTTCACTTATATCTTTTGAGTTGAATAGTTTTTGCTCTAGTGCTTCACTTATATCTTTTAGAGCACGGTGGTGGTTATATTTTGTAGAAATTATTGAACTCTCATGCTTCACTTATATCCTTTTGAGAGTCTATTAAAACAGCATGGTAATGTGTTTAGGCTAAAGAAACTAGTCTTCACATGATAGACATCAAATGTCAATGTAGTAAAAAAATCACACCAAGTGCATTGAATAGAATGAGATGTTGGATGCTTGATAATTGTTTTGAGATATGAGGATAATCATATTAGAGTCATGCTAGTGGAGTTATTATGAAATTGAGAAATACTTGTGTTAAGGTTAGTGATTCTCGTAGCATGCACGTACGGTGAACCTCTATGTGACGAAGTTAGAGTATGAGGTATTTGTAGAGTGCCAACCTTTGTGTGGAGGTCGAGGGCGCGCGATGGTTAACTCCTACCAACCTCCCCCTAGGAGCATGCGTTGATTGCTTTGTTTTGATGACTCATAGATTTTTGCAATAAGTATATGAGTTCTTATGACTAATGTTGAGTCCATGGATTATACACACTCTCACCCTTCCACCATTGCTAGCCTCTCTCGTACCGCGCAACTTTCGCCGGTGCCATAAAACCACTGTATATCCTTCCTCAAAACAGCCACCATATTATTCCTGAAAACAGCCACCATACCTACCTCTCATGGCATTTCCATAGCCATTCCGAGATATATTGCCATGCAACTTTCCACCGTTCCGTTCATATGACACGCATCATATTGTCATATTGCCATGCATGATCATGTAGCTGACATCGTATTTGTGGCAAGGCCACCATGCATAATTTTTATACATGTCGCTCTTGTTTCATTGCACATACCGGTACACCGCCGGAGGCATTCATATAGAGTCAGACTTTGTTGTTGTAGTATCGAGTTGTAATGAAACTGTGATGATCATCATTATTAGAGCATTGTCCCATGGGAGGAAAGGCTAAATCTATAAAGCCCCTCCGCAAAAAAAAAGAAAAAAAAAAGAAGAAAGGCCAAAGAAAAAAGAAAGGCCCAAAAAAAGGAAAAGAAAAGAAAAAGGGACAATTGCTACTATCTTTTTCCACACTTGTGCTTCAAAATAGCACCATGTTCTTCATTGTAGAGAGTCTCATGTTTAGTCACTTTCATATACTAGTGGGAATTTTCGTTATAGAACTTGGCTTATATATTCCAACGATGGGCTTCCTCAAATGCCCTCGTTCTTTGTGAGCAAGAAAGTTGGATGCACACCCACCAGTTTCTTTTGTTGAGCTTTCATACATATTTAGCTCTAGTGCATCCGTTGCATGGCAATCCCTACTCACTCACATTGATACCTATTGATGGGCATCTCCATAGCCCGTTGATACGCCTAGTTGATGTGAGACTATCTTCCTCTCTTTTTGTCTTCTCCACAACCATCTCTATTCCACCCATAGTGCTATGTCCATGGCTCACGCTCATGTATTGCGTGAAAGTTGAAAGGTTTGAAAGAATAGAGTATGAAAACAAATGTTTGGCTGAAATCGGGTTTGTGCATGATATGAATATTTTGTGTGATGAAGAGGGAGCATAGCCAGACTATATGATTTTGTAGGGATAACTTTCTTTAGCCATAGTATTTTGAGAAGACATGATTGCTTTGTTAGTATGCTTGAAGTATTATTGTTTCTTATGTCAATATAGACTTTTATCTTGAATCTTTCAGATCTGAACATTCATGCCACAATTAAGAGAATTACATTGAAAAACTATATTAGTTAGCATTCCACATCAAAAATTCTTTCTTTATCATTTACCTACTCGAGGACGAGCAGGAATTAAGCTTGGGGATGCTTGATACGTCTCCAACGTATCTATAATTTTTGATTGTTCCATGCTATTATTTATGAAGTCTTGGATGTTTAATGGGCTTTATCATACACTTTTATATCATTTTTGGGACTAACCTACTAACCCAAAGGCCCAGTCCAGATTGCTGTTTTTTGCCTGTTTCAAGGTTTTGCAGAAAAAGAATATCAAACGGAGTCCAAACGGAATGAAACCTTTGCGAGAGATATTTTTGGACAAAATCATGCACGGGGGACTTGCGAACCACGTCAGGGGATCAGGGAGCTGCCCACGAGGGTGGGGGCGCGCCCCCGCGCACCCCCTGGTGTCCTCCTTCTTCCTATATAAGTCTACGTACCCCGAAACCTTCGACAACAGAGAGAAAACCCTAATTCCACCGCCGTAACCTTCGGTTCCCATGAGATCCCATCTTGGATCCTGTTCCGGAGCTCCACCGGAGGGGGATCCATGACGGAGTTCTTCATCATCATCATCATCGCCCTCACCATGAGTTGTGTGTAGTTTACCACAGACCTTCGGGTCCATAGCTAGTATCTAGATGGCTTCTTCTCTCTCTCTCTAGATCTCAATACAAAGTTCTCCTCGGTCTTCGAGGAGATCTATTCGATGTAATCTCTTTTTGCGGTGTGTTTGTCGAGATCCGATGAATTGTGAGTTTATGATCAAGGTTATCTATGAAAGATATTTGATTCTTCTCTGAACTCTTTATGTGTGCTCATAATATCCTTGCAAGTCTCTTTGAATTATTGGTTTGGTTTGGCCTACTAGATCTATAGTTCTTGCAATGGTAGAAGTGCTTGGCTTTGGGTTCAATCTTGCGGTGTCCTTTACCAGTGACAGTAGGGGCAGCAAGGCACGTATTGTATTGTTGCCATCGAGGATAAAAATATGGGGTTTATATCATATTGCTTGAGTTTATCCCTCTACATCATGTCATCTTGCTTAAGGCGTTACTCTGTTCTTATGAACTCAATACACTAGATGCATGCTGGATAGCGGTCGATGTGTGGAGTAATAGTAGTAGATGCAGGTAGGAGTCGGTCTACTTGTCTCGGACGTGATGCCTATATACAATGATCATGCCTAGATAGTCTCATAATTATTCGCTTTTCTATCAATTGCTTGACAGTTATTTGTTTACCTCCCGTAGAATATCGCTATCATGAGAGAAGCCACTAGAGAACACTATGGCCCCCGGGTCTATTCTAAACATATCAATCTACATCTACTTTACTTGTATCGCTTTTATTTGATGTTCTTATAACAAAAAAACCAAATATATAAACTATCATCTCTATCAGATCTCACTTTCGTAAGTGACCGTAAAGGGATTGACAACCCCTTATCGTGTTGGCTGCGAAGTTCTTATTTGTTTGTGCAGGTGCGAGGGACTCGCGCGTGGTCTCCTACTGGATTGATACCTTGGTTCTCAAAAACTGAGGGAAATACTTACGCTACTGTGCTGCATCTCCCTTTCCTCTTCGAGGGAATACAACGCAAGCTCGAGAAGTAGCATGAGGGTGTGAGGAGAATACGGTAGCCCTAGTGGCTTCTTGGGGAGCATTGTGCCTCCACACCGCTCCAACAGAGACGTACTTCCTCTCAAAGGGAAGGAACTTCGGTAACACATCCTCATCTCCACTGGTTCCACTTGTGGTTATCTCTTACCTTTAGTTGTGCTAGCTTTTGTTGTGTTTCATAGCTTGCTTGCTTGTGTGCTTGTTATTGTTGCATCATATAGGTTGCCCACTTAGTTGCATATCTAGACAACCTATATTGTTGCTAAGTTTAATTTGGTTAAGAAAAGCTAAAAATTGTTAGTTGCCTATTCACCCCCCCCCCTCTCTAGTAAACCATATGGATCCTTTAAATTGGTATCAGAGTCTCGTCTCTTTATTAAGGACTTTACCGTCCAAAGAGTATGGGTGACAATGTAGTCGAGACGAAGGAACACTCCGGTGGAAATCCGTCCTTGTCTACGTCCGATGGGGGACCCTCGGTCTCTCGTGACGAATTCAATGCGGCTTTTGACACATTGAAAGACTCATTGACGACCGAGGTCAAAGCCATGTTCAAAGTATTTCTTGAGGGTCTTAAATTACCCATCGCACCGTTGGAGGTGGTTCGTCCCGCTAACAACGTGTTGGATGTTATTCCCAATAAGGGAGAAGCTATTAGTGAGCAAGTCCCGATGACTAAGAATGGGGGTGGCATCTTTGCCCATTTCGCACCTCCCATCAATTATGGAGGTCCCATTCCCACCCCGCATCTAAATTCGGTTGGTCCTTGATACGTCTCCAACGTATCTACAATTTTTAATTGTTCCATGCTATTATATATTCTGTTTTGGATGTTTAATGGGCTTTATTATACACTTTTATATTATATTTGGGACTAACCTACTAACCCAAGGCCCAGTGCAAATTGTTGTTTTTGCCTATTTCAGGGTTTCGCAGAAAAGGAATATCAAACAGAGTCCAAACGGAATGAAACCTTCGGGAGAGTTATTTTTTGAACCGTATCTACCCAGAAGACTTGGAGTACATGCGAGGGAACGAAGGAGGTGACCACGAGGGTCCAGGGCACGGCCCCTCCCCCTAGGCACGCCTCCCACCCTCGTGGGCCCCCTCTGGCTCCCCCGATGCCCTCCTTCCTGCTATATATATCCATGTACCCTGAAAACATCGAGGCAATAGAGAAAACCCTAATTCCACCACCGCAACCTTCTGTTCCCATGAGATCCCATCTTGGGGCATGTTCTGAAGCTCCGCCGGAGGGGGGGTCTACCACGGAGTGCTTCTACATCAACACCATAGCCTCACAAATGAGTTGTGAGTAGTTTACCAGAGACCTTCAGGTCCATAATTATTAGCTAGATGGCTTATTCTCTCTTTTTGGATCTCAATACAAAGTTCTCCTCGATCTTCGAGGAGATCTATTCGATGTAATCTTTTCGCAGTGTGTTTGTCGAGATCCGATGAATTGTGGGTTTATGATCAAGTTTATCTATGAGAAATATTTGATTCTTTTCTGAAATCTTTTATGTATGATTATAATATCCTTGCAAGTCTCTTCGAATTATTGGTTTGGTTTGGCCTACTAGATCTATAGTTCTTGCAGTGGGAGAAGTGCTTGGCTTTGGGTTCAATCTTGCGGTGTCCTTTCCCAGTGACAGCAGGGGCAGCAAGGCACGTATTGTACTGTTGTCATCGAGGATAAAAAGATGGGGTTTATATCATATTGCTTGAGTTTATCCCTCTACATCATGTCATCTTGCTTAAAGCATTACTCTGTTCTTATGAACTTAATACTCTAGATGCATGCTGGATAGCGGTTGATGTGTGGAGTAATAGTAGTAGATGCAGAATCATTTCGGTCTACTTGTCACGGACGTGATGCCTATATATAATGATCATGCCTAGATATTCTCATAACTATGCGCTTTTCTATCAATTGCTCGACAGTAATTTGTTCACCCACCATAGAATTCTGCTATCATGAGAGAAGCCACTAGTGAAACCTATTGCCCCCGGGTCTATTCTCAACATATTAATCTTTCGTCTACTTTACTTTGCTTTATTTACTTTTTGTTCTTATATCCAAAAATACCAAAAATATTATACTATCCTATCTATCAGATCTCACTTTCGTAAGGGACCGTAAAGGGATTGACAACCCCTTATCGTGTTGGCTGCGAAGTTCTTATTTGTTTGTGCAGGTGCGAGGGACTCGTGCGTGGTCTCCTACTGGATTGATACCTTGGTTCTCAAAAACTGAGGGAAATACTTACGCTACTGTGCTGCATCACCCTTTCCTCTTTGAGGGAATACAACGCAAGCTCGAGAAGTAGCAAGAAGAATTTCTGGCGTCGTTGCCGGGGAGGCTTACACAAAGTTCATATACCAAGTACCTATCACAAACCCTTATCCTTCGCATTACATTTATTTGCCTCTCGTATTCCTCTCCCCCCACTTCACCCTTGCCATTTTATTTGCCCTTCTTTTTGTCGTGTGTTTACCGTTCGCTTTTCCTTGCCGTCATGGCTAGCACACCTATCATTATCAATACTCCCGAGAGTGAGGTTCTTAATTTTAAACAAAGGGAGGAGGAAAATCTAAAAGATGTCTGGTATAGAATTTGCAATGCTCAAAATAGATCTACTAGGAAGCTTTCCACTTCCATGCTTCTTCGCAATTTTTATGTTGGCATAACTCCGTGGAATAGATATATTCTTGATACCATTACCGGAGGGAATTTCTTGGGTAGCCATACTTTTGATTCTTATAATGCTATGACTGAATTGTTTGGGCCACCACCTCTTCTGGTTAATGGAATTGTTTTAACTCTGGAAAGTTGCTACTGTAGAGTTGGTTGAAAGTTTGGATAGAAATATCCACAACCAAATTACCCAATATGGATCCAAGGTAGGAGTTATTCTGAATTTTTTTAAAGAAAAAGAACACATAGTTAAAGAGAAAATAGATCAAGATTCCACTAGAATCGATAAACTTCATGATATTATTACTAATGTAGGGTCTACTCTTTCTGCTATAAAACTACTTCGAATCCCTCTACCACTAAATCGACCAAGTTTATGTATGTTCCTAAAAATAAGGGTGAATCATGTAGTAAGGAAATTGCGGATCTCAAATCTTTAAGTGTTCATCCCAACTTTCTCACTTTTGCAAGGGAACCTTTTGATACAAATGAATTTCTTGATTTATTGCCTAGAAGTTTGATTATCAATAGGAATAAAGAAGTTCCTAAGAATTATAAGCTTAATTGAAGAATTGCCTACCAAAGATGGCAATACCTATAGCTATTCTTGTATCGTGCCTAGCTAGGGGCGTTAAACGGTAGCGCTTGTTGGAAGGCAACCCAATTTTATTTTCTTTGTTTTTGCTTTTGTTTAGGAATAAATATTGCATCTAGCTTCTGTTTAGATGTGGTTTTGTGTTTTAATTAGTGTTTGTTCCAAGTAGAACCTTTGGGAAGACTTGTGTGAAGTTTATATGATCATGCTCTGAAAAACAGAAACTTTAGCGCTCACGAGTTTAGCCACCAGATTTTACTAGAGATAGATATTTAGTTGATTCTTTTTGCAGATGATTAATAGACAAATTCCTCATGTTTACCAATTTATTTCAATTTTTTTGGAGTTACATAAGTATTCGAAAGTTACAGATTACTACAGACTGTTCTGTTTTTGACAGATTCTATTTTTCTTGTGTTGTTTGCTTATTTTGATGAATTTATGAGTAGTATTGGAGGATATGAATCATAGAGAAGTTGGAATATAGTAGGTTTAACACCAATATAAACAAAGAATGAGTTCATTATAGTACCTTAGAGTGGTGGTTTGTTTTCTTATACTAACGGAGCTCACGAGATTTTTGGCTAAGTTCTGTGTTGTGAAGTTTTCAAGTTTTGAGTATGGCTTTGATGGACTATGGAACAAAGATTGGCAAGAGCCTAAGCTTGGGGATGCCCAAGTCACCCCAAGGTAAAATTCAAGGACAACCAAAAGCCTAAGCTTGGGGATGCCCCGGGAAGGCATCCCCTCTTTCGTCTTCATCTATCGGTAACTATACTCGGGACTATATTTTTATTCACCACATGATATGTGTTTTGCTTGGAGCGTCATGTATGATTTGAGTCTTTGCTTTTTAGTTTGACACAATCATCCTTGCTGGACACACCTTTTGAGAGAGATAAATAGGATATAAATATGTTAGAATACTCGATGTGCTTCACTTATATCTTTGAGATAGATAGTTTTGCTCTAGTGCTTCACTTATATCTTTTAGAGCACGATGGTGGTTTTATTTTGTAGAAATTTTTGATCTCTCATGCTTCACTTATATCTTTTTGAGAGTCTTTTATAACAGCATGTTAATGTGCTTTGGTTATAAAACTAGTCCTAATATGATAGGCATCCAAGATGAGTATAGTAAAAACTTTCATATAAAGAGCATTGAATATGATAAGAAGTTTGATACTTGATGATTGTTTTGAGATGTGAGGATGGTGATATTAGAGTCATGCTAGTAGAGTAATTATGAATTTGAGAAATACTTGTGTTAAAGTTTGCGATTCCCGTAGCATGCACGTATGGTGAACCGCTATGTGACGAAGTTAGAGCATGAGGTATTTATTGAGTGCCATCCTTTGTGTGGAGGTCAGGATCGCGTGATGGTTAACACCTACCAACCCTTCCCCTAGGAGCATGCGTTGATTACTTTGTTTTGATGACTCATAAATTTTTCAATAAGTATATGAGTTATTTATGACTAATGTTGAGTCCATGGATTATACGCACTCTCACCCTTCCACCATTGCTAGCCTCTCTTGTACCGCGCAACTCTCGCCGGTACCATACACCCACCATATACCTTCCTCAAAACAGCCACCATACCTACCTATCATTGCATTTCCATAGCCATTCCGAGATATATTGCCATGCAACTTTCCACCGTTCTGTTCATATGACATGCTTCATCATCATTCACATAGAGTCATATTTTGTTCTAGCTTCGAGTTGTAATCTTTGAGTTATAAGTCAATAAAAGTGTGATGATCTTCATTATTAGAGCATTGTCCCATGTGAGGAAAGGCCAAATAAAAAATATGGCCCAAAAAAATAGAGAGTGGCTAAAAAAAAGAGAAATCCCCTCCAAAAAAATGAGAGAAAATAGAGAAGGGACAATGCAACTATCCTTTTCCACACTTGTGCTTCAAAGTAGCACCATGATCTTCATGATAGAGAGTCTCTTGTTTTGTCACTTTCATATACTAGTGGGAATTTTCATTATAGAACTTGGCTTGTATATTCCAACGATGGGCTTCCTCAAATGCCCTAGGTCTTCATGAGCAAGCAAGTTGCATGCACACCCACTTAGTTTCTTTTGATGATCTTTCATACATTTATAGCTCTAGTGCATCTGTTGCATGGCAATCCCTACTCACTCACATTGATATCTATTGATGGGCATCTCTATAGCCCATTGATACGCCTAGTCAATGTGAGACTATCTTCCTCTTTTTTGTCTTCTCCATAACCACCACTCTATTCCACCTACAGTGCTATATTCATGGCTCACGCTCATGTATTGCGTGAAAGTTGAAAGGTTTGAAAAAAATAGTATGAAAACAATTGCTTGGCTGAAACCGGGGTTGTGCATGATATGAATATTTTGTGTGATGAAGAGGGAGCATAGCCAGACTATATGATTTTGTAGGGATAACTTTCTTTGGCCATGTTATTTTGGGAAGACATAATTGCTTTGTTAGTATGCTTGAAGTATTATTATTCTTATGTCAATATAGACTTTTGTCTTGAATCTTTCGGATCTGAACATTCATGCCACAATAAATAAATTACATTGAAAATTATGTTGGTTAACATTCCACATCAAAAATTCTGTTTTAATCATTTACCTACTCGAGGACGAGCAGGAATTAAGCTTGGGGACGCTTGATATGTCTCCAACATATCTATAATTTTTGATTGTTCCATGCTATTATGTATTCTGTTTTGGATGTTTAATGGGCTTTATTATACACTTTTATATTATTTTTGGGACTAACCTACTAACCCAAGGCCCAGTGCAAATTGTTGTTTTTTGCCTATTTCAGGGTTTCGCAGAAAAGGAATATCAAACGAAGTCCAAACAGAATGAAACCTTCGGGAGAGTTATTTTTGGAACTGTATCTACCCAGAAGACTTGGAGTACACGCGAGGGAACGAAGGAGGTGGCCACGAGGGTCCAGGGCGCGCCCCCTCCCCCTGGGCGCGCCCCCACCCTCATGGGCCCCCTCTGGCTCCCCCAATGCCCTCCTTCCTCCTATATATATCCATGTACCCTGAAAACATCGAGGCAACAGAGAAAACCCTAATTCCACCGCCACAACCTTCTGTTCCTGTGAGATCCCATCTTGGGGCCTGTTCCGGAGCTCTGCAGGAGGGGGGATCTACCACGGAGTGCTTCTACATCAACACCATAGCCTCACCAATGAGTTGTGAGTAGTTTACCACAGACCTTCGGGTCCATAGTTATTAGATAGATGGCTTCTTCTCTCTTTTTGGATCTCAATACAAAGTTCTCCTCGATCTTCGAGGAGATCTATTCGATGTAATCTTTTTGCGGTGTGTTTGCCAAGATCCAATGAATTATGGATTTATGATCAAGTTTATCTATGAGAAATATTTGATTCTTTTCTGAAATCTTTTATGTATGATTATAATATCCTTGCAAGTCTCTTCGAATTATTGGTTTGGTTTGCTCTACTAGATCTATAGTTCTTGCAATGGGAGAAGTGCTTGGCTTTGGGTTCAATCTTGCGGTGTCCTTTCCGAGTGACAGTAGGGGCAGCAAGGCACGTATTGTATTGTTGCCATCAAGGATAAAAAGATGGGTTTTATATCATATTGCTTGAGTTTATCCCACTACATCATGTCATCTTGCTTAAAGCATTACTCTGTTCTTATGAACTTAATACTCTAGATGCATGCTGCATAGCGGTCGATGTGTGGAGTAATAGTAGTAGATGCAGAATCGTTTTGGTCTACTTGTCACGGATGTGATGCCTATATATAATGATCATGCCTACATATTCTCATAAATATGCGCTTTTCTATCAATTGCTCGACAGTAATTTGCTCACCCACCGTAGAATTCTGCTATCATGAGAGAAGCCACTAGTGAAACCTATGGCCCCCGGGTCTATTCTCAACATATTAATCTTTCATCTACTTTACTTTGCTTTATTTACTTTCTGTTCTTATATCCAAAAATATTATACTATCCTATCTATCAAATCTCACTTTCGTAAGTGACCGTAAAGGGATTGACAACCCCTTATCGCGTTGGCTGCGAAGTTCTTATTTGTTTGTGCAGGTGCGAGGGGCTCGCGCGTGGTCTCCTACTGGATTGATACCTTGGTTCTCGAAAACTGAGGGAAATACTTACGCTACTGTGCTGCATCACCCTTTCCTCTTTGAGGGAATACAACGCAAGCTCAAGAAGTAGCAGTCCTTCTCCTAAGTTTGTGAAAAATGCTGATTTTGCTACTTGGACATTTCATTTTAAATGGCATTTAAATTATTGTTCTACTAATCTTTGGAGAATCATTGAGCAAGGTTTCTACCTGCATGATCCGTACAACTTAACTCCAAGAGAAGTTGCGGATCATCAATTCAATAAGTTTTTTCTTTGCATTCTTCAAGAAGCCTTCTGTCCCGAAGATGTTGCACATCTTTGACCCTTGACCGTGGCCAAGGAAGCATGGGAGCATGTTGGTTCCTTGTACAAGGGAAGCGCAAGCATTCAACGCTGAAACTATGAAGTTGTGCAAGATGAAGCCGATGAGTTTGCCATGATTGAAGATGAAGATCCCCGTGAACTTTATCGGAGATTAACCACTCTTGCGGTCTCACTTAGAGATCATGGGAGCAAGGATACATATGAAAAATGGATCAAGTGCAAGTTTCTAAAGTCCATGATGCCTTATCACAAGGCCATGTCCTCGGTCATTTGCCAAAGACTGGACTTCCACACCTTGTCCTCAAGTGAAGTGTTGGATGAGTTCGTTGCCATGAGGATCTTGGACAAGACCGTCGACAATGCAGTGTTGCGAGCTCAACGATCAAAGAAGCCCAACCTTGCATTGAAGGCCAAGGCTTGTGTGGAAGAAGAGGATGAAGATGAGTGTTGCCCCGAAGACACCAAATATGCCTATCATGAGCACATGGCTCTTGCATCACGGCAATTTTGGGGCAACAAGAAGAATTCAAGGCCCAACTTCAACAAGAACAATTCAAGTGGCTTCAAGAGCAAGCAACAAGTGAGGACGTGCTACAATTGTGGCAATGTGAGTCACTTTGTTGTAGACTGCCCATATGAGAAAAGAGAAGACAATGGAGGCAAGCTTATCCAAAAGGACAAGGCCAAGTCTTATCCCAACAAGAACAACTTCACCAAGAAGACTCCTACCAAAGGATTGGTGGCCCAAGAAGAGTATGACAAGGATGACGATGATGAATAAGATGATGAGATGGTTACCATGGCCATCGTTGCTATTGCAACAACTCCACGGTCATCTCTCTTTGACTCACCAAATGAGAACATGACCGCCAAGTGCCTCATGGCTAAAGCCACCAACAAGGTAACCCCCAACATCAATTATACCATCACTTCTAAGCCTTCATTGACGGAATGCATTGATGAGAGTGAGGGGGTGGAGGAGGAGGAAAATGAATTTGAGTCTTTTATGAGTAAGCTGAAAGGTAAACCCAAGAAGCACTTTGTTGCTCTCTTGGAACAACTTGGTGAAGCCAATGACATGATCGAGGCTCATGAGGAGACCATCTCTAAAATGGAGGGTCATAGTCGAGACTATGCCGATGAGATATCGGATCTGTCTAATGCTCTTGAGGAAGACTGTGGTCTTCGATTGGCTCTTGAGGAGTCACACAACAATGATCATGATAAATTAAAGAAAGATCTTGATCATGCTTTAGTTGTCTCTCGTGTGCTCAATTCCAAGAAGACAAAACTTGTGGTTGACCATGCTAGACTCAAGGAGGAGTTTGATCACTTGACAAGGCTCACATGGTCTTGAAGAGTGTACATGCTAGACTCAAAGAATCTCATGATCAACTTCAAGTTTTGCTAACCAAAGAGAAAGCCACTTTTCCTCGCATGGTTTTAATTGATAATGCAAATGCTACTAACCCATGTTGCGAGCATGTGCATCTTGTTGAAGAGAATGCAAAGTTAAAGAAGCAACTTGAGAAAGGCCCTATGTATTGCATACAAGGTGAGAAGAACCTCAACGGCCTTTTGAGCAATCAAAAGGAAGTTGTTGCCAATGAGGGAATTGGGTTTGCACCCAAGCCCAAGAAGAAGAAGAATGACAAGATCAAGCAACCTCCTCCTCTCAAGCAAACCTTTGTGAAGAAGGGAGAGGGTACTCCTAAGAAGAAGACGAACAATGTGAAGGGTAGTGGAGTCAAGAAAAACATTGCCACTCCTTCCAACAAAGCAGACGACTTTAACCCGTCTTATGTGTTATGCCGTGCTAGTGATGGACATGTATTTGCTAAATTTGTTGGTTCTTCTTATGAGTACAATGAATGGTATATCTGGGTTCCTAAGACCCTTGTTACTAACCTCAA
The DNA here is from genome assembly GCA_902687465.1 of Secale cereale. Taxonomy (NCBI): domain Eukaryota; kingdom Viridiplantae; phylum Streptophyta; class Magnoliopsida; order Poales; family Poaceae; genus Secale; species Secale cereale. Next base: position 175,200,243 of record LR738712.1, read on the forward strand.
AGGACCCATTACAAAATGGGTACCTAAAACCAAGCATTGATCTCTTGTAGGAGTTTGCTTTCAGTGGGGGATCATGGTTGCTCGATAGTGGAGCCACAAATCATATGATCGGAAGCAAAGACTTGGTGGTGGACGTGCACAAAGGTTCATCTATGGCCACCAATGTCGAATGGGGTGATGCTTCATCTTTTAAGGTATTGGGGCTTAGCAAGGTTGTCATTTCTCATGATCTCATGATTGAGAAAGTCATGCTTTTTGAGTCCCTTGCATACAATTTACTTTCCGTTCGTCGAATTGCACTCATGGGCTTTGCTACATTATTTGATATTGATACCATGGCCCTCTTGTGGAGCAAGACTCTTAAAGTGGCCTTTGTTGGGCATGTCGAGAACGGCCTCTATGTGGTTAACTTCTCGGAGCGACGCACTAAGACTGCGACATGCCTAATGGCTAAAGTTGATGAGGGGTGGCTTTGGCATCGCCGTTTAGCCCACGTCAATATGAGATCTTTGCAAAGTCTTCTCAAGGGGGGCCATGTCCATTGACTAACAAATGTTAGTTTTGCCAAAGATTGTGCTTGCAGTGCTTGTATCGAAGGAAAGCTACATGAGAAGGCTCACCCTCCCTGATATGTCTCCAATGTATCTACTTTCCCAAACACTTTTGCCCTTGTTTTGGACTCTAACTTGCATTATTTGAATGGAACTAACCCGGACTGACGCTGTTTTCAGCAGAATTGCCATGGTGTTATTTTTGTGCAGAAATAAAAGTTCTCGGAATGACCTGAAAATCAACGAAGAATATTTTTGCAATATATAAAAACTATTGGCGAAAGAATCAAGACCAGGGGGCCCAGACCATGTCCACGAGGGTGGGGGCACCCACCCCCCTGGGCGCGCCCCCTGTATCGTGGGCCCCCTAACGCTCCACCGACCTCAACCCCAACTCCATATATTCACTTTCGGGGAGAAAAAAAATCAAAGTGAAGGATTCATCGTGTTTTAAGATACGGAGCCGCCGCCAAGCCCTAATCTCTCTCGGGAGGGCTGATCTGGAGTCCGTTCGGGGCTCCGGAGAGTGGAGATCGTCGATGTTGTTCATCAACCTTCCTCCATCACCAATTCCATGATGCTCACCGCCGTGCATGAGTAATCCCATCGTAGGCTTGCTGGACGGTGATGGGTTGGATGAGCTTTACCATGTAATCGAGTTAGTTTTGTTAGCCTTTGATCCCTAGTATCCATTATGTTCTAAGATTAATGTTGCTATGACTTTGCCCTGCTTAATGCTTGTCACTAGGGCCCGAGTGCCATGATTTCAAATCTGAACCTATTATGTTTTCATGAATATATGTGAGTTCTTGATCCTATCTTGCAAGTCAATAGTCACCTACTATGTGTTATGATCCGCAACCCCGAAGTGACAACAATCGGGACCACTCCCGGTGATGACCGTAGTTTGAGGAGTTCATGCATTCACTAAGTGTTAATGCTTTGGTCCGGTACTCTATTAAAAGGAGGCCTTAATATCCCTTAGTTTCCAATAGGACCACGCTACCACGGGAGGGTAGGACAAAAGTTGTCATGCAAGTTCTTTTCCATAAGCACGTATGACTATATTCGAAATACATGCCTACATTACATTGATGAACTGGAGCTAGTTTTGTGTCACCCTTAGTTATAACTATTACATGAGGAAATGCATCCGACATAATTATCCATCATTGATCCAATGCCTACGATCTTTTCACATATTGCTCTTTGCTTAGTTACTTTTCCGCTGCTACTGTTACAATCACTACAAAACTGCTACCATTACTTTTGCCACTTTTACCGTTACTTCCAAACTACTTTGCTACTAAATACTTTGCTGGAGATATGAAGTCTTCCAGGTGTGGTTGAATTGACAACTCAACTGCTAATACTTGAGAGTATTCTTTGGCTCCCCTTGTGTCGAATGAATAAATTTGGCTTGAATACTCTACCCTCGAAAACTGTTGCGATCCCCTATACTTGTGGGTTATCAAGACTATTTTCTGGCGCCGTTGTCGAGGAGCATAGCTATATTCTTTGAGTCACTTGGGATTTATATCTGTTGATCACTATGAAGAACTTGAGATATAAAAAAAACCAAGATCTTTCCCTCAACTACGAGGGGAGGTAAGGAACTGCAATCTAGCTCTGCACTTGATTCACCCTCTATTATGAGTAAATTTGTGACACCTACACCTGCTATTGAATCTGATATGTCGCATGTTCTTGATGATGCCACTTCTGCTATGCATGATACTTATGATGAAACTACTTCTATGCTTGATAATACAGTGCCATAAGGTGAATTTCTTGATGAGCAAATTGCTAGGGCTAGAGAGAATGAAATTATTGAAACTGATGATATTGATGAAAGTGATGATGAAGATTCTCCCCCTAGATATGAATTGCCTGTTGTGCCTGAGGGTTATGTTATGGATGAAGAAACTGCTAGAGATCTTTTAGCTTGCAATGATATGTATGATCTTAAGAAACTATTAGCTAAGCTGAAAGAAAAGTCTTTGAATGCTAGAATGAAACATGACCCTGCTTTTTCTACTTCACCTATCTGTATTTCTGATAAGGAATATGATTTCTCTGTCGATCCTGAGTTAATTACTTTGGTTGAATCTGATCCTTTCCATGGCTATGAATCTGAAACTTTTGTGGCACATCTTACTAAACTAAATGATATAGCCACCCTATTCACCAATGAGGAAAAACTGCATTACTACTATATCCTTTCCGTTCTCCTTAAAGGGTGATGCTAAAACATGGTTTAATTCTCTTGATCCTGGTTGTGTGCATAGTCCCCAGGATATGACTTATTACTTCTCTGGTAAATATTTCCCCGCTCATAAGAAATAAGCTGCCTTAAGGGAAATATATAATTTTGTGCAAATTGAAGAAGAAAGTCTCCGACAAGCTTGGGGAGGCTTCTCCAATTACTTAATGCTTTGCCTGATCATCCTCTTAAGAAAAATGAAATACTTGATATCTTTTATAATGGACTAACTGATGTTTCCAGAGACCACCTGGATAGTTGTGCTGGTTGTGTTTTCAGGGAAAGAACTGTTGATCAAGCTGAATTGCTATTGAATAATATGTTGAGTAATGAAAATAATTGGACACTTCCTGAACCAACTCCTAAGCTAACTCCGAAGAAAAGGGGTATTCTATTTCTTAGTCCGGAAGATATGCAAGAGCAAAGAAATCTATGAAAGAAAAAGGTATTAAAGCTGAAGATGTTAAGAATTTGCCACCTATTGAAGAAATACATGGTCTTGATAACCCGACACAGGTAGTAAAGGTAAATTCTCTCTATGTATTTGATGAAGGTGATATTCCTCGTTATAAGTCTGTTAGCCAATGCTTAGATGAGTTTGACAATTTTATTGTCAAACAAGAAAACTTCAATGCTTATGTTGGTAGACAATTGAAACGTAATGCTTATATGATTGAACACTTGAGTGATTATGTGTATAGAGTTAAAGGAGAACTTAAACTCATTAGTAAACATGCTTCTATGGTTACCACTCAAGTAGAATAAGTACTTAAAGCACAAAATGATTTGCTCAATGAATTAAATAGTAAGAGAAATGATAATGCTGTTAGAGTTGTGACTAGAGGGGGTAGAATGACTCAGGAACCTTTGTATCCTGAGGGCCACCCTAAGAGAATTGAGCAAGATTCTCAGAGAACTAATGTAGATGCACCTAGTCCTTCTAAGAATAAGAAAAGAAAAATGATAGGACTTTGCATGCTTCTAGTGAACCTGTTGTTGACACACCTGAGAATCCTAATGATATTACTATCTCTGATGCTGAAACACAATCTGGTAATGAACATGAACCTAGTGATAATTTTAATGATGATGTTCATGCTGATGCTCAACCTAGTAATAACGATGATGTAGAGATTGAACCTGTTGTTGATCTTGATAACCCATAGTCAAAGAATCAACATTATGATAAGAGAGACTTTGTTTCTAGGAAGCACGGTAAGGAAAGAGAACCATGGGTTCAGAAACCCATGCCTTTTCCTCCTAAACCATCTAAGAAAAAGGATGATGAGGATTTTGAGCGCTTTGCTAAAATGATTAGACCTATCTTTTTGCGTATGCGTTTGACTGATATGCTTAATACAAATCCGTATGCTAAGTATATGAAAGATATTATTACAAATAAAAGAAAGATACCGGAAGTTGAAATTTCCACCATGCTTGCCAATTATACTTTTAAAGGTGGAATACCAAAGAAACTAGGAGATCCAGGAGTACCAACTATACCATGCTCCATTAAAAGAAACTACGTTAAAACTGCTTTATGTGATCTTGGAGCCGGTGTTAGTGTTATGCCTGTCTCTTTATATCGTAAACTTGATTTGAATAAGTTGACACCTACTGAAATATCCTTGCAAATTGCCGATAAATCAACTACTATACCTGTTGGTATTTGTGATGATGTGCCTGTTGTGGTTGCAAACGTTACTATTCTAACGGACTTTGTTATTCTTGATATTCCCAAGGACGATAGTATGTCTATTATCCTACCCTTTTTGAATACTGCAGGGCTGTTATTGATTGCAACAAAGGCAATGTCACTTTTCATGTTAATGGTAATGAGCATACGGTACATTTACCGAGGAAACAACCTCAAGTCCACAGTATCAATTCTATTGGAAAAATTTCAACGGTTATTATTGGAGGTTTTGAATTTCCTCTTCCTACTGTCAAGAAGAAATATGATATTCTTATTGTTGGGGACATACATATCCCCGTTGAGGTAACCTAGTGTTATTCAAAAATTCTCCGGTTTCATGTTATTCAGAAAGAGTTTATTAATGAGACTTGATCAACCTTCTTAATGGATTCCTTTTGATGAGCATGAGATTGATGAATTTAGAAAGCACAACTCCATGTACCCTCCTTTTACTTTCTGTTATTTAGATTAAATAAAGCAAAAATAGTTTTTTTGTCTGTTTTCTGACTTATCCTTGCAATAAAAAAATACCCCGAAAATAAAAGTTCTCCAAATGCCCCGAAAATGGAATATGATTTTTTTTCTAGAATATTTAAAAATATTTGGCACTGAGAACACATCGGGGGGACACATCACGTGGCCACGAGGGTACTAGGCGCGCCCCCTGCCTCGTGGGCCCCACGTGGCCCCCCACCACTTATTCCTGCACCCACACACTTCATCTTCCTCCATAAAAAATCCTCCCATAGCTCAAACTCGTGTTGTAGCTCATCTTGCTGCCATTTTCGATCTCCTTGCTCAAAGCTCCATTCACAAAACTGTTTGGGGAGATTGTTCTTCGGTATGTGACTCCTCCAATGGTCCAATTAGTTTTTGTTCTAGTGCTTTATTTATTGCAATTTTTTGCTGCTTAGGTGATCCTGTTCTTGAGCTTGCATGTCAAATTTATGTGGTCAAAAGTAGTTCTAATGCATGATATAGTCTCTAGGAACTTGTGGGAGTAGTTGCTATCAATCTCGTTGAGTTTCATTCACTTTTATTTTGAGTCACTAAAAATTTCAGAAATTTTTCAGAGGAAGAAAACGGTGAGGAGATTATTGAGAGGCTCTTCGAGCCAAAGCTCAAAGGATAAGCAGAAGGAGGAGAAGTTGTTCGCCCCGACTTTTCTAAATTATAAGAGTATGATAGCACATGATTTTATTCTTAAAGATAAGAAGAAGTTGCTTAAGTATAAATTGATTTTTGATAAAAAGTAATGTGAGATTATTACTTTGTCTGCACCTTCTCTGTTTGATATACTTTCAGGCACGTATCTCGTCTTGCCAGATGCCGTTTATGCGTACTGGAGCCTGGCACAGGTTTCGGAGCCTAAGTCGGAGCCATCACTTGACCCCTATCGGCAGTCAGTTTATCAGTGGGATCCGAAGGAGATTGCCAACCAGTGGCACCCAGAGGACACTCCTCCGTGCACCGGAGAGAGTAGCTTTGATCCGTGGCAATAGACCAACTTAGGCCAAAAACCTAAGCTTGGGGGAGTACATATTTCTCACCGACATTACATTCATGTTCACACACTTATTCCAGTTGTCGGTGCTCATACTTTTTCATTGTACTATCCATGCTAGTTTATTTTCTTTTCTGAGTCTTTCTCTTGTGTGTTAGAAAAACCTTAAGAAAAACAAAAAAATTATAGTTGTAGCTTTTAGCTAGTTTACTTTCCATTCATGTAGTAGTAATTAAAAGAAAACCCAAAAAGATTTCTCTTTCTTATTTTGCTTGTTTGGAGCTTTCCCGTGTAAATAGTTTTATTTCTTTTCTTTGGGGGTCAAGAGGAGAAGACTATGATGAAAATGTTTAGTGGCTCTAATATGCATTATTGTTTATTTAACCAAGAGCCATATTACCCTGTCTTCTCCCTTGTATAAAATGCTTGTAGATTCCAGCTTAGTCTAATGCACGTGCACTATTATTATTATCCACACCGTTCGGTCGTGCAAGTGAAAGGCAATATTGACGATATATGATGAACTGATTGAGACGAGAGAAGCTGGTATGAACTCGACCTCTCTTGTTTTTGTAAATATGAATAGTTCATCGTTCCTGATTCAGCCTATTATGAATGAAACATGCTTGTAATGACAATTAGATACTATAGTTGCTCATGCCATGCTTAATTAGCTAGGAGTTTATAATAGTTTACCTTGCGTACCAACATGATATTAAAATGGTTGTGATGTGGTATGATAGGGTGGTATCCTCCTTTGAACAATTCAAGTGGTTTGACTTGGCACATGTTCACGCATGTAGTTGAAACAAAATCAACATAGCCTCCACGATATTTATGTTCATAGTGATTTATATCCTACTCATGCTTGCATTCATCATTGATTAATTTTAATGCATGTTCATGGCTGTTGTCGCTCTCTAGCTGGTCGCTTCCCAGTCTCTTTCTAGCCTTCACTTGTACTAAGCAGGAATACTGCTTGTGCATCCACTTCCATAAACCCCGAAGTTATTCCATATGAGTCCACCATACCTTCCTATATGCGATACTTACTACCGTTCCAAGTAAATTTGTATGTGCCAAACTCTAAACCTTCAAATGAAATTCTGTTTTGTATGCTTGAACAGCTCATGTATCAACTAGGGTTGTCTATATCTTCCATGCTAGGTAGGTTATTCTCACGATGAGTGGACTTCGCTCATCATTCACGAGAAAATGGCTGGTAACCGGGATGCCCAGTCCCATGCTCAAATCAATTCGAAATAATTAAACAAAACTCCCCCAGGGCTGTTGTTGGTATGGATGGTACCCGTTGTTTTGGTTCATCCGTGGAGTGTGCTTGTTGGTGATGGGGGAGTATAAACTTTACCATTCTGTTTGGGAACCGACTATAATGTGTGTAGCATGGTAGATATCGAGATCTCTTGGTTGTTATGTTGACAATGAAAGTATACCACTCAAAATATTATTCATCTCTATTTCAAAATCGAGCTCTGGCACCTATACAAATCCCTGCTTCCCTCTGCGAAGGGCCTATCTATTTACTTTTATGTTGAGTCATCATCCTCTTATTAAAAAAGCACCAGTTGAAGAGCACCACTGTCATTTGCATGTATTGCTATTAATTTACATTGAGTATGATTGTGACTGGATCTCTTTTATGATGAATTACAATGTCCAGTCAGTCCTTGATCTTCATAGGTGCTCTGCATTTATGTTTTGCGGTCTCAGAAAGGGCTAGCAAGATACCATCTTGTTATATCATATTATGGTTGTTTTGAGAAAGTGTTTGTCATCCGAGGTTTATTATTATTACTCGCTGGTTGATTATGTCATTGATATGAGTAAACATGAGACCTGAAAGTTATTGCGAATGTGGTTAGCTCATAATCTTTACTGAAAACTTGAATGTTGTCTTTACATATTTGCAACAACAAGAGCAAACAGAGTTTGTCAAAGTTTTTCTTTATCACTTTCAGTTTATCAACTGAATTGCTTGAGGACAAGCAAAGGTTTAAGCTTGGGGGAGTTGATACGTCTCCAACGTATCTACTTTCCCAAACACTTTTGCCCTTGTTTTGGAATCTAACTTGCATGATTTGAATGGAACTAACCCGGACTGACGTTGTTTTTAGCAGAACTACCATGGTGTTATTTTTTTGCAGAAATAAAAGTTCTCGAAATGACCTAAAAATCAATGGAGAATATTTTTGCAATATATAAAAAATATTAGCGAAAGAATCAAGACCAGGCAGCCCACACCCTGTCCACGAGGGTGGGGGCGCGCCCCCTGTCTCGTGGGCCCCTTGACGCTCCACCGACCTCAACCCCAACTCCATATATTCACTTTCGGGGAGAAAACAAATCAGAGAGAAGGTTTCATCGCGTTTTACGATACGGATCCGCCGCCAAGCCCTAATCTCTCTCAGGAGGGCTTATCTGGAGTCCGTTCGGGGCTCCGGAGAGTGGAGATTGTCGTCGTCGTCATCATCAACCTTCCTCCATCACCAATTCCATAATGCTCACCGTCGTGCGTGAGTAATCCCATCGTAGGCTTGGTGGACGGTGATGGGTTGGATGATATTTACCATGTAATCGAGTTAGTTTTGTTAGGGTTTGATCCCTAGTATCCATTGTGTTCTAAGATTGATGTTGCTGTGACTTTGCCATGCTTAATGCTTGTCACTAGGGCCCGAGTGTCATGATTTCAGATCTGAACCTTTTATGTTTTCATGAATATATGTGAGTTATTGATCCTATCTTGCAAGTCAATAGTCACCTACTATGTGTTATGATCCGGCATCCCCGAAGTGACAACAATCGGGACCACTTCCGGTGATGACCTTAGTTTGAGGAGTTCATGTATTCACTAAGTGTTAATGCTTTGGTCCGGTACTCTATTAAAAGGAGGCCTTAATATCCCTTAGTTTCCAATAGGACCCCGCTGCCATGGGAGGGTAGGACAAAAGTTGTCATGCAAGTTCTTTTCCATAAGCACGTGTGACTATATTCGGAATACATGCCTACATTACATTGATGAACTGGAGCTAGTTCTGTGTCACCCTATGTTATAACTATTACGTGAGGAATCGCATCCGACATAATTATCCATCACTGATACAACGCCTACGAGCTTTTCACATATTGCTCTTTGCTTAGTTATTTTTCCGCTGCTACTGTTACAATCACTACAAAACTGCTACCGTTAATTTTGCCACTGTTACCGTTACTTCCATACTACTTTGCTACTAAATACTTTGCTACAGATATTAAGTCTTCCAGGTGTGGTTGAATTGACAACTCAACTGTTAATACTTGAGAGTATTCTTTGGCTCCCCTTGTGTCGAATCAATAAATTTGGGTTGAATACTCTACCCTCGAAAACTGTTGTGATCCCCTATACTTGTGGGTTATCACTCCCAAGACTATCATCTACTCGACGAGACCTTTGGAGCTCCTTCACATGGATCTCTTTGGGCCTCCATCCTTTGATAGTCTTGGGGGTATAAAGTATTGCTTTGTGATTGTAGATGATTATTCAAGATACACCTGGGTATACTTCTTCACGAGGAAGAGTGAGACCCAACAAATCATCATCAACTTTGCAAATGAAGCTCAACGTCAACATGATGCAAAGATCTTGATGATTCGAAGTGACAATGGCACCAAGTTCAAGAATTACACCTTGGATGAGTTTCTTAGTGATGAAGGGATCAAGCATCAATATGCCGCACCTTATACCCCTCAACAAAATGGTGTGGCAGAGAGAAAGAACCGGAGATTGATGGACACAGCAAGGACCATGTCGGGGAAACTGATCCACGAAAACCTATGGGACCGGCGGGCCGGGTCCCTTTCGGTTTGGCGGGGGCGGAGATCGCGCGAAGAGCAGATCGACGCGAAGCACACGAGCAGTTTACCTAGGTTCAGGCCGCACGGATGCGTAAAACCCTACTCCTGCTTTGTGGTTTGTATTGAGTTCTTGCTCAGGAGCGCTGAGTGCTACAGTATACACCAGCAGCTAACGGGACCGAGCGTGAGAGTGTTCGAACCCCCGAACCCCCCTCTACGTTGCGCATGGGCCTCCTTTTATATGCTCAAGGGGTCACCGACAGGTGGCAACGCAGATGAGGGCAAAAATGGAAAGATGTTGTAGTTGGTACAGCTACCTGTACAGTGTATCATACCTAACCCTGACGGTAGGGGACAAGGGCATTAAATGCCCGTCTGCATCGCCCAAACAGTGCAAAAAGGGACCGTCAGGGGCGCCACCGTTTGCCACGATGGTAATCTTGTCAACGCCGCTCGCCACCGCGTACCGCTGGCTGCACAGCCTCCCGCCACGTACGCCTAGAAGGGTCCCATAGTGACACGTTGGTGGATGTGCTGGAGCGCGGGTACAGAGTGGTAGCTTGCCGCGGCAAGCGCCCTGCCGCGGTCGTTGACTTGTCGAGTCCGGGAGCTTGCCGCTCACCGGGCCTTGCCGAGAGGCATGGCGCGTCGCGGTAAGTTCCTTCAGATGCCTTGGTTGGCCTTCCCGGCAAGCGCCTCTCGTCGGGGTCTTGCGCCTTGAGTGGCCTTCCCGGCAAGCTCCTCTTGCTGGGGCTTTGTCTTCTTGGCTTGAATACTTTGTTCTTGAATGGCTCCAAAGGAACCACGGAGGTCTTTGGCGGTCGCCCGGGAAGCCTTGCCGCGGGACGCTGCGACTGCCCGTGCACAAGTTCGGGATACTAGGGTACCCTACTCTAGTACACCGACAGGAGCCCCCGGGCCTGGGCCATACACGGTGCCGAGCGCTGTTGGGCCAGGCCCAAAATAGTGCACGGGCACGCGCGGCCTGGGTTACGCCGTATCTTACTCCGTATCCACCGCGCCCTCCCCGAACGGCACGCGTTGATTGCGGCATCGTGGGAGAGATCGTGGGCGGTTTCTTTATTCGGAAATGCGGAACGTCCGCCCCCTCCCTCCTTATAAGCAGGGGAAACAGGGGCAGTTCGTCCATCCGCCAGTGCTATTCCATCCTCGAAAACCTCCACCGCTCCCCTTCTTCCCAAAGCTGAAAGAGAGCAGCGCTCC
>LR738712.1:175211544-175274051 GCA_902687465.1 Secale cereale
ACCAGCACCACCAACGCCGTCGACCTCCCTCACCACTTCCGCCATGGCTCCGAAAACCGAGAAGGGGAAGGGCGTGAAGTCGGCCGAGGCGCAGCGGCTCGCGGCGCTATGAAAGGCGCAGGCTGTCTTCCCCCCCAAGCTTGCCGCGAGGAAGCTGAGGGAGAACTACTACCTCTTCTGGTCGGGGGAGACGCGGGCGCACCCGCGCACGAAGGTACTCCCAGCCGCCGCTTGTAAAATGGCTCCGAATGGATACGCGTTCTTCGCCTTGTTCTTCTACTGCGGGCTCTGCCCGCCTTTCTCTGAATTCTTCTGCGACATTATGAACACCTACGGTTTCCACCTCCTTGACTTCACCCCCAATGCCGTTCTGACCATGGCAGTTTTCGCACATCTCTGCGAAAACTTTGTCGGAGTCCATCCCAATGTAGCCCTTTTCCGCCACTTCTTTATGCCTCGAGTTGAGAGAGGAGAACCTTTATCCGGCGGAGTCTCCTGGATCTCGAGAGCCCACAAGAAGGAAGCTTATCTGGAGGGAGAGCTCCGCAGCAAATGGGAGGAATGGAGAGCTAACTGGTGCTGGATTGTCGAGGAGAATCCGCAGCCATTTACCGCCCAGCGCCAAGCCCCAGTAGTACGCGGCAACGACTGGAGCAACTTGGCCCCGGAAGACGGTAGGCTAAAGATTGTCGTCGCCCGGATCCAACGCCTCAGGCTTGCCGGGCTCACTGTAGGCGCAGTTGGCGCGGATTTCCTTCGCCGTCGCATCGCCCCCCTGCACGAGAGGAAGAGACCCGCTTGGGAGTTTGAGAATGCGGCGGACATCATGAGGCTGTGCCCGGGCCTCAACTTCAACTTCACTGTCCTGGAGCTCATCGCGATGCTACAGAAGCTGTTCAAGTATGACCCCGATCATCCCGAAGTGTTTAGGTTGCCGAGGGGCGTCGTTCCGCTGTGCAACAACTCCGCGCTCAGCCGTATTCGCGCGATGATGCCGTTGTGCGACTCGCACGGGATTGACCCAACTTGGCAAGAGCCTGCCGAGGACGCCGTGCAGGAGTTCTTCGACAGCTTGGAAGAAGTGCCGATTTGCTCCGACGAGAAGAAGGGCCTCACCCGCGACACCACCGATACGGAGCTGGCGCGCATCGCCACTAGGCTGGAAGAGGCGGCGGCCGCCGCAGCCGCGGGCGAGTTCGGGTTCACCGTGGAGGAGGCAGAGGCAGCAAAGGCGGCAAGCCTTGCCGAGCGAGATGAGTTTGCCGGCAAGGGAGAGCTTGCCGGGCATGACGCTGAGTCGAGCGAGCCCGCCGGGCAGGGCGTCGAGTCGAGCGGGCCCGCCGAGGACACGAGCGGCTCGTTGGAGATTGACTCCTCTTCCTCCTCATCTTCAGGCAGCTCGCCGCTAGCAGAGCCCCCAGCTCCACCAAGAAGGCGTCTCCGCAAGGCCAGGGACGTAGCGGAGCGGCAGACGAGTCAACAGCCGCTGCGCCGCGCGACACGCTCCACCGCGGCAAGCACGGTTGCCACGGGAGCACCTCGCGCGTCTGCAGCAACTGGAGCGGGGTCTTCCCGGACCACCGCTTCTGCTCCTGCCACTCCCCACGCCACGGCGACAGCCGGAGCGGGGTCGTCTCAGACCACCGCCACTGCTCCCGCCAAGCGGCCAAGGGAGACTACTCCTCCGCCTCCTCGCGCCGAGCGTGAGCCGGATTTCGACTTCTCCGCGCTCAGCTCCGACGAGGAAGAAGAAGAGTAAGATTCTTGTTGTACTTGTATTGCTTCAATTTTTGCTGTTTTGTCTTGTATCTCATTTGCCTTACTCTGAACTTGTTCCTTTTTAGAACTCTGGCCCAGAGGGCGGCAAAGAGAGCCAAGGTCCCGGTGATTGTCATCGAGGACGAGCCCACCGTGACAGCAGGGGGTGCGCCCAAGACAAACTTGCCGGACCCGGCAACTAATCTTCAGAGCAGCCCCCAGCGTAGCCCCCAGCGTAAGTGTATGGTTCACTTTCCGCTGTTAGGCGCGCGTGGGTGTTCTACCTTTGCTGATATCTTGATTGTTGATTTGTTTAGGAGCAGAGCAGCCACACCAGGAGCGCCCGGAGACCGCCCCCGACGTGCCATCTGCTTCAACTACGCCGCCAAGGGGGAGTTCTCCGGCAAGGGAGAGTCCTCCGGCGAGGGGGAGCTCTCCGGCAAGGGGGAGTTCTCCGGCAAGGGAGAGTCTTCCGGCGAGGGACAGCGCTAGCGGCCCTCCGCCGACGGAGACCACGACTGCGCCGCCAAGGGAAAGCTCTCCGGCAAGGGAGCCTACCGAGGAGCCGGCTCGCGCAGGTAATCCTCTCGCTCCAAACTTCCCTTGGGCTTTTCTTCTTTTGATTCTTCTTTTTGGATATTTGCTTGACTGTTTTTTTTGCCGTCAGACCCATCTGATGCGGAGCCGATGGAGACAGAGGCTGCTGTCGAGGAGAGTACGCGCGGCAACACCGGCGACGCCGCTACCACCGAAGAAGCGGCCGGTGCTGACGATCCCGCCGGCGAGGAGGCCGCCAAGGCTGCCGCCGCAGCAGCTGGCGAGGGGTCCGGCGATCGCACTGACGGCCCTGAGGCTGCAGGAGCGCCAGGCGCTACACCGACCGCCGATCCCTCCGCCGCTGCCGCAGCGCCAGGCTCTGAAGAGCCCCAGCCAGGCGTCTACCTGAAGGCCAGAGATGGCGTCTTCATCAGCCTCCCCTGGGCGTCCATGTCCAGGGCGCCGGTCAAAGGGGAGAGCTTTGACGGAGAAGTGCTCGCCTCTGCCGGGCTGATGCTTGTCGACGCGCCAAGCAGCAGCAGCGGCGAGCCTGAGGAGGAGCGGCTGCAGCGGAAGCTGTTGTCGCTCTACCGCTCTCGGCAAGCCAAGCTGGAGTCCCGCGAGGCGCTTGCCGCGAAGGCGGGAGTAGACATTGAGAAGCGCGCGGAGGAGCTCCGGAATCTCAACCAGGCGGCTCTCCGGTCCCTGGCAGAGGAGCGGGAGCAACTTGCCGAGGAGCAACAGGCCTTCTTCCTTGAAAAGGCCGAAGTCGAAGAGCAGCAGCGGCTTGCCGCTGAGAAGCTGTCCGCGCAAGAGGGCGAGCTGGCGCAGCGGAAGATTAACCTCGATAGCCACGAGGAGGATCTTGCCGCGCGCGAGCAATCACTTGGCAGAGCCCTCAAGCAAGCAGAGGATGCTGCCGCAGCTGCCGAGACCGCCAAGAAGGAGTTGGAGACGAAGGTGGCGCAGCTGGAGGCCGATCTCAAGGCGAGCGGCGAGGAGCTTGCCGCGCTCAAGCATGAGCGAGAGAAGGACGCCCACAGCCACTCCGAGCTGCAGGTTCGCCTCGCCGAGAAGGGCAAGGAGCTTGCCGTCGCCAAGGACTCCAACGCCGATCTTGAGTTGAAGCTGACCACTTTGACCAAGACGCTGGACGGTGCCAAGGAGCGGGAGGCGGCCTTGAAGGAGGAGATCAAGGTCGAGAAGGCGCTGCTGGCGAGTGCTGCCATCGCCCAGAACACCTTTAGGGAGACTGTGGAGCACTGTACGGAGGGTCTCGTCAATGCTGCCGCAGATATCGACAGGGAGCTGGCGCAGCTGGGGGCGGAGTATCTCGGGTATTCCTCCGATGAGAACCTCCACCCCAGCGTCAAGCTCACCCTGTTCTTCAAAGGCATGGCGACGGCCCTCCAGCGACTCCGGGAGAGGATCCCAAAGCAGCTGGCCGACGAGTCGCACAAGCTCTGCGCGGGAGCCCTTCAAAAGGTGTTGGTGAAGGTGGCCTTCCGCAACCCGGGCCTCAACCTCACCAACGTCCTCAAGTCCCTGCCGCCGGATGCTGATCTGGAGGCGCTCAAGGCCCTTGTCGCACCCATTGTGGACAAGGTGAGCGACATCAAGAGGGTTGAGGGCGATCGCGTAGACTAGGCCGCCCATTTTCTTCTTTCCTTGTTGCTGCTGATTATGTTATGAAAACAATCTGTTAGAGCTGCGACAAGCTACCTTGTAATATAACTCTATTTTGGTTCATGATCGCAATGTTATTTCCTTTACTTGATTCCTTCCTTTGTATGTTTTTGCCCTACGCTTTTAGGGAACTTGCCGGCGCAGGCACCTTAGCCGCGAGCGCTGAGTGCGGAACGTCAGCAGCCTGCTGGCCGTGCCGTTACCGACAAGAAACCTTGTTGCAACCAGTTGCAGCACACTTAAGCTGTTGAGCAGGCTCGAAAACAAAGTAAGGGGCGCGACACTAGTCACAGCACACTTAAGTCGTTGAGCGGACTTGAAACAAAGTAAGGGCGCAACTAGCTACGAGTTGGTTCCTCCGCGCACAGGTTTTCCATACAAAGCACGGTCGTTCAAGGAAGATAACTTAATAATTTAAAAATCTGATTGCTCAAGCTTTGGCAACTTAGCTTTTCTGTTGTTTGTTTCCCGGCAAGGCAAAACTTTCTTGAACGATGCCTGGTCCATACCATTATCTTCTCCTCCCCCCCCCCCCCCGGCAAACTTGTGGGCGAGGGAACCTTCTTTTCCTGGAGAAAAAGAAAGAAAGAAGAGAAAATAAAGATATGGAGCCTTACGGCTCGTTATGGCTTACCGGGGGTAGGTGCTGCACAAAGTGTCAGATAACACATGCAAAACATAAAAAGCATGAAATTGACAAGATGTGCGGAGCACATGAGCTTTACTTATGCACGGGGTCTGCGCCCGGCTTTGTACAAAGGATTACATGCAACAGCGGCAAGACTTGTACAAAAGGTGGTTGCCGGAACGGGTTCCGGCAACCGCGCCTTACGGGTAAAACTTACGAAGATGCTCGATGTTCCAGGAGTTGCTCACCGGAAAGCCATCTTCGGTCTCAAGGCGGATAGCGTCAGGCCTAGTGACTCGTTTCACCCGGTAAGGGCCTTCCCACTTCGGCGTCAACTTGTTGGAATTCTTGGCGGACTGAACGCGCCGAAGAACAAGGTCGCCTTCCTCGAGACTTCTGGCATTAACTTTGCGGCTATGGTAGCGGCGCAAAGCTTGCTGGTAGCGAGCAGCTCGTACAGCAGCCTGAAGACGGTCTTCCTCAAGGAGCAGCGCGTCATCTTGTGACAGCTGCTCTTGCTCGAGCTCATCATAAGCGAGCACTCGAGGTGACCCGTATACGAGTTCCGTGGGGAGAACTGCTTCTGCTCCATAGACTAGAGCGAAAGGTGTCTGTCCAGTGGCTCGATTTGGCGTCGTCCTGATCGACCAAAGAACCACCGGCAGCTCCTCGATCCAGTTTCTTCCGCACTTGTGCAGCCTGTCGAAAGTTCTGGTCTTGAGGCCACGCAGCACTTCAGCATTTGCCCTCTCCGCTTGACCTTTGCTTCTCGGGTGAGCAACAGAAGCGAAGCAGACCTTGGTGCCAAGATCTTGGACGTACTGCATAAAGGTGCGGCTCGTGAATTGCGTACCGTTGTCGGTGATGATCCTATTAGGGATCCCGAAGCGGCAAACAATCGACATGAAGAACTTGACTGCTGACTGTGCGGTCACCTTCCTCACTGCTTCCACTTCCGGCCACTTTGTGAACTTGTCAATTGCAACGTACAAGTACTCAAAGCCCCCTACTGCGCGGGGAAAGGGGCCGAGGATGTCGAGCCCCCAGACCAAAAATGGCCAGGATAAAGGGATCGTCTGGAGAGCTTGAGCTGGCTGGTGTATCTGCTTGGAATGGAACTGGCACGCTTCACACTTGGTTACTTGTGCAGTTGCATCCTGGAGGGCTGTCGGCCAAAAGAAACCTTGCCGGAATGCTTTGTCGGCAAGTGCTCTTGCGCCAATGTGGTGACCACATATGCCTCCATGTACCTCTGCCAACAGCTTTCGTCCGTCTTCCCGGGGAATACACTTCAATTTCACACCGTTGAGTCTTCTTCTGTACAGTGTGTTGTCAACAAACTGGTACATACTTGACTGCCGGGCTACTCTTTCCGCTTCTTCTTGCTCTTCGGGAAGTTCTCCTGTCTGGAGGAAACAGACAATCTGCTGTGCCCATGCTGGAGCTTGTGGCTCGACAACAAGGACTAAAGGCACATCTGCTGCTGCGGGAACATCCGCTTCTACGGCGAGAACCTGCGGCTCAGCTGGAGCTTGATGTTCCTCGGCAAGCTTGCCGGAGCAAAACTTGTCGGGAGCGTTTGCTTCAACGGAACAAACCCTAGGGCTTGCCGGAGCATACTGCCCCTCAACACTCTTGGTGTTGATCTTGGGGACCTTTTTGGCGGCGGCTTCGGGAAGCTCTGCCGGAAAGTAGTCACCAGAAATCAACTTCCTCTTCTTGCTCTGTCCAGTTGATGGCGTTACGGACGGTTGAGTCAGCTTGAGCACAAAGATTCCTGGTTCCACAGGTAACTTAAGTGCGGCGCACTTTGACAGGCCGTCGGCGATGTTGTTCTGAGCTCTTGGAACAAGCTCCATTTGTAGGCCGTCAAAGTGCTCTTCAAGCTTTCTCACTTCATCAACGTAGGCTTCCATCAACGGACTCTGATAATTCTTGTTCACTTGGCGGACGACAAGCTGCGAGTCACCCCTGACAATGAGCTTCTTGATCCCAAGGTCTGCCGCGATCCTGAGACCGGCAAGCAAACCTTCATACTCTGCGGTATTGTTTGTTGCTTGCTCCTTGGGAAAGTGCATCTGGACTACGTACTTGAGGTGCTCTTCGGTGGGTGCAACAAGCAGCACGCCAGCACCGGCGCCTTGCAGCGAGAAGGCACCATCAAAGTACATCAGCCACTCTTTGCTTGCTTCCTTGACGGGGATGCTCGTTTCTGGAATTTCTTCATCTGGTGTTGGCGTCCACTCTGCTATGAATTCTGCCAATGCTCTGCTCTGGATAGTTGAAGTGCTCTCAAACTTGAGGCCAAAGCTTGACAGTTCCAGTGCCCACTCAACAATCCTGCCTATTGCTTCTGGATTCTGCAGTATCCTCTTTAGCGGAAAGCGAGTGAAAACTGTGATCTCATGTGCTTGGAAGTAATGGCGCAGCTTTCTCGAGGCCATGAGAAGGCCGAAAAGCAATTTCTACACGCCAGAGTACCTTGACCTAGCCCCCTGCGGGAGGGAGCTGACAAAGTAAACTGGGCGCTGCACCATTCTCTTCCGTATCTCCTCTTGCGTCTGCGTAGATCCATCTTTGTCGGGACCAGAGCTTGTCGGGGAAGCCCCCTGCTTGTCGCTGGATGTTCCTGCCGCGGTTTCTGGCTCATCATCTGCCTCCCTCTCCGCTACTAACGCAGCACTAACCACTTGATTGGTTGCCGCTAGATACAGCAGCAACTTCTCTTGTGGCTTAGGTGCGACAAGTATTGGAGTGGAGGACAGGTATCTCTTCAAGTCTTGCAGCGCGGCCTCCGCTTCCTTAGTCCATTTCATTGGACCTGCCTTTTTCAAAATTTTGAAAAAGGCAGGGCGCGCTCAGCAGACTTAGAAATAAACTTGCTGAGAGCAGCCACGCAACCGGCAAGTCTTCGTACATCCTTGACGCGCTTTGGTGCTTCAATCTGCTCAATGGCCTTGATCTTGTCGGGATTGTCTTCAATCCCCCTCTGAGACACGAAGAACCCGAGAAGCTTGCCGGAAGGGACTCCAAACACACACTTCTCGGGGTTGAGCTTGAGGCTGATCTTGCGCAGATTTGCAAAAGTCTCGTCTAAATCTTGGATCAGAGTAGCCCTGTCCTTGCTCTTGACCACTATGTCATCCATGTAGGCTTCCACATTTCTGTGTATTTGTGGCTCAAAAGCTGTATGGACTACCCTTGCAAATATTGAACCAGCATTCTTTAAACCGAAAGGCATCCGTATGAAACAGCACGTGCCACATGGAGTGATGAATGCGGTCTTCTCCTCATCCTCTTCTGCCATGAAGATCTGATGGTATCCTGAGTATGCGTCAAGAAATGAAAGCAAGTCACATCCGGCCGTGGAGTCAACAATCTGGTCAATGCGCGGTAAGGGAAATGGGTCTTTGGGACAACCTTTATTGACATCGGTGAAGTCGATACAAAGCCTCCATTTCCCGTTTTCCTTGCGCACGACTACAGGATTGGCCAACCACGTAGGATGGAGCACTCCTCTGACAAGGCCCGCTGCTTCCAACTTCTTGATCTCTTCTGCGATGAATTCTTGGCGCTCCACTACTTGTTTCCTAACTTTCTGCTTGACGGGCCGCGCATGAGGACAGACGGCAAGGTGGTGCTCAATTACTTTCCTGGGAACACCGGGGATGTCAGACGGTTGCCACGCAAACACGTCGACATTCGCCCGCAGGAAAGCAATGAGCGCGCTTTCCTATTTAGGGTCAAGTGTGGCACTGATGGTGAAGGTACCACCAGTGCCGTCCTCCTTGGCAAACACCTTCTTGGTCTCTGGCGGAGCTACCATCGTCTTCTTGCACTTGCCGGTGGAGCTCGATGGTGCGTCCTCGACGGTAGCGCAGCACTCCGAAGAGGTGCGCTTGCCGGAGTGGGCATCAGAGCTCTTGCCGGACTTGGTATTCTTCTTCCCCCCGGGAGCTTCAGCGGCAAGTGACTTGCTATCTGTTGCGGCTGCTGCTTCCCGGTAGATCTTGTCGGTGCAGATAAGAGCATCCTTCTTGTCGCCAGGGACAGAGATGACGCTTATCGGGCCTGGCATCTTCAGCATGTTGTAGGCGTAGTGAGAGGCTGCCATGAATTTGGCGAGTGTTGGACGGCCGAGTATCCCATTGTAAGGCAATGGAAAATCGGCAACGTCAAAGGTTACCCTCTCAGTCCTGAAGTTCGGCTCGCCGCCAAACGTCACTGGCAACGTGATCTTCCCTTTCGGCTTGCTCCTTCCCTGGTTGATTCCTTGGAATGTGCCGGTCTCTTCGAGCTCGCTGTCAGGGATCTGGAGTTTCTGGAGTACAGCGGAGGAGATCAGGTTCAAGACGGCCCCGCCGTCAACTAGCATCTTAGTGACCTTGAGGTTGCGGATAGTTGGTGAAACCAATATCGGCAAGCACCCGACCGCAGTTGTGCGATCAGGATGGTCCTCAATATCAAAGAGGATAGGCGTGCTGGACCATTTCAGAAGCTTGCGCGATTCGACAGGTGGTTCTGCTGCATTAACTTCCCGCACCCACTGCTTGAGTTGGCGGTGTGAAGTATGCAGAG
Source organism: Secale cereale (assembly GCA_902687465.1). Taxonomy (NCBI): domain Eukaryota; kingdom Viridiplantae; phylum Streptophyta; class Magnoliopsida; order Poales; family Poaceae; genus Secale; species Secale cereale. Next base: position 175,220,732 of record LR738712.1, read on the forward strand.
AAGCACCGCCGTCAACGCACAAGACCTCTGTGGCTTTCGGGAACTCCTGCTCACTGGTCTCGACATCATCCATGTCTTCATCGTCGTCGTCATCTTCATCCTTGTTGCGGCCGCGGGGAGGTCTGTCTCCTTGCCGCTGCTTGGCCTTGCCGCGGCGTCCTCCCTGGCCAGGGCGCTTCTAGCCGGATCCTCCAGTACCTCCTTGGGCCTTCTCCTTGTTGATACGTCCAAAACGTATCTATAATTTCTGCTTGCTCCATGCCACTTTTGGGTGATATTGCTATGATATTCATACACTTCCATACACTTTTGATCATATTTGGACTAACTTACTAATCCAGTGCACCCCAGTGCCAGTTTCTGTTTTCAGCTGTTTTTGTATTTCAGGTTTTCACGTTTCGAGAACTGCCCAGAAAAATCCAGAAAAATTATATAAAGAATCAGCGTTTCGGAAACAACCCTGCGTCCGAAGGGCAGCCTGGGGGGGGGGGCCACCAGGGCTCCAGGCGCCCTGGAGGCGCACCCCCCCGGGCCGCGCCGGGGGGGCGCCTGGGCCCCCCGAAGCTCCCCCGATGCCCTACTTTGGCATATATTTAAAGGGTCCTCCAAAACCCTCAGAACAAGAACTCTTTTCGCGATCCCATCTCTGTTCTGCCGTCGCCGCCGCTTCCAAGATCGGGAGCACCAGGAGAACTCTTCCCGGCACCCTACCGGAGGGGAGGATCACCACCGGGAGCTTCTCCACCACCATGGACGCCTCCCGGATGACTCGTGAGTAGTCTCCCTTGGACCATGAGTCCATGACCAGTAGCTATGTGATGTTCTCCTCCCGTTCTTGTGCTTCACTAATTAGTCCTCGTGAGCTGCCCTACATGATCGAGGCACCTATGTAATCCTTATGCTTTGGCTATGTTGAGTTTGCTGGGATCCGATGGATTATGAGATTATGTTCAGATTGATCTTGAGTAATATATTTGATTCATCTCTTTTATATTTTTGTTCATAAGTAATTCTTGCATGTTCTCCGTTGTTATTTGCTGCTTTGGCCGAGTAGTAGGTAGTGACTCCAAGAGGGAACGTTATGCTCGATTGTGGGTTCATGCCCCTCGATGACTAGCTTGAGTGACAGAAACATGAGTCTAGGGGATGTGTTGTTGCCACAAGGGGGAAAACAACAGTGCTTGTGCCCGCGGGTGCAAGGATTGTTTACTTTACGCAAAGTTCTTTTAATGCAGTTGTCTGTTGCATTGAGTTTACACTATGGGTGGGACTCGCAACTTAATACCAGCGAGATGTTCTGGATAGATATCTCAAGGTGGATGATTAGTAGTAGATATTGATGGATTTCGGTCTACTTACTTTGGCGTACCGCCCATGCTTTGAACCTCAACCTTTCTTGCAATGTAGTCAGCATTGGTTTGCGTTCGTGGTCCTGTCAATTGCCCAGCTGTAATTTGTTTACCTCAGATAGCTGTTTTATCGTCTTTTGGGAGAGAGACATCACTAGTGAACATCATGAGACTCCGGTCCATATTACCATCATTGATCACATCCACTATTTACTTTTCACTATTTACTTACTATTGCAAAACACTATCTATCACTACTATCATTGCTTTTAATCCTTTGTGAACTACAAGGCCGGAGGGATTGACAACCTCTCTGTACTCGTTGGGAGCAAAGTTATTTGTATCTGTGTGCAGGTCCACGTTGATTGCTACTAATCTGGCGTCGTAGCAATTGACACCTACTTGTTGAACCTAGGAGTCTCTGGGGATTCGATCCTTGGCATCTTTGCTAAGGGAAAACACTTCTACAATACTGCATCTTACACCTTCCACTTGGGGTAATCAACGAGGGGTTCGAGGCCCATCAAGGAGTATTTTCTGGCGCCGTTGCCGGGGACTCCACTCTTCAGGATAGGGGAGTTGCATGCTATCTTTTACCTTTGCTTTTTAGTCTTGTTAGTTTACCTTTCATTTTTGCTTTAGTACCTTTTTATCGAAAATCACAAAAATAGATATCTTGCTTGCTTGCTACTATGGGTTCCACCAGGAACACCAAGTTGTGTGACTTCACTAGTCACAACAACGATGACTTTATCAGCACACCTATCACTACACCTGCCACTTCAGCACCTTCTTATGAAATTAAACCTGCTTTACTGAACTTAGTTATGAAAGAACAATTCTCCGGTGCTGGAGATGATGCTGCTTTACACTTGAACAACTTTGTTGAACTTTGTGATATGCAAAAGTACCAAGAAATAGATGGTAATATTGTTAAGCTTAAGCTTTTTCCTTTCTCCTTGAGAGGAGGAGCTAAAATTTGGTTTCAGTCTTTGCCTAGAAATAGCATAGATTCATGGGACAAGTGCAAAGATGCTTTTATTGGAAAATACTATCCACCTACTAAAATTATCCAACTTAGAAGTAACATAATGAATTTTAAACAATTGGATAATGAACACGTTGCCCAAGCTTGGGAACGTATGAAATCTCTTATCAAGAACTGCCCTACTCACGGTTTGACTACTTGGATGGTTATCCAAACTTTTTATGCAGGCTTGAACTTTACCTCGCGGAACTTGTTAGATTCGGCCGCGGGAGGAACTTTTATGTCAACTACACTTGGTGCTGCCACGAAACTTCTCGATGAGATGATGACCAACTATTCCCAATGGCACACCGAACGCGCTCCAACAGGTAGGAAGGTAAACTCTGTCGAGGAGATTTCCTCCCTTAACGAAAAAGTTGACTTGATCATGTCTCTACTTTCGAAGCAATCTACTGTTGATCCTCGTGATGTTCCTTTAAATTCTTTGATTGCTCAAGAACAAGTAGATGTGAACTTTATCTCTAGAAACAATTTTAACAACAATGCTTATAGGAGTAATTTTGGTAGCAATCCTAGACCGTTCCCCTCTAATTCTTATGGGAACAACAATGATTATCCTAGTACCAAGAATTCCACTACTGAACTAGAGACTATGCTTAGAGATTTCAACACTACCCAAAAAGCCTTTAATAAAAATGTAGAAGAGAAACTACATAAACTAGATGATCTTTCTTTTAAGGTAGACCATTTAGCCAATGAGGTAAAATTGCTAAAAATTGAAACTTCTCCTCTTAAGGAGAGGGAAGTCATCCCTATTAATGCTACTCAAGTGCAAATTAATGAAAATATTAGGATGATGGCTAAACTTAAAGAAAGATGGGCTAGAGAAAGGGAGGAAGAGGAAAGAATTAAGAGCCTTCCTACCCACCACACTGTTGCTACTATCCAAGTTGTTGAGGATGTTCACACTCTTAGCACCCAATGTACTCCTGGTCCCATTGGACCTATTAATGGTGATGCTATGACTATAGAAACTACCAAACAAGTGAACCTTAAGGACACCACTACCACTTTACTTGATGCTCGTGACCTTGATTTTGATAATTGCACTCTTACCGAAGTTATTGATTTCCTTCACAAGATGTCTAGAGATCCCCACACTAGCACGCTTAACCTTGCCTTCACAGAGCATATCACTAATGCTCTTATCAAAGCTAGGGAGGAGAAACTTAGAGTAGAAGCCTCCATACCTAGAAAGCTAGAAGATGGTTGGGATCCTATGATGAAAATTAAATTGAATGACTTCTCTTGTTATGCATTATGTGATGTTGGTGCTAGTACCTCTGTTATGCCCAAAAGAATATATGATATGCTTAAATTGATACCTTATGATTCTTGTTCTTTTGGTGTTCGTCTCGTTGATTCTTCCATAAAGAAACCTTTGGGGAGGATCGACGATGTTCTTATCGTTGTCAATGATAATTATGTTCCCGTTGATTTCACTATTATGGATATTGAATGTGATCCTTCATGTCCAATTATTTTGGGACGTCCCTCTTTGCGCACCGTTGGTGCTATCATTGACATGAAAGAGGGTAATATAAAATTTCAGTTTCCTCTCAAGAAAGGGATGGAACACTTCCCTCGTAAGAAGATCAAGTTACCTTTTGAGTCGGTTGTACGGGCTAGTTATTCTTTTACTCTTGATAAAACTTGATCTATGCATTATGCCTAGCTTAAAGGCATAAAAGAAAGCGCTTTTGGGAGGCAGCCCACATGAATAATTTTTTTGCTTTTGTTGTGTCTTGATGTTGTTTACTGCTGTAACATCATCATTGTATCTTTGTTTTTCATATTTGTGCCAAGTATAGCCTCTGATTGCTAGAAAGTTCAAAAGTTGTGAAGTGCTGTCCAGGAAACAGATTCTGTCCTTGGATAGAAAAATTCGTATAAAATCACCAGATCATCTTTTTGGTCTGAATTTTTTCGACAGTGTTCTCTATATAATTGTCTTTCGTGCATATGTTCTGAGTTTTTTGATTTGAGTTGCAGAAGTATCCCGAACAGATCAATTACTACCTGCTGTTCTGTTTTTCACAGATTCTGTCCTGTTTTGCCTTTCCTTCACTTTGCAAATCAAGAACTTGCTTTTTCTTTGCAAAAACCTTTTGGCAATCTTGAGAAACAGTAGAACTTCAAGAATATCCTTATTTCCAGCAAGGTATAATTATTTTATTAAGGGTACTAACCTCGCTAATCAGATTATGATGAGTTATGTATGAATGGAGTTTTCAAGTGTGCGGGGGAAGATGATAAAAAGATTCAGGAGTGTCAAGCGCTCAAGCTTGGGGATGCCCCCGTGCACTGTAATGCCCAGGATGGGACTATACCTCCTACGTGTCGAGGCACGACTTAAAGGTATAAGCCCATCCTAGAATGATCTCAAGTTTGGTATCTTTGCACGACTCATGTAAAAGAGGGATTAAATTGCAAACGAAGATAGTTGGCTTACACTCGCCACTTCACACAATACATTACATAAGCAAAACATCATTCAAAACATCACAACCCGACTACGGGCGAAGATCCAAAGAAAGATACCAAAACAACATAAAGCCACAGGTCAGGATCGGATCCTAGTAGAAGAACCACTACTGATTGTCGAAAACGTCACAAGCAAACGGCCACTCTCTTCATCGAGCTCCCAGCGAAGTACTGAACCAGCTTCTGCATCAAACTCGGCTGAACCTGCAACTGGTGTGGTGAAGTAACTGTGAGCCACATAGGACTCAGCAATCCCGTTCCCGGGTAACATGACTATTTAAGCCTTGGGAGAGGATAAGGCTGAAGAAAAGAATAAGAGGTGAAGGAACAACAAGAGTCTGCAGCAGCAACTAGCACTAACTTACGTAAATAGAGAGCGAGAAGAGAAGTTCCTCGGTCGAAAAATGATCACGAAGTGATCCTAGCTAAAGCTCAACAAACATAACCCCACCGTGTTCAACTCCCGAATCCCTATTCGGAAATTGACAGTCACGGTACACACGCTGGTAGTGTATTGAAACATTGTGTCAAGTTATCTACAACCGGATATTAACAAGCTCCCATCTAACACATAACCGCAGGCACGGCTTTCGAAAGTTCAAACCCTGCAGGGGTGTTCCAACTTGACCCATTACAAGCCCACGATCCGCGGAGTCGCAACTCCAAGGTGGGAAGACCCGAGTATTCTCGGAATCCCGTGCTCAAGATACTCCGAACTAAGGTAAGGCTAATCCAGCAAATCCTCCCGGCGTGTCGACACCCTGATAGTAGCCGCGCGTATCTAAGTCTCAGGACACGACCGGATGGGTGATGCTACAGGACCCAATCCTCGAGTTTCACCGTGGTGGTTCCCGCAGGACCCCCGTTTGGGACCAACACCATCAGCACTGGCCCCCCCTGCTATGTAGAAATAGGAATCCCCGAGGGAGCGACCCCCTATGCAAATTTAATTAATTAATTTAGTTGTTATTATGAGGCAAATAGTACCAAATGTTGGGACTTGCTGGAAAAAACTTAGCACTTAGCGGTTTATCAAGGGGGTCCCATACACCCCAACCGTGTTAGGAACGCATAATCAAGGAACATAACACCGGTTTATACGGTTCCTAACGGCATGAGTGGAACAAATCACCAAGCAAAAGGCTTAGCCTTCCACCCTTGCCAATATATAGATGATTTCATTTTAAGCATTTACATAGTGTGATATAACCCAACCAAACTTCAATATGAAGCAAGCATCTTCAATCTTCACCTGCAACTAGCAATGCTATAAGAAGGGCTGAGTGAAGCGTACTTAGCCAAGCAACGATTTGCATAGGTAGGTTGGTTAAACAGGGCAATGGTTACAAGTAGGAGGCTGACAAGAAGATCATGGGCATCGAGGCAAAACTATAGAGCGGATCTACTAGCAATAGGCAAAGATAGTAATGTTATCGGGGTTCGGTCATCTTGCCTGGAATTCCACAAGGGAGAAGAACAGATCCATGAAGTAGACGGAGCAACAGTCGAGCGAATCCTCACAACTCCGGAACGAAACCGAAGCTAACAAAAGAAGCAACCGGAAAGAAGGAAACAACACGGTAAACACACATATCATAAACATGGCATACGATGCACAACCAAGCATGATGCATGTCCGGTTTAAATATGCATGGCATGGCAAGTGCACAAACAAAACTACAAGTTAAATGGAGCTCAATATGCAACGAGTTGCATATTGACGAAACACCACATTTTAATTATTTAATTGACTCTAGTTATTAACAAGACAAGATTAAAAGTTTGTTAACATGGCAAGAGGTGAAGCAAAACAAACTACCTATTTAGACATTTTAAATGAGGCCGGAAGAACAACAACAATTCCGGAAAATCCCCATGAGCATGTTTAGTATTTTAAGCAACAACAATTTAACATATAATGTTGTTAACATGATGCGGGTGACATGATCAAGTTTATGCAATTATTTTATTAAAAGGTTAACAAGAAGATGATATGGAGTATTTGTCACCGTGGTGAAAGGAAAGGGTGCCACGGCAATGATCCGAAAATGATGCAACGCAACATCTCGGTTCCGGTAACTCGTTGAGAGTCCGGAGCAAAAGAAAGATGGCGAGAGCGAGTCAAACGAGATGAAAGGTGGGGCGATCCCGTCACCGGGTTCCCACGGGTCGGCGACGAGGCAACCGAGGAGCATGACAAAGGACGAAACGGCACGGAGCACACACGGGAAACAATTCATACAACCACAACAAGCATTCCACGAGTCATCCACGGGGTTATACCTTCGAAACAATTGTTTCGGGGCGGAATCGAGTCGTCGAGGGACGTAGTGGAAGAAGAGGAAGTAGTCGTTCTCGAGGCGGTAGTTGTACTCGGGCGACGGTAGCGGAAGTAGTGGTACACGTTCGTTTCGGAGAGGGACTTGATGAACCCAACATCTTTGGGGCGACGGTAGTGGTACTCGCGGTCGTCGAACGTAGTGGTACTCGTCTCTTCCGAAGGTAGTCGTTCTCGTTCGTAGTCGTTCTCGTCCCCGAAGAGGTACTTGGCGCATCGCCGATCGTAGTGTAGGCGTTCCCGTTCGTAGTTGTACTTGTCATCGGAGGGGTACTTGGTCGTGGTACTTGGCGTCGGTCCGGACTTGCGACGAAGGGGTACTTGTCATCGTGTAGTCGAACTCGGGGTCGTCGTACATCTTGAAAAGGAACTTGAAGGAACCAAGGTCTTTGGTCTCCACTTGGCAAAAGGAACGGTTCCTGGACACTTGCAACAGCACAAGGCAATACAACCAAACAGAAACGGCAGCACGCAAAGGGGCGACGAGGCCATGGCAGCGGCAACTTGGCGAGGAGGCGATGGAGTGGCCGCGGGCTGCTGCCTTGGGCGTAGGAGGCGCTGGACGACCAAGGCGGGGCCCGAGGCGCTGAAGAGGAGGCTCGGGGGGCGCCGCGCTGCTGGGCTCGGGGCGCCGGGCTTCGGCCATCTTGCCTTGGCGAGGAGGCGACCTGGAGGCAGGGCGCTCGGGGCCGGCCCTGGAGCAGAGGCGGGGATGAGCTCGAGGCGAGGAGACCTGAGGGCCGGGCACAGGGAGCCGCGGTGGTGGCTGGCCTGCTGCGCGGCGGGGCTGGAGACGGGCGTAGAGGCGCTGGAGACGAAGGGCGTCATGGCGAGGACGGAAGGGGTGGCCGGAGGAGATCCCCGTGGCGGCCGGCGGTGGCTGGGCGACGGGAGGTGAGGCCGCGGCCTGGGGCGGCTGCCTGGGCGCGAGGAGGAGGAAGAAGTGGCGCGTCGGGCTCCTAGCGCGCGGGGCCAGAGGCGAAAAGGATGCGGGAGATCGGTCGAGGCCAGAGGGGTTCGGTGGGATCGAGCCTGGCTCGATGGGAGGAGGAACGAGAGGTGGCGAGGGGAAGAGGGAATCGGGCACTGGGTTCAGTCGCGAGGGGACGAGGGGAACGCCTGGCGGCGGAGGGACTTAGCGAGGGGAGGAGCGGGGTCGAGCTAGGGTTAGGGAAAACGGGCCAGGAGAAAGGTGCGCCGCGCTGGGCCTGAGAAGTTGGGCCGGGGCGGTTGGGATGAGGCCACTGGGCCTGGGAAGGGAAGGCAGGGAGGAAAAAGGCCTAGGAGGAGAGGGAGACTGCTGGGCTCCTTCTTTATTAGAAAAAAAACAAAGAAGAGAAAGAAAGTAAAAGAGGTTAGGGATGGATTTAGGACAAAGGTTAATTTTTCTCGGGCTCGTAAAAATGAGCACGACCGGAGAAAAATATAAAAGGCCAGATCGGAAAATAATTCAAACATATTTGAATTTAATTCAAATAGTTTTGAACTAAGACTTGATTATTGAAGTCTCCAAAAATGTTCGACATTTTGGAGGAACCTCGAAACAACAGAAAAGAATTATTGACAAGGTTTGAGGCAAGGAATGCGAAAGAGAAGGCATGGGGAAATTGTGCAAGTGTGTTACGGTGAATTCCAACAAATGGAATATTTATTAATATAGCTCCCTAAATATCGGGAGGATATGTTATAAAGAGAAGTCACACTTCCCTCGATTTAAATGGACCGAAGGTCCACACAATTTATTTAGGTTGAGATGCAAAATAAATATGACATGATGGCATGATGACATGATGCAATGCAAAATAAAAACAGAGCAAGCAAATAAAACACACGGCGAACCCGAAACATCTGGAATCTTCGGGAATCTTCTGGGACGTCGGTCTTCGGGCGTCACAACTCTCCCACACTAACAGAGGATCTCGACCCAAGATCCTAGAGATATCACCGGGTAAAAACGGAAGAGGAAGAGGTAAAACAAAGTTGCTTCTTAGACAGACGAGTGAAACCAAAGAACCTTGAGAGGTTGAACAATCTTGAAAGAAAGAATACAACGGAGATGAAGGAATATGAAAACTCCGTTAGAAAAGAGGAACAAGGAACATCACGAAAACCTTGAAGGTTGAAAGACATGAAACAAGAGCTTACAAACCAAAAGAATATGAAACTGCAACGGTATAGCCAAGGAATAAGAATGACAGAATTTGGACAGCACTCTGTCTGAAAATGGAAGGAATTAACAAGAACTTGGCAAGTTGAGATGATACTTGATGAAAACAGCAACATATTGCCCCGAAACAATTAAAAGAATGGCACAAGGTTAAGAAAGATTTCAGACAGCACTCCGGTTAAAAAGATAGGCAAAACTAGATAAGATGAGGGAACTAGAATGTAGGTGACAACATTCCAGTTAAATGATAAGCAAGGAAAAAGAACAAGATCTCGATAAAATGAGATGATGGTTCGGAGAGAGCAACATCAGAATGCCTCCGGAATGAAAGAATAGCATAGGTCGTTGGAAAGAAAAGAACGAAGAAGAAAATGACAACTTCTCCCACGAATGAATAAGAAAAACATCCTTACGGAGAAGGGTTGAACAGAGTTGTTGGAATTCAACAACGAAAACGAATAAACTCGTTGTGGGCTTATGGAAAACATCTCAAAATTTATGAGGTGACAACCAGCCACTAACAGAAATATTTGCTTGGGTTGAGATCAACAAGGAGACGATAAACTTATTTCACCGGAATGATACATGAAGAACTTGGGTCATTTATAAGCACCATAATAGCAACAATTCTTAGGGAAAGCTTTTAGGTGAAATACAACCCAAGATAACTCCAAGAGATAAAAATGAGGGGTTGAAAGTATCTCGTAGAGAGAAAGAAATGATGGTTTTAACTATCTCATTCTTGTCAACTCGTGAATCATAAAACATGATGGAATTGTCAAGAATGGCATAACACCACCTGAAAAGACAAGGTAGAAAGAATTGCACTTCAAAATGCAAGAGGAAGAATATTTGACCTCCTCCAACAAGAATCTTGATGAAGACTTCGAGGATGAATTAAAACATGATGAACCACCATGAGAACTCCGGTAATGAAAGCATGAGAAGTGAAAGATGAAAAGAATAAGATTCAAAGCCCGCAATGAATTAGGTGTATGTTTGAAATGAAATAATTGAAATAACTTGGAGCTCCGGAAAACAAGATGAACAACTTAGAACCAAGGATATGATATGATGAACAAGCTCCGGAAAACAGAGATTAATCACTTCGAGGAAAAATAAGAATAAGATTTACTGTATGCTTATCCTTCACCAAATTAAATTGATGACAAGCAACGGATTTGGCATGCTACTTATTCTCGTTGGAAAGAATTAAAGAGAGATCTCGCACAAGGTTGAGTAAATCTTCAACGAACCACCGGTAGGATTATGAAAAGAACAAATGAATTAAAACGATAACAACGGAAGGGTAAACTTGAAAGAACCACCGTAAAAATATGGAGACGAACGAAGAGACATCAATGAAGAATATTTGGAGGACGAAGTTGCAAACAGAGAACGAAGAAATATTCTGAAATGATGGCCTTCAGAGGATCACAAAGAAAAGAATTCATGAAATGCTTCGGATGGGTATGAAAAGAATTCCTCACAATCTGAACAATAATGAGGATGGCATGAAGCTAGAACCACGAATCTTCAAGAAGACGGGCCAATATTTAAGAGAAACACTTCTGCGGTCTCCAAATGTTGAGAATGAAGACGAGAAATGCCATAAGAATTGTTGAGCACTCCGGAATGAAGAATTAAAAAGGTTGAACCAACGATGGAAAGAATTTGAAAGTAAACTTGGAGAAGGCATATGACTGATGGAAATCATTCTTACGTCACACTTGAAAAGAATTTCAGAGTACTCCGGAAAAAGAAAAGTCAGGTAAGATCCTGGGAAAAGACCTGTGGGTTAGGGCCCACTCAAAGAATCACCGTTGGAAAAAGATTGCTTAAGAGATATTGCACCAGTTGAATTAAATGGCTTGAATAAGATAACAATGCTCAAAATAGCTTGAACGTTTTAAGAATGGAATTATGAATCTTCAACACTCCGGATATGAATAACAAGAGGAGAATGATTAATTGGTACACCGGAATACGAAAGCATTGTGAAAAGAGGAAAAGGATAAGATCAACACCGAAGTCTTGAATTACATCCACCGGAGAAGAATATTGAAGGAAAAGAATGAAGAAATATCACATGAATAAAAATGGATACTTCATCTTAGAATTCTTGCTCCGAGACGAAGAAGGGTGGGAGGGTGGGGAAAACAAAGACAACTTGGGATGAATGAAACAGACAAATCGTCAGATTTCTCCACGACGTCCGTATGGAATAACTTGAAGAGAAGGCACACCGGTAGGAAAAGAATTTAACATGAAATTCTCGATGGTCAAGAAGGATTAGCACTCCCATAGAAATATGAGAATACCGATTAGGAAGGTATGGAAACAACATTTGACATCGAAGCAACTCGAATACCAGAATCAAAACAGAACAAAGGATAGATGTGTAGCAGCATAGTCTTCATAATATCATTCGAACAGAGGATTGAACGAATGAATTCCGCAGGTACATCAACTTGTCGAGAAGCCACTTGTAGAACAAAATGAAAATAAAAAGGAACAAGGAACAGATAGAACAAGTACATGATAGAAGCTTCGTTCGACATCTTCGTGCTGAAAGCTCATGGAACGTGTTACAAAAGGGTTTTGCAATCCCCGGATCAGCATAGCCAAGGACCCTTTAAGATGCAACTCCCGATCAGAACAAGTCCATAAAACCACTTCACTCAATGTAGAACCCCGAACTTCATATCGTGCATCCGTTGGAAGAATGTCTAGAACTACTAGATGAACCCACCTATAGATTTCCGAAAGTTTTCAGTTATGCAATCAGGTGTTGGGGATACACGGGAAGCACCGCGCAATCAACTCTAAACCTACATCCAGGTGTATCCATCCCTCAACACATAACCAGTCTTTCTCGGAAACCGTTTACCTCGGACCTTCGAAACGCATCCACTATACAAGCTATGGCAATACTCTCGAACTACCTCCCCAGTACTGGGTGATGTCGGGGTTATCTTGCCACTAACCGCATAGGAGAGTTTTCGATGTCGGCCGTCTTAAGTATTCTAGTACTGCCGCGATGGATTTGTGACGACAACACCTCGGAGCTCAACTCCCCGGGACACTGCCATAACCCCTAATGACAGGAGGCATCGAGAACAATGTTCTCGTCACAAAGACATCGAAACAATCCAAACAATACTCGCGAGATCCTAAAAAAAAATTTGGTGCAATTTTTGAGAGTAGAAGAGACAAGAGTAACCGTCAGGGGTCCTCACCAGAGTGAAAAGAGAAGAGGAGCAAAAGAAATCCTACTCTCCGATATATATAGGACTCAAAACATTTTCAAGTGTGTGCCTAGACTCAACCGTCAACGATTCGATCAATCAGTGGGGGCTTCTAGGTCGGAGAAGGCTCTGAATACCAACTTGTAATGCCCAGGATGGGACTATACCTCCTACGTGTCGAGGCACGACTTAAAGGTATAAGCCCATCCTAGAATGATCTCAAGTTTGGTATCTTTGCACGACTCATGTAAAAGAGGGATTAAATTGCAAAAGAAGATAGTTGGCTTACACTCGCCACTTCACACAATACATTACATAAGCAAAACATCATTCAAAACATCACAACCCGACTACGGGCGAAGATCCAAAGAAAGATACCAAAACAACATAAAGCCACAGGTCAGGATCGGATCCTAGTATAAGAACGACTACTGATTGTCGAAAACGTCACAAGCAAACGGCCACTCTCTTCATCGAGCTCCCAGCGAAGTACTGAACCAGCTTCTGCATCAAACTCGGCTGAACCTGCAACTGGTGTGGTGAAGTAACTGTGAGCCACAGAGGACTCAGCAATCCCGTTCCCGGGTAACATGACTATTTAAGCCTTGGGAGAGGATAAGGCTGAAGAAAAGAATAAGAGGTGAAGGAACAACAAGAGTCTGCAGCAGCAACTAGCACTAACTTACGTAAATAGAGAGCGAGAAGAGAAGTGCATCGGTCGAAAGATGATCACGAAGTGATCCTAGCTAAAGCTCAACAAACATAACCCCACCGTGTTCAACTCCCGAATCCCTATTCGGAAATTGACAGTCACGGTACACACGCTGGTAGTGTATTGAAACATTGTGTCAAGTTATCACCAACCGGATATTAACAAGCTCCCATCTGCCACATAACCGCGAGCACGGCTTTCGAAAGTTCAAACCCTGCAGGGGTGTTCCAACTTGACCCATTACAAGCCCACGATCCGCGGAGTCGCAACTCCAAGGTGGGAAGACCCGAGTATTCTCGGAATCCCGTGCTCAAGATACTCCGAACTAAGGTAAGGCTAATCCAGCAAATCCTCCCGGCGTGTCGACACCCTGATAGTAGCCGCGCGTATCTAAGTCTCAGGACACAACCGGATGGGTGATGCTACAAGACCCAATCCTCGAGTTTCCCCGTGGTGGTTCCCGCAGGACCCCCGTTTGGGACCAACACCATCAGCACTGGCCCCCCTGCTATGTAGAATTAGGAATCCCCGAGGGAGCGACCCCCTATGCAAATTTAATTAATTAATTAAGTTTTTATTATGAGGCAAATAGTACCAAATGTTGGGACTTGCTGGAAAAGACTTAGCACTTAGCGGTTTATCAAGGGGGTCCCATACACCCCAACCGTGTTAGGAACGCATAATCAAGGAACATAACACCGGTTTATACGGTTCCTAACGGCATGAGTGGAACAAATCACCAAGCAAAAGGCTTAGCCTTCCACCCTTGCCAATATATAGATGATTTCATTTTAAGCATTTACATAGTGTGATATAACCCAACCAAACTTCAACATGAAGCAAGCATCTTCAATCTTCACCTGCAACTAGCAATGCTATAAGAAGGGCTGAGCGAAGTGTACTTAGCCAAGCAACGGTTTGCATAGGTAGGTTGGTTAAACAGGGCAATGGTTACAAGTAGGAGGCTGACAAGAAGATCATGGGCATCGAGGCAAAACTATAGAGCGGATCTACTAGCAATAGGCAAAAATAGTAATGTTATCGGGGTTCGGTCATCTTGCCTGGAATTCCACAAGGGAGAAGAACGGATCCATGAAGTAGACGGAGCAACAGTCGAGCGAATCCTCACAACTCCGGAACGAAACCGAAGCTAACAAAAGAAGCAACCGGAAAGAAGGAAACAACACGGTAAACACACATATCATAAACATGGCATACGATGCACAACCAAGCATGATGCATGTCCGGTTTAAATATGCATGGCATGGCAAGTGCACAAACAAAACTACAAGTTAAGTGGAGCTCAATATGCAACGAGTTGCATATTGACGAAACACCGCATTTTAATTATTTAATTGACTCTAGTTATTAACAAGACAAGATTAAAAGTTTGTTAACATGGCAAGAGGTGAAGCAAAACAAACTACCTATTTAGACATTTTAAATGAGGCCGGAAGAACAACAACAATTCCGGAAAATCCCCATGAGCATGTTTAGTAATTTTAAGCAACAACAATTTAACATATAATGTTGTTAACATGATGCGGGTGACATGATCAAGTTTATGCAATTATTTTATTAAAAGGTTAACAAGAAGATGATATGGAGTATTTGTCACCGTGGTGAAAGGAAAGGGTGCCACGGCAACGATCCGAAAATGATGCAACGCAACATCTCGGTTCCGGTAACTCGTTGAGAGTCCGGAGCAAAAGAAAGATGGCGAGAGCGAGTCAAACGAGATGAAAGGTGGGGCGATCCCGTCACCGGGTTCCCACGGGTCGGCGACAAGGCAACCGAGGAGCATGACAAAGGACGAAACGGCACGGAGCACACACGGGAAACAATTCATACAACCACAACAAGCATTCCACAAGTCATCCACGGGGTTATACCTTCGAAACAATTGTTTCGGGGCGGAATCGAGTCGTCGAGGGACGTAGTGGAACAAGAGGAAGTAGTCGTTCTCGAGGCGGTAGTTGTACTCGGGCGACGGTAGCGGAAGTAGTGGTACACGTTCGTTTCGGAGAGGGACTTGATGAACCCAACATCTTCGGGGCGACGGTGGTGGTACTCGCGGTCGTCGAACGTAGTGGTACTCGTCTCTTCCGAAGGTAGTCGTTCTCGTTCGTAGTCGTTCTCGTCCCCGAAGAGGTACTTGGCGCATCGCCGATCGTAGTGTAGGCGTTCCCGTTCGTAGTTGTACTTGTCATCGGAGGGGTACTTGGTCGTGGTACTTGGCGTCGGTCCGGACTTGGCGACGAAGGGGTACTTGTCATCGTGTAGTCGAACTCGAGGTCGTCGTACATCTTGAAAAGGAACTTGACGGAACCAAGGTCTTTGGTCTCCACTTGGCAAAAGGAACGGTTCCTGGACACTTGCAACAGCACAAGTCAATACAACCAAACAGAAACGGCAGCACGCAAAGGGGCGACGAGGCCATGGCAGCGGCAACTTGGCGAGGAGGCGATGGAGTGGCCGCGGGGCTGCTGCCTTGGGCGGAGGAGGCGCTGGACGACCAAGGCGGGGCCCAAGGCGCTGAAGAGGAGGCTCGTGGGGCGCCGCGCTGCTGGGCTCGGGGCGCCGGGCTTCGGCCATCTTGCCTTGGCGAGGAGGCGACCTGGAGGCAGGGCGCTCGGGGCCGGCCCTGGAGCAGAGGCGGGGATGAGCTCGGGGCGAGGAGGCCTGAGGGCCGGGCACAGGGAGCCGCGGTGGTGGCTGGCCTGCTGCGCGGCGGGGCTGGAGACGGGCGTAGAGGCGCTGGAGACGAAGGGCGTCATGGCGAGGACGGAAGGGGTGGCCGGAGGAGATCCCCGCGGCGGCCGGCGGTGGCCGGGCGATGGGAGGTGAGGCCGCGGCCTGGGGCGGCTGCCTGGGCGCGAGGAGGAGGAAGAAGTGGTGCGTCGGGCTCCTGGCGCGCGGGGCTAGAGGCGAAGAGGATGCGGGAGATCGGTCGAGGCCAGAGGGGTTCGGTGGGATCGAGCCTGGCTCAATGGGAGGAGGAACGAGAGGTGGCGAGGGGAAGAGGGAATCGGGCACTGGGTTCAGTCGCGAGGGGACGAGGGGAACGCCTGGCGGCGGAGGGACTTAGCGAGGGGAGGAGCGGGGTCGAGCTAGGGTTAGGGAAAACGGGCCAGGAGAAAGGTGCGTCGCGCTGGGCCTGAGAAGTTGGGCCGGGGCGGTTGGGATGAGGCCACTGGGCCTGGGAAGGGAAGGCAGGGAGGAAAAAGGCCTAGGAGGAGAGGGAGACTGCTGGGCTCCTTCTTTATTAGAAAAAAAACAAAGAAGAGAAAGAAAGTAAAAGAGGTTAGGCATGGATTTAGGACAAAGGTTAATTTTTCTCGGGCTCGTAAAAATGAGCACGACTGGAGAAAAATATAAAAGGCCAGATTGGAAAATAATTCAAACATATTTGAATTTAATTCAAATAGTTTTGAACTAAGACTTGATTATTGAAGTCTCCAAAAATGTTCGAATTTTTGGAGGAACCTCGAAACAACGGAAAAGAATTATTGACATGGTTTGAGGCAAGGAATGCGAAAGAGAAGGCATGGGGAAATTGTGCAAGTGTGTTACGGTGAATTCCAACAAATGGAATATTTATTAATATAGCTCCCTAAATATCGGGAGGATATGTTATAAAGAGAAGTCACACTTCCCTCGATTTAAATGGACCGAAGGTCCACACAATTTATTTAGGTTGAGATGCAAAATAAATATGACATGATGGCATGATGACATGATGCAATGCAAAATAAAAACAGAGCAAGCAAATAAAACACACGGCGAACCCGGAACATCTGGAATCTTCGGGAATCTTCTGGGACGTCGGTCTTCGGGCGTCACATGCACCCCCAAGAAATATTCAAGGAGAGTCAAGCGTCTAAGCTTGGGGATTCCCCCGTTCATCCCCTTCTCCATCAACATTATCAGTTCGTATTTCGTTCCGCTATATTTTTATCACTTCATGTGTTATGTGTTATGCTTGGAGCGTCTTACTTTTAGTTTTCTTTTTAGTTTTTCATAACGAGTTGGAACCGAGCATTCCTTTATGTGGGAGAGAAACACGCTCCACTTCTACCTAGAACATAACATAGAATTTTCATGTCTATCTATGCTGTATGTGTTCTTTGTCTTTTAATAGCTACTATCATGCTGTGCTCTTAGTATCAATGCTTATCTTTTCAAAGAGCTTTTGCTTAGTTGGTTGCTTGAACTCTCTTTAATTATCATGCTCACCTTATTAAGAGAGTTTGCTTCCGTTGCATTGGTTAATGTGTCTATGATAAAGATGCTACTTGCATAATGGTGCTTAGTAGTTCAGGTTTTCTTATGGTTAATCTCAAATAGCTGGGGGGTTCCCATTGTGTTATTGGAGTACCAACTTGGTTTGTTTGCTTATGATATGGTATGGTTTAGTAATATCTTCCTTCGAGAATTTATTTTGATTGACTTGGCGTATGCTCACGCATATTTAAGACTGTAAAGAAAGTCTGTCAAGCCTTGATGATCTTTTATTTCCGAGTAGCGATATAACTTCCATGCCTGATTCAATATTGCTTTGTCGCTCTGCATGATTATGACCGTCATTGCTCTCTTAGTTGGTCGCTCCCAGTCTTTTGCTAACCTCCACCTGTACTAAGCAAACTAACTTTGCAATATATAGCTCATGGGAAAGTAGCTTAAAACTATCGTGGTAAAGAATATGTTGCTTATGTATCTTATTTCTTATAAGTTGCTTGCTGAGCGGTAACCATGTTTCTGGGGGCGCCATCAACTGTCACACTTTTGTTGAATATCATGTGAGTTACTATGCATGTTCGTCTTGTCTGAAGTAAGGGTGATTTGCCGTGGGTTGAATGAATATGCATATTGTTAGAGAAGAACATTGGGCCGCAAACCAAAGCCATGCATCATGGTGGAAGTTTTAGCTTGGACCTTAATCCTCAATCTCTCATGAGAATATGCTTATGCATTAAAGAGGAGTACATCATCTATTTTCTATGTTGTCCCGGTATGGATGTCCTCAAGTTGAGATCTATCAAAAACGAGAAATCAAATGCGATTTATCTCCTTGGACCTTTGTACAGGTGGCATAGAGGTACCCCTTTGTGACACTTGGTTGAAACATATGCAATGCAATGATAACCCATGGGAATCCGAGCTAATTAGGACAAGGAGCGAGCACTATTGGTATACGACGCATGAGGCTTGCAACTTATAGGATGTCTTATGCATGAAACATATGAAGTACTACTACCGTTGACACAATTGCTTCCATGTTTTCAAAATAAAAAGCTCTGGCACATAACCATTCTTTTACTTTTATGTTAAAGCACCAACTACTGAGAGCATGATTGTCATTCTGAGTGTAATGTGCATTGTCCCAAAGTAGCATTGTCTTTTGCATGATTGTGATATCGTTTATTCTGAAATGATTGTATCTAGTCATCACTTAAACCTTGAAGGTGCCCCTGCATTTATGTTTTGCATCACTAAAGGGGGCAAGCTAGATATCACTTTATCATATTTGCACATCATGTTCATTGCAAATCTATTTGATGTTTCAGTTTCATGTTGTAAAACTTTCAGTCATTTGCGATTTTCTCTTGAGGCAACTTAATTACTATAGAATCATTGTCTCAGTAAGCTTTTGTCATATGACTATGAAAAAGTCCTATATGGTTAATAGCATGTCACCACAGAAATTATTCTTGTTATCATTTACCTACTCGAGGACGAGCAGGAATTAAGCTTGGGGATGTTGATACGTCCAAAACGTATCTATAATTTCTGCTTGCTCCATGCCACTTTTGGGTGATATTGCTATGATATTCATACACTTCCATACACTTTTGATCATATTTGGACTAACTTACTAATCCAGTGCACCCCAGTGCCAGTTTCTGTTTTCGGCTGTTTTTGTATTTCATGTTTTCACGTTTCGAGAACTGCCCAGAAAAATCCAGAAAAATTAAATAAAAAATCAGCGTTTCGGAAACAACCCTACGTCCGAATGGCAGCCTGGGGGGGGGCCACCAGGGCTCCAGGCACCCTGGCGGCGCCCCCCCCCTGGGCCGCGCCGGGGGGGCGCCTGGGCCCCCCGAAGCTCCCCCGATGCCCTACTTTGGCATATATTTAAAGGGTCCTCCAAAACCCTCAGAACAAGAACTCTTTTCGCGATCCCATCTCTGTTCCGCCGCCGCCGCCGCTTCCAAGATCGGGAGCACCAGGAGAACTCTTCCCGGCACCCTGCCGGAGGGGAGGATCACCACCGGGAGCTTCTCCACCACCATGGACGCCTCCCGGATGACTCGTGAGTAGTCTCCCTTGGACCATGAGTCCATGACCAGTAGCTATGTGATGTTCTCCTCCCGTTCTTGTGCTTCACTAATTAGTCCTCGTGAGCTTCCCTACATGATCGAGGCACCTATGTAATCCTTATGCTTTTGCTATGTTGAGTTTGCTGGGATCCGATGGATTATGAGATTATGTTCAGATTGATCTTGAGTAATATATTTAATTCATCTCTTTTATATTTTTGTTCATAAGTAATTCTTGCATGTTCTCCGTTGTTATTTGCTGCTTTGGCCGAGTAGTAGGTAGTGACTCCAAGAGGGAACGTTATGCTCGATTGTGGGTTCATGCCCCTCGATGACTATCTTGAGTGACAGAAACATGAGTCTAGGGGATGTGTTGTTGCCACAAGGGGGAAAACAACGGTGCTTGTGCCCGCGGGTGCAAGGATTGTTTACTTTACGCAAAGTTCTTTTAATGCAGTTGTCTGTTGCATTGAGTTTACACTATGGGTGGGACTCGCAACTTAATACCAGCGAGATGTTCTGGATAGATATCTCAAGGTGGATGATTAGTAGTAGATATTGATGGATTTCGGTCTACTTACTTTGGCGTACCGCCCATGCTTTGAACCTCAACCTTTCTTGCAACGTAGTCAGCATTGGTTTGCGTTCGTGGTCCTGTCAATTGCCCAGCTGTAATTTGTTTACCTCACATAGCTGTTTTATCGTCTTTTGGGAGAGAGACATCACTAGTGAACATCATGATACTCCGGTCCATATTACCATCATTGATCACATCCACTATTTACTTTTTGCTATTTACTTACTATTGCAAAACACTATCTGTCACTACTATCATTGCTTTTAATCCTTTGTGAACTACAAGGCCGGAGGGATTGACAACCTCTCTGTACTCGTTGGGAGCAAAGTTATTTGTATCTGTGTGCAGGTCCACGTTGATTGCTACTAATCTGGCGCCGTAGCAATTGACACCTACTTGTTGAACCTAGGAGTCTCTGGGGATTCGAGCCTTGGCATCTTTGCTAAGGGAAAACACTTCTACAATACTGCATCTTACACCTTCCACTTGGGGTAACCAACGAGGGGTTCGAGGCCCATCACTTGTCACGCCGCTCATATTCAGCCTTTTGCTGCTCAACAAGCTGCTCGACCCTCTTGCAGTTCTGGAGGTCATGACCCTTGGTGCGGTGGATCTTGCAGTACTGCTTGTCGGTGCCGTCCTGCTTGTCGGCGGCCGCCACAGCCTGGCAGTTGGTGCATGCGGCAGTCTCCTTGCCGGAGCTACCAACTTTGGCTTTCGCGGCGCCACCTTGGTTGCCGGACTGCTCAACGACTAGCACATCTTTGCATTTCTTCTTCCTGTTGTTCCGCCGCCGGTTTTTCTTTGCCGGGGCAGCATCTTCGCTGTCAGATCCTCCTGCTCATGTATCCTCTCCGGGGAGTTTCCTCCCTTCCTCAGCACGTGCGCACTTGTCGGCCAGGGCATATAGCTCACTGACGTCTCTGATCTTGCACATCGCCATCTCCTCCCTCATCCTGCGGTTACGCACGTTCTGATGGAACGCGTTGATAATAGCGGCAGGGTGGACATCTGGGATGTTGTGCTGTACACGGCTGAATCTCTGGATATATTTGCGCAGGGGTTCTCCTTCCTTCTGGGCGAGCAGATGAAGGTCACTTTCTTGGCCATGAGGTTTGTGGCCGCCTGTAAAGGCGCCAACAAACTGATGGCATAGGTCTGCCCAGGAGGATATGGAGTTGTCTGGCAAGTGCATGAGCCAGGACCTGATGTTGGGTTTGAGCACCAGCGGGAAGTAGTTGGCAAGGATCTTGTCATCCCGTCCCCCAGCAGCTTGCACCGCGATGGTGTAGATGCTGAGGAACTCCAACGAATGCGTCTTGCCGTCGTACTTCTTTGGTACGTCTGGCTTAAAATTCTTCATGCTGGGCCACTGGACTTGCCGCAGCTCATGAGTAAACGCAGGACAACCTACCGCGTACGGCAAGTCGCCTGGTTCCCCTGGCGCATGCATGTCGACAGCGGGCCCAGCGCGCTGGTCTGACTGACGCCGCGCTTCTCTTCGGCGCTCGATGCGAGTACGAGCGTCCTCTTGTTGTCGTCCGTGAAGAACTTGGCGCTGATCGCGACGAGCTCGCGGATCTGATGACGCGGTGGAGTCGCTGTCAAGGTTGATCCGGCAAGTTGGCGATCTTGGCCTTCGGGGCGGAGAGTGCACGGTGGTTGCACCCCCATCGGTCTTGTCGCCATCGGCCCGTGCCTGGCTGACTTGCCGCGGCTGCGATGTACTCGGCTGCCATGGAGTGTCGCCGTTGGCGAAGGCGATGATACTCTGAATGTTGGCCCTCCAGTCGTCGATCTTGTCTGCCGCTGGAGGGAAGTCTAGGAGCAGTTGAGCTCGTGCCAAAGCTTCTGCTGGAGTGGTGGGTAGCGGTGGCGAACGGTGTGAGGAGCGGGATATGCTCGGACTTCTAACTACGTTAGAAGGAGCAGTATCCCGTCCGGGCGACCGTGCCTTGCTCGTGCCGGCATGTTGGCGTGCATGCTGGTCTTGAGCATCCCGAGATCCACCAGCTCGATCTTGGTCCAGCAAACGTATGGTACCGTGAGTACCATGACGCTGCCGGTCCCGCGCCTCCTGAGATGGGCGCGGTGCATGTACGGACGCCGAGGTCTTGGAGTGCGCCCGGTCGTTGTGGGAGTCGACTACGCCGCCAACGGGTAGCGCAGCTTTGTCCTTGGACTTGGCGGCACCGTGAGCTCCCTCGTCGACGCCCGTTCTTTCGCCGGCGTCTACCCCACCAGCCGTTGGCTCCGGCGGTGGTGGGATCGACGCGGACGGAGCAGCTGCCTCCGAAGCCTTCTTCTTCGGCGGCATGTTGATGAAGACGATGATGATCTAGCTCGTGTGGACGCCGGATCAGGTTCACACAACCTCGACGCACCCCCTACCTGGCGCGCCAAAGATGTCGGGGAAACTGATCCACGAACACCTATGGGACCGGTGGGCCGGGTCCCTTTCGGTTTGGCGGGGGCGGAGATCGCGCAAAGAGAAGATCGAGGTGAAGCACACGAGCAGTTTACCCAGGTTCAGGCCGCACGGATGCGTAAAACCCTACTCCTGCTTTGTGGTTTGTATTGAGTTCTTGCTCAGGAGCGCTGAGTGCTACAGTATACACCAGCAGCTAACGGGACCGAGCGTGAGAGTGTTCGAACCCCCGAACCCCCCTCTACGTTGCACATGGGCCTCCTTTTATATGCTCAAGGGGTCACCGACAGGTGGCAACGCAGATGAGGGCAAAAATGGAAATATGTTGTAGTTGGTACAGCTACATGTACAGTGTATCATACCTAACCCTGACGGCAGGGGACAAGGGCATTAAATGCCCGTCTGCGTCGCCCAAACAGTGCAAAAAGGGACCGCCAGGGGCGCCACCGTTTGCCACGATGGTAATCTTGTCAGCGCCTCTCGCCACCGCGTACCGCTGGCTGCACAGCCTCCCGCCACGTACGCCTGGAAGGGTCCCATAGCGACACGTTGGTGGATGTGCTGGAGCGCGGGTACAGAGTGGTAGCTTGTGATGTCTACACACGCTTCTACTCTTGTAGACTATGTTGGGCCTCCAAGCGCAAAGGTTTGTAGGACAGCAGCAATTTCCCTCAAGTGGATGACCTAAGGTTTATCGAACTCAGGGAAGTAGAGGTTGAAGATGGTCTCTCTCAAGCAACCCTGCAACTAAGATACAAGAAGTCTCTTGTGTCCCCAACACACCTAATACACTTGTTAGATGTATAGGTGCACTAGTTCGGCGAAGAGATGTTAAATGGCAAGTGATATGGATGGCAAAACAAAGTAATATAAATCTGTAATAAAAAGTGCAGCAAGCAAACAAGTGGTAAACGTGAGCACAAATGGTATTGCAATGGTGGAAACAAGGCCTAGGCTTCATACTTTCACTAGTGGCAACTCCCAACAACATTAACATAATCGAATCACATTGAATCGGGCATGGAAGTTATATCGCTACTCAGAAATTAAAGATCATCAAGGCTTGATAGACTTTCTTTACAGTCTTAAATATGCGTGAGCATATGCCAAGTCAATCAAAATAAATTCTTGGAGGAAGATATCACTAAACCATACCACATCATAGGCAAACAAATCATGTTGGTACTCCATTAACACATTGAGAACCCCCCAGCTATTTGAGACTAACCATAAGAAAACATGAACTACTAAGCACCATTATGCACATAGCATTTTTATCATAGACATATCAACCAGTGCAACAGAAGCCAACTCTCTTAACAAGATAAGCATGATAACTAAAGAGAGTTCCAGCGACCAACTAAACAAAAGCTCTTCAAAAAGTAAAGCATGAAAACTAAGAGCTGAACATGATAGTAGCTATTGAAAGACAAAGAACACACAGAGCAAGGATAGACATGAAAATTCTATGTTATGTTCTAGGTTGAAGTGGAGCGTGTTTCTCTCCCACACAAAGAAAGTTGAGTTCCAACTCGTTATGTACAGCAAGCAAAGCTAAAGAAAAACTAAAAGCAAGACGCTCCAAGCATAGCACATAACACATGAAGTGTAATGCCCCAGATGTAATACTTTCCCTTTTGGGCATATAATATATCTCCGGCTTCATCTATTCCATTTCGGGTTCTTTGTCTTTCAGGTGTTCGTCGTTTTGTTGTGTGCGTGTGTGGCATTCATTCATATCATGTAGACATGTGCATCGCATTGCAGTTGTGTTGTCGGTTGCATCCGGTTCCACGCGTTCCTTCCCGTTGTCCGTTTCGCGTTCCGGAGCTCCCTCACGTGTCAGTGGCGTCCCGTAGGACTACTTTGGTGTTTGGCCGTGTGACGTTACCGGTTTGGCGCGAGTCTTGTCGTGTGTTGTTGTTTTGTTGTGTGTAACCCGCCTGTCAAATCTCGTCGCGTTTGGACACCGTTTGCTATCCCAACAGTTATTCGTGTGGGTCCAAAGTGCCTCCACTTGTGGCCCAAAAACACCCTCACAGCAGCCCACTAACATCCCCTAGGCCATCTAAACTTCCCCCGCGATCGGATCCGTCGGATCGCGATCGGAGGGCTCCTAAACACCTAAATCCCCCCAAACCCTAGCTATCTGCTATATATAGACCCCCCCCTAGGTCTATTTTTGGCATCCTACCTCCTTCCACCTACCTCTAGATCTTCTCCCCCTCATTTTTTTGATCTGGCCAGCCCTCCTTGTCCACTTGGCAACTCCCCTCCCGCAAATCTCGTGGATCGAGGGAGATCCTTCGATCGAGCCAGCCACCGCCGCCGTTTTCTTCGACCGCAGCCGCCCGGGTCCTTCGTCTGGGTCAACGCCAGCTCCAGCCGAGGCCCCCTCGACCGATCGACCGAGGCGCCCCACTTCGCCGGCTGGGCCTCGCCTCCCCGCCACGGGACCACATCGCCCCGGCCCAAGAGCTGATCCCTCGCCAGCCTTCCCTTCGCGCCGCTCCGCCTCTCTTCCCAGGCCAGGCGGGCCGCGCAGCGCCGCACCCCTCCTCCAGCAGCCTCGCCGCACCGCCGGGCGAGCCACCTCACCCCTCGGGCCGACTCCGCCGATCGGGGCCCGGGCCACCGCCGGCCCGTCCCTTCGCTCCGCGCCCCCACGGGCCCTCTCCTCGCCTCCGCCCCGCGGGCCTCCCTCGCCGCCACCGCGAGGCCCAAACCACCGAGCCGGGCGTCCCTCCGCCGCCGCTCCGCCCGCGCGCGCAGTGGGCCGAGGCCCACTTCGCCGAGCCAGCGTCCGCCGCTCCACCGCGGGCCGTCGCCAGTCCAGCCGCCTGGGCCTCTCCTCGAGCCGGGCCGTTGCGCCAGATCCGGCCCGAATCCCTTTGCCTATTCCAGATCTGAGAGGTTGATTTTTTCCCTCCAAGTCTCTGTTAATTGTTCTGTGATGCATTTTTTCAACTGCTCTAACTTTTTATGTGGATGTCCGTTTTGCGCAAATAGCATGTCCAGACGTTCGTGGTGATTAGCACTACGTTTTATCTTTTTGTGTCATGCATGTTAGAGATCATCTAGGTGCTTGTTTTTCTATTGCAATAGTGCATCGTGATAAAAACTGCTGATATGTGATGTTTTTATGCCATCTTTGCATAGTGATATCTTTTAGCTCGTTTGTCCGAATGATGCAAATGACATGTCCACGTGTTCGTCTTGCCATGCTCTACATGTTGATTGTGTTAGGTTGCATGATAGAATTTATTCTTGCCATGTTTATCCTCGTGCAAAGTGCTATGTGGCTGTGATGTTGTTTCACTTGTTATGAAATGCCATCTTGTTGAGCTCGTTGCTATCGTTGTGTTTATCTCCATGATGCATGCTTGTGTGTTTCGGAATCACCATCATGTGTACTTTGATGTGGTGCTTACCACTTGCCATGTTTAGTTTCGAGGTGACTTAAACTTGCTCTTTTAGATGCCATGATGAAACTGCTGTTTTAACACTTAGTGGATTTTCACTAAGTCTGAAATCTGTAACGTTCCGTTGCCATGTTTGCTTGCTGCTCTAGGACAAACCATGATAGTTTTGGGGTGGATCTTGATTGTTCCTTGTAGCATATATTGTTGGTTTTCCATTCATATTCTCACATGCTTATTTAAGTGGCTGTAGCATGTTTAACTTTTGCTCCAAAGTTTCAATAAAATTCTGCTGCCAGAATTTTATTGTCAAGTTCAATATGTCCAAGCTTATTGCTATTGATCCGTGACTCCTTTGGGGGTGCACCTTTGGACTTATGTGCTGTAGGATATGTCTAGTTTATGTTAATGCTCTTTGCCATGATGTTTGAGTGCTGTAGCTTATTTTTCTAGTGCTCCGAAGTTGCTATGTTGCTGTAATTTTCAGCTTTCGCCTATTTCTTGTTTCGGGCATAACTTTTAGCCCGTAGCTCCGATTTCAGCGAGTCTTATATGAAACTTGATTGATTTTCCGTGTAGATTCATAATCTCCTATTGTTATCATGTTTTGAGGTGATTTTCTTGAGTGCTATTTTCCGTGCTCCGTGTGCATCCTTAGTGCATCCATCATGCATCCATCATTTTGGTGTGCGCATTGCATCTTGTTGATTCGTGCCTTGTGTGATTGTATTGTTTAGAGCCGGAAGCTGAGACCGAGTACGAGTACGAGCACGAGGTTACCAACGAGGTTGAGCACGAGGACCCTTCTTACGATCCGAACGACTACACTTCAGGCAAGATGACCGAACCCCGATAACATTACTATCTTTGCCTATTGCTAGTAGTTCCGCTCTATAGTTTTGCCTCGATGCCCATGTTTTTCCTGTCAGCCTCCTACTTGTAACCATTACCATGTTTAACCACCCTACCTATGCAAACCGTTGCTTGGCTAAGTACGCTTCGCTCAGCCCTTCTTATAGCATTGCTAGTTGCAGGTGAAGTTGAAGATGCTTGCTTCATGTTGAAGTTTGTTGGGTTATATCGCACTACACATAATGCTTAAAATGAAATCATCTATATATTGGCAAGGGTGGAAGGCTAAGCCTTTTGCTTGGTGATTTGTTCCACTCATGCCGTTAGGAACCGTATAAACCGGTGTTATGTTCCTTGATTATGCGTTCCTAACACGGTTGGGGTGTATGGGACCCCCTCGATAAATCGCTAAGTGCTAAGTCTTTTCCAGCAAGTCCCAACATTGGTACTATTTGCCTAATAACAAATTAAACTTGCATAGGGAGTAATTAACCCTCTTTCTTAATCAACAACCCCGGGCCAGTGCTCCACATGAGTGTTGGTCCGAAACGGGGAGTCTGCGGGGCCGCCTTGGGGCAACCCGAGGTATCTGGTATACACCCGTAGAATCGCCCATCCGGTCGTGTCCTGAGACTTAGATACGCGCGGCTACTATCAGGGTGTCGACACGCCGGGAGGATTTGCTCGATTAGCCTTACCTTAGTTCGGAGTATCTTGAGCACGGGATTCCGAGAATACTCGGGTCTTCCCACTATGGAGTTACGACTCCGCGGATCGTGGGCTTGTAATGGGTCAAGTTGGAACACCCCTGCAGGGTTATGAACTTTCGAAAGCCGTGCCCGCGGTTATGTGGCAGATGGGAGCTTGTTAATATCTGGTTGTAGATAACTTGACACAATGTTTCTAATACACTACCAGCGTGTGTTCCGTGACTGTCAATTTCCGAATAGGGATTCGGGAGTTGAACACGGTGGGGTTATGTTTGTTGAGTTGTAGTTAGGATCACTTCGTGATCTCTTCTCGACCGAGGTTTTCTCTTCTCGCTCTCTCTCACGTAAGCTAGTTGCTAGTTGCTGCTGCAGACACTTACTCTTTTCTTCAGCCTTATCCTCTCCCAAGGCTTAAATAGTCTTGTTACCCGGGAACGGGATTGCTGAGTCCTCTGTGGCTCACAGTTACTTCACCACACCAGATGCAGGTCCAGTGGTGAGCTATCCAGGTGATGGCACCGAGCTAGACTGGGAGTACGACGAGGAGCGTAGTCGATACTATGTTCGTTATCCTGATGATCAGTAGTGGAGACTTCTACTAGGATTCGATCCCCCTGTGGATTTAAATTATGTTTGGTATCTTATCTTTTGGATTTTACCCTTAGAGGGCAGTGATGTTTTAAATGAATGATGTTTGAGATATGTATTGTATTGTGTGACGTGGCGAGTGTAAGCCAATTATTTTATGTTTTCCATCCCCTTCTTTTACATGAGTTGTGCAAAGATACCAGACTTGCGATCATTCCAGCATGGGGTTAAGTCTCTAAGTCGTGCCTCGACACGTAGGAGATTTAGTCCCATCCTGGGCATTACAAGTTGGTATCAGAGCCTTCTCCGACCTAGGAGCCCCCACTGATTGATCGAATCGTTGACGGTCGAGTCTAGGCACACACTGAAAAATATTTTGAGTCCTATATTATATCGGAGAGTAGGATTTCTTTGCTTCTCATCCCCTTTCTCTCTGGTGAGGACTCCTGACGTCTACTCTTGTCTCTTCTATCTTCAAAAATTGCACAAATTATTTTAGGAACCTCGCGAGTATTCTGGGATTGTTTCGATGTTCTTGTGACGAGAATATTGTTCTCGATGCCTCCTGACATTAGGGGTTGTGGCAGTGTCCCGGGGAGTTGAGCTTCGGGGTATTGTCGTCACAAGCATATCGCGGCAGTACTAAATACTTAAGACGGCCGACATCGAAAATCTCTCCTATACGGCCAGTGGCAAGATAACCCCGACATCACCCAGTACTGGGGAGGTAGTTCGGGAGTATTGCCATAGCTTGTTATAGTGGATGCTTTTCGAAGGTCCGAGGTAAACAGTTTCCGAGAAAGACCGGTTATGTGTTGAAGGATGGATACACTTGGATGTAGGTTTAGAGTTGATTGCGCGGTGCTTCCCGTGTATCCCCAACACCTGATTGCATAACTGGAATCTTTCGGAAATTAATAGGTGGGTTATCCAGTAGATCGTAGGCATTCTTCCAACGAATGCAGGTTAGCGAGTTCGGGGTTCTACATTGAGTGAAGTGGTATTATGACCGATGTTCCGATTAGGAGTTGCATCTTAAAGGGTCCTTGGCTATGCTGATCCGGAGATTGCAAAACCCGTTCGTAACGCGTTCATATGCTTTCAGCACAAAGATGTTAGAACGAAGCTCCTATCTTGTGTTTGTTCCCGTCTGTACCTTGTTGTTTTTCTTATTTTTACCTTTTGTCCCCTATGTGGCTTCTCGTGAAGATTGATGTTATCATTAAACTAAGAATTTCATTCGTTCCTCTTGTTCGAATGATTTCATTCGTTACTATTGTTCGAATGATTTCATTCGTTACTATTGTTCGAATGATTATTGTGAAGACTTGTTGCAATTCATTACATTGATTCAGCTTATACCTTCTGTCAATCAATTGCTGATTCGTAGTCATCTCTTTCAGGATGGCTCCCAAAAGGGTTCCCAACGCTAACCCAGAGGGTGAAGAGGTCCCAGATCGTCCTCCTTCCCCTCCTCCTCCGTCTGAGGCTTGGAGAGCGATTATGCAGGCTACAGCTCAGAACACCCAGATGTTGATGCAGATGATGCAACCGATGCAAGCTAATCAAGCTAATCAGGGTGTTCCAGGGAATCAAGGCAACTTCTTCAACCAGCAGCACCATGCTACTCTCAACCAGTTCTTGGCCAATAATCCAAAAGCTTTCAGTTACTGTGTCGACCCTCTTGATGCTGAAGATTGGTTAACCGACATAAAGACGCATTTTGAGTGCAGTAACGTGAAGGAAGAGGATTATGTGAAGTTTGCAGCCTTCCAACTCAAAGACCAAGCAGCTGACTGGTGGCAGCAGCACAAAGACTCCAGGCCAGGTCAAGTGATCTCTTGGGAGAATTTCTGCAAGGATTTTCGCTCTCACCATATTCCAACAAGTGTCATCGAGGGTATGCGTGAGCAATTCCGCAACCTGAAGCAGGGCTCTATGACAGTCTATCAGTATAATGTCAACTTCCAAACCCTCGCCCGCTATGCTAAGCAAGACATTCCTGACGCCAAGAGCAAAATCTACCAGTTCCGTGGAGGCCTGAAAGATGAACTTCAACTTGCTCTCACTCTGTTCGAGCCCGATGAATTCGACAAATTCTATAACATGGCTTTGAAACAAGAGGCAGCTCAGCTTAAGATGGAGGCTTCTAAAAAGAGAATTCGAGATGCCGTTCACTCTTCCTCATCGTCTCAGATGGTCTCGAAGCAACAGAAATTTTGGCTTCCTCCTCCTCCAGTGATTCGAGCTCCTTACAACAACTCCAACAACTCCAACAACAAGAACTCTAGTGGACGTGGTTTCTCTCACCACCCAACCCGAGCAACCAGTCGAGGAACCAGTTTCAGTCTCAAGGCTCAAAGTCAAGTGGTTCTCATTTCCGTCCTCTCTCAGAAGTGGTGTGCAACAAGTGTGGCCAGAAGGGTCACTATGCCAACAGATGTCCGAACCCGAAGCGTCTTCCACCTCCTCCACCTGTGAGTTCAGCTATTGTCAGGCATGATCCAAAGGCAGCAAGGGTCAATCTGATGAGTGCAGCGCAAGCGGAGAATTCTTCTGATGTCATTTTGGGTAACCTTCCAGTTAACTCTTTTCCAGCTAAAGTGTTATTTGATTCGGGTGCTTCATGCTCTTTCATGTCTCAACCATTTGCATCCAAGCACGATGTTGTCACTTCAAATTTGCCTCAGAAGTTGCAAGTTGTTTCTCCGGGCAGGATTATGACTTCTAGTGTCTATGCTCCGGATGTTTCTATTCGCATGGGAGATTATCGCTTTCTGGCTAA
Organism: Secale cereale; assembly: GCA_902687465.1. Lineage (NCBI taxonomy): Eukaryota > Viridiplantae > Streptophyta > Magnoliopsida > Poales > Poaceae > Secale > Secale cereale. The sequence continues at coordinate 175,251,757 of LR738712.1, forward strand.
ACCGGTGGTTCTTGGTAATTCTGACATCGACCTCATCCTCGGGATGGATTGGCTTTCTCAGCATGATGCTCACATTGATTGTGCACAGAAGGAAGTCAAGATGACTCATCCTGATGAAGATGTGATTATGTTTGCCTCCAGGGATAACACTATCAGGCTTTTCTCTCTCAATGATAAGGGCGAAATTAATGCCATATCTCAAATTCCGGTGGTGAACGAATATCAAGACGTCTTTCCTAAAGAACTTCCAGGCATGCCTCCACACCGTCAGATGGAATTCGTTATTGAACTCGAGTCGGGTACTGAGCCAGCATGCCGGCGTCCGTACAAGCTCTCTCCGGACGAATTGAAGGAATTGAAGAAGCAGCTTGATAAGCAGGAGAGTATGGGTCTCATCAGGCCTAGTACGTCGCCTTGGGGCTGTGGTGTCTTATTTGTCAAGAAGAAAGATGGCACGAAGCGTCTCTGTGTTGATTACCGGCCATTGAACAAGAAGACGATTAAGAACAAATATCCGCTCCCCAACATCAACGAACTCTTCGAGCAGCTCAAAGGAGCTAAAGTGTTCTCTAAGCTCGACCTCCGAATGGGCTATCATCAAATTCGCATTCGCGAGGAAGACATTCCCAAGATGGCCTTCAGAACGAGCTACGGTTCATACGAGTATACCGTCATGTCTTTTGGTCTCGCCAATGCTCCTCCTACCTTTTTCGAGGATGATGCACTACATCTTCAACCCCTATACTGGCGAGTTTGTGCTTGTGTATCTGGATGATATTCTGGTGTTTTCCAAGAATGAAGAAGATCACGAAAAGCACTTACGTCTGGTTCTTGATCGACTCCGTGAGCATAAGTTCTATGCCAAGTTCTCAAAGTGCGAGTTTTGGCTCGATAAGGTTTTGTACCTGGGCCATATCATCTCAGCTGACGGTATTGTGGTTAATCCCGAGAAAGTTGAAGCAATTGTCAACTGGGAAGCTCCTCAGAACGTCAAGCAACTCCGCAGTTTTCTGGGTCTTGCCAGCTATTGCAGAAGGTTCGTTGAGAACTTCTCCAAGATTGCCAAGCCTCTTTCCAACTTGCTTCAGAAGAATGTCAAATACTTTTGGTCTCCAGAGTGTGAAGTGGCATTCAAAACCCTCAAAGAAAAGCTCGTCTCTGCTCCAGTTCTGACTCCTCCAGATGAGTCCAAGCCCTATGAAGTATTCTGTGATGCTTCTCTTCAAGGACTTGGTGGTGTGCTTATGCAAGACAAAAGAATTGTGGCATACACTTCTCGTCAGCTCAAGCCAAGTGAGAAGAACTATCCCACACATGATCTCGAGCTAGCAGCTGTGGTACATGCTTTGATTACGTGGAGACATCTGTTGTTGGGCAGAAAGGTCGACATCTTCACTGATCACAAGAGCTTGAAGTACATCTTCACACAGCCGCATCTGAACCTCCGCCAGACTCGTTGGGCTGAAATGATCCAAGAGTATGATCCCAGCATTGAATACACTCCTGGCAAGGCGAATGTGATTGCAGATGCTTTGAGCAGAAAGGCATATTGCAACAGCCTTCTTATCAAGCCGTACCAGCCTGAGCTTTGTGAAGCTTTCAGGAAACTCAACCTCCAAATTGTTCCGCAGGGTTTTCTTGCAAATCTTCAAATTGCTCCTACCTTGGAAGATCAGGTCCGTGAGGCCCAACTCAGGGATACCATGGTGAAGAAGGTGAAACATGCTATTGCAAAGGGCATTCCGAAATACAAGTGCTTTCGTGTTGATGAGAGAGATACCTTGTTCTTCGAGGACAGACTCGTTGTTCCCAAAGGTGATCTCAGGAAACTCATAATGGAAGAAGCACATGACTCTCTCCTTTCCATTCATCCTGGCAGTTCCAAGATGTATCAAGACCTCAAGCAGTCTTACTGGTGGAGACGCATGAAAAGGGAGATTGCCCAATTCGTGAATGAATGTGATGTTTGCAGAAGAGTGAAAGCAGAACATCAACGTCCAGCCGGTCTTCTCCAACCTCTTCCTATTCCCGAGTGGAAGTTCGACCACATTGAAATGGACTTCGTCACTGGCTTTCCTAAGTCCAAGCGAGGAAATGATTCTATCTTCGTGGTGATTGACAAGCTTACCAAAGTCGCTCACTTCCTGCCAGTCAAAGAATCAATCAATGCAGCTCAATTGGCAGAGTTGTACACTTCCAGAATTGTGTCCTTACATGGCATTCCTCAAGTTATATCCTCAGACCATGGAAGTTTGTTCACTTCAAGGTTCTGGGACTCCTTTCAGTCCGCCATGGGCACTAAGATCAGGTTCAGCACTGCTTTTCATCCTCAGACTAGTGGTCAAGTCGAGCGAGTGAATCAGATTCTAGAAGACATGCTCAGAGCCTGTGTTATATCTTTCGGCATGAAATGGGAAGATTGCCTTCCATTTGCCGAGTTCTCTTACAACAACAGCTTTCAAGCAAGTGCAGGCGAAGCTCCGTTTGAAATCCTCTATGGCAGAAAGTGCCGTACCCCTCTCAACTGGTCTGAAACAGGCGAACGTCAACTTCTTGGCAATGACTTGATCTCAGAAGCCGAAGAAATGTGCAAAGTCATACGTGAGAATCTCAAGGCCGCTTAGTCGCGTCAGAAGAGCTACTATGACGGCAAGCATCGTGATTTGGCATTCAACATTGGTGATCATGTCTATCTCCGTGTTTCTCCGATGAAAGGCACCCAAAGATTCGGTATCAAAGGAAAGCTTGCTCCTAGATACGTCGGGCCTTTCAAGATTCTTGGCAAAAGAGGCGACCTAGCCTATCAACTTGAGCTCCCTTCCAACTTCGCCAATGTTCATGATGTGTTCCATGTGTCTCAACTTCACAAATGCTTCAAGGCACCTGAGCGCATGATTCCGTTTGAAGAGATTGATCTTCAACAAGACCTGTCTTACCGAGAGCATCCCGTTGCTATTCTCGAAGAAACCGAGCGCAAGACCCGCAACAAGTCCATCAAATTCTTGAAAGTCAAGTGATCACATCACACCGACCGAGAAGCTACCTGGGAACGAGAAGATCATCTTCGTTCCGAGTACTCTTACTTTTTCCAGTCCTAGATCTCGGGACGAGATCTTTTTGTAGTAGAGGAGAGTTTGTAATGCCCCGGATGTAATACTTTCCCTTTTGGGTATATAATATATCTCTGGCTTCATCTATTCCATTTCGGGTTCATTGTCTTTCGGGTGTTCGTCGTTTTGTTGTGTGCGTGTGTGGCATTCATTCATATCATGTAGACATGTGCATCGCATTGCAGTTGTGTTGTCGGTTGCATCCGGTTCCACGCGTTCCTTCCCGTTGTCCGTTTCGCGTTCCGGAGCTCCCTCACGTGTCTGTGTCGTCCCGTAGGACTACTTTGGTGTTTGGTCGTGTGACGTTACCGGTTTGGCGCGAGTCTTGTCGTGTGTTGTTGTTTTGTTGTGTGTAACCCGCCTGTCAAATCTCGTCGCTTTTGGACTCCGTTTGCTATCCCAACAGTTATTCGTGTGGGTCCAAAGTGCCTCCACTTGTGGCCCAAAAACACCCTCACAGCAGCCCACTAACATCCCCTAGGCCATCTAAACTTCCCCCGCGATCGGATCCGTCGGATCGCGATCGGAGGGCTCCTAAACACCTAAATCCCCCCAAACCCTAGCTATCTGCTATATATAGACCCCCCTAGGTCTATTTTTGGCATCCTACCTCCTTCCACCTACCTCTAGATCTTCTCCCCTCATTTTTTTGATCTGGCCAGCCCTCCTTCTCCACTTGGCAGCTCCCCTCCCGCAAATCTCGTGGATCGAGGGAGATCCTTCGATCGAGCCAGCCACCGCCGCCGTTTTCTTTGACCGCAGCCGCCCGGGTCCTTTGTCTGGGTCAACGCCAGCTCCAGCCGAGGCCCCCTCGACCGATCGACCGAGGCGCCCCACTTCGCCGACTGGGCCTCACCTCCCCGCCACGGGACCACATCGCCCTGGCCCAAGAGCTGATCCCTCGCCAGCCTTCCCTTCGCGCCGCTCCGCCTCTCTCCCCAGGCCAGGCGGGCCGCGCAGCGCCGCACCCCTCCTCCAGCAGCCTCGCCGCACCGCCGGGCGGGCCACCTCACCCCTCGGGACGACTCCGCCGATCGGGGCCCGGGCCACCGCCGGCCCGTCCCTTCGCTCCGCGCCCCCGCGGGCCCTCTCCTCGCCTCCGCCCCGCGGGCCTCCCTCGCCGCCACCGCGAGGCCCAAACCACCGAGCCGGGCGTCCCTCCGCCGCCGCTCCGCCCGCGCGCGCAGTGGGCCGAGGCCCACTTCGCCGAGCCAGCGTCCGCCGCTCCACCGCGGGCCGTCGCCAGTCCAGCCGCCTGGGCCTCTCCTTGAGCCGGGCCGCCGCGCCAGATCCGGCCCGAATCCCTTTGCCTATTCCAGATCTGAGAGGTTGATTTTTTCCCTCCAAGTCTCTGTTAATTGTTCTGTGATGCATTTTTTCAACTGCTCTAACTTTTTATGTGGATGTCCGTTTTGCGCAAATAGCATGTCCAGACGTTCGTGGTGATTAGAACTACGTTTTATCTTTTTGTGTCATGCATGTTAGAGATCATCTAGGTGTTTGTTTTTCTGTTGCAATAGTGCATCGTGATAAAAACTGCTGCTATGTGATGTTTTTATGCCATCTTTGCATAGTGATATCTTTTAGCTCGTTTGTCCGAATGATGCAAATGGCATGTCCACGTGTTCGTCTTGCCATGCTCTACATGTTGATTGTGTTAGGTTGCATGATAGATTTATTCTTGCCATATTTATCCTCGTGCAAAGTGCTATGTGGCTGTGATGTTCTTTCACTTGTTATGAAATGCCATCTTGTTGAGCTCGTTGCTATCGTTGTGTTTATCTCCATGATGCATGCTTGTGTGTTTCGGAATCACCATCATGTGTACTTTGATGTGGTGCTTACCACTTGCCATGTTTAGTTTCGAGGTGACTTAAACTTGTCTTTTAGATGCCATGATGAAACTGCTGTTTTAACACTTAGTGGATTTCCACTAAGTCTGAAATCTGTAACGTTCCGATGCCATGTTTGCTTGCTGCTCTAGGACAAACCATGATAGTTTTGGGGTGGATCTTGATTGTTCCTTGTAGTATATATTGTTGGTTTTCCATTCATGTTCTCACATGCTTATTTAAGTGGCTGTAGCATGTTTAACTTTTGCTCCAAAGTTTCAATAAAATTCTGCTGCCAGAATTTTATTGTCAAGTTCAATATGTCCAAGCTTATTGCTATTGATCCGTGACTCCTTTGGGGGTGCACCTTTGGACTTATGTGCTGTAGGATATGTCTAGTTTATGTTAATGCTTTTTGCCATGATGTTTGAGTGCTGTAGCTTATTTTTCTAGTGCTCCGAAGTTGCTATGTTGCTGTAATTTTCAGCTTTCGCCTATTTCTTGTTTCGGGCATAACTTTTAGCCCGTAGCTCCGATTTCAGCGAGTCTTATATGAAACTTGATTGATTTTCCGTGTAGATTCATAATCTCCTATTGTTATCATGTTTTGAGGTGATTTGCTTGAGTGCTATTTTCCGTGCTCCGTGTGCATCCTTAGTGCATCCATCATGCATCCATCATTTTGGTGTGCGCATTGCATCTTGTTGATTCGTGCCTTGTGTGATTGTATTGTTTAGAGCCGGAAGCTGAGACCGAGTACGAGTACGAGCACGAGGTTACCAACGAGGTTGAGCACGAGGACCCTTCTTACGATCCGAACGACTACACTTCAGGCAAGATGACCGAACCCCGATAACATTACTATCTTTGCCTATTGCTAGTAGTTCCGCTCTATAGTTTTGCCTCGATGCCCATGTTTTTCCTGTCAGCCTCCTACTTGTAACCATTACCATGTTTAACCACCCTACCTATGCAAACCGTTGCTTGGCTAAGTACGCTTCGCTCAGCCCTTCTTATAGCATTGCTAGTTGCAGGTGAAGTTGAAGATGCTTGCTTCATGTTTAAGTTTGTTGGGTTATATCACACTACATATAATGCTTAAAATGAAATCATCTATATATTTGCAATGGTGGAAGGCTAAGCCTTTTGCTTGGTGATTTGTTCCACTCATGCCGTTAGGAACCGTATAAACCGGTGTCATGTTCCTTGATTATGCGTTCCTAACACGGTTGGGGTGTATGGGACCCCCTCGATAAACCGCTAAGTGCTAAGTCTTTTCCAGCAAGTCCCAACATTGGTACTATTTGCCTAATAACAAATTAAACTTGCATAGGGAGTAATTAACCCTCTTTCTTAATCAACAACCCCGGGCCAGTGCTCCACATGAGTGTTGGTCCGAAACGGGGAGTCTGTGGGGCCACCTTGGGGCAACCCGAGGTATCTGGTATACACCCGTAGAATCGCCCATCCGGTCGTGTCCTGAGACTTAGATACGCGTGGCTACTATCAGGGTGTCGACACGCCGGGAGGATTTGCTCGATTAGCCTTACCTTAGTTTGGAGTATCTTGAGCACGGGATTCCGAGAATACTCGGGTCTTCCCACTATGGAGTTGCGACTCCGCGGATCGTGGGCTTGTAATGGGTCAAGTTGGAACACCCCTGCAGGGTTATGAACTTTCGAAAGCCGTGCCCGCGGTTATGTGGCAGATGGGAGCTTGTTAATATCCGGTTGTAGATAACTTGACACAATGTTTCTAATACACTACCAGCGTGTGTTCCGTGACTGTCTATTTCCGAATAGGGATTCGGGTGTTGAACACGGTGGGGTTATGTTTGTTGAGCTGTAGTTAGGATCACTTCGTGATCTCTTCTCGACCGAGGTTTTCTCTTCTCGCTCTCTCTCACGTAAGCTAGTTGCTAGTTGCTGCTGCAGACACTTATTCTTTTCTTCAGCCTTATCCTCTCCCAAGGATTAAATAGTCTTGTTACCCGGGAACGGGATTGCTGAGTCCTCTGTGGCTCACAGTTACTTCACCACACCAGATGCAGGTCCAGTGGTGAGCTATCCAGGTGATGGCACCGAGCTAGACTGGGAGTACGACGAGGAGCGTAGTCGATACTATGTTCGGTATCCTGATGATCAGTAGTGGAGACTTCTACTAGGATTCGATCCCCCTATGGATTTAAATTATGTTTGGTATCTTATCTTTTGGATTTTACCCTTAGAGGGCAGTGATGTTTTAAATGTATGATGTTTGAGACATGTATTGTATTGTGTGACGTGGCGAGTGTAAGCCAACTATTTTATGTTTTCCATCCCCTTCTTTTACATGAGTTGTGCAAAGATACCAGACTTGCGATCATTCCAGCATGGGGTTAAGTCTCTAAGTCGTGCCTCGACATGTAGGAGATTTCGTCCCATCCTGGGCATTACATGAAGTGATAAAAATATAGTGGAACGAAAGACGAACGGATAATGTTGATGGAGAAGGGGATGCACGGGGGCATCCCCAAGCTTAGACGCTTGAGTCTTCTTGAATATTTCTTGGGGGTGCACGGGGGCATCCCCAAGCTTGAGCGTTTGACACTCCTGAATCTTTTTATCATCTTCCCTCGCACACTTGAAAACTCCCTTCATACATAACTCATCATAATCTGATTAGCGAGGTTAGTACCCATAATAAAATAATTGTTCCTTGCTAGAAATAAGGATATTCTTGAAGGTCTACTGTTTCTCAAGATTGCCAAAAGGTTTTTGCAAAGAAAAAGCAAGCTCAAGGTTTGCAAAATGAAGGAAAGGCAAAACAGGACATAATTTGTGAAAAACAGACCAGCAGGTAGTAAATGATTTTTTCGTGGCACTTCTGCAACTCAAATCAAAAAACTGAGAACAGATGCCCGAAAGCCAATTGTATAGAGCACGTTGTCGAAAAAATTCAGACCAAAAAGATGAACTGGTGATTTTATACGAATTTTTCTATCCAAGGACAGAATTTGTTTCCTGGACAGCACGTCACAACTTTTGAACTTTCTTGCAATCAGAGGCTACACTTGGCACAAAGCTGAAAAATAAAGATACAATGATGTTGCTACAGTAGTAACAAACATCAAGACCACTAAAACTGAAAGTAAAGATAACAAGGGTTGTCTCCCTAGAGCTCTTTCTTTATAGCCATAAAGATAGGCTTAAGACTTTAATGATGCTCTCGTAGGAACAAGAGTTGAAGAACAAAAGAGAGCATCAAGAAGCAAATACCAAACACATTTAAGCCTAACATGCTTCCTATGCATAGGAATATTGCAATAGAATAATTCATTGAAGCACAAAGCAATAAGCATAGGAAGACAAAACAAGTGCAGCTTCAAAACCTTCAACATAAAGAGAGGGAAATTGACATTATTGAAATATCTATAAGCATATGTTCCCTTCTCATAATAACTTTCAGTGGGATCACGAATAAACTCAACAATATAAGCATCACATAAAGCATTGTTACCATGATCCACATGCAAAAAGGTACTCTTACTCTCCACATAAGCATCTTTGGGGAGCCCATGGTTAGGACTTTTTAGCATTAACATTTTCAGTCTCCCCCAAGCTTGAGCTACGCTGTCTCCATCACGAGACCTAAAGTTATAGATATAGTTCCTGTCTCGATGAATTTCATGAAGAGGATAAAACTTAGTATAAAAGAGAGACATAAGCTCTTGCCAATCAAGCAAGTGCGGGTTATCGAGAAGTTTATACCAATCTGAAGCTTTATCTATAAGTGATACGGCGAACAATTTCCTCATGACAAACTCCCTTGATACACCTGCAAGCTTAAATAAAGAACATAGTTGTGACAGATATAGCAAGTGTTCACCGGGATGTCTGTCTCCTGCATAACGATTAGCCAAAATATAATCGATAATACCAGCCGGTATTTTATAGGGCACAATTTCAGTAGGAGGAGGAGCAACCACCACAGGTGTGGGGCGTCTTCCCACAAGCAACGAACTAAGAATGCGGTTTTCCATAAACATAACTAGTGAAATAAAAACAAGAAATAAAAAGATTTAATTGCAAGATCTAAAGATATACCTTCAAGCACTAACTTCCCCGGCAACGGCGCCAGAAATAGCTTGATGTCTACACACGCTTCTACTCTTGTAGACTATGTTGGGCCTCCAAGCGCAGAGGTTTGTAGGACAGCAGCAATTTCCCTCAAGTGGATGACCTAACGTTTATCGAACTCAGGGAAGTAGAGGTTGAAGATGGTCTCTCTCAAGCAACCCTGCAACTAAGATACAAGAAGTCTCTTGTGTCCCCAACACACCTAATACACTTGTTAGATGTATAGGTGCACTAGTTCGGCGAAGAGATGTTAAATGGCAAGTGATATGGATGGCAAAACAAAGTAATATAAATCTGTAATAAAAAGTGCAGCAAGCAAACAAGTGGTAAACGTGAGCACAAATGGTATTGCAATGGTGGAAACAAGGCCTAGGCTTCATACTTTCACTAGTGGCAACTCCCAACAACATTAACATAATCGAATCACATGATATTTCCCATAAAACATGCAATGGAGACGCACCCGGAGGTCATTCCTTCGTGGTCAAGAGAGGACGAGAATTATGTAGGGCTACAAAATCACACCTCAAAGTTCGTAGTTCTCAATCTAAGGATTTCCCAATGTCACCGCGGCCATCCAAAGAGAGTCCCACAATCACCACAACATATCTAAAGGATAGTCAAAGACAAGCACCAAGAGACTCTCAATCTTCAATCAACACACAAGAGAGGAAATCACTCATGAAAATATTTTTCTAATCCATGTCCAATAGACCGCTATCACCTTGGTCTCGGGGATTATACTAGATAAAGACAAGTGAGTACATCAATCCAATACATAGAGGAAGGGGAAATATCATGGGATCACCCTAGATTAACATAGCCTATGATCACAACGAAGATCACATCATGGGAGAGAGAGATAACCACATAGCTACACGTACGAGCCCTCGGCCCCGGAGAAGACTACTCACACATGGACATGGTGAGGAGGAGGTTGATGATGGTGTTGATGGAGAGGTGCAGCCCCGCGAAGAGGATATGGCCGGCGGCAGCCACGGAGGCGGCGGCGGCCCTTGGGAGCGCGGCGGCGGCGGCGGCCCTAGGGGGCGGCGGCGGCCCTCGGGGCGGCGGTGGCCCTAGGGGGCAGCGGCTCCTTGGCCCCCCTTCTTCCTTGTGGATGGTGCTGCAATGGTGCTGGTCCTCCCCTCCAAGACGGCGGCTAGGGAGGAGGAAAATTCGTGGCCCTTGGTGACCTAGGTTTTCTCTCTTTATATAGACTCTCGGATTCCCGTCATCAGATTTTGGGCCTCGGTAAAACGGGCTTTACTCGGTCGTCTGGACTCCGATTTGGACGAATTTTATATCCAGAAGCATCGCCTCGAAATTCCCCACAACTTTCGCCACTAGACTTTTTCCGTTTGACGTCGTCTTCGGGCCGGAACGTGACCATCTTTAAAAAACGTTTCTCAGACAGATTTCAGAAAAGTCAGAGTCCTACTCCAATACGACTCCTTTTGCGTTTTTGTCAATTTCCAAGTAATTCCTACACATTAAAGTGTAAAACAAGAACATTGTGTACTTTTGCAACCATTAGTAGGTTAGTCCAAATATGATCAAAAGTGTATGGAAGTGCATAAATATCATAGCAATATCACACAAAAGAGGCATGGAGCAAGCAGAAATTATAGATACGTTTTGGACGTATCAGCTTGCCGCGGCAAGCGCCCTGCCGCGGTCATTGACTTGTCGAGTCCGGGAGCTTGCCGCTCACCGGGCCTTGCCGGGACGCGTGGCGCGTCGCGGTAAGTTCCTTGAGATGCCTTGGTTGGCCTTCCCGGCAAGCTCCTCTCGCCGGGGTCTTGCGCCTTGAGTGGCCTTCCCGGCAAGCTCCTCTTGCCGGGGCTTTGTCTTCTTGGCTTGTTTACTTTGTTCTTGAATGGCTCCAAAGGAACCACGGAGGTCTTTGGCGGTCGCCCGGCAAGCCTTGCCGCGGGACGCTGCGACTGCCCGTGCACAAGTTCGGGATACTAGGGTACCCCTACTCTAGTACACCGACAGACCATGATGGCGGAGTTCAAGTCTCCGTAGAACTTTTGGGCCGAAGCCACCAACACCGCTTGTCATGCATCCAATCGGCTCTCTCCGCAAAGGCTTGAACAAGACTCCATATAAGATACTTACCGGTAACAAGCCCAACCTCAAGTACTTCCGGGTGTTCGGTTGTAAGTGTTTCATACTCAAGAAAGGTGTTCGCTTGTCTAAATTTGAAGCTAGAGCTCCTGAGGGCATATTTGTTGGTTATGCTACAAACTCTCATGCTTACCGTGTCCTCAACAAGTCCAACGGACTCATTGAGGAGACGTGTAACGTGGAGTTTGATGAGAATAATGGCTCCCAAGTGGAGCAAAGTGGTACTTGTGATGTAGGTGATGAAATTCCTCCTCAAGCCATAAGAAGAATGGGTGTTGGTCATATCCTACCCATTGAGGAACCCCTTGTGGCCGAAGGAGAAGGACAATGTTCCACTCAAGTGGGACCATCACCAACCCAAGACCCACACGCTTTCGAAGAACAAAGTGAAGGTCCTCAACCCAATGAACAAGGTCAAGTGCAAGAACAACCGCAAGATGGTGTTGATCCACCAAGTGATGCACAACACCAAGTTCCCTCTCCCGAGCATGTTCAAGATCAAAATTGAGCTCAAGATCAAGAACAAGCTCATGACGACGCTCAAGATGATCAACTTATAGCTCATCAACTAACACTTGAAGAGCAACTGGAACATCGTGCTGCCAAAGTTGCTTCCAGGCTCGCTTCTAGAGAACATCACATGGAGAATCCTTGGAAGCATTACAAAGGTGGTAAGCACTCGTAGAGAGTTAGCAAACTATTGTGCTCATCATGTGTTTTTCTCTTGTGTTGAACCCCAAAAGGTCTATGAGGCGCTCGAAGACCCCGATTGGCTCAACGCCATGCATGAAGAACTCCATAACTTCGAGCACAACAAGGTGTGGCGTTTGGTGCCAAGGCTGAAGGAGAACCATAATGTCATTGGAACCAAATGGATCTTTAAGAACAAGCAATATGCTCACGGTATTGTCATTTGCAATAAGGCTCGTTTGGTGGCTCAAGGCTACTCCCAAGTCGAGGGTATCGACTACGGTGAAACCTTTGCCCCCGTTGCTCGCCTTGAATCTATTCGTTTGTTGCTTGCCTATGCTTCTCATCATAACTTTGAATTGCAACAAATGGATGTGGAAAGTGCTTTTCTTAATGGTCCTCTTAATGAGTTGGTGTATGTCAAACAACCCCCAGGATTTGAGGATCCTAAGTTCCCCAATCATGTGTATCAACTCGATAAGGCGCTCTATGGCCTTAAACAAGCCCCATGTGCATGGTATGAGCATCTTACCGAGTTGTTGAAAGATCGTGGGTTTGAAATTGGGAAAATCAACCCCACTCTTTTTACTAAGATGGTCAAAGGGGAGTTTTTTGTATGCCAACTATATGTTGATGATATTATCTTTGGTTCACCTAACAAAGCTTTCAATGATGAGTTTTCCGCACTCATGACCGCGGAGTTTGAGATGTCCATGATGGGAGAGTAGAAGTTCTTCCTCGGGTTCGAAATCAAACAAAGACGAGAAGGAATCTTCATGAAACAAGCCAAATACACTCAAGACATGCTCAAGAGATTCAATCTAAGGGATGTCAAGCCGGCTACTACTCCAATGCCTACCAAGTGCCAACTTCACATTGATTCCAATGGTAAAGCGGTGGATCAAAAGGTATATCGTTCTATGATTGGATCCTTGCTTTACGTTTGTGCATCTAGACCGGATATCATGTTGAGTGTGGGAATTTGTGCATGGTTTTGAGCCTCACCTAAGGAAAGTCACTTTGTGGCTGTCAAGCGAATCTTTCGATATTTGGCTCATAACCCAAACTTTGGCTTATGGTACCCAAGAGGAGCAAACTTCAATCTTGTAGGTTTCTCGGATTTGGATTGGGTGGGAGACAAAGTGGATAGGAAGTCAACTTTCGGAGGGTGCCAATTTCTTGGTTGCTCTTTGGTGAGTTGGTCTTCCAAGAAGCAAAGTTGTGTATCTCTCTCCTCCACCGAAGCTGAGTATGTGGCGGCCGGAAGTTGTTGTGCTCAACTTCTATGGATGAGGCAAACTTTAAAGGATTAATGTGTCATTTTTGACAAAGTGCCTCTTTGGTGTGACAATGAAAGTGCCATCAAGATTTCTCTCAACCCAGTGCAACACTTCAAGACGAAGCATATTGAGATCCGGTATCACTTCATCTGGGAGCATATTCGGCGAGGGGGGATTGATCTTCACTATGTCAACACTCATGATAACCTTGCAGATATCTTCACGAAGCCCTTGGATGAAGCAAGATTTCGCGAGTTAAGGCATGAGCTATATATCATAGATTCGAGCAATGTGGATTGAAACTATGCACACCTCCTCACGCTCATCATGTTATCTTGTTTAGGTGTAGGCATGGACATAGGGGGGTGTTGTTCTCTCAATGAACTCTTCCTCTCCCCTCATTATGCATACATTGATCAAGTCTTTCACGTTACCCATCTTTCATGGTATCGTGCTTTAAAGACGAGTTTTATTCATGGGCCCAAGGATAATTCTTCGTGGTGCCATACCAAACTCAAACACAGGTGGCTCCGACCACCCCCCACTTTTTGGAGAGGTTGTGTCTCGTGTTTGGTCCTTGTTGTCTTTTGCCTTTCTTTCTTCAAGCCGAGCTTGTGTTTGGGTTGCCTTGTGTGTTAGCTCGTTGGTGTGTTCGTTCGCTTGGAGGTTGCATTGCATAGACCGTTTCTTCTATCTCTTTTACGAAACTTGCATTTTCTTGGGGCTACGGTACTACCGTGGCTTGCCACGGTACTACCGCAACCAGCACGGCAGTAATTTTTTTACTTCCGCTGGGGAGCAGTACTACCGCCGAGTGTGCGGTACTTCTGCCCGGGCGGTACAACCGCAATGACCCGCGGTACTACCATGCCGTCGCGAGCGGGTGGGGTCAAGAGCGGGCAGGGGGTTCCAACTCCCCCATGCCCATTCAACTCCTTTTTCCCACATCGTCTCTCTCTCCTGCCCAAGAACGGCGCCGGAGGACCTCGCCGGATCTCCGTCTCCGGCCACTCTCCTCGCATTCTGACTGGTGGAATCATTCGCCACCCTGCCCTCTTGCCATGGAACAAGGTTTCTCCCCCAATCCCTCTCTTTTTGCCCCTCTTTTGCTTCGTTGTTTTGTCTCTAGGTTTTGGGGAGATGCGTGGTGTTCTTGAGATTTTAGGCTAAATCTTTGCAAGAGTATGGTGTAGGAGAGTAGTATTGCAGTAGAGATGTTATTTGGTATGTTGCTATTCGGCAATTTTGATCAACCGTAGTACCGCTCCGTTGTTGTGGCTGGACCTAGATCGGATCCGTTTTGGATCTGACCCCGAGTGGTACTACCACACCTCCCGTGCAGTACTACCACTCTAGCCGCATTCGCCTCGTACGGTACTACCGCTCCTCCGGAGTAGTACTACCGCGCGCGGCACGGAAGTAAAATTATACTTCCCCACTAGGCACGGTACTACCGTGCCATCCCGGCGTGGTACTACCGTGGCTAGAGGAGCAGTAAAATTTTAGTTCCGCATCATGGAGCAGTACTACCGTTGACTTCAAATCTTCCTCGTGGCCACTACTCAATGTTATTTCTACATGTTTCGTCGGTTTTTGTTGTGGTCGTTGCATTGATCCTTCTCGCTTCTCTTGCATGTTCTTTTGTTTTGTGTCATAGGTGGTGGCTCCGGTTCTAATGTTTGTCGCTTGGATCCTAGCCACGACACAGGGTTGAAGCGCATGCACAACCAAGAGGATGCTCCAGAGGGCTCCAATGCCCCCCAACGCAAAACCAAGACCACCGCCACCAAGAACAAGGAGCCAACAATGGGCATGGATGAGATACCACTGGCTGAGTTTGTCACTAGAAGGAGGATCAACCCCTATGTGAATCCGCGCGCCCATTTCAGAGGGGATGATTTGTTTTGGACCAAGCAGCGGAGTCTTATATTTATGGATGTGATCAAGGCCAAGCAGAACATATACGTGGATGTGCACCGGATTGTCATGGTTCATATGAGGAAGGATCAACACCGAGCATATTTTGCTGAAGCTTTGGACCTGGTGGAGCAGTTTGGCATTGAGCACTTGATGACTTTCCACATGGACTTTGACCCTGAGATTGTGGCCCAGTTCTTTGCTTCGGTCCACTTCCATACTGATGAGGAACAGAGCATGACCTGGATGACCATTGGACAACGAATGACTGCTAAGTGGAAGGACTTCATGGATTTACTACAGGTTCCTGATGAGGAGCTGAACACGCACACTGGTGTTCGCCCTCATGCCAATCCCAAGCCAGCCAGCAAGAACAAGCTTCAGCCCTACTATGTTGAGAAGGCGCCTCCCAGTGGCAAGAAGGCATGGGTGTTGAACGCATTCCTTGACATCATGCATCGAATCTTCCGCAACTCCCTCTTCCCGCGCATTGGTGACAAGGATAAGGTGCATGCCTATCTCGTGGATATGATGCTCATTCATGAGGAGGCGTGTCATGCTCAGACGCAACCACTTGATGTCTCACATATCATGTGGTGTGAGCTACGGTTTGCAGTGTTCAACCGTAAGGTTCCCATCTATGGACCTCACATGTTTCACTTGATCACGAAGACTTGGGAGAAGCTCTATCCCGATGATGAGTTTGAGGCCCCCAACTAGATTCGGCATGAGCCAATCAAGCTCCGCATCAAGAGCCAATAGGCTAACACCACTACCCGTGCTGAGGCAGCGGCTGCTCAAATGAATGTGGATGAGGATGAGATCGAGGAGGAGGAAGCGGATGAGGACAGCTCTGATGGATACACTCCTTCCTCTACCGAGCCCTCTTGGACTAAGAAATTGAAGAACAAGATGAAGGCTCTATTCTGCATGTAGGCCAAGGGGCAGTACAGGTCACACGTTGCTCAGAAGGAGGCTCGCCGGCATGACAAGAAGATCTTGAGGACGTTCGGCGAGAACATGTCTAGTGGATCTGAGAAGAACATCACCCCAGAGGCTGAATGGATAGTGAAGCAGGGCTACAAGTGGACTGAATCTAAGGAGGAGCAGGAGGAGACCAACGAGGAGCATGACGATTGATCGCTTCAGCCTAAGCTACCGCTTGTGTCGTAGGTGTCCTCTCTGCCTTTTTGGTGTCTCGATGCCAAAGGGGGAGAGAGTGTAGGATTTGCGAGTCTTGTGTCATGTTGTTTCGCTTTGTTGCTTTGCTTTCGTTCTGTTGAACCTCGTTTGCTTTGTGTTGGTTTGCATCGTGTGTGTGTGTGACCTGACGACTATCATATGGTGTGAGACATATGCACTCTACTCTATCCTATCTTATCATAATGTCTAGGCTATTTACTAGGTTGTGAGCTTATGCCTTATTGTGCCATTTTTCTTTATACTCATGATCTTCTCCTTGCATCTATGCGTAGCGCCATCTTATTAGTTGCAAGGATTGTGATGTTTATAAAATATAGGGTGGTGTTGATCCTATTATCTGTGCCATGCAGTCCAAAGCATCTATCTAAGAATGCACACATCTAGGGGGAGCTTGCCTATATTTTATATACATGTTGGGTTTGCTTACGTTCTTATTCATATCTATGTGCAAATCCCGTATTGTCATCAATCCACCAAAAGGGGGAGATTGTAAGGGCATATTTCTCCCTAAGTGGTTTTCGTGATTGATGACAATGCATTAGCGGACTAATCGTGTGCATTAAGCTTTTCAGATATCTCATGTCTAGGCACAAGATGATTCATTGCCCCTCAGAGCCTATCGAAGACGATGTTTCCTTTTGTTTCTTTTCGGTGGAATTGAGTCATAGGAAAGTCATACTATTAAGAGGGGGGTCCGCTTTGGAAAGGTTAGGGTGGAATCAACACGTACACATCTATCCATTTGCACCACCTTTCCTTTGCTTCTTTGGAGCACCGGCTGTTTTTCTTGCCATTGCAAAGACAGAGGCTTTCTACTACTACTATTCTGTGGCATGCGGTAGTACCGCTTAAAGGAGGGGTAGTACCGCAGAGGCCCACGGTAGTACCGCCCTGTGGCTGTGGTAGTACCGCACATTGCGGTACTACCGTGGCAGGTTCACGGTAGTACCGTGGCCTCTGCCCCAGCGTCGTGGCTAGCACGGAAGTAATTTTTTACTTCCGCACCCTACATGGTAGTACCGCTCCAGGTGAGCGGTAGTACCGTGCCGGGTTTTTGCATCGATCGAAACTGTGCGGAAGTAACCACGGATGTAATTTTATTAGTCCGTGCTCTTCCCGGACCAGACTGTACCCTGTCTTGCGGTAGTACCGCAAGGGCGCGCGGTAGTACCGCTCCAGCAGTACTACCGCTTGTTGCTATACGCAATATGGTCGCATCTAGCTCCTGCCGCGCGAGCAGTAGTATCGCACCCCTTGCGGTAGTACCGCAAGTCTGGTGCGGTAGTACCGCATGTCGCAGGCTGAGTTAGTGGATAACGGTTGGATTTGTTCTTTCACTATATAAGGGGAGTCTTCTTCTCCAAGAAGACTCGCCTCTTCCCTCCCCAAGCTCCACTGTTGCTCAAAGCACCATTTTCGCCCGATCTCTCTCCGTAGCCAATCAAACTTGTTGATTTCCTAGGGATTGGTTGAGAATGCATCGATCTACACTTCCACCAAGAGAAATTTGATTCCCCCCACTGATCCCTTGCGGATCTTGTTACTCTTGGGTGTTTGAGCACCCTAGACGGTTGAGGTCACCTCGGATCCATAGTCCATTGTGGTGAAGCTTCGTGGTGTCATTGGCAGCCTCCAATTAAGTTATGGAGATAGCCCCAACCTTGTTTCTAAAGGTTCGGTCATCGCCTTAAAGGGCACCAGTAGTGGATTCATGACACCTTGCATTGTGTGAGGGCGTGAGGAGAATACGGTGGCCCTAGTGGCTTCTTGGGGAGCATTGTGCCTTCACACCGCTCCAACGGAGATGTACTTCCTTTCAAAGGGAAGGAACTTCGGTAACACATCCTCGTCTCCACCGGCTCCACTTGTGGTTATCTCTTACCTTTACTTGTGCTAGCTTTTGTTGTGTTCCATAGCTTGCTTGCTTGTGTGCTTGTTATTATTGCATCATATAGGTTTCCCACTTAGTTGCATATCTAGACAACCTATATTGTTGCTAAGTTTAATTTGGTTAAGAAAAGCTAAAAATTGTTAGTTGCCTATTCACCCCCCCCCCTCTAGTCAACCATATCGATCCTTTCAGCGGTGGGTAGACAAATTACTGTTGGGCAATTGATAGAAAAGCAAATAATTATGACGATATCCAAGATGATGATCACGTATATAGGCATCACGTCCAAAATTAGTAGACCGACTCCTGCCTGCATCTACTACTATTAGTCCACACATCGACCGCTATCCAGCATGCATCTAGTGTATTAAGTTCATGAAAAACAGAGTAATGCAATAAGAACGGTGACATGATGTAGACAATATATATTCATGTAGGAATAGACCCCCATCTTTTCATCCTTAATAGCAACGATACATGAGTGCCTTGTTGCCCCTTCTGTCACTGGGAAAGGACACCCAAGATCGAACGCATTACAAAGCACATCCTCCCATTGCAAGATAAATATATCAAGTTGGCCAAAAAAATATCGGAGAATAAATACGAGGCTATAATAATCAAGAATGGATATTAAATCAAGGCAAATCTGATCATAAACTCATAATTCATCGGATCCTGATAAACGCACCGCAAAAAGTCATTACATCAAATAGATCTCCAAGAGACCATTGTATTGAGATACAAAGAGAGAAGAAGCCATCTAGCCACTTCCTATGGACTCGTAGGTCTATGGTGAACTACTCACGCATCATCAGAGAGGCACCAATGAGGATGATGAACCCCTCTGTGACCGTGTTCCCCTCCGATAGAGTGCCGGAAAAGGGCTCTAGATTGGATCTCGTGGTTCTGGAACTTGCGGCGGCTGGAATAATATTTCGTCGACTCCCCTAGGGTTTCTGGAATATTGGAGTATTTATAGAGCGAAGAGGCGGTGCGGGAGGCCACCAAGGTGGCAACAACCCACTGGGCACGCCAGGGGGCCCAGGCACGCCCTGGTGGGTTGTGCTCCCCTTGGAGCCCCCCTCTAGTACTTCTTCAGCCCATGTTGTGTCTTCTGGCCCAAAAAAAATCTCCAAAAAGTTTCGCTGTATTTGGACTTCGTTCGGTATTGATTTTCTGCGATGTAAAAGCAAGCAAAAAAACAACAACTTGCATTGGTCACTATGTCAATAGGTTAGTCTCAAAAATGACATAAAATGATTGTAAAAAATCCAAGAATGATAATATAGCAACATGGAATAATAAAAAAATATAGATACGTTGGAGACGTATCATGCGGTAGGCCACGAAGGAGGCGGAGATGCTCGCCTGCATGGATGAGGTCGAGCAGGAGGAGGATGAGTCGGAGCCCTCATACGCGCCCGTCCAGCTGGCGCCTTGCACCAATGTCGTGTACATCTCCGACGACGAAGATTGTCTAGGATAGTCCTTAGTATGTAGTACGCGGGATTTCTTTTGCATGCTTTGTATGGATTTAGATGTTGGAATATGAGAGACTCGAATGCAGAGGGGCTAAGTTGAGGCATGATCGGTCACTGTCCGCGGATGCATCTTTACGTGTCTGTGGGCATTTGATGGGTTGGATTTGCAAAGTCCAGCTTTCGATGCTTTAACCCCACTTCTCTCACCCCTTGTAGGGGTGTCGGCGCCCCTTGCAGCATCTACGGCGATCCCATGCAACACATGCGGGCAGTCACTGAAACCTATCTTGTGGAAGCTCACGGCCGAGGGTTTGCGGCACCAAGCCCCTAGAACGGCCTTACATATATCTGCCTCTATGAAATGTCATTTCGTCACCCCCGCAACATTGAGCGTCATCCTGCAACAACGCTGACTAGTTCATTGCCCGAGCGAGTGGCCTTGCACCCCCAGGGTCCATCCTGCAGCGTAGGCTCCCCTCGAGCCTACAACATGGGCACCACTGGCTTCCACCAACCGAGGTGACTGGCGTTGTGTGGCTTGACTCCAGCGTCCGCTTTGCAATTGTGGGTGTTGGTCTATAGGTAGAGGGAGGACTTAAGGAGATGTAGTGGTCGTGTTGGAAGGTTGTTAGGCAAAGCTATTCCGAGAGAGCATGTTATGAGAGATTTGTGGATATGAGCAGAACGGTGGGCGATGACGATGATGAGTTGGCTCAATGGACAAGGTTCTAGAGAGGGTGGACCAAAGAAAGCTTGTGGCACCATACAATTAAGCTTCATCCGACAACTTTTCCTCAAAACAAGCTCCATCCGACAACAATGCACATAAGCGGGTTATTATAGATATCTTTTTAGATGTAGAACCGACCATAGGTGAAAACCACGGATACATGGCTCGTTCATTACGTTTCTTCCACGATGTCGCATCAAAAATTCCATGTTGTTGCATGACAAAAGGCTGAAAAAACAAAAACTCAAAGTGCAAGAACTGAAAACGCCGGTTGGTTCAGGTGAGGTTGGCATGAGCCAAAGGTTATCCCTCAGCTAGCGGCGGGCGCAGTAATCTAGCAAAGTCTTGACTGTTGTCGTACCTAAAACTTGCATTGCATGCTAGGTGTATAGTATAATACTTGGTTCAAGATTGAGTCGAGTCGCATAATTTGTCACACCTAGAAATTACTTCAAACACTGCCCTCGGCCCGTCTTAAAAGGGGTTCGGGACTCTATTCAAGAGAAGTCATGGAAGTGGGACCACTCCTGACCCCGCTCTTTCTAGGGTTCCGCCTCTAGCCACATCCCGCCGCCGTCGGCCGTCTTAGCGCACCCGTGCCGCCGCCGACCGCCGGTTGCTCGAGCCCGGCCCGGCCCCTCCCTCCCCTCCTCCCGGATCCTGTTGGAAATAAGCCTTTGAGGCAATAATAAAATGGTTATTATTATATTTCCTTGTTCATGATAATTGTCTATTGTTCATGCTATAATTGTATTATCCGAAAATCGTAATACATGTGTGAATACATAGACCACAACATGTCTCTACTGAGCCTCTAGTTGACTAGCTCGTTGATCAATAGATGGTTATGATTTCCTGACCATTGACATTGGATGTCATTGATGACAGTATCACATCATTAGGAGAATGATGTGATGGACAAGACCCAATCCTAAGCATAGCACAAGATCGTGTAGTTCGTCTATTAAAGCTTTTCCAATGTCAAGTATCTTTCCTTAGAGCCTGAGATTGTGCAACTCCTAGATACTATAGGAGTACTTTGGGTGTGCCAAACGTCACAACGTAACTGGGTGGCTATAAAGGTACACTACGGGTATCCCCGAAAGTATCTGTTGGGTTGGCATGAATCGAGACTGGGATTTGTCACTCCGTATGACGGAGAGGTATCGCTGGGCCCACTCAGTAAGACATCATCGTAATGAAATCAATGTGACTAAGGAGTTGGTCACGGAATGATGTGTTACGGAACGAGTAAAGAGACTTGCCGGTAACGAGATTGAACAAGGTATCGGGATACCGACGATAGAATCTCGGGCAAGTATCATACTAGTAGACAAAGGGAATTGTATAGGGGATTGATTGAATCCTTGACATCGTGGTTCATCTGATAGGATCATCGTGGGACATGTGGGAGCCAACATGGGTATCCTAATCCTGTTGTTGGTTATTGGCCAGAGAGATGTCTCGGTCATGTCTGCATGGTTCCCGAACCCGTAGGGTCTACACACTTAAGGTTCGATGATGCTAGGGTTATAGGGAATATAGGTACGTGGTTATCGAATGTTGTTCGGAGTCCTGAATGAGATCCCGGACGTCACGAGGAGTTCCAGATGGTCCGGAGGTAAAGAATTATATATAGGAAGTTAGGATTTGGCCACCGGAAGTGTTCCGGGCATCACCGGTAATGTATCGGGACCACCGGAAGAGTTCCGGGGGTCCACCGGGAGGGGCCACCAGCCCCGGAGGCTTGTGTGGGCCAAGAGTGGGAAGGGACCAGCCCCTAGGTGGGCTGGTGCGCCTCCCACCAAGGCCCAAGGCGCATCCACGAGGAGAGGGGTAAACCATAGGCGCAGATGGGCCTAAAGGCCCACCCTAGGCGTGCCCCCCTCTCTCCCCCTCTTGCCCCCCCC
>LR738712.1:175274129-175331947 GCA_902687465.1 Secale cereale
TAGCCTTACCTCTCCTCCTCCTCGTCTCTCGTAGTACTTGGCGAAGCCCTGCCGGAGTACCACGCTCTTCCATCACCACCACGCTGTCGTGTTGTTGTTGGAAGGAGTCTTCCCCAACCTCTCCCTCTCTCCTTGCTGGATCAAGGCGCGGGAGACGTCACCGGGCTGCACGTGTGTTGAACGCGAAGGTGCCGTTGTTCGGCGCTTAGATCGGATTCGGCCGCGATCTGAATTGCTTCGTGTACGACTCCACTAACCGCATTCTTGCAACGCTTACGCATCGCGATCTTCAAAGGTATGAAGATGCACTCCCCTCTCGTTGCTAGTCACTCCATAGATTGATCTTGGTGATGCGTAGAATTTTTTAGAATTTCTGCAACGATCCCCAAGAGTGGCATCATGAGCTAGGTATATGCGTAGTTTCTTTGCACAAGTAGAACACAAGTTGTTGTGGGCGTCGATTTTTCAATTTACTTGCCATTACTAGTCTTATCCTGATTCGGTGGCATCGTGGGATGAAGCGGCCCGGACCGACCTTACACGTATGCTTACGTGAGACAGGTTCCACCGACTGACATGCACTAGTTGCATAAGGTGGCTAGCGGGTGTTTGTCTCTCCCACTTTAGTCGGATTGGATTTGATGAAAAGGATCCTTATGAATGGTAAATATTAATTGGCATATCACGTTGTGGTTTTGGCGTAGGAAAGAAACGTTCTTGCTAGAAACCTATAGCAGCCACGTAAAAACTTGCAACAACAATTAGAGGACATCTAACTTGTTCTTGGAGCATGTGTCATGTGATGTGATGTGGACAAAAGGATGTGATGAATGATATATGTGATGTATGAGATTGATCATGTTCTTGTAATAGGAATCACGACTTGCATGTCGATGAATATGACAACCGGCAGGAGCCATAGGAGTTGTCTTATTTTATTGTATGACCTGCGTGTCAATGAAAACGCCATGTAATTACTTTATTGCTAACCGTTAGCCATAGTAGTAGAAGTAACAGTTAGCAAGACAACTTCATGAAGACACGATGATGGAGATCATGGTTATGGAGATCATGGTGTCATGTCGGTGACGATGATGATCATGGAGCCCCGAAGATGGAGATCCAAAGGAGCAAAATGATATTGGCCGTATCATGTCACTACTTGATTGCATGTGATGTTTATCATGTTTTACATCGTATTTGCTTAGAACGACGGTAGCTTAAATAAGATGATCTCTCACTAAAATTTCAAGAATTGTGTTCCCCCTAACTGTGCGCCGTTGCTAAGGTTCGTTGTTCTGAAGCACCACGTGATGATCGGGTGTGATAGGCTCTAACGTTTGCATACAACGGGTGTAAGCCAGATTTACATACGCAATACACTTAGGTTAACTTGACGAGCCTAGCATGTACAGACATGGCCTCGGAACACGGAAGACCGAAATATCAAACATGAGTCGTATAGAAGATACGATCAACGTGGAGATGTTCACCGTTGATGGCTAGTCCGTCTCACGTGATGATCGGACACGGCCTAGTCGATTCGGATCATGTATCACTTAGATTACTAGAGAGATGTCTATCTGAGTGGGAGTTCATTAAATTTGATTAGATGAACTTAATTATCATGAACATGGTATAAAATCTTTAGACTATGTCTTGTAGATCAAATGGCCCACGCTAATGTTGCCCTCAACTTCAACGCGTTCCTAGAGAAACCAAGCTGAAAGACGATGGTAGCAACTATACGGATTGGGTCCGTAACTTGAGGATCATCCTCATAGCTGCCAAGAAAGCATATGTCCTTGAAGCACCGCTAGGTGACGCACCCGTTTTCCCAGCAACTCAAGACGTTATGAACGTCTGGCAGTCGCGTAGTGATGATTACTCCCTGGTCCAATGCGGCATGCTTTACAGCTTAGAATCGGGGCTCCAAAAGCGTTTTGAGCGACACGAAGCATATGAGATGTTCCAAGAGATGAAAATGGTTTTCCCAACTCATGCCCGGGTCGAGAGATATGAAGTCCCTGACAAGTTCTACAGTTGTAAGATGGAGGAAAACAGTTCTGTAAGCGAACATATACTCAGAATGTCTAGGTTGCACAACCGCTTGTCTCAGCTGGGAGTTAATCTCCCAGATGACGCGACCGTGGATAGAATACTCCAGTCGCTTCCACCTAGCTACAAGAGCTTTGTGATGAACTACAATATGCAAGGGATGGAGAAGGCAATTCCCGAGTTATATTCAATGCTGAAATCAGTGGAGGTGGAGATCAAAAGCGAACATCAAGTGTTAATGGTGAATAAAACCACTAAGTTCAAGAAAGGCAAGGGTAAGAAGAACTTCAAGAAGGAACGTAAGGGAGTTGTCGCGCCCGGTAAGCCAGTTGCCGGGAAGAAGCCAAAGAATGGACCCAAGCCTGAGATTGAGTGCTTTTATTGCACGGGAATGGGTCACTAGAAGCGGAATTGCCCCAAATAATTAGCGGATAAGAAGGCCAGCAACGTCAAAGGTATATGTGATATACATGTTATTGATGTGTACCTTACCAGCGCTCGTAGTAGCTCCAGGGTATTTGATGAAGGAAATATGCCCTAGATGCAATAATAAAGTTATTATTTATTTCCGTATACCATGATAAATGTTTATTATTCATGCTAGAATTGTATTAACAGGAAACTTAGTACATGTGGGAATACATAGATAAATAGAGTGTCACTAGTATGCCTCTACTTGACTAGCTCGTTAATCAAAGATGGTTAAGTTTCCTAGTCATAGACATGAGTTGTCATTTGATGAACGGGATCACATCATTAGAGAATGATGTGATTGACTTGACCTATCCGTTAGCTTAGCATTTTGATCATTTAGTTTTATTGCTATTGCTTTCTTCATGACTTGTACATGTTCCTATGACTATGAGATTATGCAACTCCTGAATACCGGAGGAACACCTTGTGTCCTATCAAACATCACAACGTAACTGGGTGATTATAAATATGCTCTACAGGTGTCTCCCAAGGTGTTTGTGGTGTTGGCATAGATCGATAATAGGATTTGTCACTCCGAGTGTCGGACAGGTATCTCTGGGCCCTCTCGGTAATGCACATCACTATAAGCCTTGCAAGCAATGTGACTAATGAGTTAGTTGCGGGATGATTAATTACGGAACGAGTAAAGAGACTTTCCGGTAACAAGATTGAACTAGGTATGATGATACCGACGATCAAATCTCAGGCAAGTAACATACCGATGACAAAGGGAACAACGTATGTTGTTATGCGGTTTGACCGATAAAGATCTTCATAGAATATGTAGGAGCCAATATGAGCATCCAGGTTCTGCTATTGGTTATTGACCCGGGATGTGTATCGGTCATGTCTACATAGTTCTCGAACCCGTACGGTCCGCACGCTTAACGTTTGATGACGATTTGTATTATGAGTTATGTGATTTGATGACCGGCGTTTGTTCGGAGTCCCCGATGAGATCACGGACATGACGAACAGTCTGGAAATGGTCGAGACATAAAGATCGATATAATGGAAGGCTATATTCGTGAAGTAAATATGCCCTAGAAGCAATAATAAAGTTGTTATTTTATATTTCCTTATATCATGATAAATGTTTATTATTCATGCTAGAATTGTATTAACCGGAAACTTAGTACATGTGTGAATACATAGACAAAACAGAGTGTCCCTAGTATGCCTCTACTAGACAAGCTCATTGATCAAAGATGGTTATGTTTCCTAAACCATAGACATGAGTTGTCATTTGATCAATGGGGTCACATCATTAGGAGAATGATGTGATGGACAAGACCCATCCGTTAGCTTAGCAACTCGGTCGTTTAGTATGTTGCTATTGCTTTCTTCATGACTTATACATGTTCCTATGACTATGAGATTATGCAACTCCCGTTTACCGAAGGAACACTTTGTGTGCTACCAAACGTCACAACGTAACTGGGTGATTATAAAGGTGCTCTACAGGTGTCTCCGAAGGTACTTGTTGGGTTGGCGTATTTCGAGATTAGGATTTGTCACTCCGATTGTCGGAGAGGTATCTCTGGGCCCTCTCGGTAATGCACATCATAATAAGCCTTGCAAGCAAATGACTAATGAGTTAGTCACGAGATGATGTATTACGGAACGAGTAAAAAGACTTCTCGTAACGAGATTGAACTAGGTATGATGATACCGACGATCGAATCTCGGGCAAGTAATATACCGATGACAAAGGGAACAACGTACGTTGTTATGCGGTTCGACCGATAAAGATCTTCGTAGAATATGTAGGAGCCAATATGGGCATCCAGGTTCCGCTATTGGTTATTGACCGGAGAAATGTCTCGGTCATGTCTACATAGTTCTCGAACCCGTAGGGTCCGCACGCTTAAACGTTCGTTGACGATATAGTATTTAATGAGTTATGTATGTTGGTGACCAAATGTTATTTGGAGTCCCGGATGTGATCACGGACATGACGAGGAACTTCGGAATGGTCCGGAGATAAAGATTAATATATGGGATAATAGTGTTTGACCTCCGAAAGGGTTCCGGAATTCACCGGAAGGGGTTCCGGATGTTTCCCGAAGTGTTTGGGTACGAGAACACTTTATTTGGGCCAAAAGGGAAAGCACACAAGGTTTTTGGAAGGCGCAAAAGGAAGTTTTGCGGAGTCCAGGGGCCAGACGCCAGGGTCCCTGGCGTCTGGGTTCAGACGCCGGGAACTGGCGTCTGGCCCTGGAGTCCGAGAAGGACTCTTGCCTTTCGGGTGAAACCGACTTTGTGAAGGCTTTTACTCCAAGTTTCGACCCCAAGGCTCAATATATAAATAGAGGGGTAGGGCTAGCACCCAAGACACATCAAGATACACCAAGCCGTGTGCCGGCTACCCCGACCCTCTAGTTTATCCTCCGTCTAGTTTCTGTAGTGCTTGGCGAAGTCCTGCAGAGATTGTTCTTCATCAACAACTGTCACCACGCCGTCGTGCTGCCGGAACTCATCTACTACTTCGCCCGTCTTACTGGATCAAGAAGGCGAGGACGTCATCGAGCTGAACGTGTGCTGAACGCGGAGGTGCCGTATGTTCGGTACTAGATCGGGACGGATCGTGAAGGTGTACGACTACATCAACCGCGTTGATAAACGCTTTCGCTTTCGGTCTACGAGGGTACGTAGACACACTCTCCCCTCTCATTGCTATGCATCTAGTTGATAGATCTTGCGTGATCGTAGGAAAATTTTGAAAATACTACGTTCCCCAATAGTGGCATCAGAGCCAGGTCTATGCGTAGATGATATGCACGAGTAGAACACAATGAGTTGTGGGCGACACTAGTCATACTGCTTACCAGCATGTCATACTTTGCTTTGGCGGTATTTTGAGATGAAGCGGCCCGGACCGACATTACGCATACGCTTACGCGAGATTGGTTTCACCGTTATGAGCACTTGTTGCTTAAAGGTGACTGGCGGGTGTCTGTCTCTCTCACTTTAGCTGAATCAAGTGTGGCTACGCCCGGTCCTTGTGAAGGTTAAAACATCACATACTTGACGAAACATCGTTGTGGTTTTGTATGCGTAGGTAAGAACGGTTCTTGCTAAGCCCGTAGCAGCCACGTAAAACTTGCAACAACAAAGTAGAGGACGTCTAACTAGTTTTTGCAGGGCATGTTGTGATGTGATATGGTCAAGACATGATGAGTTATACGTTTTTGTATGAGATGATCATGTTTTGTAAAGTTATCGGCAACTGGCATGAGCCATATGGTTGTCTCTTTATTGTATGAAATGCAATCGCCATGTAATTGCTTCACTTTATCACTAAGCGGTAGCGATAGTCGTAGAAGCAATAGTTGGCGAGACGACAACGATGCTATGATGGAGATCAAGGTGTCGCGCCGGTGACGAAGGTGATCATGACGGTGCTTTGGAGATGGAGATCAAAAGCACAAGATGATGATGGCCATATCATGTCACATATTTTTGATTGCATGTGATTTTTATCTTATTATGCTTCTTATTTTGCTTACTAGGACGGTAGCATTATAAGATGATCCCTTACAAAATTTCAAGGTACAAGTGTTCTCCCTGAGTATGCACCGTTGCGAAAGTTCATCGTGCCGAGACACCACGTGATGATCGGGTGTGATAAGCTCTACGTTCAAATACAACGGGTGTAAGATAGTTTTGCACACGCAGAATACTCGGGTTAAACTTGACGAGCCTAGCATATGCAGATATGGCCTCAGAACACTGGAGACCGAAAGGTCGAGCGTGAATCATATAGTAGATATGATCAACATAAGATGTTCACCATTGAAACTACTCCATCTCACGTGATGATCGGACATGGTTTAGTTGATTCGGATCACGTGATCATTTAGATGACTAGAGGGATGTCTATCTAAGTGGGAGTTCTTAAGTAATATGATTAAATTGAACTTTAATTTATCATGAACTTAGTCCTGGTAGTATTAGCATATCTATGTTGTAGATCAATAGCTCGCGATGTTGCTCCACGTTTATTTTTTATATGTTCCTAGAGAAAACTAAGTTGAAAGATGTTAGTAGCAATGATGCGGAATTGTTTCGTTATCTGAGGATTATCCTCATTGCTGCACAGAAGAATTATGTCCTTGATGCACCGCTAGGTGACAGACCTGTTGCAGGAGCAGATACAGACATTATGAACGTTTTGACAAAAGCTCGGTATGATGACTACTTGATAGTTTTAGTGCACCATGCTTTACGGCTTAGAATCGGGACTTCAAAAACGTTTTGAACGCCACGGAGCATATAAGATGTTCCAAGAGTTGAAATTAGTATTTCATACTCATGCCCGTGTCGAGAGGTATAAGACTTCTGACAGTACTTTGCCTACAGGATGGAGGAGAATAGCTCAACCAGTGAGCATGTGCTCAGATTGTCTCGGTACTACAATTACTTGAATCAAGTGGGAGTTAATCTTCCAGATAAGGTAGTAATTGACAAAGTTCTCTAGTCACTATTCATGCAAGTTAGTAGAACTTCGTGATGAACTATAATATGCAAGGGATGACGAAAGGAATTCCTGAGCTCTTCGCGATGCTGAAGTCGGCGAAGGTAGAAATCATGAAAAAGCATCAAGTGTTGATGGTTAACAAGACCACTTGTTTCAAGTAAAGGGCAAAGGGATAGAAGGGGAACTTCAAGAAGAATTATAAGCAAGTTGTCACTCCCGTGAAGAAACCCAAAGCTAAAACTCAAGCCAGAAACTAAGTGCTTCTACTGCAAAGGAAATGGTCACTGGAAGTGGAACTACCCTAGATACTTGGCGCATAAGAAGGATGGCAAAGTGAACAAAGGTATATTTTGATATACAGATTATTGATGTGTATTTTACTAGTGTTCATAGCAACCCCTAAGTATTTGATACTGGTTCAGTTGCTAAAGAGTAGTAACTCGAAATGGGAGTTGCATAATGAACAGAAACTAGTTAAAGGTGAAGTGACGATGTGTGTTGGAAGTGGTTCCAAGATTGATATGATCATCATCGCACACTCCCTATACTTTCGGGATTAGTGTTGAAATAAGTGTTATTTGTTGTTTGTGTTGAGCATGAATATGATTTGATCATGTTTATTGCAATATGGTTATTCATGTAAGTTAGAGAATAATTGTTGTTCTGTTTACATGAATAAAGCCTTCTATGGTCATACACCCAATGAAAATGGTTTGTTGGATCTCGATCGTGTGATACACATATTTATAATATTGAAGCCGAAAGATGCAAGGTTAATAATGATAGTGCAACTTATTTGTGGCACTGCCGTTTAGGTCATATTGGTGTAAAGCGCATAAAGAAACTCCATAATGATGGACTTTTGGAATCAGTTGATTATGAATCACTTGGTGCTTGCGAACCATGCCTCATGGGCAAGATGACTAAAACTCCGTTCTCCGGAACAATGGAGCGAGCAACAGATTTGTTGGAAATCATACATACTGATGTATGCGGACCAATGAGTGTTGAAGCTCGCGGCAGGTATCGTTATTTTCTGACCTTCACTGATGATTTGAGCAGATATGGGTATATCTACTTAATGAAGCACAAGTCTGAAAAATTTGAAAAGTTCAAAGAATTTCAGAGTGAAG
Source organism: Secale cereale (assembly GCA_902687465.1). Lineage (NCBI taxonomy): Eukaryota > Viridiplantae > Streptophyta > Magnoliopsida > Poales > Poaceae > Secale > Secale cereale. Next base: position 175,282,275 of record LR738712.1, read on the forward strand.
TGGAGAATCATCGTAACAAGAAAATAAGAGTTTCTACGATATGATCGTAGAGGTAAAATATTTGAGTTAGCGAGTTTGGCCTTCAGTACAAACAATGTGAAATAGTTTCACTACTCACGCCACCTGGAACACCACAGTGTAATGGTGTGTCCGAACGTCATAACCGTACTTTATTAGATATGGTGCGATCGATGATGTATCTTACCGATCTACCACTATCGCTTTTGGGGTTATGCATTAGAGACAGCTACATTCACGTTAAATAGGGCACCATCTAAATCCATGGAGATGACACCGTATGAACTGTGGTTTGAAGAGAAACCTAAGCTGTCATTTCTTTAAGTTTTGGACTGCGATGCTTATGTGAAAAAGTTTCAACATGATAAGCTCGAACCCAAATCGGAGAAGTAAATCTTCATAGAATACCCAAAAGAAACTGTTGGGTACACCTTCTATCACAAATCCGAAGGCAAGGTCTTTGTAGCTAAGAGTGTATCCTTTCTAGAGAAGGAGTTTCTCTCGAAAGAAGTGAGTGGGAGGAAAGTAGAACTTGATGCGGTAATTGTACCTTCTCCCGAATTGGAAAGTGGAACATCACAGAAACTAGTTCCAGTGATTCCTACACCAGTTAGTGAGGAAGCTAATGATGATAATCATGAAACTTCAGATCAAGTTTCTGCTGAACTTCGTAGATCAACCAGAGTTCGTTCCGCACCAGAGTGGTACGGCAACCCGGTTCTGGAAGTCATGTTACTGGACCATGATGAACCTACGAACTATGAGGAAGCGATGATGAGCCCAGATTCCGCAAAATGGCTTAAGGGCATGAAATCTGAGATGAGATCCATGTATGAGAACAAAGTATGGACTTTGGTTGACTTGCCCGATGGACGGCAAGCCATTGAAAATAAATGGATCTTTAAGAGGAAGACTGACGCCGATGGTAATGTTACTGTCTACAAAGCTCGACTTGTTGCGAAAGATTTTCGACAAGTTCTAGGTGTTGACTACGATGAGATTTTCTCACCCGTAGCGATGCTTAAGTCTGTCCGAATCATGTTAGCAATTGCCACATTTTATGAAATCTGCCAAATGGATAACGAAACTGCGTTCTTTAATGGATTTATTAAAGAAGAGTTGTATATGATGAAACCAGAAGGTTTTGTCAATCCTAAAGGTGCTAGCAAATTGTGCAAGCTCCAGCGATCCATCTATGGACTGATGCAAGCATCTCGGAGTTGGAATATACGATTTGATAAGTTGATCAAAGCATATAGTTTTATACAGACTTGCGGTGAAGCCTGTATTTACAAGAAAGTGAGTGGGAGAACTACAACCTTTCTGATGAGTATATGTGAATGACATATTGTCGATCGGAAATGATGTAGAATTTTCTGGAAAGCATAAATGAGTGTTTGAAAGGAGTTTTTCAAAGAAAGACCTCGGTGAAGCTGCTTACATATTGGGCATTAAGATCTATAGAGATAGATCAAGACGCTTGATAAGACTTTCGATGAGTACATACCTTGATATGATTTTGAAGTAGTTCAAAATGGATCAGTCAAAGAAGGAGTTCTTGCCTGACTTGTAAGGTGAGAAGTTGAGTAAGACTCAAAGCCAAACCACGGCAGAAAAATATAGAGAGAATGAAAGTCATTTCCTATGCCTCCGCCATAGGTTCTATAAAGTATGCCTTGCTGTGTACCAAACCTGTTGTGTACCTTGCCATGAGTTTGGCAAGGAGGTACAATAGTGATCTAGGAGTAGATCACTGGACAGCGGTCAAAATTATCCTTAGTAACGGGATGACTAAGGAAATGTTTCTCGATTATGGAGGTGATAAAGAGTTCGTCGTAAAGGGTTACGCCGATGCAAGCTTTGACACTAAATCCAGATGACTCTAAGTATCAATCTGGATGCGTATTGAAAGTGGGAGCAATTAGCTAGAGTAGCTCCATGCAGAGCATTGTAAACATAGAAATTTGCGAAATACATACGGATCTGAATGTGACAGACCCGTTGACTAAACTTCTCTCACGAAGCAAAACATGATCACACCTTAGTACTCTTTGGGTGTTAATCACATAGCAATGTGAACTAGATTATTGACTCTAGTAAACCCTTTGGGTGTTGGTCACATGGCGATGTGTACTATCGGTGTTAAATCACATGGCAATAATAAAATTTGTCACACCTAAAACTTGCATTGCATGCTAGGTGTATAGTATAATACTTGGTTCAAGATTGAGTCGAGTCGCATAATTTGTCACACCTAGAAATTACTTCAAACACTGCCCTCGGCCCGTCTTAAAAGGGGTTCGGGACTCTATTCAAGAGAAGTCATGGAAGTGGGACCACTCCTGACCCCGCTCTTTCTAGGGTTCCGCCTCTAGCCACATCCCGCCGCCGTCGGCCGTCTTAGCGCACCCGTGCCGCCGCCGACCGCCGGTTGCTCGAGCCCGGCCCGGCCCCTCCCTCCCCTCCTCCCGGATCCTGTTGGAAATAAGCCTTTGAGGCAATAATAAAATGGTTATTATTATATTTCCTTGTTCATGATAATTGTCTATTGTTCATGCTATAATTGTATTATCCGAAAATCGTAATACATGTGTGAATACATAGACCACAACATGTCTCTACTGAGCCTCTAGTTGACTAGCTCGTTGATCAATAGATGGTTATGATTTCCTGACCATTGACATTGGATGTCATTGATGACAGTATCACATCATTAGGAGAATGATGTGATGGACAAGACCCAATCCTAAGCATAGCACAAGATCGTGTAGTTCGTCTATTAAAGCTTTTCCAATGTCAAGTAACTTTCCTTAGAGCCTGAGATTGTGCAACTCCTAGATACTATAGGAGTACTTTGGGTGTGCCAAACGTCACAACGTAACTGGGTGGCTATAAAGGTACACTACGGGTATCCCCGAAAGTATCTGTTGGGTTGGCATGAATCGAGACTGGGATTTGTCACTCCGTATGACGGAGAGGTATCGCTGGGCCCACTCAGTAAGACATCATCGTAATGAAATCAATGTGACTAAGGAGTTGGTCACGGAATGATGTGTTACGGAACGAGTAAAGAGACTTGCCGGTAACGAGATTGAACAAGGTATCGGGATACCGACGATAGAATCTCGGGCAAGTATCATACTAGTAGACAAAGGGGATTGTATAGGGGATTGATTGAATCCTTGACATCGTGGTTCATCTGATAGGATCATCGTGGGACATGTGGGAGCCAACATGGGTATCCTAATCCTGTTGTTGGTTATTGGCCAGAGAGATGTCTCGGTCATGTCTGCATGGTTCCCGAACCCGTAGGGTCTACACACTTAAGGTTCGATGATGCTAGGGTTATAGGGAATATAGGTACGTGGTTATCGAATGTTGTTCGGAGTCCTGAATGAGATCCCGGACGTCACGAGGAGTTCCAGATGGTTCGGAGGTAAAGAATTATATATAGGAAGTTAGGATTTGGCCACCGGAAGTGTTCCGGGCATCACCGGTAATGTATCGGGACCACCGGAAGAGTTCCGGGGGTCCACCGGGAGGGGCCACCAGCCCCGGAGGCTTGTGTGGGCCAAGAGTGGGAAGGGACCAGCCCCTAGGTGGGCTGGTGCGCCTCCCACCAAGGCCCAAGGCGCATCCACGAGGAGAGGGGTAAACCATAGGCGCAGATGGGCCTAAAGGCCCACCCTAGGCGTGCCCCCCTCTCTCCCCCTCTTGCCCCCCCCAAACCCATCTAGGGTTGGCCGCACGCCCTAGGGGGAAACCCTAGATGGGGCCGCACCCCCTCCCCTTTCCATATATATAGTGGGGGTTTTTGGGGATGCCATACACGCGAGTTCCCCTCTCTCTCGGCGTAGCCTTACCTCTCCTCCTCCTCGTCTCTCGTAGTACTTGGCGAAGCCCTGCCGGAGTACCACGCTCTTCCATCACCACCACGCTGTCGTGTTGTTGTTGGAAGGAGTCTTCCCCAACCTCTCCCTCTCTCCTTGCTGGATCAAGGCGCGGGAGACGTCACCGGGCTGCACGTGTGTTGAACGCGAAGGTGTCGTTGTTCGGCGCTTAGATCGGATTCGGTCGCGATCTGAATTGCTTCGTGTACGACTCCACTAACCGCGTTCTTGCAACGCTTACGCATCGCGATCTTCAAAGGTATGAAGATGCACTCCCCTCTCGTTGCTAGTCACTCCATAGATTGATCTTGGTGATGCGTAGAATTTTTTAGAATTTCTGCAACGATCCCCAAGAGTGGCATCATGAGCTAGGTATATGCGTAGTTTCTTTGCACAAGTAGAACACAAGTTGTTGTGGGCGTCGATTTGTCAATTTACTTGCCATTACTAGTCTTATCCTGATTCGGTGGCATCGTGGGATGAAGCGGCCCGGACCGACCTTACACGTATGCTTACGTGAGACAGGTTCCACCGACTGACATGCACTAGTTGCATAAGGTGGCTAGCGGGTGTTTGTCTCTCCCACTTTAGTCGGATTGGATTTGATGAAAAGGATCCTTATGAATGGTAAATAGTAATTGGCATATCACGTTGTGGTTTTGGCGTAGGAAAGAAACGTTCTTGCTAGAAACCTATAGCAGCCACGTAAAAACTTGCAACAACAATTAGAGGACATCTAACTTGTTCTTGGAGCATGTGTCATGTGATGTGATGTGGACAAAAGGATGTGATGAATGATATATGTGATGTATGAGATTGATCATGTTCTTGTAATAGGAATCACGACTTGCATGTCGATGAATATGACAACCGGCAGGAGCCATAGGAGTTGTCTTATTTTATTGTATGACCTGCGTGTCAATGAAAACGCCATGTAATTACTTTATTGCTAACCGTTAGCCATAGTAGTAGAAGTAACAGTTAGCAAGACAACTTCATGAAGACACGATGATGGAGATCATGGTTATGGAGATCATGGTGTCATGTCGGTGACGATGATGATCATGGAGCCCCGAAGATGGAGATCCAAAGGAGCAAAATGATATTGGCCGTATCATGTCACTACTTGATTGCATGTGATGTTTATCATGTTTTACATCGTATTTGCTTAGAACGACGGTAGCTTAAATAAGATGATCTCTCACTAAAATTTCAAGAATTGTGTTCCCCCTAACTGTGCGCCGTTGCTAAGGTTCGTTGTTCTGAAGCACCACGTGATGATCGGGTGTGATAGGCTCTAACGTTTGCATACAACGGGTGTAAGCCAGATTTACATACGCAATACACTTAGGTTAACTTGACGAGCCTAGCATGTACAGACATGGCCTCGGAACACGGAAGACCGAAATATCAAACATGAGTCGTATAGAAGATACGATCAACGTGGAGATGTTCACCGTTGATGGCTAGTCCGTCTCACGTGATGATCGGACACGGCCTAGTCGATTCGGATCATGTATCACTTAGATTACTAGAGAGATGTCTATCTGAGTGGGAGTTCATTAAATTTGATTAGATGAACTTAATTATCATGAACATGGTATAAAATCTTTAGACTATGTCTTGTAGATCAAATGGCCCACGCTAATGTTGCCCTCAACTTCAACGCGTTCCTAGAGAAACCAAGCTGAAAGACGATGGTAGCAACTATACGGATTGGGTCCGTAACTTGAGGATCATCCTCATAGCTGCCAAGAAAGCATATGTCCTTGAAGCACCGCTAGGTGATGCACCCGTTTTCCCAGCAACTCAAGACGTTATGAACGTCTGGCAGTCGCGTAGTGATGATTACTCCCTGGTCCAATGCGGCATGCTTTACAGCTTAGAATCGGGGCTCCAAAAGCGTTTTGAGCAACACGAAGCATATGAGATGTTCCAAGAGATGAAAATGGTTTTCCCAACTCATGCCCGGGTCGAGAGATATGAAGTCCCTGACAAGTTCTACAGTTGTAAGATGGAGGAAAACAGTTCTGTAAGCGAACATATACTCAGAATGTCTAGGTTGCACAACCGCTTGTCTCAGCTGGGAGTTAATCTCTCAGATGACGCAACCGTGGATAGAATACTCCAGTCGCTTCCACCTAGCTACAAGAGCTTTGTGATGAACTACAATATGCAAGGGATGGAGAAGGCAATTCCCGAGTTATATTCAATGCTGAAATCAGTGGAGGTGGAGATCAAAAGCGAACATCAAGTGTTAATGGTGAATAAAACCACTAAGTTCAAGAAAGGCAAGGGTAAGAAGAACTTCAAGAAGGAACGTAAGGGAGTTGTCGCGCCCGGTAAGCCAGTTGCCGGGAAGAAGCCAAAGAATGGACCCAAGCCTGAGATTGAGTGCTTTTATTGCACGGGAATGGGTCACTAGAAGCGGAATTGCCCCAAATAATTAGCGGATAAGAAGGCCAGCAACGTCAAAGGTATATGTGATATACATGTTATTGATGTGTACCTTACCAGCGCTCGTAGTAGCTCCAGGGTATTTGATGAAGGAAATATGCCCTAGATGCAATAATAAAGTTATTATTTATTTCCGTATACCATGATAAATGTTTATTATTCATGCTAGAATTGTATTAACAGGAAACTTAGTACATGTGGGAATACATAGATAAATAGAGTGTCACTAGTATGCCTCTACTTGACTAGCTCGTTAATCAAAGATGGTTAAGTTTCCTAGTCATAGACATGAGTTGTCATTTGATGAACGGGATCACATCATTAGAGAATGATGTGATTGACTTGACCTATCCGTTAGCTTAGCATTTTGATCATTTAGTTTTATTGCTATTGCTTTCTTCATGACTTGTACATGTTCCTATGACTATGAGATTATGCAACTCCTGAATACCGGAGGAACACCTTGTGTGCTATCAAACATCACAACGTAACTGGGTGATTATAAAGATGCTCTACAGGTGTCTCCCAAGGTGTTTGTGGTGTTTACCTTGATATGATTTTGAAGTAGTTCAAAATGGATCAGTCAAAGAAGGAGTTCTTGCCTGACTTGTAAGGTGAGAAGTTGAGTAAGACTCAAAGCCAGACCACGGCAGAAAAATATAGAGAGAATGAAAGTCATTTCCTATGCCTCCGCCATAGGTTCTATAAAGTATGCCTTGCTGTGTACCAAACCTGTTGTGTACCTTGCCATGAGTTTGGCAAGGAGGTACAATAGTGATCTAGGAGTAGATCACTGGACAGCGGTCAAAATTATCCTTAGTAACGGGATGACTAAGGAAATGTTTCTCGATTATGGAGGTGATAAAGAGTTTGTCGTAAAGGGTTACGCCGATGCAAGCTTTGACACTAAATCCAGATGACTCTAAGTATCAATCTGGATGCGTATTGAAAGTGAGAGCAATTAGCTAGAGTAGCTCCATGCAGAGCATTGTAAACATAGAAATTTGCGAAATACATACGGATCTGAATGTGACAGACCCGTTGACTAAACTTCTCTCACGAAGCAAAACATGATCACACCTTAGTACTCTTTGGGTGTTAATCACATAGCAATGTGAACTAGATTATTGACTCTAGTAAACCCTTTGGGTGTTGGTCACATGGCGATGTGTACTATCGGTGTTAAATCACATGGCAATGTGAACTAGATTATTGACTCTAGTGCAAGTGGGAGACTGAAGGAAATATGCCCTAGAGGCAATAATAAAGTTGTTATTTTATATTTCCTTATATCATGATAAATGTTTATTATTCATGCTAGAATTGTATTAACTGGAAACTTAGTACATGTGTGAATACATAGACAAAACAGAGTGTCCCTAGTATGCCTCTACTAGACAAGCTCATTGATCAAAGATGGTTATGTTTCCTAAACCATAGACATGAGTTGTCATTTGATCAATGGGGTCACATCATTAGGAGAATGATGTGATGGACAAGACCCATCCGTTAGCTTAGCAACTCGGTCGTTTAGTATGTTGCTATTGCTTTCTTCATAACTTATACATGTTCCTATGACTATGAGATTATGCAACTCCCGTTTACCGAAGGAACACTTTGTGTGCTACCAAACGTCACAACGTAACTGGGTGATTATAAAGGTGCTCTACAGGTGTCTCCGAAGGTACTTGTTGGGTTGGCATATTTCGAGATTAGGATTTGTCACTCCGATTGTCGGAGAGGTATCTCTGGGCCCTCTCGGTAATGCACATCATAATAAGCCTTGCAAGCAAATGACTAATGAGTTAGTCACGAGATGATGTATTACGGAACGAGTAAAAAGACTTCTCGTAACGAGATTGAACTAGGTATGATGATACCGATGATCGAATCTCGGGCAAGTAATATACCGATGACAAAGGGAACAACGTACGTTGTTATGCGGTTCGACCGATAAAGATCTTCGTAGAATATGTAGGAGCCAATATGGGCATCCAGGTTCCGCTATTGGTTATTGACCGGAGAAATGTCTCGGTCATGTCTACATAGTTCTCGAACCCGTAGGGTCCGCACGCTTAAACGTTCGTTGATGATATAGTATTTAATGAGTTATGTATGTTGGTGACCAAATGTTATTTGGAGTCCCGGATGTGATCACGGACATGACGAGGAACTTCGGAATGGTCCGGAGATAAAGATTAATATATGGGATAATAGTGTTTGACCTCCGGAAGGGTTCCGGAATTCACCGGAAGGGGTTCCGGATGTTTCCCGAAGTGTTTGGGTACGAGAACACTTTATTTGGGCCAAAAGGGAAAGCACACAAGGTTTTTGGAAGGCGCAAAAGGAAGTTTTGCGGAGTCCAGGGGCCAGACGCCAGGGTCCCTGGCGTCATGGTTCAGACGCCGGGAACTGGCGTCTGGCCCTGGAGTCCGAGAAGGACTCTTGCCTTTCGGGTGAAACCGACTTTGTGAAGGCTTTTACTCCAAGTTTCGACCCCAAGGCTCAATATATAAATAGAGGGGTAGGGCTAGCACCCAAGACACATCAAGATACACCAAGCCGTGTGCCGGCTACCCCGACCCTCTAGTTTATCCTCCGTCTAGTTTCTGTAGTGCTTGGCAAAGTCCTGCAGAGATTGTTCTTCATCAACAACCGTCACCACGCCGTCGTGCTGCCGGAACTCATCTACTACTTCGCCCGTCTTACTGGATCAAGAAGGCGAGGACGTCATCGAGCTGAACGTGTGCTGAACGCGGAGGTGCCGTATGTTCGGTACTAGATCGGGACGGATCGTGAAGGTGTACGACTACATCAACCGCGTTGATAAACGCTTTCGCTTTCGGTCTACGAGGGTACGTAGACACACTCTCCCCTCTCGTTGCTATGCATCTAGTTGATAGATCTTGCGTGATCGTAGGAAAATTTTGAAAATACTACGTTCCCCAATAGTGGCATCACAGCCAGGTCTATGCGTAGATGATATGCACGAGTAGAACACAATGAGTTGTGGGCGACACTAGTCATACTGCTTACCAGCATGTCATACTTTGCTTCGGCGGTATTTTGAGATGAAGCGGCCCGGACCGACATTACGCATACGCTTACGCGAGATTGGTTTCACCGTTATGAGCACTTGTTGCTTAAAGGTGACTGGCGGGTGTCTGTCTCTCTCACTTTAGCTGAATCAAGTGTGGCTACGCCCGGTCCTTGTGAAGGTTAAAACATCACATACTTGACGAAACATCGTTGTGGTTTTGTATGCGTAGGTAAGAACGGTTCTTGCTAAGCCCGTAGCAGCCACGTAAAACTTGCAACAACAAAGTAGAGGACGTCTAACTTGTTTTTGCAGGGCATGTTGTGATGTGATATGGTCAAGACATGATGAGTTATACGTTTTTGTATGAGATGATCATGTTTTGTAAAGTTATCGGCAACTGGCATGAGCCATATGGTTGTCTCTTTATTGTATGAAATGCAATCGCCATGTAATTGCTTCACTTTATCACTAAGCGGTAGCGATAGTCGTAGAAGCAATAGTTGGCGAGACGACAACGATGCTATGATGGAGATCAAGGTGTCGCGCCGGTGACGAAGGTGATCATGACGGTGCTTTGGAGATGGAGATCAAAAGCACAAGATGATGATGGCCATATCATGTCACATATTTTTGATTGCATGTGATTTTTATCTTATTATGCTTCTTATTTTGCTTACTAGGACGATAGCATTATAAGATGATCCCTTACAAAATTTCAAGGTACAAGTGTTCTCCCTGAGTATGCACCGTTGCGAAAGTTCATCGTGCCGAGACACCACGTGATGATCGGGTGTGATAAGCTCTACGTTCAAATACAACGGGTGTAAGATAGTTTTGCACACGCAGAATACTCGGGTTAAACTTGACGAGCCTAGCATATGCAGATATGGCCTCAGAACACTGGAGACCAAAAGGTCGAGCGTGAATCATATAGTAGATATGATCAACATAAGATGTTCACCATTGAAACTACTCCATCTCACGTGATGATCGGACATGGTTTAGTTGATTCGGATCACGTGATCATTTAGATGACTAGAGGGATGTCTATCTAAGTGGGAGTTCTTAAGTAATATGATTAAATTGAACTTTAATTTATCATGAACTTAGTCCTGGTAGTATTAGCATATCTATGTTGTAGATCAATAGCTCGCGATGTTGCTCCACGTTTATTTTTTATATGTTCCTAGAGAAAACTAAGTTGAAAGATGTTAGTAGCAATGATGCGGAATTGTTTCGTTATCTGAGGATTATCCTCATTGCTGCACAGAAGAATTATGTCCTTGATGCACCGCTAGGTGACAGACCTGTTGCAGGAGCAGATACAGACATTATGAACGTTTTGACAAAAGCTCGGTATGATGACTACTTGATAGTTTTAGTGCACCATGCTTTACGGCTTAGAATCGGGACTTCAAAAACGTTTCGAACGCCATGGAGCATATAAGATGTTCCAAGAGTTGAAATTAGTATTTCATACTCATGCCCGTGTCGAGAGGTATAAGACTTCTGACAGTACTTTGCCTACAGGATGGAGGAGAATAGCTCAACCAGTGAGCATGTGCTCAGATTGTCTGGGTACTACAATTACTTGAATCAAGTGGGAGTTAATCTTCCAGATAAGGTAGTAATTGACAAAGTTCTCTAGTCACTATTCATGCAAGTTAGTAGAACTTCGTGATGAACTATAATATGCAAGGGATGACGAAAGGAATTCCTGAGCTCTTCGCGATGCTGAAGTCGGCGAAGGTAGAAATCATGAAAAAGCATCAAGTGTTGATGGTTAACAAGACCACTTGTTTCAAGTAAAGGGCAAAGGGATAGAAGGGGAACTTCAAGAAGAATTATAAGCAAGTTGTCACTCCTGTGAAGAAACCCAAAGCTAAAACTCAAGCCAGAAACTAAGTGCTTCTACTGCAAAGGAAATGGTCACTGGAAGTGGAACTACCCTAGATACTTGGCGGATAAGAAGGATGGCAAAGTGAACAAAGGTATATTTTGATATACAGATTATTGATGTGTATTTTACTAGTGTTCATAGCAACCCCTAAGTATTTGATACTGGTTCAGTTGCTAAAGAGTAGTAACTCGAAATGGGAGTTGCATAATGAACAGAAACTAGTTAAAGGTGAAGTGACGATGTGTGTTGGAAGTGGTTCCAAGATTGATATGATCATCATCGCACACTCCCTATACTTTCGGGATTAGTGTTGAAATAAGTGTTATTTGTTGTTTGTGTTGAGCATGAATATGATTTGATCATGTTTATTGCAATATGGTTATTCATGTAAGTTAGAGAATAATTGTTGTTCTGTTTACATGAATAAAGCCTTCTATGGTCATACACCCAATGAAAATGGTTTGTTGGATCTCGATCGTGTGATACACATATTTATAATATTGAAGCCGAAAGATGCAAGGTTAATAATGATAGTGCAACTTATTTGTGGCACTGCCGTTTAGGTCATATTGGTGTAAAGCGCATAAAGAAACTCCATAATGATGGACTTTTGGAATCAGTTGATTATGAATCACTTGGTGCTTGCGAACCATGCCTCATGGGCAAGATGACTAAAACTCCGTTCTCCGGAACAATGGAGCGAGCAACAGATTTGTTGGAAATCATACATACTGATGTATGCGGACCAATGAGTGTTGAAGCTCGCGGCAGGTATCGTTATTTTCTGACCTTCACTGATGATTTGAGCAGATATGGGTATATCTACTTAATGAAGCACAAGTCTGAAAAATTTGAAAAGTTCAAAGAATTTCAGAGTGAAGTGGAGAATCATTGTAACAAGAAAATAAGAGTTTCTACGATATGATCGTAGAGGTAAAATATTTGAGTTAGCGAGTTTGGCCTTCAGTACAAACAATGTGAAATAGTTTCACTACTCACGCCACCTGGAACACCACAGTGTAATGGTGTGTCCGAACGTCATAACCGTACTTTATTAGATATGGTGCGATCGATGATGTATCTTACCGATCTACCACTATCGCTTTTGGGGTTATGCATTAGAGACAGCTACATTCACGTTAAATAGGGCACCATCTAAATCCATGGAGATGACACCGTATGAACTGTGGTTTGAAGAGAAACCTAAGCTGTCATTTCTTTAAGTTTTGGACTGCGATGCTTATGTGAAAAAGTTTCAACATGATAAGCTCGAACCCAAATCGGAGAAGTAAATCTTCATAGAATACCCAAAAGAAACTGTTGGGTACACCTTCTATCACAAATCCGAAGGCAAGGTCTTTGTAGCTAAGAGTGTATCCTTTCTAGAGAAGGAGTTTCTCTCGAAAGAAGTGAGTGGGAGGAAAGTAGAACTTGATGCGGTAATTGTACCTTCTCCCGAATTGGAAAGTGGAACATCACAGAAACTAGTTCCAGTGATTCCTACACCAGTTAGTGAGGAAGCTAATGATGATAATCATGAAACTTCAGATCAAGTTTCTGCTGAACTTCGTAGATCAACCAGAGTTCGTTCCGCACCAGAGTGGTACGGCAACCCGGTTTTGGAAGTCATGTTACTGGACCATGATGAACCTACGAACTATGAGGAAGCGATGATGAGCCCAGATTCCGCAAAATGGCTTGAGGGCATGAAATCTGAGATGAGATCCATGTATGAGAACAAAGTATGGACTTTGGTTGACTTGCCCGATGGACGGCAAGCCATTGAAAATAAATGGATCTTTAAGAGGAAGACTGACGCCGATGGTAATGTTACTGTCTACAAAGCTCGACTTGTTGCGAAAGGTTTTCGACAAGTTCTAGGTGTTGACTACGATGAGATTTTCTCACCCGTAGCGATGCTTAAGTCTGTCCGAATCATGTTAGCAATTGCCACATTTTATGAAATCTGCCAAATGGATAACGAAACTGCGTTCTTTAATGGATTTATTAAAGAAGAGTTGTATATGATGCAACCAGAAGGTTTTGTCAATCCTAAAGGTGCTAGCAAATTGTGCAAGCTCCAGCGATCCATCTATGGACTGATGCAAGCATCTCGGAGTTGGAATATACGATTTGATAAGTTGATCAAAGCATATAGTTTTATACAGACTTGCGGTGAAGCCTGTATTTACAAGAAAGTGAGTGGGAGAACTACAACCTTTCTGATGAGTATATGTGAATGACATATTGTCGATCGGAAATGATGTAGAATTTTCTGGAAAGCATAAATGAGTGTTTGAAAGGAGTTTTTCAAAGAAAGACCTCGGTGAAGCTGCTTACATATTGGGCATTAAGAGCTATAGAGATAGATCAAGACGCTTGATAAGACTTTCGATGAGTACATACCTTGATATGATTTTGAAGTAGTTCAAAATGGATCAGTCAAAGAAGGAGTTCTTGCCTGACTTGTAAGGTGAGAAGTTGAGTAAGACTCAAAGCCAGACCACGGCAGAAAAATATAGAGAGAATGAAAGTCATTTCCTATGCCTCCGCCATAGGTTCTATAAAGTATGCCTTGCTGTGTACCAAACCTGTTGTGTACCTTGCCATGAGTTTGGCAAGGAGGTACAATAGTGATCTAGGAGTAGATCACTGGACAGCGGTCAAAATTATCCTTAGTAACGGGATGACTAAGGAAATGTTTCTCGATTATGGAGGTGATAAAGAGTTCTTCGTAAAGGGTTACGCCGATGCAAGCTTTGACACTAAATCCAGATGACTCTAAGTATCAATCTGGATGCGTTTTGAAAGTGGGAGCAATTAGCTAGAGTAGCTCCATGCAGAGCATTGTAAACATAGAAATTTGCGAAATACATACGGATCTGAATGTGACAGACCCGTTGACTAAACTTCTCTCACGAAGCAAAACATGATCACACCTTAGTACTCTTTGGGTGTTAATCACATAGCAATGTGAACTAGATTATTGACTCTAGTAAACCCTTTGGGTGTTGGTCACATGGCGATGTGTACTATCGTGTTAAATCACATGGCAATGTGAACTAGATTATTGACTCTAGTGCAAGTGGGAGACTGAAGGAAATATGCCCTAGAGGCAATAATAAAGTTGTTATTTTATATTTCCTTATATCATGATAAATGTTTATTATTCATGCTAGAATTGTATTAACTGGAAACTTAGTACATGTGTGAATACATAGACAAAACAGAGTGTCCCTAGTATGCCTCTACTAGACAAGCTCATTGATCAAAGATGGTTATGTTTCCTAAACCATAGACATGAGTTGTCATTTGATCAATGGGGTCACATCATTAGGAGAATGACGTGATGGACAAGACCCATCCGTTAGCTTAGCAACTCGGTCGTTTAGTATGTTGCTATTGCTTTCTTCATGACTTATACATGTTCCTATGACTATGAGATTATGCAACTCCCGTTTACCGAAGGAACACTTTGTGTGCTACCAAACGTCACAACGTAACTGGGTGATTATAAAGGTGCCCTACAGGTGTCTCCGAAGGTACTTGTTGGGTTGGCGTATTTCGAGATTAGGATTTGTCACTCCGATTGTCGGAGAGGTATCTCTGGGCCCTCTCGGTAATGCACATCATAATAAGCTTTGCAAGCAAATGACTAATGAGTTAGTCACAAGATGATGTATTACGGAACGAGTAAAGAGACTTGCCAGTAAAGAGATTGAACTAGGTATGATGATACCGACGATCGAATCTCGGGCAAGTAACATACCGATGACAAAGGGAACAACGTATGTTGTTATGCGGTTCGACCGATAAAGATCTTCGTAGAATATGTAGAAGCCAATATGGGCATCCAGGTTCCGCTATTGGTTATTGACCGGAGAAATGTCTCGGTCATGTCTACATAGTTCTCGAACCCGTAGGGTCCGCACGCTTAAACGTTCATTGACGATATAGTATTTAATGAGTTATGTATGTTGGTGACCGAATGTTATTCGGAGTCCCGGATGTGATCACGGACATGACGAGGAACTCCGGAATGGTCCGGAGATAAATATTAATATATGGGATAATAGTGTTTGACCTCCGGAAGGGTTCCGGAATTCACCGGAAGGGGTTCCGGATGTTTCCCGAAGTGTTTGGGTACGAGAACACTTTATTTGGGCCAAAAGGGAAAGCACACAAGGTTTTTGGAAGGCGCAAAAGGAAGTTTTGCGGAGTCCAGGGGCCAGACGCCAGGGTCCCAGGCGTCTCGGTCTAGACGCCGGGAACCCTGGCGTCTGGCCCTGGAGTCCGAGAAGGACTCTTGCCTTTCGGGTGAAACCGACTTTGTGAAGGCTTTTACTCCAAATTTCGACCCCAAGGCTCAACATATAAATAGAGGGGTAGGGCTAGCACCCAAGACACATCAAGATACACCAAGCCGTGTGCCGGCTACCCCGACCCTCTAGTTTATCCTCCGTCTAGTTTCTGTAGTGCTTGGCGAAGCCCTGCAGAGATTGTTCTTCATCAACAACCGTCACCATGCCGTCGTGCCGCCGGAACTCATCTACTACTTCGCCCGTCTTGCTGGATCAAGAAGGCGAGGACGTCATCGAGCTGAACGTGTGCTGAACGTGGAGGTGCCGTACGTTCGGTACTAGATCGGGACGGATCGTGAAGGTGTACGACTACATCAACCGCGTTGATAAACGCTTCCGCTTTCGGTCTACGAGGGTACATAGACACACTCTCCACTCTCGTTGCTATGCATCTAGTAGATAGATCTTGCGTGATCGTAGGAAAATTTTGAAAATACTACGTTCCCCAACAATTCGGACATCGGAAAGGTTCCGAGTGATTCGGGTATTTTTCGGAGTACTGGAGAGTTACGGGAATTCGTATTGGGCCTTAATGGGCCATACGGAAAAGGAGAGAAAGGTCTCAAGGGTGTCCGCGCGCCTTCCCCATGGACTGGTCCGAATTGGACTAGGGAAAGGGGGCGCCCCCTTCCTTCCTTCTCCGTCTCCCTTCCCCTTTTCCTATTCCATGTGGGAGGTGGAATCCTACTAGGACTAGGGAGTCCTAGTAAGACTCCACACTTTGGCGCACCCTATGAGGGCCGGCCTCCTCCTCCCTCCATCCTTTATATACGTGGCCAGGGGGCACCCCATGGACACACAAGTTGATTTTATCTATGTGCGGTGCCTCGTCCACAAATACACACCTCGGTCATATCGTTGCAGTGCTTAGGCGAAGCCCTCCTCTGGTAGCTTCATCATCACCGTCACCACGCCGTCGTGCTGACGAAACTCTCCCGTGACGCTCAACTGGATCAAGATCTTGTGGGACGTCATCGAGCTGAACGTGTGCTGAACGCGGAGGTGTCGTACATTCGGTGCTTGGATCGGTTGGATCGCGAAGACGTTCAACTACATCAACCGCGTCACTAGACGCTTCTGTTGGGGAACGTAGTATTTCAAAATTTTCCTACGATCACGCAAGATCTATCTACCAGATGCATAGCAACAAGAGGGGAGATTGTGTCTACGTACCCTCGTAGACCGAAAGCGGAAGCGTTTATCAACGCGGTTGATGTAGTCGTGCACCTTCACGATCCGTCCCGATCTAGTACCGAACGTATGGCACCTCCGCGTTCAGCACATGTTCAGCTCGTTGACGTCCTCGCCTTCTTCATCCAGCAAGACGAGCGAAGTAGTAGATGAGTTCCGGCAGCACGACGGCGTGGTGACATTTGTTGATGAAGAACAATCTCTGCAGAGCTTCACCAAGCACTACTGAAACTAGACGGAGGATAAACTAGAGGGTCGGGGTAGCCGGCACACGGCTTGGTGTATCTTGATGTGTCTTGGGTGCTAGCCCTACCCCTCTATTTATATGTTGAGCCCTGGGGTCGAAACTTGGAGCAAAAGCCTCCTCAAAGTCGGTTTTGCCGGAAAGGAAAGAGTCCCACTCGGACTCCAGGGCTAGACGCCAGGGTTCCCGGCGTCTACCCCTAGACGCCATGGTTCCTGGCGTCTAGCCTCTGGTCTCCGCAAAACTTCCTTTTGCACTTTCCTAAAGCCTCGTGGGCTTTCCCCTTTGGCCCAAATAAAGTGTTCTCGTACCCAAACATTTCGGGAAACATCCGGAACCCCTTCCGGTGAATTCCGGAACCCTTCCGGAGGTCAAACACTATTATCCCATATATTAATCTTTATCTCCGGACCATTCCGGAGTTCCTTGTCATGTCCGTGATCTCATCCGGGACTCCGAACAACATTCGGTCACCAACATACATAACTCATTCAATACTATATCGTCAACGAAACGTTAAGCGTGCGGACCCTACGGGTTCGAGAACTATGTAGACATGACCGAGACACTTCTCTGCTCAATAACCAATAGCGGAACCTGGATGCCCATATTGGCTCCTACATATTCTACGAAGATCTTTATCGGTCGAACCGCATAACAACATACGTTATTCCCTTTGTCGTCGGTATGTTACTTGCCCGAGATTCGATCGTCGGTATCATCATACCTAGTTCAATCTCGTTACCGGCAAGTCTCTTTACTCGTTCCGTAATACATCATCTCATGACTAACTCATTAGTCATTTGCTTGCAAGGCTTATTATGATGTGCATTACCGAGAGGGCCCAGAGATACCTCTCCGACAATCGGAGTGACAAATCCTAATCTCGAAATACGCCAACCCAACAAGTACCTTCAGGGACACCTGTAGAGCACCTTTATAATCACCCAGTTACGTTGTGACGTTTGGTAGCGCACAAAGTGTTCCTCCGGTAAACGGGAGTTGCATAATCTCATAGTCATAGGAACATGTATAAGTCATGAAGAAAGCAATAGCAACATACTAAACGATCGTGTGCTAAGCTAACGGAATGGGTCAAGTCAATCACATCATTATCCTAATGATGTGATCCCGTTAATCAAATGACAACTCATGTCTATGGTTAGGAAACACAACCATCTTTAATTAACGAGTTAGTCAAGTAGAGGCATACTAGTGACACTCTGTTTTTTCTATGTATTCACACATGTACTAAGTTTCCGGTTAATACAATTCTAGCATGAATAATAAACATTTATCATGATATAAGGAAATATAAATGACAACTTTATTATTGACTCTAGGGCATATTTCCTTCAGTCTCCCACTTGCACTAGAGTCAATAATCTAGCTCACATCGCCATGTGATTTAATATCGATAGTTCACATCGTTATGTGAATAACACCCATAGTTCACATCGCCATGTGACCAACACCCAAAGGGTTTACTAGAGTCAATAATCTAGTTCACATCGCTATGTGATTAATACCCAAGAGTAATAAGGTGTGATTATGTTTTTGCTTGTGAGATAAGTTTAGTCAACGGGTCTGCCACATTCAGATCCATATGTATTTCGCAAATTTCTATGTCTACAATGCTCTGCATGGAGCTACTCTAGCTAATTGCTCCCACTTTCAATATGAATCCAGATTGATACTTAGAGTCATCTGGATTTTGTGTCAAAGCTTGCATCAGCGTAACCCTTTACGACGAACTCTTTATCACCTCCATAATCGAGAAACATTTCCTTAGTCATCCAGTTATTAAGGATAATTTTGACCGATGTACAGTGATCTACTCCTGGATCACTATTGTACCTCCCTGTCAAACTCATGGCAAGGTACACAACATGTTTGGTACACAACATGGCATACTTTATAGAACCTATGGCTGAGGCATAGGGAATGACTTTCATTCTCTCTATATTTTTCTGCCGTGGTCTGGCTTTGAGTCTTACTCAACTTCACACCTTACAAGTCAGGCAAGAACTCCTTCTTTGACTGATCCATTTTGAACTACATCAAAATCTTATCAAGGTATGTACTCATCAAAAGTCTTATCAAGCGTCTTGATCTATCTCTATAGATCTTGATGCCCAATATGTAAGCAGCTTCACCAAGGTCTTTCTTTGAAAAAACTCCTTTCAAACACTCCTTTATGCTTTCCAGAAAAATTCTACATCATTTCCGATCGACAATATGTCATTCACATATACTTATCAGAAAGGTTGTAGTGCTCCCACTCACTTTCTTGTAAATACAAGCTTCACCGCAAGTCTGTATAAATCTATATGCTTTGATCAACTTATCAAAGCGTATATTCCAACTCCGAGATGCTTGCACCAGTCCATAGATGGATCGCTGGAGCTTGCACATTTTGTTAGCACCTTTAGGATTGACAAAACCTTCTGGTTGCATCATATACAATTCTTCTTTAATAAATCCATTAAAGAATACAGTTTTGTTCTCCATTTGCCATATTTCATAAAATGCGGCAATTGCTAACATGATTCGGACAGACTTAAGCATCGCTACGGGTGAGAAAGTCTCATCGTAGTCAACTCCTTGAACTTGTCGAAAACCTTTTGCAACAAGTCGAGCTTTGTAAACAGTAACATTACCGTCAACGTCGGTCTTCCTCTTGAAGATCCATTTATTTTCGATGGCTTGCCGATCATCGGGCAAGTCAACCAAAGTCCACACTTTGTTCTCATACATGGATCCCATCTCAGATTTCATGGCCTCAAGCCATTTTGCGGAATCTGGGCTTATCATCGCTTCCTCATAGTTCGCAGGTTCATCATGGTCTAGTAACATGACTTCCAGAACTGGGTTGCTGTACCACTCTGGTGCGGAACGTACTCTGGTTGATCTACGACGTTCAGCAGAAACTTGATCTGAAGTTTCATGATCATCATCATTAGCTTCCTCACTAATTGGTGTAGGAATCACTGGAACTAGTTTCTGTGATGTTCCACTTTCCAATTCGGGAGAAGGTACAATTACCTCATAAAGTTCTACTTTCCTCCCACTCACTTCTTTCGAGAGAAACTCCTTCTCTAGAAAGGATCCACTCTTAGCAACAAAGACCTTGCCTTCGGATCTGTGATAGAAGGTGTACCCAATAGTTTCTTTTGGGTATCCTATGAAGATTTACTTCTCCGATTTGGGTTCGGGCTTATCATGTTGAAACTTTTTCACATAAGCATCGTAGTCCCAAACTTAAAGAAATGACAGCTTAGGTTTCTCATCAAACTATAGTTCATACGGTGTCATCTCCACGGATTTAGATGGTGCCCTATTTAACGTGAATGTAGCTGTCTCTAATGCATAACCCCAAAAGCGATAGTGGTAGATCGGTAAGAGACATCATCGATCGCACCATATCTAATAAAGTACGGTTATGACGTTCGGACACACCATTACACTATGGTGTTCCAGGTGGCGTGAGTAGTGAAACTATTTCACATTGTTTGTACTGAAGGCCAAACTCGCTAACTCAAATATTTTACCTCTACGATCATATCGTAGAAACTCTTATTTTCTGTTAGGATGATTCTCCACTTCACTCTGAAATTCTTTGAACTTTTCAAATGTTTCAGACGTGTGCTTCATTAAGTAGATATACCCATATATGCTCAAATCATCAGTGAAGGTCAGAAAATAACGATACCCGCCGCGAGCTTCAACACTTATTGGTCCGCATACATCAGTATGTATGATTTCCAACAACTCTGTTGCTCGCTCCACAGTTCTGAAGAACGGAGTTTTAGTCATCTTGCCCATGAGGCATGGTTCGCAAGCACCAAGTGATTCATAATCAAGTGATTCCAAAAGTCCATCACTATGGAGTTTCTTCATGCACTTTACACCAATATGACCTAAACGGCAGTGCCACAAATAAGTTGCACTATCAATATTAACCTTGCATCTTTTGGCTTCAATATTATGAATATGTGTATCACACGATCGAGATCCAACAAACCATTTTCATTGGGTGTATGACCATAGAAGGTTTTATTCATGTAAACGGAACAACAATTATTCTCTAACTTACATGAATAACTGTATTGCAATAAACATGATCAAATCATATTCATGTTCAACACAAACACCAAATAACACTTATTTTGGTTCAACACTAATCCCGAAAGTATAGGGAGTGTGCGATGATGATCATATCAATCTTGGAACCACTTCCAACACACATCGTCACTTCACCTTTAACTAGTTTCTGTTCATTATGCAACTCCCATTTCGAGTTACTACTCTTTAGCAACTGAACCAGTATCTAATACTTAGGGGTTGCTATGAACACTAGTAAAATACACATCAATAATCTGTATATCAAAATATACCTTTGTTCACTTTGCCATCCTTCTTATCCGCCAAGTATCTAGGGCAGTTCCACTTCCAGTGACCATTTCCTTTGCAGTAGAAGCACTTAGTTTCAGGCTTGAGTTTAGCTTTGGGTTTCTTCATGGGAGTGACAACTTGCTTGTCATTCTTCTTGAAGTTCCCCTTCTATCCCTTTGCCCTTTACTTGAAACAAGAGGTCTTGTTAACCATCAACACTTGATGCTCTTTCTTGATTTCAACCTTCACCGATTTCAGCATCGCGAAGAGCTCGGGAATTACTTTCGTCATCCCTTGCATATTATAGTTCATCACGAAGTTCTACTAACTTGGTGATAGTGACTAGAGAACTTTGTCAATTACTACCTTATCTGGAAGATTAACTCCCACTTGATTCAAGCAATTGCAGTACCCAGACAATCTGAGCACATGCTCACTGGTTGAGCTATTCTCCTCCATCTTGTAGGCAAAGTACTGTCAGAGGTCTCATACCTCTCGACACGGGCATGAGTATGAAACACTAATTTCAACTCTTGGAACATCTTATATGCTCTGTGGCGTTCAAAACGTTTTTGAAGTCCCAGTTTTAAGCCGTAAAGCATGGTGCACTTATACTATCAAGTAGTCATCATACCGAGCTTTTGTCAAAATGTTCATAACGTTTGTATCTGCTCCTGCAATAGGTCTGTCACCTAGCGGTGCATCAAGGACATAATTCTTCTGTGCAGCAATGAGGATAATCCTCAGATCACGGAACAATTTCGCATCATTGCTACTAACATCTTTCAACTTAGTTTTCTCTAGGAACATATAAAATAAACGGGGAGCAACATCGCGAGCTATTGATCTACAACATAGATATGCTAAAACTACCAGGACTAAGTTCATGATAAATTAAAGTTCAATTTAATCATATTATTTAAGAACTCCCACTTAGATAGACATCCCCCCGGTCATCTAAATGATCACGTGATCCAAATCAACTAAACCATGTCCGATCATCACGTGAGATGGAGTAGTTTCAATGGTGAACATCTTATGTTGATCATATCTACTATATGATTCACGCTCGACCTTTCGGTCTCCAGTGTTCCGAGGCCATATCTGCATATGCTAGGCTCGTCAAGTTTAACCCGAGTATTCTGCGTGTGCAAAACTGGCTTACACCCGTTGTATTTGAACGTAGAGCTTATCACACCCGATCATCACGTGGTGTCTCAGCACGAAGAACTTTCGCAACGGTGCATACTCTGGGAGAACTCTTGTACCTTGAAATTTTGTAAGGGTCATCTTATAATTCTACCGTCGTACTAAGCAAAATAAGAAGCATAATAAGATAAACATCACATGCAAATCAAAATTTGTGACATGATATGGCCATCATCATCTTGTGCTTTTGATCTCCATCTCCAAAGCACCGTCATGATCACCTTCGTCACCGGCGCGACACCTTGATCTCCATCGTAGCATCATTGTCGTCTCGCCAACTATTGCTTCTACGACTATCGCTACCGTTTAGTGATAAAGTAAAGCAATTACATGGCGATTGCATTTCATACAATAAAGCGACAACCATATGGCTCCTGCCAGTTGCCGATAACTTTACAAAACATGATCATCTCATACAATAACGTATAACTCATCACGTCTTGACCATATCACATCACAACATGCCCTGCAAAAACAAGTTAGACGTCCTCTACTTTGTTGTTGCAAGTTTTACGTGGCTGCTACGGGCTTAGCAAGAACCGTTCTTACCTACTCATACAAAACCACAACGATATTTCGTCAAGTATGTGTTGTTTTAACCTTCACAAGGACCGGGCGTAGTCACACTCGATTCAGCTAAAGTGAGAGAGATAGACACCCGCCAGTCACCTTTAAGCAACGAGTGCTCATAACGGTGAAACCAGTCTCGCGTAAGCGTACGCGTAATGTCGGTCCGGGCCACTTCATCTCACAATACCGCCGAACCAAAGTATGACATGCTGGTAAGCAGTATGACTATTATCGCCCACAACTCACTTGTGTTCTACTCGTGCATATCATCTACGCATAGACCTGGCTCATGATGCCACTGTTGGGGAACATAGTATTTCAAAAAAAATTCCTACGATCACGCAAGATCTATCTACCAGATGTGTAGCAACGAGAGGGGAGAGTGTGTCTACGTACCCTCGTAGGCCGAAAGTGGAAGCGTTTATCAACGCGGTTGATGTAGTCGTGCACCTTCACGATCTGTCCCGATCTAGTATCGAACGTACGGCACCTTCGCGTTCAGCACACGCTCAGCTCGATGACGTCCTCGCCTTCTTGATCCAGCAAGACGGGCGAAGTAGTAGATGAGTTCCGGCAGCACGATGGCGTGGTGATGGTTGTTGATGAAGAACAATCTCTGCAGAGCTTCACCAAGCACTACTGAAACTAGACGGAGGATAAACTAGAGGGTCGGGGTAGCCGGCACACGGCTTGGTGTATCTTGATGTGTCTTGGGTGCTAGCCCTACCCCTCTATTTATATGTTGAGCCGTGGGGTCGAAACTTGGAGCAAAAGCCTCCTCAAAGTCGGTTTTGCCCGAAAGGAAAGAGTCCCACTCGGACTCCAGGGCTAGACGCCAGGGTTCCTGGCGTCTACCCCCTAGACACCAGGGTTCCTGGCGTCTAGCCTCTGGTCTCCGCAAAACTTCCTTTTGCACTTTCCTAAAGCCTCGTGGGCTTTCCCCTTTGGCCCAAATAAAGTGTTCTCGTACCCAAACATTTCGGGAAACATCTGGAACCCCTTCCAGTGAATTTCGGAACCCTTCCGGAGGTCAAACACTATTATCCCATATATTAATCTTTATCTCCGGACCATTCTGGAGTTCCTCGTCATGTCCGTGATCTCATCCGGGACTCCGAACAACATTCGGTCACCAACATACATAACTCATTCAATACTATATCGTCAACGAAACGTTAAGCGTGCGGACCCTACGGGTTTGAGAACTATGTAGACATGACCGAGACACTTCTCTGGTTAATAACCAATAGCGGAAACTGGATGCCCATATTGGCTCCTACATATTCTACGAAGATCTTTATCGGTCGAACCGCATAACAACATACGTTATTCCCTTTGTCATCGGTATGTTACTTGCCCGAGATTCGATCGTCGGTATCATCATACCTAGTTCAATCTCGTTACCGGCAAGTCTCTTTACTCGTTCCGTAATACATCATCTCGTGACTAACTCATTAGTCATTTGCTTGCAAGGCTTATTATGATGTGCATTACCGAGAGGGCCCAGAGATACCTCTCCGACAATCGGAGTGACAAATCCTAATCTCGAAATACGCCAACCCAACAAGTACCTTTGGAGACACCTGTAGAGCACCTTTATAATCACCCAGTTACGTTGTGACGTTTGGTAGCACACAAAGTGTTCCCCCGGTAAACGGGAGTTGCATAATCTCATAGTCATAGGAACATGTATAAGTCATGAAGAAAGCAATAGCAACATACTAAACGATCGTGTGCTAAGCTAACGGAATGGGTCAAGTCAATCACATTATTCTCCTAATGATGTGATCCCGTTAATCAAATGACAACTCATGTATATGGTTAGGAAACACAACCATCTTTAATTAACGAGCTAGTCAAGTAGAGGCATACTAGTGACACTCTGTTTTGTCTATGTATTCACACATGTACTAAGTTTCCGGTTAATACAATTCTAGCATGAATAATAAACATTTATCATGATATAAGGAAATATAAATAACAACTTTATTATTGCCTCTAGGGCATATTTCCTTCAGCTTCCGCTCTCGGTCTACGAGGGTACGTAGACACACTCTCCCCACTCGTTGATATGCTTCTCCTAGATAGATCTTGCGTGATCATAGGAAATTTTTGAAATACTACGTTCCCCAACAGTGGCATCATGAGCCAGGTTTATGCGTAGATGATATGCACGAGTAGAACACAATGAGTTGTGGGCGATAATAGTCATACTGCTTACTAGCATGTCATACTTTGATTCGGCCATATTGTGAGATGAAGCGGCCCGGACCGACATTACGCGTACGCTTACGCGAGACTGGTTTCACCGTTACGAGCACTCGTTGCTTAAAGGTGACCGGTGGGTGTCTGTCTCTCTCACTTTAGTTGAATCGAGTGTCGCTACGCCCGGTCCTTGTGAAGGTTAAAACATTACACTTGACGAAAAATCGTTATGGTTTTTGTATGCGTAGGTAAGAACGGTTCTTGCTAAGCCCGTAGTAGTGTGCTAGCCTGGCTTAATAGGGATGATAGACTACTCATATCAATAAGGAATTCCTTCTTTTCCGGGACCCATTCGGATAGAACTCCAAAGTTAAGCGTGCTCAGCTTGGAGTAGTTTCAGGATGGGTGACCGACCGGTAAGTTGCTCCCGGGTGCGCACGAGTGAGGACAAAGTGTGCAAAAAAGACTAGTATTGATATGTGGGGCCAGTCTAGATCCCGCCAGGAGTAATGACCACCGGCGGGTGTGTCCGGGGCGTTACAAGTTGGTATCAGAGCTGACCCTCACGGTTACACGGATGTTTGCGGACAGTTTGCGGTCATGTTGTGCATGACGTTTGTGACCCGTCGTGGCACACGGCATGGCACATGTGATGTACTGGAAGCACGGACGTATGTGCCAAGAGGGAACGTTCATGTGGCCCGACGAGGATGTTGGTTCCTTTGAGTGGGGGTGTATGTGATAGCCAAGTTAAGTGTGCTCAGCTTGGAGTAGTTTCAGGATGGGTGACCGACCGGAAGTGCCAGGAGTAACGACCACCGGCGGGTGTGTCCGGGGCGTTACAAGCAGCCACGTAAAACTTGCAACAACAAAGTAGAGGACGTCTAACTTGTTTTTGCAGGGCATGTTGTGATGTGATATGGTCAAGACATGATGCCAAATTTTATTGTATGAGATGATCATGTTTTGTAACAGAGTTCTCGGCAACTGGCAGGAGCCATATGGTTGTCGCTTTATTGTATGCAATGCAATCGCCCTGTAATTGTTTTTACTTTATCACTAAGCGGTAGCGATAGTCGTAGAAGCAATAGTTGGCGAGACGACAACGATACTACGATGGAGATCAAGGTGTCGCGCCAGCGACGATGGTGATCATGACGGTGCTTTGAAGATGGAGATCAAAGGCACAAGATGATGATGGCCATATCATATCACTTATATTGATTGCATGTGATGTTTATCCTTTATGCTTCTTATTTTGATTAGTACGGCGGTAGCATTATAAGATGATCCCTTACAAAATTTCAAGGTACAAGTTTTCTCCCTGAGTATGCACCATTGCGAAAGTTCTTCGTGCTGAGACACCACGTGATGATCGGGTGTGATAGGCTCTACGTTCACATACAACGGGTGCAAGACAGTTTTGCACATGCGGAATACTCGGGTTAAACTTGACGAGCCTAGCATGTACAGACATGGCCTCAGAACATTGGAGACCGAAAGGTCGAGCGTGAATCATATAGTAGGTATGATCAACATAAGATGTTCACCATTGAAAACTACTCCATCTCACGTGATGATCGTACATGGTTTAGTTGATTTGGGTCACGTGATCATTTAGATGACTAGAGGGATGTCTATCTAAGTGGGAGTTCTTTAGTAATATGATTAATTGAACTAATTTATCATGAACTTAGTCCTGGTAGTATTAGCATATCTATGTTGTAGATCAATAGCTCGCGATGTAGCTCCCCATTTATTTTTTATATGTTCCTAGAGAAATATAAGTTGAAAGATGATAGTAGCAATGATGCAGACTTGTTCCGTGATCTGAGGATTTTCCTCATTGCTGCATAGAAGAATTATGTCCTTGATGCACCGCTAGGTGACAGACCTATTGCAGGAGCAGATGTAGACGTTATGAACGTTTTGACAAAAAGCTCGGTATGATGACTACTTGATAGTTTATTGCACCATGCTTTACGGCTCAGAACCGGGATTTCAAAAATGTTTTGAATGCCACTGAGCATATAAGATGTTCCTAAGAGTTGAAATTGGTATTTCATACTCATGCCCGTATCAAGAGGTATGAGACCTCTGACGGTACTTTGCCTACAAGATGAGGAGAATAGCTCAACCAGTGAGCATGTGCTCAGATTGTCTGGGTACTACAATTGCTTGAATCAAGTGGGGGTTAACCTTCCAGATAAGATAGTAATTGACAAAGTTCTCTAGTCACTATCTCCAAGTTACTAGAACTTCGTGATGAACTATAATATGAAAGGGATGACAAAAGTAATTCCCGAGCTCTTCGCGATACTGAAATCGACGAAGGTAGAAATCAAGAAAGAACATCAAGTGTTGATGGTTAACAAGACCACTAGTTTCAAGAAAAGGGCAAAGGGATAGAAGGTGAACTTCAAGAAAAACGGAAAGCAAGTTGCTGCTCAAGTGAAGAAGCCCAAGTCTGGACCTAAGCCTGAGACTGAGTGCTTCTACTGCAATGGAAATGGTCACTGGAAGTGGAACTACCCTAGATACTTGGCGGATAAGAAGGATGGCAAAGTGAACAAAGGTATATTTGATATACATATTTTTTATGTGTACTTTACTAGTGTTTATACCAACCCCTCGGCATTTGATATTGGTTCAGTTGCTAAGAGTAGTAACTCGAAACGGGAGTTGCAGAATGAACAGAAACTAGTTAAGGGTGAAGTGACGAGGTGTGTTGGAAGTAGTTCCAAGATTGATATGATCATCATCGCACACTCCCTATACTTTCGGGATTAGTGTTGAACCTAAATAAATGTTATTTGGTGTTTGTGTTGAGCATGAATATGATTTGATCATGTTTATTGCAATATGGTTATTCATTTAAGTTAGAGAATAATTGTTGTTCTGTTTACATGAATAAAACCTTCTATGGTCATACACCCAATGAAAATGGTTTGTTGGATCTCGATCGTAGTGATACACATATTTGTAATATTGAAGCCAAAATATGCAAAGTTAATAATGATAGTGCAACTTATTTGTGGCACTGCCGTTTGGGTCATATTGGTGTAAAGCGCATGAAGAAACTCCATGCTGATGGACTTTTAAAATCACTTGATTATGAATCACTTGGTGCTTGCGAACCATGCCTCATGGGCAAGATGACTAAAACTCTGTTCTCCGGAACAATGGAGCGAGCAACTAACTTATTGGAAGTCACACATACTGATGTATGCGGACCAATGAGTGTTGACGCTCACGACGGGTATCATTAGTTTCTAACCTTCACAGATGATTTGAGCAGATATGGGTATATCTACTTGATGAAGCACAAGTCTGAAACATTTGAAAAGTTCAAAGAATTTCAGAGTGAAATAAAGAATCATCGTAACAATAAAAATAAACTTTCTATGATCTGATCGTGGAGGAGAATATTTGAGTTACGAGTTTGGTCTTCATTTGAAACAATGCGGAATAGTTTCGCAACTCACGCCACCTGGAACACCACAGCGTAATGGTGTGTCCGAACGTCGTAACCGCACTTTATTAGATATGGTGCGATCCATGATGTCTCTTACCGATTTACCACTATAGTTTTGGGGGTATGCATTAGAGACAGCTGCATTCATGTTAAATAGGGCACCATCTAAATCCGTTGAGATGACACCTTATGAACTGTGGTTTGGCAAGAAACCAAAGTTGTCGTTTCTTAAAGTTTGGGGCTGCGATGCTTATGTGAAAAAGCTTCAACCTGATAAGCTCGAACCCAAGTCGGAGAAATGTGTCTTCATAGGATACCCAAAGGAAATTGTTGGGTACACCTTCTATCACAGATCCGAAGGCAAGATATTCGTTGCTAAGAGCATCTCCAACAGCCGCGCTATACAAGCGCCGCGCCGTAAAAAAGGCAGTTTTAGCGCGCGTGCAATGCGTCGGGCAGCTCCAGCGGACGCGCAAAAACGGCGCGTGCGCCATTTCCAATTCAGCGCGCTGGCCGAAACGCAATCCCGCGCCCGTTATTTGCTGCGCCGGCTCGCGCGCGCGCGACTCTCCCGCGCTCGCTCGCTGCTCTCTCCCGCGCTCGCTCGCTCCCTCCTCCACTCTCGCGACCGCGCCGCCGCCGCTCGCGCCACCGGCGGCCGTTCAGCGCTTCCCCGGCCTATCCCCACGCCGCCGTCACCGCCCGCGCCCGCCGGCGACCACTCAAGCGCTTCCCCGGTCTACCTCCGCTGCGGCCGCCACCCGCGCCCGCCGGCGACCGTTCAGGCGCTTCGCCGGCCTCCCCGCGCCGCTGTGCTTCCGCCCCACCCCCTCCTAGTCCGGCCGGACCTCGTGCGCCTCCGACGTCCGAGGAACAGCGCCCGAGGGCTCGCTGCCGCGCCGCGCCCGCAAGGTGTTCGACAAAACGCCTACAAGGTATGTATTGCTCCAAACTTATGAATTTGGTGCATCTTTTTGTTGGGGAACGTAGCATAATTCAAAAAAATTCTACGTCTTCACCAAGATCCAACTATGGATGCATCTAGCAACGAGCAAGTAAGAGTGCATCTACATACCGTTATGAAGATTGCGTGCGGAAGCTTTCAACGAAGCAAGGATGAAGTAGTCGTACTCTTCACGTTCTTCGTCACCGATGATCTAGCGCCGAACGGACGGCACCTCCGCGTTCAACACACGTACGGTGCAGCAACGTCACCTCCTTCTTGATCCAGCAAGGGGGGGAGAAGTTGTCACAGATCCGGCAGCACGACGGCGTGATGACGGATGCAGTGGAGATCGCAGCAGGGCTTCGTCGGGCGCCCTGCGTGGGAGTTGGGAGGTGTGACGGGAGGGGGAGAAGCGCCAGGGCTGAGGTCCGGCTGCCCTCTCCCCCCACATATATATAGGGGCCAGGGGGCGCCAGCCCCCTGCAGATCCAATCTGCAAGGGGGGGCGGCGGCCAGGGAGGAGCCCCCCTCCCCCAAGGCAAGTGGTGGCCCCCCCCTCCCCTTAGGGTTTTAACCCTAGGCGCATGGGGAGGTGGGCCACCTTGTGGTGCGCCAGCCCAGAGGGCTGGACACATCCCCTCGCGGCCTAGGGGCCCCACCGGGATGGGTGGCCCCACCTGGTGGACCCCCGGGGCCCCTCCGGTGGTCCCGGGACGCTCCCGGTGACCCCCGGAGATCACCCGTTGGCCGAAACTGGACTTCCCATATATCAATATTTACCTCCGGACCATTCCGGAACTCCTCGTGACGTCTGGGATCTCATCCGGGACTCCGAACAACTTTCGGGTTTCCACGTGCATTTATCTCTACGACCCTAGCGTTACCGAACCTTAAGTGTGTAGACCCTACGGGTTCGGGAGACACGTAGACATGACCGAGACCACTCTCTGGTCAATAACCAACAGCGGGATCTGGATACCCATGTTGGTTCCCACGTGTTCCTCGATGATCTTCATCGGATGAACCACTGTGTCAAGGATTCACTCAATCCCGTATGTTTTTCCCTTTGTCCATCGGTACGGTACTTGCCCGAGATTCGATCGTCGGTATCCCCGATACCTTGTTCAATCTCGTTATGGCAAGTCTCTTTACTCGATCCGTAATCCATCATCCCGTGACTAACTACTTAGTCACATTGAGCTCATTATGATGATGTCTTACCGAGTGGGCCCAGAGGTACCTCTCCGTCATATGGAGTGACAACATCCCAGTCTCGGTTCGTACCAACTCAACAGACACTTTCGGAGATACCCGATGCGTACCTTTATAGCCACCCAGTTACGTTGTGATGGTTGGCACACCCAAAGCACTCCTACGGTATCCGGGAGTTGTACAACCTCATGGTCTAAGGAATAAATACTTGACACCGAAAAGCTTATGCATTACGAACTATACGATCTCGTGTTATGCTCAAGTTTGGGTCTTGTCCATCACATCATTCTCCTAATGATGTGATCCCGTTATCACTGACATCTCATGTCCATGGTCAGGAAACCGTGACCATCTGTTGATCAACGATCTGGTAACTAGAGGCCTACCAGGGACTCAATGTGGTCTGTGTATTCACACATGTATCGCTGTTTCCGTACAATACAATTCAAGCATGAATAACAGACAATTATCATGAACAAGGAGATATAATAATAATGCTTTTATTATTGCCTCTAGGGCATATCTCCAACAGTCTCCCACTTGCACTAGAGTCAATAATCTAGTTACATTGTGATGAATCGAACACCCATAGAGTTCTGGTGTTGATCATGTTTTGCCCGTGAAAGAGGTTTAGTCAACGGGTCTGCGACATTCAGATCCGTATGCACTTTACAAATATCTATGTCTCCATCCTGAACATAATTCCGGATGGAGTTGAAACGGCGCTTCATGTGCTTGGTCTTCTTGTGAAACCTGGGCTCCTTGGTAATAGCAATAGCACCAGTGTTGTCACAGAAGAGAGTCATCGGTCTTGACGCGCTTGGAATGACTCCTAGGTCGGTGATGAACTCCTTCATCCAGACTCCTTCCTGTGCTGCTTCAGAAGCAGCTATGTACTCCGCTTCACATGTAGATGCTGCCACCACGCTTTGCTTGCAACTGCACCAGCTGACTGCCCCTCCATTTAAAATATACACGTATCCGGTTTGCGACTTAGAGTCATCCAGATCTGTGTCGAAGCTAGCATCGACGTAACCCTTTACGACGAGCTCTTCGTCACCTCCATAAACGAGAAACATATCCTTAGTCCTTTTCAGGTACTTCAGGATGTTCTTGACCGATGTCCAGTGTTCCGTACCGGGATCACTTTGGTACCTCCCTACCAAACTTATGGCAAGGTTCACATCAGGTCTGGTACACAGCATGGCATACATGATAGAACCTATTGACGAGGCATAGGGAATGACACTCATCTTTTCTCTATCTTCTGTCGTGGTCGGCGACTGAGTCTTACTCAATCTCATACCTTGCAAAACAGGCAAGAATCCTTTCTTTGACTGATCCATATTGAACTTCTTCAATATTTTATCAAGGTATGTACTTTGTGAAAGACCAATGAGGCGTCTCGATCTATCTCTATAGATTTTGATGCCTAATATGTAAGCAGCTTCTCCAAGGTCCTTCATTGAAAAACTTTTATTCAAGTAGGCCTTAAATTTTCCAAGAATTCTATATCATTTCCCATCAGCAATATGTCATCCACATATAATATGAGAAATGCCACAGAGCTCCCACTCACTTTCTTGTAAATACAGGCTTCTCCATAAGTCTGTATAAAGCCAAACGCTTTGATCACCTCATCAAAGCGAATATTCCAACTCCGAGATGCTTGCACCAGCCCGTAAATCGAGCGCTGGAGCTTGCATACCTTATTAGCGTTCTCTGGATCGACAAAACCTTCCGGTTGCATCATCTACAACTCTTCCTTGAAGAAGCCATTAAGGAACGCTGTTTTGACATCCATTTGCCATATCTCATAATCATAGAATGCGGCAATAGCTAACATGATTCTGACTGACTTCAGCATCGCTACGGGAGAGAAAGTCTCATCGTAGTCAATCCCTTGAACTTGTCGATAACCCTTAGCGACAAGCCGAGCTTTATAGATGGTCACATTACCATCCGCGTCTGTCTTCTTCTTAAATATCCATTTGTTTTCTATGGCGTGCCTATCATCAGGCAAGTCCACCAAAGTCCATACTTTGTTTTCATACATGGATTCTATCTCGGATTTCATGGCTCCAAGCCATTTATTGGAATCTGGGCCCGCCATCGCTTCTTCATAGTTCGAAGGTTCACCGTTGTCTAACAACATGATTTCCAGTACAGGGTTGCCGTACCACTCTGGTGCGGAACGTGCCCTTGTGGACCTTCGAAGTTCAGTAGTAACTTGATCTGTTTCTTCATGATCATTATCATTAACTTCCTCCCTTGTCGGTGCAGGCACCTCAGGAACAGTTTCCTGTGCTGCGTTACTTTCCGGTACAGGAGTGGTGACTGTCACCTCATCAAGTTCTACTTTCCTCCCACTCACTTCTTTCGAGAGAAACTCTTTCTCTAGAAAGTATCCATTCTTGGCAACAAAGACTTTGCCTTTAGATCTGTGGTAGAAGGTGTACCCAATAGTTTCTTTTGGGTATCCTATGAAGACGCATTTTTCCGATTTGGGTTCGAGCTTTTCAGGTTGAAGTTTCTTGACATAAGCATCGCAACCCCAAACTTTCAGAAATGACAGCTTCGGTTTCTTGCCAAACCAAAGTTCATACGGAGTCGTCTCAACGGATTTCGACGGAGCCCTATTTAAAGTGAATGTGGCAGTCTCTAAAGCATAACCCCAAAAAGATAGCGGTAAATCGGTGAGGGACATCATAGATCGCACCATGTCCAACAGAGTACGATTTCGACGTTCGGACACACCGTTACGTTGAGGTGTTTCGGGCGGTGTCAATTGTGAAACAATTCCACAGCTTCTAAGGTGTGTGCCAAATTCATGACTTAAATATTCACCCCCACGATCCGATCGTAAGAACTTTATTTTTCTGTCACGTTGATTCTCAACCTCATTCTGAAATTCCTTGAACTTTTCAAAGGTCTCAGACTTGTGTTTCATCAAATAGATATACCCGTATCTACTCAAGTCATCCGTGAGGGTGAGAACATAACGGTAGCCTCCGCGAGCCTCAACACTCATTGGACCGCACACATCGGTATGTATGATTTCCAACAAGTTGGTTGCTCGCTCCATTGTTCCGGAGAACGGAGTCTTGGTCATCTTGCCCAAGAGGCATGGTTCGCACGTGTCAAATGATTCATAATCAAGAGACTCCAGAAGTCCATCTGAATGGAGCTTCTTCATACGTTTGACACCAATATGACCAAGGCGGCAATGCCACAAGTATGTGGGACTATCGTTATCAACTTTACATCTTTTGGCATCTATGCTATGAATATGTGTATCACTACGTTCGAGATTCATCAAAAATAAACCATTGACCAGCGGGGCATGACCATAAAACATATCTCTCAAATAAATAGAACAACCATTATTCTCCGATTTGAAAGAATATCCATCTCGCATAAGACGAGATCCAGAAACAATGTTCATGCTCAAAGCTGGTACTAAATAACAATTATTCAGGTTTAAAACTAATCCCGAGGGTAGATGTAGAGGCAGCGTGCCGACGGCGATCACATCGACCTTGGAACCATTCCCGACGCGCATCGTCACCTCATCCTTCGCCAGTCTCTGTTTATTCCGCAGCTCCTGTTTTGAGTTACAAATGTGAGCAACTGCACCGGTATCGAATACCCAGGAGCTACTACGAGTGCTGGTAAGGTACACATCAATAACATGTATATCATATATACCTTTGACGTTGCCGGCCTTCTTGTCTGCTAAGTATTTGGGGCAGTTCCGCTTCCAGTGACCCGTTCCCTTGCAATAAAAGCAATCCGTCTCAGGCTTGGGTCCATACTTTGGCTTCTTCCCGGCAACAGGCTTGCCAGGCGCGGCAACTTGCTTGCCGTCCTTCTTGAAGTTCTTCTTACCCTTGCCTTTCTTGAACTTAGTGGTTTTATTGACCATCAACACTTGATGTTCTTTCTTGATGTCTACCTCCGCTGATTTCAGCATTGAATACACCTCGGGAATGGACTTCTCCATCCCCTGCATATTGAAATTCAGCACAAAGCTCTTGAAGCTTGGTGGGAGCGACTGGAGGATTCTGTCAACGACCGCTTCATCTGGGAGATTCATTCCCAGCTCAGACAAGCGGTTGTGCAATCCTGAAATCTTGAGGATGTGCTCACTGACAGAACTGTTCTCCTCCATCTTACAGCTGTAGAATGCGTCGGAGACATCATATCTCTCGACTCGGGCATGAGCTTGGAAAACCATTTTCAGCTCTTCGAACATCTCATATGCTCCATGGTGCTCAAAACGTTTTTGGAGCCCCGATTCTAAACTGTAAAGCATGCCGCACTGAACCAGGGAGTAATCATCACTACGCGACGACCAGACGTTCAAAACGTCTTGGTCAGCATCGGGAGCAGGTGCATCACCTAGCGGTGCTTCTAGGACATAAGTTCTCTTGGCAGCTATGAGGATAATCCTCAGGTTATGGACCCAATCCGTATAGTTGCTACCATCGTCTTTCAGCTTGGTTTTCTCTAGGAACGCGTTGAAGTTGAGGGAAACTGGAGCGTGGGCCATTTGATCTACAAGAGATATTGTAAAGAATTTAGACTAAGTTCATGATAATTAAGTTCATCTTAATCAAATTTTAATGAACTCCCACTCAGAATGACATCTCTCTAGTCATCTAAGTGATACACGATCCGAATCGAGTAGTCTGTGTCCGATCATCACGTGAGACGGACTAGTCAAAAAACGGTGAACATCTTCATGTTGATCGTATCTTCTATACGACTCGTGTTCGACCTTTCAGTCTTCCGTGTTCCGAGGCCATGTCTGTACATGCTAGGCTCGTCAAGTGAACCCTAAGTGTATCGCGTGTGTAAATCTGTCTTACACCCGTTGTATGCGAACGTTAGAACCTATCACACCCGATCATCACGTGGTGCTTCGGAGCAACGAGCTTTAGCAACGGTGCACAGTTAGGGGAAACACAATACTTGAAATTTTAGTGAGAGATCATCTTATTTACTACCGTCGTTCTAAGTAAACAAGATGCATAAACATGATAAACATCACATGCAATCAATTAAAGTGACATGATATGGCCAATATCATCTTGCTCCTTGGATCTCCATCTTCGGGGCACCATGATCATCTTGTCACCGGCTCGACACCATGATCTTCATCATCATGATCTCCATCATCGTGTCTTGAAGAAGTCGTCACGTCAACTATTACTTCTACTACTATAGCTAACGTTTAGCAATGAAGTAAAGTAATTACATGGCGTTTATTCAGTGACACGCAGGTCATACAATAATTAAGACAACTCCTATGGCTCCTGCCGGTTGTCAAGTTCATCGACATGCAAGTCGTGATTCCCTATTAAAAAAAACATGATCAATCTCATACATCACATATATCATTCATCACATCTTCGTTCTTGGCCATACCACGTCACAAAACACATGCTGCAAAAACAAGTTAGACGTCCTCTAATTGTTGTTGCAAGTTTTACGTGGCTTCTATAGGATTTCTAGCAAGAACGTTTCTTACCTACGCCAAAACCACAACGTGATTTGTCAACTTCTATTTACCCTTCATAAGGACTCTTTTCATCGAATCCGATCCGACTAAAGTAGGAGAGACAGACACCCGCCAGCCACCTTATGCATCTAGTGCATGTCTGTCGGTGGAACCAGTCTCACGTAAGCGTACGTGTAAGGTCGGTCCGGGCCGCTTCATCCCACAATACCGCCGAATCAAGATTGACTAGTAACGGTAAGAAAGTTGAACAAGATCATACGCCCACAACTGCTTTGTGTTCTACTCGTGCAAGATGCTACGCATAAAACCTAGGCTCAGATGCCACTGTTGGGGAACGTAGCATAATTCAAAAAATTTCTACGTCTTCACCAAGATCCAACTATGGATGCATCTAGCAACGAGCAAGTAAGAGTGCATCTACATACCATTATGAAGATTGCGTGCGGAAGCTTTCAACGAAGCAAGGATGAAGTAGTCGTACTCTTCACGTTCTTCGTCACCGATGATCTAGCGCCGAACGGACGGCACCTCCGCGTTCAACACACGTACGGTGCAGCAACGTCACCTCCTTCTTGATCCAGCAAGGGGGGAGAAGTCGTCAGAGATCCGGCAGCACGACGGCGTGATGACGGATGCAGTGGAGATCGCAGCAGGGCTTCGCCGGGCGCCCTGCGTGGGAGTTGGGACGTGTGACGGGAGGGGGAGAGGCGCCAGGGCTGAGGTCTGGCTGCCCTCTCCCCCCCCCACATATATATAGGGGGCCAGGGGGGCGCCAGCCCCCTGCAGATCCAATCTGCAAGGGGGGCGGCGGCCAGGGAGGAGTCCCCCTCCCCCAAGGCAAGTGGTGGCCCCCCCTCCCCTTAGGGTTTTAACCCTAGGCGCATGGGGAGGTGGGCCACCTTGTGGTGCGCCAGCCCAGAGGGCTGGACACATCCCCTCGCGGCCTAGGGGCCCCACCGGGATGGGTGGCCCCACCTGGTGGACCCCCGGGGCCCCTCCGGTGGTCCCGGGACGCTCCCGGTGACCCCCGAAGATCACCCGTTGGCCGAAACTGGACTTCCCATATATCAATCTTTACCTCCAGACCATTTCGGAACTCATCGTGACGTCTGGGATCTCATCCGGGACTCCGAACAACTTTCGGGTTTCCACATGCATTTATCTCTACGACCCTAGCGTTACCGAACCTTAAGTGTGTAGACCCTACGGGTTCGGGAGACACGTAGACATGACCGAGACCACTCTCTGGTCAATAACCAACAGCGGGATCTGGATACCCATGTTTGTTCCCACGTGTTCCTCGATGATCTTCATCGGATGAACCACTGTGTCAAGGATTCACTCAATCCCGTATGTTTTTCCCTTTGTCCATCGGTACGGTACTTGCCCGAGATTCGATCGTCGGTATCCCCGATACCTTGTTCAATCTCGTTATGGCAAGTCTCTTTACTCGATCCGTAATCCATCATCCCGTGACTAACTACTTAGTCACATTGAGCTCATTATGATGATGTCTTACCGAGTGGGCCCAGAGGTACCTCTCCGTCATATGGAGTGACAACATCCCAGTCTCGGTTCGTACCAACTCAACAGACACTTTCGGAGATACCTGATGCGTACCTTTATAGCCACCCAGTTACGTTGTGACGGTTGGCACACCCAAAGCACTCCTACGGTATCCGGGAGTTGTACAACCTCATGGTCTAAGGAATAAATACTTGACACCGAAAAGCTTATGCATTACGAACTATACGATCTCGTGTTATGCTCAAGTTTGGGTCTTGTCCATCACATCATTCTCCTAATGATGTGATCCCGTTATCACTGACATCTCATGTCCATGGTCAGGAAACCGTGACCATCTGTTGATCAACGAGCTGGTAACTAGAGGCCTACCAGGGACTCAATGTGGTCTGTGTATTCACACATGTATCGCTGTTTCCGTACAATACAATTCAAGCATGAATAACAGACAATTATCATGAACAAGGAGATATAATAATAATGCTTTTATTATTGCCTCTAGGGCATATCTCCAACACTTTTGAATCGTAGTTTTGATAGTATAGTATTGAACATTGTAGATGAGTTCGTCGTATGATTCTTCCGAAGAAGAATTTGATATGGAAGAGGAGGAGGATCTTGCAATGATCATAGCTATGCATATCAATAAAAAACCGAAGCACAATGGTTCGGTTATGGGTCGGGATAAAATTTGGAGAGATAGGATTGATGCCCATAACAGATTGATGAAGAACTATTTCGTGGAGAATCCCACATACCCGGAGTCGTATTTTCGTCGCCGGTTTAGGATGAGCACAGACTTGTTCAAGCGCATTGCAGAGAAACTAGCGAGCCATGACCGGTTTTTCCAGCAAAGGAGGAATGCCGCCGGAGAGCTCGGGCATAGCACCTTTCTGAAGGTGACAGCCGCTTTGCGTATGTTGGCATACGGTATCCCGGCCGATCTAGTTGATGATCACTTGGCTATGGGTGAGAGCCAAGCCATCATGTTTGTCAAGTGCTTTACAGTGGGAATTGTGCAAGTGTTTGGCGAGGAGTATTTGAGATCTCCCACTGCTGAAGACGCCGCAAGGCTATTGGCGATGAACAAATCTCACGGCTTTCCTGGCATGCTTGGCTCAATAGATTGCATGCATTGGAGTTGGAAGAATTGTCCAAAGGCATGGCATGGGCAATTCCACGGCCAAAAAAAGGGTTCCACTATAATCCTTGAAGCCGTGGCCGATCAGGAGACTTGGATTTGGCATGCATTCTTTGGAATGTCTGGATCTTTGAATGACATTAATGTTGTCAACCGGTCACCACTGATGAATAAGATTGCGAATGGTGAGTTGCCACCGGTGTAGTTTGTAGCAAATGGCCATACGTACAACTATGGCTATTATCTAGCGGATGGCATCTATCCAAAGTGGCAAACCTTCGTGAAGCCGTTGAAAAAGCCAGAAGGTAAGAAAAATCTTGATTTCCACAATGCTCAGGCGGCTGCTAGAAAAGATGTGGAGAGAGCATTTGGGATTTTGCAAGCCCAATTTGCTATTGTGAGAGGACCGGCTAGATTTTGGGATCAAAAAATGCTTTGGTACATCATGCACGCTTGTGTGATCATGCACAACATGATCATCGAGAATGAGCGTGGCCAAGATTTAGACTACTCACAGTATGAGCTCTTGGGACATCCCGTGCGAGTGCGACGGAGGGCTGAAAGGGTAGCCCATTTTGTTGCCTCCTATCATGCCATTCGGCGTCCCGCAACGCACAATGATCTTCAGAAGGATCTGATTGAAGAGTGGTGGGCATGGCATGGACGACAAAGAGCATGATTTCATTGCATTATTTGTATTGTATTGTTCATAAACTATTGGTTGTGTTTATTGCATTATTTGTTGTACTGAACGATAAACTATTTGTTTGAGTTGTAATAACTATTTATTGTTGATTTATTTTGTTTGTTTGATCGTTTTCTCCTATTTTTTGAATTGTATATGTGGTTTGTGCTTGCTGCGCGCGCTGCATTTTTGGGCACTGCTGGAGCGGCGCGCGCGCGCTGCATTATAGCGCGGCTGTTGGAGCTGGCGCCTATCCGCGCGCTAAACCAGCCGAAGCGCGCGCGGCAAATGCATTTTTTGGGCGCGGCGCATAGCGCGGCTGTTGGAGATGCTCTAAGAATGGATCCTTTCTAGAGAAGGAGTTTCTCTCGAAAGAAGTGAGTGGGAGGAAAGTGGAACTTGATGAGGTAATTGTACCTTCTCCCGAATTGGAAAGTAGTACATCACAGAAACTAGTTCTAGTGATTCCTACACCAATCAGCGAGGAAGCTAATGATGATGATCGTGAAACTTCAGATCAAGTTACTACTGAACCTCGTAGGTCAATTAGAGTGCATTCCGCGCCAGAGAGGTACAGTAACCCGGTTCTGGAAGTCATGTTACTAGACCATAATGAACCTACAAACTATGAGGAAGTGATGATGTGTCCAGATTCTGCAAAATGGCTTGAGGCCATGAAATCTGAGATGGGATCCATGTATGAGAACAAAGTGTGGACTTTGGTTGACTTGCCCGATGATCGGCAAGCCATTGAAAATAAATGGATCTTTAAGAGGAAGACTGGCGTCGATGGTAATGTTACTATCTACAAAGCTCGACTTGTTACAAAAGGTTTTCGACAAGTTCAAGGTGTTGACTACGATGAGATTTTCTCACTCGTAGCGATGCTTAAGTCTGTCTGAATCATGTTAGCAATTGCCGCATTTTATGAAATCTGTCAAATGGATAACAAAAATGTGTTCTTTAAAGGATTTATTAAAGAATAGTTGTATATGATGCAACCAGGAGATTTTGTCAATCCTAAAGGTGCTAACAAAATGTGCAAGCTCTAGCGATCCATCTATGGACTGGTGCAAGCATCTCGAAGTTGGAATATACGCTTTGATAAGTTGATCAAAGCACATAGTTTTATACATACTTGCGGTGAAGCCTGTATTTATAAGAAAGTGAGTGGGAGCACTACAGCCTTTCTGATAAGTATATGTGAATGACATATTGTCGATCGGAAATGATGTAGAATTTTCTGGAAAGCATAAAGGAGTGTTTGAAAGGAGTTTTTAAAAGAAAGACCTCGGTGAAGCTACTTACATATTGAGCATCCAGATGTATAGAGATAGATCAAGACGCTTGATAAGTTTTTTCCAATGAGTACATACCTTGAAAAGGTTTTGAAGTAGTTCAAAATGGGATAGTCAAAGAAAGAGTTCTTGCTTGTGTTGCGAGGTGTGAAGTTGAGTAAGACTCAAAGCCCGACCACAGCAAAAGATAGAGAGAGAATGGAAGTCATTCCCTATGCCTCAACCATAGGTTCTATAAAGTATGCCATGTTGTACACCAGACCTATTGTATGCCCTGCCCTGAGTTTGGCAAGGGAGTACAATTTTGATCTAGGAGTAGATCACTGGACAATGGTCAAAATTATACTAAGAGGACTAAGGAAATATTTCTCGGTTATGGAGGTGATAAAGAGTTCGTCGTAAAGAGTTACGTCAATGCAAGCTTTGACACCGATCTGGATGACTCTGAGTCTCGATCTGGATACATATTGAAAGTGGGAGCATTTAGCTAGAGTATCTCCGTGCAGAGCATTGTAGACATAGAAATTTGCAAAATACATACGGATCTGAATGTGGTAGACCCATTGACTAAACCTCTCTCACAAGAAAAACATGATCACACCTTAGTACTCTTTGGGTGTTAATCACACGGTGATGTGAACTAGATTATTGACTCTAGTAAACCTTTTGGGTATTGGTCACATGGCGATGTGAATTATAAAGTGTTAAATCACATGAAGTTGTGAACTATTGGTGTTAAATCACATGGTGATGTGAACAAGATTATTGACTCTAGTGCAAGTGGGAGACTGAAGGAAATATGCCCTAGAGGAAATAATAAAGTTATTATTTATTTCCTCGTATCATGATAAATGTTTATTATTCATGCTAGAATTGTATTAACCGGAAACTTAGTACATGTGGGAATACATAGACAAACAGAGTGTCACTAGTATGCCTCTACTTGACTAGCTCGTTAATCAAAAATGGTTAAGTTTCCTAGCCATAGACATGAGTTGTGATTTGATGGACGGGGTCACATCATTAGAGAATGATGTGATTGACTTGACCCATCCGTTAGCTTAGCACTATGATTGTTTAGTTTTATTGATATTGCTTTCTTCATGACTTATACATGTTCCTATGACTATGAGATTATGCAACTCCCGAATACCGGAGGAACACCTTGTGTGCGATCAAACATCACAACGTAACTGGGTGATTATAAAGATTCTCTACAGGTGTCTCCGAAGGTGTTTGTGGTGTTGGCATAGATCGATAATAGGATTTGTCACTCCGAGTGTCAGAGAGGTATCTCTGGGCCCTCTCGGTAATGCACATCACTATAAGCCTTGCAAGCAATGTGACTAATGAGTTAGTTGTGGGATGATGCATTACGGAACGAGTAAAGAGACTTTCTGGTAACAAGATTGAACTAGGTATGATGATACCGAAGATCGAATCTCGAGCAAGTAACATACCGATGACAAAGGGAACAATGTATGTTGTTATGCGGTTTGACAGATAAAGATCTTCATAGAATATGTAGGAGCCAATATGAGCATCCAGGTTCCGCTATTGGTTATTGACCGGAGATGTGTCTCGGTCATGTCTACATAGTTCTCGAACCCGTAGGGTCCGCACGCTTAACATTCGATGACGATTTGTATTATGAGTTATGTGATTTGATGACCGACGTTTGTTCGGAGTCCCGGATGAGATCACGGACATGACGAATAGTCTCGAAATGGTCGAGACATAAAGATCGATATATTGGAAGGCTATATTCAAACATCGGAAAGGTTCCAAGTGATTTGAGTATTTTTTGGAGTACCGGAGAGTTACGGGAATTCGTATTGGGCCTTAATGGGCTATACGGAAAAGGAGAGAAAGGCTTAAGGGTGTCCGCGCCCCTTCCCCATGGACTGGTCCGAATTGGACTAGGGAAAGGGGGCGCCCCCTTCCTTCCTTCTCCTTCTCCCTTCCCCTTTTCCTATTCCATGTGGGAGGTGGAATCCTACTAGGACTAGGGAGTCCTAGTAGGACTCCATACTTTGGCGCGCTCTATGAGGGCCGGCCTCCTCGTCCCTCCAGCCTTTATATACTTGGCCAGGGGCACCCCCGTGGACACATAAGTTGATTTTAGCCGTGTGTGGTGCCCCCTCCATAGATACACACCTCGGTCATATCGTTGAAGTGCTTAGGCGAAGCCCTGCGCCGGTAGCTTCATCATCACCATCACCACGCCGTCGTGCTGGCGAAACTCTCCCGTGATGCTCAACTGGATCAAGAGCTCGTGGGACGTCATCGAGCTGAACGTGTGCTGAACACGGAGGTGACGTACGTTCGGTGCTTGGATCGGTTGGCGTAGACGTTCGACTACATCAACTGTGTCACTAGACGCTTTCGCTTTCGGTCTACGAGGGTACGTAGACACACTCTCCCCACTCGTTGCTATGCTTCTCCTAGATAGATCTTGCGCGATCATAGGAAATTTTTGAAATACTACGTTCCCCAACATTTGATACCGGTGCAGTTGCTCACATTTGTAACTCAAAGCAGGAGCTGCGGAATAAGCGGAGACTAGCGAAGGACGAGGTGACGATGCACGTCGAAAATGGTTCCAAGGTCGATGTGATCGTCGTCGGCATGCTGCATCTACATCTACTTTCGGGATTAGTTTTAAACCTCAATAATTGTTATTTAGTACGAGCTTTGAGCATGAACATTGTATCTCGATCTCATTTAATGCGAGATGGATACTCATTTAAATCTGAGAATAGTGGTTGTTCTATTTATATGAGAGAAATGTTTTATGGTCATGCCCCGCTGGTCAATGGTTTATTTTTATTGAATCTCGAACATGATGTTACACATATTCATAGTGTGAATGCCAAAAGATGTAAGGTTGATAATGATAGTCCCACATACTTGTGGCACTGCCGCCTTGGTCATATTCGTGTCAAACGCATGAAGAAACTCCATGCAGATAGACTTTTGGAGTCTCTTGATTATGAATCATTTGACACGTGTGAACCATGCCTCTTGGGCAAGATGACCAAGACTCCGTTCTCCAGAACAATGGAGCGACCAACCAACTTGTTGATAATCATACATACTGATGTGTGCGGTCCGATGAGCGTTGAGGCTCGCGGTGGTTATCGTTATGTTCTCACCCTCACTGATGACTGCTACCTCTTGAGCTTGTGTTGTATTCCCTCGAAGAGGAAAGGGAGATGCAGCACAGTAGCGTAAGTATTTCCCTCAGTTTTTGAGAACCAAGGTGTCAATTCAGTAGGAGACCACGCGCCAGTCCCT
This sequence comes from Secale cereale, assembly GCA_902687465.1. Classification (NCBI taxonomy): domain Eukaryota; kingdom Viridiplantae; phylum Streptophyta; class Magnoliopsida; order Poales; family Poaceae; genus Secale; species Secale cereale. Next base: position 175,326,857 of record LR738712.1, read on the forward strand.
CGCACCTGCACAAACAAATAAGAACTTTGCAGCCAACGCGATAAGGGGTTGTCAATCCCTTTACGGTCACTTACGAGAGTGAGATCTGATAGAGATGATAATTATATTTTTGGTATTTTTAGTTTAATAAAACAGCAAATTAAAGCGGTAAAGTAAAGTAGATGTAGATTGATATGTTGAGAATAAACCCGAGGGCCATAGTTTTCTCTAGTGGCTTCTCTCATGATAGCGATATTCTACGGCGGGTAAACAAATTACTGTCGAGCAATTGATAGAAAAGCGAATAATTATGAGACTATCTAGGCATGATCATTGTATATAGGCATCACGTCCGAGACAAGTAGACCGAAATGATTCTGCATCGACTACTATTACTCTACACATCGACCGCTATCCAGCATGCATCTAGTGTATTGAGTTCATACGAACAGAGTAACGCCTTAAGCAAGATGACATGATGTAGAGGGATAAACTCAAGCAATATGATATAAACTCCATCTTTTTATCCTCGATGGCAACAATACAATACGTGCCTTGCTGCCCCTACTGTCACTGGGAAAGGACACCGCCAGATTGAACCCAAAGCCAAGCACTTCTCCCATTGCAAGAACTATAGATCTAGTAGGCTAAACCAAACCAATAATTCTAAGAGACTTGCCAGGATATTATGAGCACACATAAAAAGTTCAGAGAAGAACCAAATATCTTTCATAGATAACCTTGATCATAAACTCACAATTCATCGGATCTCGACAAACACACTGCAAAAAGAGATTACATCGAATAGATCTCCTCGAAAACCGAGGAGAACTTTGTATTGAGATCCGGAGAGAGAGAAGAAGCCATCTAAATACTAGCTATGGACCCGAAGGTCTGTGGTAAACTACTCACAACTCATGGTGAGGGCGATGATGATGATGATGATGAAGGCCTCCGTGATGGATTCCCCTCCCAGAACAGGCTCCAAGATGGGATCTCCATGGGAACAGAAGCTACGACGGTGGAATTAGGGTTTTCTCTCTGTCTATGGAGTTTCTAGGGTACGTAGGTATATATAGGAAGAAGGGGGGCACCGGGGGCCACACGGGCCAGCCTCGAGGCAGGGGGGCGCGCCCTGGGAAGGAGGGGCGCCCCCCACCCTCGAGGGCAGGCCCTCTGTCCCCTGACTTGGTCCTGACGTTTCCCGAGCGTGATTATCTCCAAAAATATCTCTCGCAAAGGTTTCATTCCGTTTGGACTCCGTTTGATATTCTTTTTCTGCAAAACCCTGAAATAGGCAAAAAACAACAATCTGGACTGGGCCTTTGGGTTAGTAGGTTAGTCCCAAAAATGATATAAAAGTGAATGATAAAGCCCATTAAACATCCAAGGCTTCATAAATAATAGCATGGAACAATCAAAAATTATAGATACGTTGGAGACGTATCAATGACTTAAGTAGATATGGGTATGTCTACTTCATGAAGCACAAGTCTGAGACCTTTGAAATGTTCAAGGAATTTCATAATGAGGTTGAGAATCAACGTGACAGAAAAATAAAGTTGTTATGATCAGATCGTGGAGGAGAATATTTAAGTCACGAATTTGGCACGCACCTAAGGAAATGTGGAATTGTTTCACAACTGACGCCGCCGGGAACACCTCAGCGTAACGGTGTGTCCGAACATCGTAATCGTACTCTGTTGGACATGCTGCGATCTATGATGTCTCTTACCGATTTACCGCTATCTTTTTGGGGTTATGCTTTAGAGACTGTCGCATTCACTTTAAATAAGGCACTGTATAAATCCTTTGAGATGACACCGTATGAACTATGGTTTGGGAGGAAACCTAAGTTGTTGTTTCTAAAAGTTTGGGGATGTGATGCTTATGTCAAGAAACTTCAACCTGAAAAGCTCGAACCAAATCAGAAAAATGCGTCTTCATAGGATACCCTAAGGAAACTATTGGGTATACCTTCTACCTCAGATCCGAAGGCAAAGTCTTTGTTGCCAAGAATGGATCCTTTCTGGAGAAAGAGTTTCTCTCGAAAGAAGTGAGTGGGAGGAAAGTAGAACTTGATGAGGTTACTGTAACCCCTCTTGAACCGGAAAGTAGCGCAACACAGGAAGATGTTTCTGTGGTGCCTACACCGACAAGAGAGGAAGTTAATGATGATGATCATGAAACCTCGGATCAAGTCACTACTGAACTTTGTAGGTCCACGAGGACACGTTCCTCACCAGAGTGGTACGGCAACCCTGTCCTGGAAATCATGTTGTTAGACAACAGTGAACCTTCAAACTATGAAGAAGTGATGGCGGGCCCGGATTCCAACAAATGGCTTGAAGCCATGAAATCTGAGATAGGATCCATGTATGATAACAAAGTATGGACTTTGGTTTACTTGCCCGATGATCGGCAAGCCATAGAAAATAAATGGATCTTTAAGAAGAAGACTGACGCGGATGGAAATGTGACCATCTATAAGTCTCGGCTTGTCGCTAAGGGTTATCGACAAGTTCAAGGAATTGACTACGATGAGACTTTCTCTCCCGTAGCGATGCTGAAGTCCGTCCGAATCATGTTAGCAATTGTTGCATTCTATGATTATGAGATATGGCAAATGGACGTCAAAACGGCATTCCTTAACGGCTTCCTTAAGAAAGAATTGTATATGATGCAGCCAGAAGGTTTTGTCGATCCTAAGAATGCTAACAAGGTATGCAAGCTCCAGCGCTCCATCTATGGGCTGGTATAAGCATCTCGGAGTTGGAACATTCGGTTTGATGAAGTAATCAAAGCATTTGGGTTCATGCAGACTTATGGAGAAGCCTGTATTTACAAGAAAGTGAGTGGGAGCTCTGTAGCATTTCTCATATTATATGTGGATGACATATTGTTGATGGGAAATGATATAGAACTTTTGAAAAGCATAAAGGCCTACTTGAATAAGTGTTTTGCAATGAAGGACCTTGGAGAAGCTGCTTACCTATTAGGCATCAAGATCTATAGAGATAGATCGAGACGCCTCATTGGTCTTTCACAAAGCACATAACTTGACAAGATATTGAAAAAGTTCAATATGGATCAGTCCAAGAAAGGGTTCTTGCATGTATTGCAAGGTATGAGATTGAGCACAGCTCAATGCCCGACCTCGGCAGAAGATAGAGAAAAGATGAGTGTCATCCCCTATGCCTCAACCATAGGTTCTATTATGTATGCCATGCTGTGTACCAGACCTGATGTGAACCTTGCCATAAGTTTGGTGGGGAGGTACCAAAGTGATCCCGTAATGGAACACTGGACAACGGTCAAGAACATCCTGAAGTACCTGAAAAGGACTAAGGATATGTTTCTCGTTTATGGAGGTGACGAAGAGCTCGTCGTAAAGGGTTATGTCGATGCTAGCTTCGACACAGATCCGGATGACTCCAAGTCACAAACCGGATACGTGTATATTTTGAATGGTGGGGCAGTCAGCTGGCGCATTTGCAAGCAAAGCATCATGGCGGCATCTACATGTGAAGCGGAGTACATAGCTGCTTCCAAGCAGCACAGGAAGGAGTCTGGGTGAAGGAGTTCATCACCGACCTAGGAGTTATTCCAAGCGCGTTGGGCCCGATGACTCTCTTCTGTGACAACACTTGAGCTATTGTCATTGCCAAGGAGCCCAGGTTTCAAAAGAAGACCAAGCACATCAAGCGCCGTTTCAACTCCATTCGTGGTTATATTCAAGATGGAGACATAGATATTTTTAAAGTGCATATGGATCTGAATGTCGCAAATCCGTTGACTAAATCTCTTCCACGAGCAAAACATGATCAACACCAGAACTCTATGGGTGTTCGATTCATCACAATGTAACTAGATTATTGACTCTAGTGCAAGTGGGAGACTGTTGGAAATATGCCCTAGAGGCAATAATAAAATGGTTATTATTATATTTCCTTGTTCATGATAATTGTGTATTGTTCATGCTATAATTGTATTATCCGGAAATCGTAATACATGTGTGGATACATAGACCACAACATGCCCCTAGTGAGCCTCTAGTTGATTAGCTCGTTGATCAATAGATGGTTACGGTTCCCTGATCATGGACATTGGATGTCATTGATGACGGGATCACATCATTAGGAGAATGATGTGATGGACAAGACCCAATCCTAAGCATACCACAAGATCATTTAGTTCGTCTGCTAAAGCTTTTCCAATGTCAAGTATCTTTTCCTTAGACCATGAGATTGTGCAACTCCCGGATACCGTAGGAGTACTTTGGGTGTGCCAAACGTCACAACGTAACTGGGTGGCTATAAAGGTACACTACGGGTATCCCCGAAAGTATCTGTTGGGTTGGCACGAATCGAGATTGGGATTTGTCACTCCGTATGACGGAGAGGTATCTCTGGGCCCACTCGGTAAGACATCATCGTAATGAGCTCAATGTGACTAAGGAGTTGGTCACGGGATGATGTGTTACGGAACGAGTAAAGAGACTTGTTGGTAACAAGATTGAACAAGGTATCGGTATACCGATGATCGAATCTCGGGCAAGTATCATGCCGGTAGACAAAAGGAATTGTATACGGGATTGATTGAATCCTTGACATCGTGGTTCATCCGATAAGATCATCGTGGAACATGTGGGAGCCAACATGGGTATCCAGATCCCGTTGTTGGTTATTAGCCAGAGAGATGTCTCGGTCATCTCTGCATGGTTCCCGAACCCGTAGGATCTACACACTTAAGGTTCGATGATGCTAGGGTTATAGGGAACATAGGTGCGTGGTTACCGAATGTTGTTCAGAGTCCCGCGTGAGATCATGGACGTCACGAGGAGTTCCGAATTATATATAGGAAATGAGGACTTGGCCACCGGAAGTGTTTCGGGCATCATCGGTAATGTACCGGGACCACCGAAAGGGTTCCGGGGGTCCACCGGGAGGGGCCACCAGCCCCGGAGGCTTGCGTGGGCCAAGAGTGGAAAGGGACCAGCCCCTAGGTGGGCTGGTGCGCCTCCCACCAAGGCCCAAGGCGCAGCCAAGAGGAGAGGGGGTAAACCCTAGGCGTAGATGGGCCTAAAGGCCCACCCTAGGCGGCGCCCCCCCC
>LR738712.1:175332037-175348070 GCA_902687465.1 Secale cereale
CCCCCCCCCCCCCTCTCTCCCCCTCTTGGCCGCCCCCCCAAACCCATCTAGGGTTGGCCGCACCCCCTAGGGGGAAACCCTAGATAGGGGCGCAGCCCCTCCCCTTCCCCTATATATAGTGGGGGTTTTAGGGCTGCCATACACGTGAGTTCCCTTCTCTCTCGGCGCAGCCCTACCTCTCCTCCTCCTCATCTCTCGTAGTGCTTGGCGAAGCCCTGCCGGAGTACCACGCTCCTCCATCACCACCACGCCGTCGTGCTGCTGCTGGACGGAGTCTTCCCCAACCTCTCCCTCTCTCCTTACTGGATCAAGGCGCGGGAGACGTCACCAGGCTGCACGTGTGTTGAACGCGGAGGCGTCGTTGTTCAGCGCTTAGATCGGATTCGGCCGCGATCTGAATCGCTTCGTGTACGACTCCACCAACCGCGTTCTTGCAACGCTTCAGCATCGTGATCTTCAAAGGTATGAAGATGCACTCCCCTCTCGTTGCTAGTCACTCCATAGATTGATCTTGGTGATGCGTAGAATTTTTTTGAATTTCTGCAACAATCCCCAACAGATCCGCCGCTGCGTTGCCTCCCCGGGAGGTGGCCGGGCGGCGCGCGGCCTCTTTCTTCTCGACGGTTCCCTCCCCATTTCCCCTCGCAGCCGCCGGCGGTCGCCCTCGACGCCCGCCCGGGTGGTGTCGGCGGCGGCGGGACTTCCAGTCCCCGCGTGCTTGGTTCTTCTACCGAGGCAGGAGACGGCGGCGGTGTAGCTCGGTTTGGCGGCAGTACGACAACCCTGTGGCGGTGGCCGGTGACGAGCAAGGTGGCGGCGCGGCTCCTTGGCAACGGGACGGCTTGGTAGCGCGGGGTGGTCGGCGGCGCGCCCTGGCCCAGATCTAGGCCCTGCGGGGCCCATATGGGTCCTAGCGGGGCTAGCCCCGGCGTGGCTTCGGTGTCTTCTGCGCGGTGGTGAGGAGCAGCAGCTTGGACTGGGGACGGCGATGCCGACGGCGTGCCTGTTGCAGCGCGAAGGTGGGAGCTTTACGAGCCTATGAGGGTCGGGCCTATGGGCCCATGGGCCTGGTATGCTCCTGCTATTGAGTCTGGTCGGTTACCGTCGTTGATGGTGGAGGTTGAGCCCTCCTGCGTGCTGAAGATGTTGCTGCCTCTAGTCCCGGCTTCTCCTCTTCGATGTGCAGACCTCTCTTCGTGTTGCCGTGGTGAGACGGCGTGGAAGCCTCGAGATCATGTTGGCGTAGGATGGTGGTCGGTTTGATGGCGGGCTCTGGAGCGCCCGAGGTAAAGGTTGGGATCGGGTGAAATCCCGATCGGTTTGTCCGACACCGACGCGGTGGCGCCTGAGGGTGCCGCCGAACCTTTCTGGAGGGCGTCGGGGGCTACCCTTCATCTCTCCTCGTCGCGTACCGAGGGAAACCCTTGGCAGCAGCGTCTTCACCGTCGTATCACTTCTTGGAGGTGTTGATTGGTACCAGCGATTCGAAGTTTAGGAGCTAGGTGGGAGATTTCCGGTGGGCGCAGTGGTCGCAAGGCTTCTTCGTTTTTGTCGATCCGCCGTTGTCGACATTTGTTTCTTCTGTCCTTCTCTTTCGGTTCTTTTGGGCGTGCATGTGTTGCTTCTGCTCCAGCATCTATCGTTGGTTGTATCGGTTGATTGTTTTGTTATACAAAAACAGGGGAACCCCTCTTTCGGTACAAGCGTCGTCATGAATAATGACGGTATCGAGTAACCGGAAGCGTCATCTTACAGAAGATCATTGGAGTTGCATCATCCACACCAATGGTAGATTTTGAGTATGAAATACGGCAGTTTAATGTGCCGTGTGGAGGAAGGAAACAAATTGTTCTGAACGTTTTTCGCCGGTCGAAAGTAATATAATCGGACGGTTTTATCAAAGAAGGGTGCAGGGCGTCAGCGCTGACGTGTCCTGATCAGGACGCCGAGACCAGGTGGAGTAAGGCTGCGTGGAATCTACGCCGTCTATTTCCCTCTGGACGAACAGAAAAGACAAGGTCGGCTCCCTCCTGCGACCAGACCAACCACCCCCAATTCTCAATCGAAAAGCACAAGGGCGCTGCAGCTCTCGCCGGGGCTAGGGTTTGGTGGATCGATCGATCAATCGACGCGAAGATGATCGAGGTGGTGCTCAACGACCGCCTGGGGAAGAAGGTGCGCGTCAAGTGCAACGAGGACGACACCATCGGCGACCTCAAGAAGCTCGTGGCGGCGCAGACCGGGACCAGGCCCGAGAAGATCCGCATCCAGAAGTGGTACACCATCTACAAGGACCACATCACCCTCGGCGACTACGAGATCCACGACGGCATGGGCCTCGAGCTCTACTACAACTAGCCTCATCACACCGGCCATGTATATCATCATTCCCCCTCGCCTTTGCACATGATTCCTTTTTATTACTACTATGAGGGCTTGGTATCTAGTATGTGAGTATGGTTCTACTTCTGTTGTCCGGATGAGAATCTCAAATTAAGCATCTATTATCGCTATGCCAAACATGAAGACGCCTGTTTTCTGTTCGATTTTCAGTTTGTATGCAAAGTCAGAATTCTTGAACCATGGTCATATGTTGACCTCAAGTGCAATGAACTAGAAATTGTGACTTTCCGTTTTACTGTGAGTTTCTAATTGAAATGCTGCTTTGCTAATTGAGAATGATATGCTTGCGTGTGTTGTACTCCCTCCGTTCCAAAATAGATTACTCAACTTTGTACTTACTTTAGTACAAAGTTGAGTCATCTATTTTGGAACGGAGGGAGTAGTTATCAGATGGTGGTGGTAGATTGGTTGATTTAGTGGATGAGGTTTATCCCCTTCTTGATTCTTTTAGTGTTAGCAAAAACACCAGGGATTCCTTAGGAGAACTTTTCTTACTGGCTTTTATTTGCTGGTTGTTCGCTGGTTGTCCGGGGAAGGGGAGCCTTGGCGCAGTGGTAAAGCTGCTGCCTTGTGACCATGAGGTCACGGGTTCAAGTCCTGGAAACAGCCTCTTACAGAAATGTAGGGAAAGGCTGCGTACTATAGACCCAAAGTGGTCGGACCCTTCCCCGGACCCTGCGCAAGCGGGAGCTACATGCACCGGGCTGCCCTTTTTTTTTTTTTGTTCGTTGGTAGGTTCTAGCTCCTCAACAATTGGAGAACTCGATTGATTTATTAATGGTGTAGAATATTTTAACATAGCAAGATAACTTTGGTGTGATTGATTATGTTAACTAGTGTAATCTACAGCTGTAACGTTGGTATGATTTCCCCTGCAAAAAAAAAAAACATTGCTATGATTTAACTAGTACTCCCTCTGTTCCTAAATATAAGAACAGGGGTAGTAGAAAGTAACTAAACAGACGGTTTGTTTGGTCATGAAAGTTGAATTTATTTGCCTATTTACCGAGTGATGCATCTGAATGAGAATAATTTAAAAAGTTGACCATCAAATGCTTCATGCTCGAACTTGATAAATCATTTACAGTACCTCCCTTGGTTTTCCTGATATGGCACTGCTCTGCTCTGTATCTGCAAAGAAAATAATTAAAATCTTGCATGCAAGTAGGAGTACATGTTGAAATTATGCTCTGTTTTGCTTTCCGTGTTTAGTCTGACTTAAGACAGAGCTGATTTTGCATATTCAATTTACATGCCTATCTCACTGTCATGCCACTAATCATCTCGACGTTGCAGTGCAGGTTCTTCACATATCGTTGCCTGTGATGAGCTTTAGTTGCATTCCAGTTCCAGTGTCTTCAGAGCTCAATGTGTGGGCTGAACTCCAGTGAGCTACTATATAAGTAGTGCATTATTGTACCCATGATGATTATTGACAGCCTGAACATACTTTTCCTGTGATGAACCTGCGAATCTAATGTGCTGTTAGCCTGTTATTGTGAAGTTTATAAATAACATAAACTGTGTTACCTGGGGTTGTGATAATGGCAGTATTACACTGTTACATCATGTTGTTATGTTATAAGGCATTTGCTCTGCTTAATTTGCACTCGTTTTCTCCTTGGTTTCCTAGTCAGATAACACAGGCGCACTTTGCAGGCGAAATGCATTGGAGCACCTAGGTGCTATGCACCCCTATATGCAAATAACTTTAAAAGATTATTAGGAAATTTCAAGAAAATCTGAAATTTTGGGATATCAAATTTGGGTGCCCATTGTAGATCCGTGCTCATTTCCGCGGGGAATGGGTGTGCGTGGTACCCGCGGTGTAGGAATTACAGTTGGGCATATGTCACATCCAACTTTTTTTTTCTATACATACGAATTCTTTGTCTTTTTACTGATATTACAATGGGCATCCCTTCCCTATGAAACTGAACATGGGTGTACAACAGGCACCCAGGTTTCATATCCCAAAATTTCAGGGTTTTTTAATTTTCCAATATGTTTTTTAATTGCTATGTGTGGCACCTAAGAGCCACAAACCCTCATCCCACTTTGCAGCTCTTATAATAGTTCCAAGTTAGGTAATGTTTGGTTTTCGTACAATGAACATGCTCAAATTTCGTAGTCCTTTTGCTGGCAAAATACGTTGAACTAGAAAAATGCTGAAAGAGACGCAAATAAGCTGGAGTATATCTCAACATAACAACGGGATCAATCATTATACAAAAATACATGTTACACCATTCTTATCCATCCCAGGCTAAACAATGCCTGATGCTGTCAATAAGGAGCACAGACAAAAAAATATTTGCAATCACCAGCTCACTCGATTCAGATGCCTTCTTAGCAAAGACAATTGCCAGCATGATCATTTGGCTAGGAGATGAATGTGTCATGCATGCTCATTTGAGCTGCAACACATGGGAACCTTTTTTGTACAAAACCATGGAAGCAGAAAAGCCTCTACAAAAAAACCTCGCCAGCTTCATAAGTTAATGGGTAATTTCTTGCATAGTAAAACATGTGTACATACAACAATTGGAGAAACGACCTCAGCTTGAGTGCCAATTGATGTTGAGGTGGTTGCAATCCAGAAAGGTTTTTACTCTGCTCAATGCCACTTCCCGGTGCTGCAACACTGCGTTCAAGCCAGGCTCACTCCTCTTCCGTGTCATCTTCTTGGAGATGTTTTTCCATTTCGATTCAAACTCACATGCTGAAAAAAAGGTAAATAGAACATCTTGCTCATTTAAACTTGAGCACGAAAACGGCCATTTTCTTTCACTGTAAGAACTAAATATGCTCTTGCAAAGATGCATATTACGAAGTAGTCATTCTGTGTTCAAAAGTGTCAATGGGTTTAAACAATCAAATCGGCTGACCGAGTTAACATTTCTCTAATGTGAAGAGAGGGAAAGAAGCCAAAAACTAATGGCGTCGATCTACACCAAACGATGAATTAACCAGCAAACCGCCATAACTGAATGGTCGTTAAACTAAACAAAGTAAGAAATTATAGAAGAACGGTGGACCACTCTATTGCACATCGGGATAAACATGCATGTAGGTGTTTAGGATAAACAATAGCTTCACAGGATAACTAGAGGCCCAATGTAATGACGGTGCCAAAAAAATCAAACTTTACGAAACATAAAGTTGCATACAAACTAGAGCATGGTGTGCGATTCTAGTGATGCATCAATCTCGCTCAAAGCATGAAGCTGCAGAAAGATGAGATTTTTATTTCACTAACCTTCACTTCTGTTGGTGAAGCCTTCGACAAGGCATGCGAGATTCCATGGCCTTCCAGCAGAAGAGGCTTTGGCACCACCTTTTATCTCGCCATTATGTTGTCTCAAGCTAGAAAAAGAATGATCCTTTCGTTAAGAAATAAGAACTTAAGTCATGTGATTAAACATAGTATTCTTTGTTTTGTGTGTTCGTGTTGGAGTACTACTACTTTCTAACCATTTAGAACTGTCAATGCACCCCAACACGAACACACACACAAAAAGAATCTCAAGCGTGTATTTCCTACAAGACAGCCTAAAAATGAATAATGGCAGCGACAATATTATTCAGGCTTTTATCAGAGGAGCGGATTCTCAGTTACTGGATCCTGATTTATTTTCTGGGGAATCATCAGCAAACACCAAAATTGTGGAAGCAGTAGAATCGCAGAATCTCCTTTAGTGTCGAGCTAGAACGATATTGCAGTTTCTCGAGAGGATTGCAACCAAATGGAGGAATCAATTTGAAAGTTCATCCAATTCACCAGAGCTACCTGAAGGCTATATCAGGCTAGAGAGCAGAGACCCGAAAGGGCAAAGGAGGAGGAGGAATCACCGGCGAGGGAAGTCGGTCGTGACGCCGACGTATGTGCGGGGGACCCGGGAGGAAGCGATGAGGTAGACGCACCACGGCGCCGCCTCCTTTTTCTTCTTGGCCGCCTTGGGCGGTGGATCTCCGGACGCGGGGGCGGGGGAGGCCGATACCGAGGAGGGGGTGGCCTTGCAAGACTTTGGAGGGAGGGCGGTGCGGGGAATTTTGGCGACCCGGAAGGTGGCGGAGAGGCTCATCTCATCTCTCACCTCGCCGGCGACGGGAGGACCTCCTCTCCAGGGGAAGGGGATGCATCCATGGAGGAAATTTACGAATTTGGAGACCAGGAGTTCATGGGCCGCAGAGGGCTTGCTGTTCATGGGCCGTAAGAAATGTGCTCCTGTTTTGATTACGTTTTTTTTTTTTTTGTTCATCTCGTTAAAAAAACGTAGTGTTTTTTTTTTGTCTTCATCGGTAATCGTCCTGGCGGAGGGTGTGATGCCAGTGAGAATAAATGTATTCTGATTTTTTACTGTTGCAAAATCTTATTGAACGGCGCCATGAAGCCAAAGAGTTTGTGATTTTGCAAATTTGGTGTGTCCGATCTTGAGGATTTTAGGTTTATGTCCTCGCATAATTGTTCATATGGATCTAATGAGTTTGTGTTGGTGTTTTTTGTCGTTTTTGTTGGTGCAATCAATTATGACTTTGACTCATGCTTCGAAGTTCTATTAAAAATCTTGTGTGTCTAAAAAATATCTTATGATTCAATGGCTTGTACTTTGAGGTTCAACGAAAGGACTCTTTCACGCCCGTCTTATTTATTCAAATCCCCACTTAATGTTGCATGTCTCAAAGTGATCGCTGCAACGCGCTACTTCTTTTACTGAAGCCTTTAATACTTCACGTTGTAAAGATTGATACCACGGCGAAGATACTTTGTTATTTCTTGGATCTACAATCTGGAACATTGTATCTGCAATTTCGTCTGAGTTTCAACCAAACTACAGGTCGTTTATAAAAAACCAGACATCGTAGTTTATGGTGCCGCCGCTCAAAGGCGAAGGGTCGTAGCCAAGAGTGGGGGCGGCTGGGAGAAGGAATCAGATGAGGCGAAATGCCTTTTTCCCGACATAAGAGACGAGATATTTCCCGTCCTTTTTCCCGGCATAAGAGACGAGATATTTCCCGCGGCAGATTAGAAAGGCATGTACAATGGTGGCATATGGGTACAGATGTCCCATGATAAAAAGTAGTTTGAGACATCTATATTTATTTGTTCTCTTCAATGCAAGCTACCTCTGGTGGGTCTCATTAAAAAATAGAAAATAAAGACTCTAATACACATGCATCTCTACTTTTCACTACAACCTTTTCAACTTTCGACATCGGATCATACTTTTTCATTCCAAGCACCCGCCTCCTGCAGAGGATCCTGCTTCCCTATCCGAACCTACTTTATCTGTTATCCGATCCTACATGGCATGTCAGGCATCACCCTGGGGCTATGCATTGTACATGCCCGAATCATCTCCCGCATTTTTACATGGCTTCTCATGTCATGTACTCCCTCCGTCCCAAAATAAGTGACTCAAAAGTGACTCAACTTTGTACTAAAGTTAGTATAAAGTTCAGTCATTTTTGAGTCACTTATTTTGGGACGGAAGGAGTACTTTGCCTCACATGACAAGATGGGTCCATTTGGCTTACATATTGTACAACGAATGTTATGCAGGACTAATTTCCATCAAAAATGAAACTACAGGTGCATACATAAAACAGCACTGAACTACAGATCTAATCGTTTCAGCTCAAAAAAGCATGGCCTTTCGCAGTTCCAACAAGACGGACGGAAAAAAATGTGTGACCAGTGAGGTCAAGCTCGCTGTTTCTTCCCGCTGGGTATATCGTCGTCGTAATGCCCTTCGCCTCCATCTTTATCACCCTTCTTCCTCGCCAGGATCTTGTTGATCTTGTTGAGGTCGTTGCTGAGCTTCTGATCCTTGTTCTGCTTCCTGGTCTTCCTGCCATCCTGCATCTTCACCCCAAACTGGAATGCCGCCTTTGGCATGGCTTCCTTCTGATCGTTGTATTTCGCCCACTCTTCTTCCGTCTCAAAGTCCCACCGGTGAAGACGGCCCTTCGCCTGCTCACGGATTGTCATAGTTAGAATAGAGTATTGACATACATGGAACCAAGGATAGGAATTCATACAAGCGAGGGCTTTTGCACAGGAGATGAAACCCTGACAAAGGACAACTCACATATACTCATGTATGTTAAATGGTTACCATCCAAAGCCATGTTTCAAACATAGGCTTGTAGTGCAAGATCAGCGCATAAAGAATTTCACTTACCCGTCCACCCATATCCATCTTTGACAAATCATCTTCATCGTCACTCCCTGCAATCTCTTGATTATAACCCTGATAACCAGGATAACACTCGGAGTAACTATCTGAAATAAAATTCGGGTCTTTCTCCCGCGCATCTTTTTCCCTCAGCTGCTTAAGCCTGTCATCATCACGCTTGAAAACAGAACCTAGACCCTTATCCTTGTCCGCTTGAGTCATCAACCTTGGATCCTGAGATATATTTGGGTCCACTAATACATCGTATCCCAGAGTACCCTGTTGCATGTACTGTTCTGGATAAGGCAGCTGCTGTTCAGCATACTGATAGCCTGACCACTCGCCTTGGTATCCAGCAGCTGCCATTTGGGCTTGAATAGCATCATAACCATCCTAGCATCACAAGAGATGAACCATCAGTGCATCTGAGCTAAAAGAAAAACAAACTTTTTGTTTTCTAAACTATTAAGAGCTAGTTTTGTAGCACACTGCAAATGTAGACTGATAATAATATTTACTCTTCCTCCAAACAATCAACCTGCGTCATCCAAACACTACGTATATTCACTGCAACTGATGTTGCTGAACATAAAAAGAAAATTACCATTGGCTGTTGCCAAGCTTGAGCAGGTTCAGATGGTTGAATAGGACCATACACAGGTTCATTCAAATTGGACTGATTCTGATGGATACGTGGGGATTCATCCATATCTTCGGAGATGGGGCTCTGGCTCATTTCCTTGTTAGGAACAGTATAGTCAACTCCATCTCCAATGAATATGTCATCGTCATCTGTTCTAGCAACAGGGACAGAGTGTTTCTCCTTTTCACTGAAGTTACTCTTTCGTGGGGGTGGTGGTGGAGGTGGTGGCATATCCTTTTCTGACTGGTGTTTCTGAACAGAACCATCGCTTTGGGCAGGTCTTACTACCTCATTGTAGACACCGCCTGCCAAATTATTCTTCCCTGCGATATAAAGAACAAAAGAATAGTACAGAAATTATAGTAACATCATATATCACAAATGATTTAAGAGCATCTCCAACAGCCGCGCTATACAAGCGCCGCGCCGTAAAAAAGGCAGTTTTAGCGCGCGCGCAACGCGGCGGGCAGCTCCAGCGGACGCGCAAAAACGGCGCGCGCGCCATTTCCAATTCAGCGCGCTGGCCGAAACGCAATCACGCGCCCGTTATTTGCTGCGCCGGCTCGCGCGCGCGCGACTCTCCCGCGCTCGCCACTGCTCTCTCCCGCGCTCGCTCGCTCCCTCCTCCACTCTCGCGACCGCACCGCCGCCCCCATCCGACCGCGCATCCGCCGCCGCTCGCGCCCCCGGCGACCGTTCAGCGCTTCCCCGGCCTATCCCCGCGCCGCCGTCACCGCCCGCGCCCGCCGGCGACCACTCAAGCGCTTCCCCGGTCTGTCTCCGTTGCGGCCGCCGCCCGCGCCCCCCGGCGACCGTTCAGGCGCTTCGCCGGCCTCCCCGCGCCGCCGCGCTTCCGCCCCACCCCCTCCTAGTCCGGCCGGACCTCGCGCGCCTCCGACGTCCGAGGAACAACGCCCGAGGGCTCGCTGCCGCACCGCGCCCGCAAGGTGTTCGACAAAACGCCTACAAGGTATGTATTGCTCCAAACTTATGAATTTGGTGCATATTTTGAATCGTAGTTTTGATAGTATAGTATTGAACATTGTAGATGAGTTCGTCGTATGATTCTTCCGAAGAAGAATTTGATATGGAAGAGGAGGAGGATCTTGCAATGATCATAGCTATGCATATCAATAAAAAACCGAAGCACAATGGTTCGGTTATGGGTCGGGATAAAATTTGGAGAGATAGGATTGATGCCCATAACAGATTGATGAAGAACTATTTCGTGGAGAATCCCACATACCCGGAGTCGTATTTTCGTCGCCGGTTTAGGATGAGCACAGACTTGTTCAAGCGCATTGCAGAGAAACTAGCGAGCCATGACCGGTTTTTCCAGCAAAGGAGGAATGCCGCCGGAGAGCTCGGGCATAGCACCTTTCTGAAGGTGACAGCCGCTTTGCGTATGTTGGCATACGGTATCCCGGCCGATCTAGTTGATGATCACTTGGCTATGGGTGAGAGCCAAGCCATCATGTGTGTCAAGCGCTTTGCAGTGGGAATTGTGCAAGTGTTTGGCGAGGAGTATTTGAGATCTCCCACTGCTGAAGACGCCGCAAGGCTATTGGCGATGAACAAATCTCGCGGCTTTCCTGGCATGCTTGGCTCAATAGATTGCATGCATTGGAGTTGGAAGAATTGTCCAAAGGCATGGCATGGGCAATTCCACGGCCAAAAAAAGGGTTCCACTATAATCCTTGAAGCGGTGGCCGATCAGGAGACTTGGATTTGGCATGCAGTCTTTGGAATGCCTGGATCTTTGAATGACATCAATGTTGTCAACCGGTCACCACTGATGAATAAGATTGCGAATGGTGAGTTGCCACCGGTGCAGTTTGTAGCAAATGGCCATACGTACAACTATGGCTATTATCTAGCGGATGGCATCTATCCAAAGTGGCAAACCTTCGTGAAGCCGTTGAAAAAGCCAGAAGGTAAGAAAAATCTTGATTTCCACAATGCTCAGGCGGCTGCTAGAAAAGATGTGGAGAGAGCATTTGGGATTTTGCAAGCCCAATTTGCTATTGTGAGAGGACCGGCTAGATTTTGGGATCAAAAAATGCTTTGGTACATCATGCACGCTTGTGTGATCATGCACAACATGATCATCGAGAATGAGCGTGGCCAAGATTTAGACTACTCACAGTATGAGCTCTTGGGACATCCCGTGCGAGTGCGACGGAGGGCTGAAAGGGTAGCCCGTTTTGTTGCCTCCTATCATGCCATTCGGCGTCCCGCAACGCACAATGATCTGATTGAAGAGTGGTGGGCATGGCATGGACGACAAAGAGCATGATTTCATTGCATTATTTGTATTGTATTGTTCATGAACTATTGGTTGTGTTTATTGCATTATTTGTTGTACTGAACGATAAACTATTTGTTTGAGTTGTAATAAAACTATTTATTGTTGATTTATTTTGTTTGTTTGATCGTTTTTCTCCTATTTTTTGAATTGTATATGTGGTTTGTGCTTGCTGCGCGCGCTGCATTTTTGGGCACTGCTGGAGCGGCGCGCGCGCGCTGCATTATAGTGCGGCTGTTGGAGCCGGCGCCTATCCCCGCGCTAAACCAGCCGAAGCGCGCGCGGCAAACGCATTTTTTGGGCGCGGCGCGTAGCGCGGCTGTTGGAGATGCTCTAAGCCAATTGATTAATTAGTGATGACGGAAATATTAAGATAGTAAGATGGCCATATAACATATAAACATAACCAATACTAATTTAACTACTGAAATCAATCAGCATTGAACAAAACCAAGATTAGTATACATAACACAATCACCAGAAGTTAAATCTTGACAGAAGTTTATAAGAACAATTGAATTAAAACTAAACCATCTTAAGTATTAATCTTACTTTTTGATGATTTTTTTATATAAGGCGCAAGGGGCACCCGGCTTTAAATTAATAAAGCCAAACAAAGGCCAGACTTTTCGATGTCCGTAAGAATATATAAACACTATCCAACATTTCTCCTTCATCTAAAAAAATTACTCTAGCATGTTTTCTCACGCCTTAATAAAGAAAGCTTTCCTGTAATCATGTTCTTAGCTCTCACTCTAGCATCCTCTACTATGATAGAACAACCACTTTCATTTTGAAGCACATACCTTTTGTATCCCTCTCTTTTTTCTTCTTCTTCAATACCTTCCCTGATGATCCAAGTCTAAGGTATGACATGATTTTGGCAATCCTGTCAAGTACAGAGCCATCCACGCTGACAGTGACCATTTCCTGCAGAAACAAGATGACCGTCTGAGCAAAAAAAACTTACAAAAACAGCGACATGGTTACTCTTCCAGTACCTCTGGGACAGGGCAATCAGCTTTGCTCCTGTGAAGAGTCGTTGGAATATCACTGTTAAGTCCATCCTCCTGGTTGGAACAAGAAAAATGATTAACCGCACATTGCATATACTGAACAGTATTAAAGCACTGAACACTTCCACAAACAAGAAAATCTCATTAAGCCTACTTTAGGAAGTCTGATCATTCCCATAAAGGAAAACAGGAAAGAGATTACAGTGTACACAGCATGGCCCCTATAACTACAAGTGAGATGTGTATAACCATCACCATTACGTAATTAAGCACACGAAAACACCAACATGATAAATTTTAAAGACAATACCATATTGTAAATAAATGCCATCCGGCCAGGAAGAAACATGTCATTCGCCTTCATCATGCTTTGTTGTTGCTTTACAGTCCACTGGTAGACAGACTGCAATCAATGAAAATGTCAATCAGTATCCATTTTATGTTACATAGGGTGTGTGCAAGTTACACTGATAAACAAAATGAATTATACCTTTGCAATTGCAGTGCGGAATGAGACTGCTCGGTCTTCTTTTGTTTCCCTGAAAAGGGAAGTGAAAAATAATGTAGCAATGCTCCCAACGTACTAAAGAGATCTAGAGGAAGGGCATAACATCATACTTCAGAGGGTTCACCCCTACTTCTCCAATTCAAAAACTTAAGAGATACACTATATTTTGTTTTATTCCGACACAAGGTGATGCTGGTGACTGGTTCAGGAAATAGGTTGGTAATGTTATGAAGAGCCGTAGCAGACACTGGTGGAGCTTCATATAAGCCAGGAGGGTACTGGCCCATCCTATCCCTGGAAAAGTCCTTGGTAATGTGTACATGTTTAGCATACCAAAATGTTTGTATTTTTTTTCACTAGCCAGGCCCCCTCTTAGATTTAGCTTAAGCTCTGCTAGCAGATATAAATGTAAATTATCCATTAACAGAGAGGCAGAGACAGAGCAAGTTTAATTTGCTCTCTCGTACACATGCGTGCGTGCGTGCGCGCGCACACACACACACACACAAGAAACAGGAAATTCCATTGGTCTCTCGTAAGTCATAAGACAAAATGTCCATTTCTAACAGACACTGGAAACTGCATTCATCATAAGAAACTCTTGTCCAAGATCCCAACAGGGGGGTACTTGGCCTGTCTTCTCTCTGAAAATCATGTCAAAATCCAACAAGAGCTTGCAAGAGGTTGTCCAGTTTGTTCTTCCATAGTGATTTCAGCTTAGTTATCATTAGTTCACTTTTCATACAAATGAAAATAATGCAAGTGACAGCACTCTTGTTGGCATATCCTAAATGTGCATTAACATCTGATAATTTTCATAAAAGCCCTACTCAGTATTACGGTCGTGTTATATAGCTAAAAGCCTAAAACTATATTGTGGCTGCAAGTACCTCGTCTTGGCATCCTTCCCATCCTCTGCATCAGGCTTCTTGTCAATTTCGCTCCGTACTTTGTTTAGTAGAGCAAAATCCAATCCTTTGACCAAATGAGTATGCTCCAGATCGCCTATTAAGAGCATAAAATGGAAATGGCACATTAATCATAATGTAGTACCAAAGAAAGACAAAATCGAGCATCAGAGATCTAAGCTACCATTTCCGAAACAACATATCATGTTACCTTCAAAAGTATGTCCTTCTAAATTAACTACTTTTCTTTTCAATTAGAATAATGTTAAAGAGGATTAACTTCACAAATCAGATCTTTTCCAGACTAGAAAATACATGTACTTACAGAATGACAGGTCAAAATAGCTCTATTGGGTGAAGCCAAACTAGCCTCTTGTCGACTGCATGTTAAAATGGAACAGATAAAGGCTGCTTCCACAGTTTTGATGACTGCACATTACTGATTGACCAGATCGATCAATCAACATGCAGATTCCGGGTTTTTTTCACCGCATGCAGATTTCACTCTCCATACTTCATTCAGAAATAGAACTACTAAAACCATGGCAAACTTTGTCATGGCCGGATTGCACTCAAGAGGTATGTCCATCCAGGATAGGAGCAAGCTTCTGCAGGCATCAATTAGGTAGCAGTTTGGATTTTATGTTTCAAGTCTGCATTGTGTTACGAAAAGAGTTTAATTAGGAAAGCTTTGGAGTTCAGTCCTAGTCTGTCTCATGGTTGTAACTAGTTTATAAGGAGAGAATCATGGACAAACAAAAGGGCAAGCTATAGAATTATCAATATGTCATCTACCTCATGATTCTCTCCTACCCCTAGCGCCCCTCTCCTACGCCGTGCTATTCTAGACACCGCTGCATCCTACCATAGCTAGCCAGCGGCGAAGCTACAAGCAGAAGCTGCCTGTACTGGCCATGACAGGTTTACAGACATAAGAAATTTTTTATCACTTCTCATTTACATTAGAAGTCTGAAGCAAACTTATCCCAATTCAGACACCTCATGCATATCCTTGCACTCATGTGCATACATATATTGAGTTCAAGAGGAAAGACACATAAAAAAAACAAGCGGAAGATGCTTGTTATCAAGATAAATAAATATGACAACTATACCAACCTCCAAGGTATTTGCTTTTCTCAATTGAAATATTTTGGGCATCTTCTAACCTGTAATGCAAGCAATTGCAGAACTTAAATATAGAAGAACATTATGATAAATTGAGCACAGGATGGCTGTAGGAGACATGTGAATCATGGGGTCTATTACCTCAAATCTGCTCCGGGAGGTGCCACGGCATGAAACGAACCAAGCTCTGTAGGTTCATAGTCAGGGTTTTGATCTTCACGACGCTCCTTCGCACGATCTCGGTACCTTGGTGTCTCTGGTTCTTCTTTTTTGCTCTCCTCTCTTCATGAGGAAATGAATGAGAATTAGGTGAGCAAGAAAGGTATGTTGGAGGTAGTTGAGCATGCATCTGATTTACCACGAAATTTCCTGTTTCTACATGATTTCAGATTCCAAAAACTGGTACATGGAAAGACAAAAAAGTGTTTGAATTATGCTCAGTATGAAAGCATGGCCACCATGGTCTAAGTAATGAACACTAACCACAGCACCCCCCCCCCCCCCACAGAGTTGTGGGAGACTGTAGACTAGAATCCCAGGGATTTGCAGGACTCCATTTATTCAGCGCTATCACCATTTAATCGTGGTTCTGCTGCTGCGGCAGCAGCTCATGAAACATGCTTACAACCATAATCGGATGAGCAGGATTGGTATGTTTATGTAATTTCCACTCAAATTAGTACCAGAACCATCGCCCCAGCTATGTCAACTACAGTAGGTGATAAACGGCATTCAAATTCGCAAGCCACATGATATAAACATCAGTACATTACTAACCATGCTATTAGAAGAAATCGAAAACAAAAGGTGCAGATAGACAGGTATGCGGGACTCACTTCCGCCGCGCCATCTTCTCCTTATAGTTGCTCTTCTTCTTCTGCGTCGACGACATCTTAGCTGTGCCCCGGGAAACAAAAGCCGGAGGGCTACGGCTGCAACCCTA
>LR738712.1:175348132-175596298 GCA_902687465.1 Secale cereale
GGCACGGGATGCGAGGTGCGGTTGGTGCCTGCTACCTCGGGTTTGTAATGATACTGAGGTTTCCGCTGAGTTAGCGGGCGGCGGACTGGAGCTCCGGCGGCGGCGGCGTAGACGGTCGGGTCCGTACGTGAGTGGCCGGGATGGGTGGAAAATTGGAGCTCCGGGTCTGTGGAGGGAGGGAATCGATCTGCGCGCTTGGGTTGGGTCAGGACGGTAAAGAGGCGATGCCATCCAACGGTACACGTTTTCTGAGCAACACTGTCACGTTACACCTTGCTTTTACGTCGGACCGGGTCACTGATAAAAATGAAAAAGGTGAGATTTATCACGGATCAGTTAAATAATTCGTGGATTTTTTTAACAGTAAAAAACGCCAGAAGCTCCTTATATTCAACTCATAAGCACTTTACAGCATGTACCCCCTCCGTCCGGAAATACTCACTCCGTCTCATAATGTAAGACGTTTTTTGACACTAGTCTTACATTATGGGACGGAGGGAGTACTTGTCATCAAAATGGATAAAAGGAGATGTATGTAGATGTATTTTAGTTCTAAATACATTGTTTTTGTCCATTTTGATGACAAGTATTTTCGGACGGAGGGAGTAGTACATATCCCTGAAGATTAACTTGATGAAGGGGAGAAATTACAGGGCACTCCCTATTTCTGCGAGCTGAGTTTATACACGTAAAAGAAGGTTCTAAAGAGTGATTTAGAACTTGATGAGCTACAGTAGATCTCTAGATATGTGATACACTTGTGCTTGGAGACCTGGTGTGACATGGATATAATCCGCTAAGTTTTTTCTGAGCTCCCAGCGAATTTTGTCTGAAGCAATTTACCTTTTTGCAGCAGCCGTAGCAAGTGTGAGGTTGTCTGTTAAAAATGTAGCATGTTAGATCTGTAGATGCTTCGCTGCATTTGTTGCCAGTACGAGTGATGTTGCTTCGGCTTGCAAAGGTGTAGATGTTGTGGGTGATGAAGCTTGAATCTGGACCTTAATACTTTGTTCTCCTCGTAGATGCATGAAAACACCAATCCATGTAGTTGTTGGTCCTTCGGCAAGGCCTGGAACTTTGATATTTTTCCGTGATGCATCAGAGAAGATCTTTGCACTTGGGATCAAGAGATCCGTCTTGATGGTGCTTCCCTGTTGTGGAAAAACATTTGCTTGTCCTGCGCGTCCAGAATGAGTTTCACGATGGTCCTTATCTATGCATTTTCCAAGTTCATGGTTTTCAGCAACTGCGTGAGCTATATGATAAACTTGTCAAGGGTTACCTGCTTTCCTGTGAAATCTGTTTTCATTTCTAGATTTCCATAAACATCACATGAAAGTTTGTAATTTTTTTTCAAAGAAGCATGGGGATGGTTCATAGAGAGAAAAATTTGTATGGCCTTTGCAATAGATCTGCAATTTTGAATTAAAGCATCTGATCTAATGCACCAAGGTTCAGCAAACCAAGCAGCCCTAGCAAAAGTGCAATGGAAAAACAAATGCCAATCATCTTCTTCTTCACTACACCTTGAACAAAATTTGCTTATGTGATTAGTGAACCTACCTGTAGGAATTGCCCTTCTAAGAATCCTCCATCCAAAAGTTTGAACTCTAGGTGGCATATGCTTGTTCTTCCAAATTTGTTGGAGAAGTACCTTGATACTAGAGGGTACATGTCTTGGTCTTGGCTCTCCATGTTCCTGCATAACCTGTAAGCAAAGTCTACATGCAGATTTTGTGTTACATTTGCCTGCAGGGGTTAGGTCCCAGCATAAGATATAATTATCATCACTTTGAATAATTGGGTCTATTTTATAATGTTAGGTGCAGGTTGTTCAAAGATAGCATCTATAAGAGCATCATTCCAAACTTTCTGGTTTGGGAGCCCAAGATCTTTGACAAGACTTGGATAAGTAAAAGGATTTTGCTGGATGATCAAATGATCATAAATGGATTGCCATATGTTGCACCAAGGAGTGCTCCAAATAGACAGATTACCCTTTGTGATCTGGTAGAAAGAATGGGCTTCAAGAATTGGTCTAATCTTCAGAATTGAGGTCCAAAAGGAAGATTTGGGAGGAGTTGGGTTGACTATCCAAAAAGAAGTGTCATGAAAATACTTAGATTTAAGAATTTGATGCAAGTGATCATGAGGGGCTTCAGCAATTCCCGAAGCACTATTGAGAATGAGGCTTTGATTTAAAACTTGAAGGTTCCTAATACCAAGCCCACCTTCTTTTTTTGGAGAACAAATGTCTTTCCAAGATCGAAGGCAAACAAATCTAGCAGTAGGTTCATCTTTAACACCACTCCACCACAAGTTCCTAATTATAGCAGTGAGTTTGGCAATGATTTTTAAAATAAAATATTGGACATGTAGTAGACTGGTATAGAAGCAAAAACAGAATTGATTAAAGCAAGCCTAGCTGCATGAGGAAGTTTGTTTGCTTTGTAGCCGCTGAGTTTGGATTTAAACTTGTCAAAGATAAAATTGTAGGCAGAAGTGGATTTTTCCTTCGAGAGACACAATATGAAAGATGCTCTCACGGGATGCCTCTTTAACACCCGCATCGCTCTCCGGGAGCGGCACCGCCGCTTCCCTCCTGCTCCCCTCTCCTCGCCACCGTCAGATGCTCCGCTGGATGTGGAGCAGCGACGGCTGATGGATGTGCGCATCAGCGTGGTTGGTAGGGGGTTGGATGCGGTAGCCTGCCGCCTTGCCTCGGGCGCAAGGTCTTCGTCAGCGTCGTTGGAGACTGGTACGTACAGCTGGGGCAGGGGCAGGTGCTCGTGCGTCATGTGGGATTCAGGCCCCGGACACGCGATTCCCAACTCCCCGGTCACGACCGAAACCTACATCACCCTATGTTCTCGGTTACCTCAACAACAACACAAAGGGCCATCACCTCGCTTGAGCAACTCGTCAGCTTCCTCTACAGTCCACGCGTCCGCGACGCAATGCTATCCACGATGACCCTGAAAGATCATGGATGTCGCCTAGAGGGGGGTGAATAGGCGCTTTAAAATAATTACGGTTTAGGCTTGATCAAATGCGGAATAAACCGAGCGGTTAATTTTTCAAGCACAAAACCTACAACAACTAGGCGCACCTATGTGCACCAATAACGTATGCTAAGCAAGATAAACAACTAGGTGATAGCAAGATATATAGCAAGAAACAATATGGCTATCACAAAGTAAAGTGCATAAGTAAAGGGCTCGGGTAAGAGATAACCGAGGCACGCGGAGACGACGATGTGTCCCGAAGTTCACACCCTTGCGGATGCTAATCTCCATTTGGAGCCGTGTGGAGGCACAATGCTCCATAAGAAGCCACTAGGGCCACCGTAATCTCCTCACGCCCTCGCACAATGCAAAATGTCGTGATTCCACTAAGGGACCCTTGAAGGCGGTCACCGAACCCGTACAAATGACAACCCTTGGGGGCGGTCACCGGTACCCGTCAAATTGCTCGGGGCGGTCTCCACAACCTAATTGGAGATCCCCACGCTTGCCCGGAGCTTTACACCACAATGATTGAGCTCCGAACACCACCAAGGTTGGAGCTATCTCCACAACTTAATTGGAGGCTCCCAACGGCACCACGAAGCTTCACCATAGTGGAATATGGCTCCGAGGTGATCTCAACCGTATAGGGCGCCCAAGCACCCAAGAGGAGCAATCTCAAGGGTACCAAGCACCCAAGAGTAATAAGCTTCTCAACTTGTAACTTCCAAGTATCACCGTGGAGAACTCAAACCGATGCACCAAATGCAATGGCAAGGGCACACAGAGTGCCCAAGTCATTCTCTCCCAAATCCCACCAAGACAACTAATGCTAGGGAGGGAAATGAGAGGAAGAAATAAGAAGAGAACATGAAGAACTCCAAGATCTAGATCCAAAGGGTTCCCCTCACATAGAGGAGAAAGTGATTGGTGGAAACATAGATCTAGATCTCCTCTCTCTTTTCCCGCCAAAACTAGTAAAAATCCATGGAGGGATTGAGAGATAGCAAGCTTGAAAAAGGTCAACAATGGGGGAAGAACACGAGCTCAAAGGATACGGTTCATTGGGGAAGAAGACCCCCATTTATAGGTGTCGGTGTCAAAACTGACGGATCTCGGGTAGGGGGTCCCGAACTATGCGTTTGAGGATCGATGGTAACAGGAGACCGGGGACACGATGTTTACCCAGGTTCAAGCCCCCTCGATTGAGGTAATACCCTACTTCCTGCTAGATTGATCTTGATGAATATGATTACAAGAGTTGATCTACCTCGAGATCATAATGGCTAAACCCTAAAAGTCTAGCCTATGATCCTGTTGTTCTCTAGCCTCTACGGACTAAACCCTCCAGTTTATATATGCACCGGAGGGCCCTAGGGTTTGTACATAACCATCTTGCGAAGGAAGGAAAGATTACACCCGAACCTAAAACCTGCCATTATACGCACACAGGAGTCCTATCCAGATACGAGAGACGATCTTCAGCAATGATCTTCACAGCCCACCAGTCCGGCCCACCACGAGTTATCCGGCCACATGAGGACCCCTCAATCCAGGACTCCCTTAGTAGCCCGTGAACCTGTCTTCGATGACGATGAGTTCGGCTTCTGTATTGTCTTCGGCATTGCAAGGCGAGTTTCTTCTTCCAAACATATCGAGGCACTATCTTCTGTAAACGTGTACTGTGTCCGGCTCTGCATGGTTAATACAACCCTTAGCCTCGAAGGCAAGGCATTGATAGAAAACGAATAATGTGTCTTTACTGACAACTTTTTGGTGAAGCGTCGCATCCATCCAACTAACATATCAGACCATTTTATTTAGTCCTAGTTTCGCGTTTCGAGGTATAACCCCACTTGGCACGTGTTATCAATACAGATATCATGCCCGCTTATTAGGGGATCCTTATCAATGTGACGTGAGCATCCAAACCGCGCATTACGCACGATCGCTTTGGGAACCGGTGAGGTTTGCGGCCTTAGTGGGGGGGCGTTCTGTATTCACAGCGTTATAAAAGGATATTAATCCCTTCCATCAGCCCCACGCTTTCCTCAAGCCCGAGCTCTCCAATCTCCCTAGCCCCAGCATCCTCATCTCTTGCGCTCGCAGTTCTCCGTTCCTCAACCACCACTTCCTTCCCCAGCAATGGTTGGATCTGGTGCCAAGGGCAAGTGGGAGGCCTTCACGGTTACTGAGAAGGCCGTGGAGGATCTCCAGAGCGTAGGCTATCTCGCTGCTAATATCACACACCGAGTTTCCGCCCAGGACCAGGTGATTCCCGTCCCAGAGGCGGGTGAGAGAGTTGTGTTCCTCTCGCACTTCGTTAGGGGGCTAGGATTCCCTCTTCACCCCTTTGTGTGGGGCTTGTTGTTTTTCTACAGGCTAGATTTCCATGATCTGGCCCCGAATTCAATCCTTCACATCTCCGCTTTCATAGTGGTGTGTGAAGCTTTCCTGCGTGTTCCCCCACACTTCGGCCTATGGCTCAAGACCTTCAATGTGAGGCCGAAGGTGGTGGACGGGCAACACGCGGAGTGCAGAGGCGCTATGATAAGCAAGCTCCCGAATGCAACCTGGCCAAAGGGGTCGTTCGTGGAGACAAACAAGGTTTGGCAGCAGGAGTGGTTCTATATCACTGAGCCCCACGACGCCAAATGCGCGGCGGCGCCTGCCTTCAGATCTGGACCCCCGGAGAGGCTAACCTCCTGGACCGATAAGAGTCCGAACTGGGGGTCTCAGGCTGAGGTGATGGCACTCCAAGGCCGTGTGTCCAGCATGATCACCAAGGGCTACAAACTCACAACTGTGGTTCAGGTAATGCTCGCCCGCTTTGTCCTTCCTTGCCAACGCCGGGACTCCTCCCTATGGGAGTTTGATCCGACAGGAGACCGGCCCTTGAAGCATCTATTCGGCTCCACGCACAAAGAGATCTGGAAACATCTCTTGAAGAGCCAGGAGGAGTGGCTAAAGGAAACTGAGGACGTAGGCTACAACACTGCGTTTACCGCACAAGAGGTAATTAAAAACTCTCCCGAACATATATCCCCTTCTTATTTTAACAATGATAGTAATTGGAGTTTTTGCGTGATATACAGAGCTGGACGAAGAAAGTAATCCAGATTAAGTGTCCGGCGCCTTTGCCAGAAGACCCAGACACGCCTCAACTGAAGGCGATGCTGGTTCCGACGCCGTACAAGGCGCCGGACAAGAAGCCCAAGAAGAAGAGCAAGGAGGCCGAGAGCGGCCCCCGCCCCGCGGACATGAAGTCCAAGGAGATTAACATCCTATCCTCCGAAGAGGAGGAGGATAATGAAGAACAAGAGTCCCCTGCCCAGGGCAGGGGGAAGAAGAGGGCGGCCGCTGCTGACGCATGCAAGGCCGCACCCCGGAGGAAGTTAAACCTCCCCGCCTGTTCGCACTCATCGTCCTAACACACCTTTGTGGTGAAGCCTAGGGAGAAGCCCCTAGCCGAAACGTAAGTTGTTCGGATATATTAATTGCCGCACCTTGTTTATTCAGCATATTAATGCCTTTTTGAGTATTTCTCACCTGCTGACCTATAGCCCTCCCCGAACACAACCCGACGCCTCCTTATCGGGGGGAACTCTCTAGCGCCCGGAGAGACGAAGAGTGACCCGTCGGTCCGAGCTCCATCGCCCGTGGCCCGTGATACGTCCATTTTACATCATGCTTATATGTTGATATTTATTGCATTATGGGCTATTCTTACATGTTTTGTCACAATACTTATGCCTTTTCTCTCTTATTTTACAAGGTTTACATGAAGAGGGAGAATGCCGGCAACTGGAATTCTGGGCTGGAAAAGGAGCAAACTCTGGAAACCTATTTTGCACAACTCCAAAAGCCCTGATACTCAACAGAACGTCATTTCATAAAATATAAAAAATATCTGGCGAAAGAAGTCCACGAGAGGGGCCACCGGCTGCCCATGAGGGTGGGCCCCCCCTTCCCAGGGCGTGCCCCCTGCCTCGTGGGCCAGCCGGAAGGCCCCCGGTGCCCATCTTCTCCTATATGAGGTGTTTTGACCTGGAAAAAATCAAAAGGAGGCTTTCGGGACTAGACGCCACGGTCTCGAGGTGGAACCGAGGCGGAAACCAATCTAGGGCTCCGGCAGAGCTGTTCTGTCGGGGATACTTCCCTCCGGGAGGGGGAAATCGTCACCGCCGTCATCACCAACAATTATCCCTTCTTGGGGAGGGCTATCTTCATCAACATCTTCACCAGCACCATTTCCTCTCAAACCCTAGTTCATCTCTTGTATCCAATCTTTGTACCCAAACCTCAGATTGGTACCTGTGGGTTGCTAGTAGTGTTGATTACTCCTTGTAGTTGATGCTAGTTGGTTTATTTGGTGGAAGATCATATGTTCAGATCCATTATGCATATTAATACCCCTCTGATCATGAACAATATTATGTCTTGTGGGTAGTTACTTTTGTTCCTTAGGACATGGGAGAAGTCTTGCTATTAGTAGTCATGTGAGTTTGGTCTTCGTTCGATATTTTGATGAGATGTATGTTGTCTCTCCTCTAGTGGTGTCATGTGAACGTCGACTATATGACACTTCACCATTATTTGGGCCTGGAGGAAGGCATTGGGAAGTAATAAGTAGATGATGGGTTGCTAGTGACAGAAGCTTAAACCCTAGTTTATGCGTTGCTTCGTAAGGGGCTGATTTGGACCCATATGTTTCAGTCTATGGTTAGGTTTACCTTAATACTTCTTTTGTAGTTGCGGATGCTTGCATTAGAGATTAATCATAAGTGGGAGGCTTGTCCAAGTAAGGGCAGCACCCAAGCACCGGTCCACCCACATACCAAATTATCAAAGTACCGAATGCGAATCAGATGATCGTGATGAAAACTAGCTTGACGATAATTCCCATGTGTCCTCGGGAGCGCTGTCCTTTATATAAGAGTTTGTCCAGGCTTGTCCTTTGTTACAAAAAGGATTGGGACACCTTGCTGCACCTTATTTACCTTTACCTTTTGTCACTTGCTACCAATTACCTTATCACAAAACTATCTGTTACCTATAATTTCAGTGCTTGCAGAAAATACCTCACCGAAAACTGCCTATCATTTCCTTCTGCTCCTCGTTGGGTTCGACACTCTTACTTATCGAAAGGACTACGATAGATCCCCTACACTTGTGGGTCATCAAGACTCTTTTCTGGCGCCGTTGCCGGGGAGTGAAGCGCCTCTGGTAAGTGGAATTTGGTAAGGAAAAATTTATATAGTGTGCTGAAATTTATTGTCACTTGTTACTATGGCTCAAAATCCTTTGAGGGGCTTGTTCGGGGTATCTTCACCCCGAACAGAAAGAGCAAAGAGTTGCTCCTCAACCTACTTCACCTATTGAAAATGTTTGCTTTGAGATTCCTTCGGGTATGATAGAGAATCTGCTTGAAAATCCCTTTACATGAGACGGAACACTGCATCCCGACTTACACCTAATCTATGTGGATGAAGTTTGTGGATTGTTTAAGCTTGCAGGTATGCCCGAGGATGTTATCAAGAAGAAGGTCTTCCCTTTATCTTTGAAGGGAGATGCATTGACATGGTTTAGGCTATGCGATGATATGGGATCATGGAACTATAATCATCTGAAGTTGGAATTTCACCAGAAGTTCTACCCTATGCATTAGGTTCATCGTGATCGTAATTATATTTATAATTTCTGGCCTCGCGAAGGAGAAAGCATCGCTCAAGCTTGGGGGAGGCTTAAGTCAATGTTATATTCTTGCCCCAATCATGAGCTCTCAAGAGAAATGATCATTCAAAAAATTTATGCTCGGCTTTCTCATAATAATTGCTCCATGCTCGATACTTCTTGTTCTGGCTCTTATATGATGAAGACTATTGACTTCAAATGGGATTTATTGGAAAGAATTAAATGCAACTCTGAAGATTGGGATCTCGACGAAGGTAAGGAGTCAGGTATGACCCCTAAGTTTGATTGTGTTAAAGCTTTTATGGATACCGATGTTTTCCGTGAGTTTAGCACTAAATATGGACTTGACTCTGAGATAGTAGCTTCTTTCTGTGAATCTATTGCTGCTCATGTTGATCTTCCTAAGGAGAAGTGGTTTAAATACCACCCCCCCCATTGAAGTAAAAGTAGTTGAACCTATTAAAGTTGAAGAAAATACTATCACTTATAATGTTGATCCTGTTATACCTACCGCTTATATCGAGAAACCCCCTTTCCCTGTTAGGATAAAGGATCATGCTCAAGCTTCAACTGTAGTTCGTAAGAGTAATACTAGAACACCTACACCATCTGAGCAAATTAAAGTTGAACCTAGTGTTGCTATGGTTAAAGATCTCTTGGTAGAAGATTTAGATGGACATGTTATTTACCTCCAAGAAGAGTCTGCTAGAATAGCCAAACCCAATGCTAGGAATAAACATAAACCTGTTGTAGGCTTGACTGCCATCTCTGTTAAGATAGGAGATCATTGCTATCATGGTTTATGTGACGTAGGTGCTAGTGCGAGTATTATCCCTTTTGATTTGTATAACGAAATTATGCATGATATTACACTTGTTGAGTTAGAAGGGATTATTGTTACTATTAAGCTTGCCGATAGAGATACTATTTCACCAGTTGGGATTGTTAGAGATGTTGAAGTCTTGTGTGGGAAGGTTAAATACCCTGCTGATTTCCTTATTCTCAGTTCCCCACAAGATGAATTATGTCCCATTATATTTGGTAGACCCTTCTTGAATACTGTTAATGCCAAGATAGACTACGTTAAAGACATTGTCACGGTTGGATTAGGGGACATGTCTCATGATTTTAACTTTGCTAAATTCCGTAGACAACCCCTCGAAAAGGCACCACCCAGTAAGGATGAACTTATTGGTCTTGCATCTATTGTCGTGCCACCTAATGATCCTTTAGAACAATACCTGCTAGACCACGAAAATGATATGCATATGAACGAGAGAAGGGAGATAGATGAAATATTCCTTACACAGGGACATGTATTGAAAAACAACTTGCCTGTTGAAATCCTAGGGGATCCTCCTCCACCTAAGGGTGATCCCGTATTTGAACTTAAACCTTTGCCTAATAATCTTAAGTATGTTTATCTTGATGAAAAGAAGATATATCATGTTATTATTAGTGCTAACCTTTCAGAGCAGGAAGAATAAAAAATATTGAAAACTCTGAAGAAGCATCGTGCTGCTATTGGATATACTCTGGATGATCTTAAGGGCATTAGTCCCACTATATGCCAACACAAGATAAAATTGGAAGAAAATGCTAAACCAGTTATTGATCATCAGCGACGGTTAAATACTAAGATGAAAGAGGTGGTAAGGAAGGAAATACTAAAGCTCCTAGGGGCAGGTATTATCTATCCAGTTGCTGATAGACAGTGGGTAAGTCCTGTCCATTGTGTCCCTAAGAAAGGAGGTATGACTGTCATTCCTAATGATAAAGATGAATTGACCCCGCAAAGAATAGTTACAGGTTATAGGATGGTAATTGATTTTCGTAAGTTAAATAAAGCCACTAAGAAAGATCATTACCCCTTGCCATTTATTGATCAAATGCTAGAAAGAGTATCCAAACATACTAATTTCTGCTTTCTAGATGGTTATTCTGGTTTCTCTCAAATACCTGTGTCAAAAGGGGATCAAGAAAAGACAACTTTTACTTGTCCTTTCGGTACCTTTGCTTATATACCTATGCCTTTTGGTTTATGTAATGCACATGCTACCTTTCAAAGATGCATGATGGCTATATTCTCTGATTTTTGTGAAAAGATTGTTGAGGTGTTCATGGATGATTTCTCCATTTACGGAACTTCTTTTAATGATTGCTTAAGCAACCTTGATCGAGTTTTGCAGATATGTGAAGACACTAACCTTGTCTTGAATTGGGAGAAGTGCCACTTTATGGTTAATGAAGGCATTGTCTTGGGACATAAAATTTCTGAAAGAGGTATTGAAGTTGACAAAGCTAAAGTTGATGCTATTGAAAAGACGCCATGCCCTAAGGATATCAAAGGTGTACGAAGTTTCATTGGTCATGCCGGGTTTTATAGGAGGTTCATTAAGGACTTCTCCAAAATCTCCAGGCCTCTGACTAACCTTTTACTAAAAGATATTTCTTTTGTCTTTGATGATGATTGTCTAGAAGCATTTGAAATACTTAAGAAAGCATTGATCTCTGCACCTATTGTCCAACCTCCTGACTGGAATTTACCCTTTGAGATTATGTGCGATGCTAGTGATTATGCTGTAGGAGCTTTTTTAGGGCAAAGAGTTGATAAGAAACTGAATGCTATCCAGTATGCTAGTAAAACTCTAGATAGTGCCCAAAGAAATTATGCTACCACTGAGAAAGAATTTTCAGCAGTAGTATTTGCTTGTGATAAGTTTAGACCATATATCGTTGATTCTAAAGTAACTATCCACACTGATCATGCTGCTATCAAATACCTTATGGAAAAGAAAGATGCTAAACCTAGACTTATTAGGTGGGTTCTCTTGCTAAAATAATTTGACTTGCATATTATCTATGGAAAGGGGGCTGAGAACCCCGTAGCAGATAACTTGTCTAGGTTAGAGAATATACTTGATGACCCACAACCTATTGATCATAGCTTTCCTGATGAACAATTAGCTGTCATAAATACTTCTTGTACTGCTCCATGGTATGCTGATTATGCTAATTATATTTTTGCTAAGTTTATACCTCCTAGCTTCACATACCAGCAAAAGAAAAAGTTCTTCTATGATTTGAGACACTACTTCTGGGATGACCCACATCTTTATAAAGAAGGAGTAGATGTGAGGGATCGAAGAAGGTGAGAGTGTCTAGAGGGGGGGTGATTAGACTACTCGACAAGATAAAAATTCTGTCTTTTATCAAGGACAGATTTTGGCAGATTTTGCAAAGCACACAAGTCAAGTAGCACACTACACATGCAATTCTAGAGTATGGGCAGCGGAAAGTAAATTGCACAAGTAGTAAAGAGAAGTGGAGAAGATCAAACGCAATTTGGAGACGCAATGATTTTTCCCGTGGTTCCGATAGGTAGTGCTATCGTACATCCACGTTGATGGAGACTTCAACCCACGGAGGGTAACGGCTGCGCGAGTCCACGGAGGGCTCCACCCACGAAGGGTCCACGAAGAAGCAACCTTGTCTATTCCATCATGGCCTACGCCCACGGAGGGCTAGCCTTACTCGGGGTAGATCTTCACGAAGTAGGCGATCTCCTTGCCCTTACAAACTTCTTGGTTCAACTCCACATCTTGATGACGGAGGCTCCCAAGCGACACCTAACCAATCTAGGAGGCACCACCCTCCAAAAGGTATTAGATGTTGAAGATGATGATGAACTCCTTGCTCTTGTGCTTCAAATGATAATCTCCCCAACACTCAACTCTCCTCACTGATTTGGCTGTGGTGGAAGAAAGGATTGAGTGGAAAGCAACTTGGGAAGGTTAGAAATCAAGCTTCATATGGTAGGAATGGAGCAACTTGATCTCAACACAAGGGTAGGTAGTTCTCTACTCAGAAAGTGTAAGGTAGGAGTGGTAGTTCTTTCTGATGGCTCTCTCCACGAATGAAGAGGGGGTGGAGGGGTATATATAGCCTCCACACAAAAATCCAACCGTTACACACATAATTGAGCAATCTCGGTGCGACCGAAGTTGACAACTCGGTCAAACCGAAAGTTCAAATATAGTGAACGTTGGGGTTTTCGGTGGGACCGAAAATACCATCTCGGTGAGACCGAAAGTGCAAATGATATGAACGTTGGGGTTTTCGGTGGGACCGAACAAAACTCGGTTTGTCCGATTTGAGTAAAGATAGGAACTTGCCAGTTTCGGTGGGACCGAAATCATCAACTCGGTTATTCCGATTTGAGGACAAACGGTTACAGAAGCTTGGCAGCCCGTATTTCGGTGAGACCGATCTCAAACTCGGATTGACCGATTTTTCTAGGGTTTGGCTTATGGCTGAGGTGGTTCATCTCGGTGGGACTGAGTTTGGAAAATCGGTTGGTCCGAGATTACTTATGAGTGTGTTTGGTAGTGAAAGTTGCTGATAGTTAAAGGAGATATATCACTAAGCAGTTGAGCAACCAGATCATCAACACAACCTCATCCCCTTTTAATAGTATTGGCTTTTCCTATGGACTCAATGTGATCTTGGATCACTAAACCAAAAATGGAGTCTTGAGCTTTTGCCAATGCTTGCCTTAGCATTTTGAAGGGTCCACTTCTTCAGTCATTGCCAAGCCAATGTGATTGAATTTCCTGAAACATACTTGATAAAAGCATTAGTCCAACCACAAAGTATGTTGTCATTAATTACCAAAACCACCCAGGGAGCAAATGTGCTTTCAATCTCCCCCTTTTTGGTAATTGATGGCAACACACTATAATCATACTGAACAAGACATCAAAGCTTATTGAAAGAAAGACAGAATTATCATGAAAGCTTTGACGAGCATGTAGTACACAGGCTCCCCCTACAAGTGTGCAAGATTTTCATAAATTTTGGTTTTGGACTACCACAAGCACACAAGAGAGATAAGCAAGATGTGCTACAAGCAGCTTGGCTATATGCATCAGAGCAGATGAAAAAAAAAGAGTGATAATGCATATGTGCATGGTGATTTCTTGCAAACAAGTATTTACAAGCAAGTCACCATCATGCACATTCTGCAAGGTGCATATACTTACCTTGAGGTTCCTTGGCATTGTACCTGAAGGGATCTACTTGGGAAAACAAGGTTAGATAACACAAGCGTATTCCTTCAACCAACTGCAAGAACATCAAGAGTACCAAGCCAGGGAGGACATGTATAAAGAGTGTCTCATATTGAGCACAAGCTTGAGTCAGCAAACATGTCTCTGAAACTAAAAGATTTTCAATGAACTCTTAGAGATTTTGCTTCCCATAAGATATCAATTGTGAAGATTCCTATCCCTTTGAGTTCTCTCAGAACACGGGGTTTGATGGAAAGAGCAAAATCAAAAGAATGATGCCAATTGAGAATGAATCCAATGTAAAACACGGTAAAGCTTTGATGTGATTCTCTCCCCCTTAAGATAAGATTGCTTTTCTTCTTCCCTTAAGTCTTCTCTTCTCCCCCTACTCCCCCTAAGTCTTCTCCCCCTTTGACATCAAGTGCCGAAAAGGAGCAACTAGGTAGGGCAGGAAAAGTGGAAAGAAAGAAAGAAGTGGGATCCTTAAGAATCACAACAGGGCAAATAGGAACATGCATAGAGAAACAATGAGTGGAGTTGCATAAGTTGATATCCTGGAAGATAAATCGGTGACACCGAATTAGACGGATCGGTGGGTCCGAATCCTTTTCGGTTAGACCGAAAAATTTAAATCGGTGACGCCGAGTTTAATTCCAAGGAAATACAGAAAGAATTCAGCTCACTTTGCGAGGAATGTTTCAAAGGATTTGCAATGAATTTATGAAAGATTTTCAAGGAAATGATCAGAGTCAGAGAGATATTCACAAAGACAGAAGAATAGAAAAGAAAAAAGGTTCCTAGATGAAGTTTTTTTTTTGTTTAAAGAAAACTCAATGAGAGAACAAAAGAGAAAATAGAAAGACTCCAAAAGCATATGTACTTCACCTAGATACAGGTCGGCGACAAGGTCACCTATGTTTGAGTATATTGACTTAGGAGTCAAATGAGGACATTTGATCATAGGTCATACTCATCATTTAAGCTCAAAATGGGGTTGCCATTTTTTTATTAAGCATTCGATGTGATCACATCTTATGAAGCTGCTTGTACTCATGACTTTGAGCAAAGCTCCTCAAAGATGTGAAGAACATACCTTGGGCTTGTTGATGCTTTGCTTATGTAGGTAAACTTGATGTAGGTGCTCATTGAATGTGAAGTTGGAGCGCCATTTCTACTTGTATAGTTCATCTTCCTACATGGGTTAGGCAAGCAAGGAAATACTCGAGGATATCCAAGATGACAAGAGTGAAATACTAGATGTATAAGATGTCAAAAAGGATATGTGGAATTTTGTTCCTTGAACTCAACATCCCAAAGGGCTAGATACTTGGTTAATGACAAGATTACTCATGAATTTGAGTGTGTGGTAATCTTGTGGGATGTAGATCATCCAAGTACCTGCAAGGAGTTAGATGCAATACAAGGAGGCAAATGTGTCCAAGACATATGATCATCATCATAAGAGAAATATCAAGGATTAGTCAAGTGGGCTCATGCCTTGCATGCATCAATGGAGTTCTCACTCCAAGTTTGAAGCATCAATGATGTTCAACTCACTCCTTAAGCGACAAAACACCTTCTCGGCAAGAGGTTTTGTAAAGATATCAGCAAGTTGTTTGTCAATACAAACATGCTTAAGATTAATGTCACCCTTGGCAATATGATCACGAATAAAATGGTGACGAACTTCAATATGCTTTGTTCGAGAGTGTTGCACTGGATTGTGTCCAATTTTAATTGCACTCTCATTGTCACAAAGCAAAGGAACATGTCTCACATGTATCCCATAATCCTTAAGCGTTTGTGTCATCCATAGCAATTGAGCACAACACGAACCAGCAGCAATATATTCCGCTTCGGCAGTGGATAATGATACCGAATTTTGTTTCTTGGAGGACCAAGATACAAGGGATCGACCAAGGAATTGACACGTACCCGAAGTTGACTTTCTATCAACCTTGTCACCGGCATAGTCCGAGTCGGAATAGCCAACAAGGTCGAAAGAGGCCCTCTTAGGATACCAAATGCCAAAGTTTGGTGTGTGTATCAAGTATCTCACTATCCTCTTAACAGCTTTAAGATGACATTCTTTAGGGGCTGCTTGATATCGCGCACACATGCATACACTTAACATTATGTCAGGACGAGAAGCACAAAGATATAGTAGAGAACCAATCATAGATCGGTAAACCCTTTGATCAACGGGTTCTCCATCTTTTGTCAAGTCATTATGTCCACTTGTAGGCATGGGGGTACTCATACCTTTGCTTTCTTGCATGTTGAACTTCTTGAAGAGATCTTTGGTGTACTTTGTTTGTGAGACAAAGGTACCCTCCTTAGATTGCTTGATTTGCAACCCAAGGAAGAATTTGAGTTCACTCATCATGGACATCTCATACTTCTCCGACATGAGCTGTCCAAACTTCTTGCTAAAATGAGGGTTAGTTGAACCAAAGATAATATCATCAACATATATTTGGCACACAAATAGTTCACCATTAACCCTTTTCGTGAACAGCGTTGAGTCTATCTTTCCAATCTCAAAGCCTTTTTCAAGAAGAAAACTAGTCAAGCATTTGTACCAAGCTCTAGGAGCTTGTTTAAGACCATAAAGAGCTTTATGCAACTTGTAAACATGATTAGGCTTTTTGGGATTCACAAATCCGGGAGGCTGTTTCACAAATACTTCCTCCTCAATTTCACCATTTAGGAAAGCACTTTTGATATCCATTTGATAGAGAGTAATATCATGGTGATTGGCATAAGCAAGAAGAATGCGAATGGACTCAAGTCTAGCAACGGGGGCATAGGTCTCACCATAGTCCATACCTTCGACTTGTGTGTAACCTTGAGCTACGAGACGAGCCTTGTTGCGGATGACTTGTCCATCTTCATCTTGCTTGTTCCGAAACACCCATTTGGTTCCAATGATGTTTTGATCATCCTTGGGCTTCTCTACCAAAGTCCATACCTTGTTCCTCTCGAAGTTGTGTAGTTCTTCGTGCATAGCGTTCACCCAATCCGGGTCTTCAAGTGCTTCTTCTACCTTCATAGGTTCAATACTAGAGATAAATGAGTAATGCTCACAAAAGTTAGCTAAGCGAGTTTTAGAGCGAGTAATTCTCCCGGAGTTGATGTCATTCATCATTTGTTCCACGGGATGATTTTTCTTGACTCTTGCTCGGACTCGGGATAGCTTTTGTTGATGTTGTGGCTGAGCTTCCTCATCATCATCTTCATCTTCCTCTTCTTCTTCTTCATTGTTGTTGGTGTTGTCTTGAGATGGTGGAGAAGGAGGTTGTGGTGGATCTTCTTGTTGCACTTCCTCATCTTGGTGAGTTCCACTTGTGGAGGCCTCCATGTTGCCTTGAGGCTCATCTCGCCGTGAGGTAGGTGGCTCCACATATGTAGATGAGGTACTCTCCTTCACTTCCATGGGACGGATCTTTCCAATAGATAAATCTTGGATAGCTTCCGATGGGTCCTTGTCTCCTACATCAATAGGCATTTGCTCTACTTGCGAGCCATTAGATTCATCAAACTTCACATCTACCGTCTCTTCAACCTTTCGGGTGAAATTATTGTAGACACGGTAGGTGTGGGAGTTTGATCCATAACCAAGGAGAAAGCCTTCATGAGATTTAGGAGCAAATTTAGACCGACGATGCTTATCAAGGATATAGCATTTTGAACCAAAGACACGAAAGTATCCCACTTGGGGTTTGTTACCGGTGAGGAGCTCGTATGATGTCTTGCCGAGGAGCTTATGAAGATAAAGCCTGTTGATAGCATGACAAGCTGTCTCGACCGCTTCTCCCCAAAAATGCTTCGGTGTCTTGTATTCATCAAGCATCGTTCTCGCCATCTCTATGAGCGTTCGGTTCTTCCTCTCAACAACTCCATTTTGTTGAGGAGTGTACGTAGCCGAGAACTCATGTAGAATCCCTTCCTCATCGAGAAAAGAGTCTACATTGACGTTCTTGAACTCCGTTCCATTGTCACTCCGAACTTTCTTGATCTTCACCTCAAATTGATTTTGGGCCTTTTTGGCAAAGGTTTTGAAGATTCTCTGAACCTGCGATTTGTCATCAAGGAAAAATACCCACGTAAATCTGGAATAATCATCAACTATAACTAGACCAAAGGAGTTACCACCAAGGCTTTTGTAAGCATTGGGACCGAAGAGATCCATATGAAGAAGCTCAAGCGGTCTCCTTGTGGTCATGATGTTCTTCACGGGATGACTTCCACCTACTTGTTTTCCTGCTTGACAAGCACTACAAAGTCTATCTTTGTCAAAGAAAACATCTTTAACACCAAGAATATGATCACCTTTGATCAGCTTGTCTAGATTACGCATACCAACATGTCCTAGCCTTCTATGCCACAGCCAACCTTTAGAAGATTTAGCAATGAAACAAGCTCTAGGTTGGGCTTTCTTAGTGAAATCAACAATATATAGATCACCTCTACGGATACCGGTAAATGCCATGTTTTGATTGTCACGACGAAAGACTTGGCAATCTACTTTGGTGAATAGCACATTGAATCCAAAGTCAGCTAATCTAGACACGGAAAGTAAATTGTATCCAAGAGATTCTACAAGCATGACATTTTGAATAGAGCTATCATGAGATATGGCCACCTTACCAAGGCCAAGTACCTTACCCTTGGAGTTGTCTCCAAAAGTCACATACTTGCGTGGACCATCGTTCTTTGCAAGCTCTCGAAACATGTCTTTGTCTCCGGTCATGTGATCGGTGCATCCACTATCAAGAATCCACTCTTTTCCGCCGGACATGTAGTCTCTCAGATTTGCCATGAGATTGAGACTCTTCATGACCTTGTCTAGCTCGGTGTCCGAGTCGGAGTAATCATCATCATGCTCATGCTCATCATCATATTGACCCATAGATTGTTCATCATCAACACCTAGGTCAATTTGATAAGTACTTGTATTAGTTCTGTCAATGTGACAATAATCTTCGGAATGTAATGCAAGAGCATTTCTAATTAAAACATTGATGAGAGCGGGATCACCCTTCTTTTTCATAAGATCACGAAGCTCAAAGAAGCATTTATCAAAGTTGGGATCATTGGGGTGCATCTTATCAAATTCAATAGTCTTGTATAGAATTTTATCAAGACCTCTCATAGAGTAGTCCGGATAAAGTTCTTCCAAGAACTTCCATATAGCATAGGCACACTCAAAGTTTGTAACAAGCTTAAGCAAATCATCGGGTAACCCTCTAATGATAAGATTTACAGTCCTAAGGTTACGAAGCAAATCAAGCTCTTCATCCATGGTAGGGTGCAAAGGGTCAAAAGGAGACACATAGGGGGTCTCAACATATTTGCACAAATTGTACATCTTAAAGATACTAAGCATATCAGACCTCCATGAGTTATATGACTCTCCATTAAGAATAGGCACTCTATGGCTAACACTCCCGAACGTAGACACGTCCATCTTCCTCCAATGGTGTGTAAACCAAAGCAATGGAGACCAAAGCTCTGATACCAATTTAGGGATCGAAGAAGGTGAGAGTGTCTAGAGGGGGGGGTGATTAGACTACTCGACAAGATAAAAATTCTGTCTTTTATCAAGGACATAT
Source organism: Secale cereale (assembly GCA_902687465.1). Taxonomy (NCBI): domain Eukaryota; kingdom Viridiplantae; phylum Streptophyta; class Magnoliopsida; order Poales; family Poaceae; genus Secale; species Secale cereale. The sequence goes on from LR738712.1 coordinate 175,367,516, forward strand.
TTTGGCAGATTTTGCAAAGCACACAAGTCAAGTAGCACACTACACATGCAATTCTAGAGTATGGGCAGCGGAAAGTAAATTGCACAAGTAGTAAAGAGAAGTGGAGAAGATCAAACGCAATTTGGAGACGCAATGATTTTTCCCGTGGTTCCGATAGGTAGTGCTATCGTACATCCACGTTGATGGAGACTTCAACCCACGGAGGGTAACAGCTGCGCGAGTCCACGGAGGGCTCCACCCACGAAGGGTCCACGAAGAAGCAACCTTGTCTATTCCATCATGGCCTACGCCCACAGAGGGCTAGCCTTACTCGGGGTAGATCTTCACGAAGTAGGCGATCTCCTTGCCCTTACAAACTTCTTGGTTCAACTCCACATCTCGATGACGGAGGCTCCCAAGCGACACCTAACCAATCTAGGAGGCACCACCCTCCAAAAGGTAATAGATGTTGTAGATGATGATGAACTCCTTGCTCTTGTGCTTCAAATGATAATCTCCCCAACACTCAACTCTCCTCACTGATTTGGCTGTGGTGGAAGAAAGGATTGAGTGGAAAGCAACTTGGGAAGGTTAGAAATCAAGCTTCATATGGTAGGAATGGAGCAACTTGATCTCAACACAAGGGTAGGTAGTTCTCTACTCAGAAAGTGTAAGGTAGGAGTGGTAGTTCTTTCTAATGGCTCTCTCCACGAATGAAGAGGGGGTGGAGGGGTATATATAGCCTCCACACAAAAATCCAACCGTTACACACATAATTGAGCAATCTCGGTGCGACCGAAGTTGACAACTCGGTCAAACCGAAAGTTCAAATATAGTGAACGTTGGGGTTTTCGGTGGGACCGAAAATACCATCTCGGTGAGACCGAAAGTGCAAATGATATGAACGTTGGGGTTTTCGGTGGGACCGAACAAGAAAACTCGGTTTGTCCGATTTGAGTAAAGATAGGAACTTGCCAGTTTCGGTGGGACCGAAATCATCAACTCGGTTATTCCGATTTGAGGACAAACGGTTACAGAAGCTTGGCAGCCCGTATTTCGGTGAGACCGATCTCAAACTCGGATTGACCGATTTTTCTAGGGTTTGGCTTATGGCTGAGGTGGTTCATCTCGGTGGGACTGAGTTTGGAAAATCGGTTGGTCCGAGATTACTTATGAGTGTGTTTGGTAGTGAAAGTTGCTGATAGTTAAAGGAGATATATCACTAAGCACTTGAGCAACCAGATCATCAACACAACCTCATCCCCTTTTAATAGCATTGGATTTTCCTATGGACTCAATGTGATCTTGGATCACTAAACCAAAAATGGAGTCTTGAGCTTTTGCCAATGCTTGCCTTAGCATTTTGAGGGGTCCACTTCTTCAGTCATTGCCAAGCCAATGTGATTGAATTTCCTGAAACATACTTGATAAAAGCATTAGTCCAACCACAAAGTATGTTGTCATTAATTACCAAAACCACCCAGGGAGCAAATGTGCTTTCAAGATGGTATCATTAGACGTTGTGTACCTGAGCATGAATAGGAACAAATCCTACGCAAGTGCCACTCTGAAGCTTATGGAGGTACCATGCGGGAGATAGAACTGCACACAAGGTATTGCAATCCGGTTTTTATTTGCCTACTCTCTTCAAGGATGCCCGTAAGTTTGTCTTATCTTGTGATGAATGTCAAAGGATTGGTAATATTAGTAGACGACAAGAAATGCCTATGAATTATTCACTTGTTATTGAACCATTTGATGTTTGGGGCTTTGATTATATGGGACCTTTTCCTACCTCTAATGGGTACACACATATTTTAGTTGCTGTTGACTACGTTACTAAGTGGGTAGAAGTTATTCCAACTAGTAGCGCTGATCATAACACCTGTATTAAGATGCTTAAAGAATTTATTTTTTTCGAGGTTTGGAGTCCCTAGATACCTAATGGCTGATGGTGGTTCACACTTTATTCATGGTGCTTTTCATAAAATGCTTGCAAAGTATGATGTCAACCATAGAATTGCATCCCCTTATCACCCACAGACCAATGGTCAAGTAGAACTAAGTAATAGGGAGTTGAAATTAATCTTGCAAAAGACAGTTAATAGGTCTAGGAAGAATTGGTCCAAGAAACTAGATGATGCATTATGGGCCTATAGAACTGCATACAAAAATCCTATGGGTATGTCTCCATATAAGATGGTATATGGAAAAGCATGTCACTTGCCTCTTGAGCTAGAACATAAGGCATATTGGGCTATTAAAGAGCTCAATTATGATTTCAAACTTGCTGGTGAGAAGAGGCTATTTGACATTAGTTGTCTCGATGAATGGAGAACCCAGGCCTATGAGAATGCCAAACTGTTTAAAGAAAAAGTTAAAAGATGGCATGACAAAAGGATACAAAAGCGTGAGTTTAACGTAGGTGATTATGTCTTGCTATACAACTCTCGTTTAAGATTTTTCGCAGGAAAACTTCTCTCCAAGTGGGAAGGAACTTACGTTATCGAGGAGGTCTATCGTTCCGGTGCCATAAAAATCAACAACTTCGAAGGCACAAATCCGAAGGTGGTGAACGGTCAAAGAATCGAACATTATATCTCAGGTAATCCTGTAAATGTTGAAACTAATGTTATTGAAACCGTAACCCCGGAGGAATACATAAGGGACAGTTTCCAGAATGATCCAGCCTCCGAAAAGGAAGAGGTACTTGATACGATAAGTAAACCGACTCCAAAACAGTTCTAAAGGCAATTTTTCTCCGTTTTGGAATATTTAGAAAAATAGAAAAATAAACCGTAGTCCGGAAGAGACACGAGGCGTCCACAAGGGTGGAGGGCGTGCCCTCCTTCCCAGGGCGCGCCCCCTGCCTCGTGGGCACCCCGTGTGTCCCCCGGACTCCGTTTTCTTGTGGGTTACTCCTTTTGATCGGTAAAAATTCATTATATATACTCTCGAAGGTTTTGACCTCTGTATCACGCAGAAATCCTATGTTCTTGTTTCGAGCTGTTTCTGTCGCAAATAAAGCAACATGTCCTCCCAGGATTCGGAGGGAGAAAGCTATGTGGCTGATTCCCTTGCTGACCCTAAGGTCTATGGGGACTGGGAGCATTATGGTTGGACCACGGAAGAAGAAGAAGACCATGATTCAAAGAGGAAGGATTGGACTAGCTCAGATGAAGACGAAGTCCCACTACCTCAACCTGGAGACATGCACGTGGAGTTCAAAAAGTCAAGACTCCCACAGAGTAAAGAAACCTAAGATCGAATTTATTCCTTTTAACCTCTTGCAGGAAAACAAGCAGACACTATGCAAGAAGATATTAAGTATTGAGCAAGAGATCAACGACCTAAAGGAGCAAAATTCTGCCCTTAAGCGCAAGTTAAAGAAGAAGCCATCATCACCACCCCCGAAGAAGGAGACATAATCATATGGGTATGGGCACTCCCCTTGGCAACTGCCAAGCTTGGGGGAGTGACCCCGGTATCGTATCACCATCACTCTTATCTTTACCGTTTTACTTAGTTCGATCCTTTTGGTAGTATCTTGATCTATTAGAATAAAGTTAGCATGATCTAGTTGTGAGCTTTACCCTTTGTAATCGAGTCCGTGAGCTATATAATAAAGATTAATGTTGAGTCAAGGGCTTGATTTCCTCACTTGGGTCATGATAAAAAGAAAGAAAATATAAAGAGTATCAAAGAGATCATATCTATCTTATGGGAAGTAATGACTTCACATACAAGAGTATGACAAATAAAAGTTGTTGGGAGGTGACAAACATAGTTTTAGTCATCGTTGGAATTAATAGGAAGTAATAAAAGAAGAGAGGCTTCACATACAAATACACTATCTTGGACAACTTTTATGATTGTGAGCACTCATTAAAGTATGACATGTTAAAGAGTTGATGTTGGACAAGGAAGACAACATAATGGGTTATGTCTTCTTATATCCGAAATAAAGTATATTGTCATGGATCATCCAACATGTTGAGCTTGCCTTTCCCCCTCATGCTAGCCAAAACTCCTCGCACTAAGTAGAGATACTACTTGTGCTTCCATATATACTTAAACCCAGTTTTGCCATGAGAGTCCACCATACCTACCTATGGATTTAGAAAGATCCTTCCAAGTAAGTTGTCATGTTGCAAACTCGCTAAAATATGTATGATTTATTAGTGTGGGAGAAATTAGCTTTATACGATCTTGTGATATGGAAGTAATAAAAGCGACAGACTGCATAATAAAGGTCCTTATCACAAGTGGCAATATAAAGTGAAGTTCTTCTATGCTAAGACTTTGTGCATCCAACCATAAAACACATGACAACCTCTGCTTCCCTCTACGAAGGGCCTATCTATTATTCTTGCCTTATAAGTGTCAAGGTGAAATCCACCTTTCCTTTTTACATTTTATCCTTTGGCAAGCACATTGTGTTGGAAAGATCCTGACATATATACCCACTTGGATGTAAGTTTTCATGATCTATTACTATTGACATTACCCTTGAGGTAAAAGGTTGGGAGGCAATACCATAAGCCCCTATCTTTCTCTGTGTTCGATTAAAACTCCATAAACATAAGTATTGCATGAGTGTGAGAAATTGTGAAAGATTATATGATAGTTGAGTATGTAGGCTTGCTGAAAAGCTCTTATATTGACTCTTTCCGATATTACGATAAATTGCAATTGCTTCAATGACCGAGATCAAAGTTTGTTAGTTTCCAATGAAGTTTATGATTCATACTTGATATTGTTGATGAATTGTTACTTTAGCATAAGAATCATATGACTATATTTATATAAGTTGTTGTTATGAGAATGATCATGATGTCCTCATGTTCGTATTTTGTTTTATCGACACCTCTATCTCTAAACTTGTGGACATATTTTTTGATATCGGCTTTCGCTTGAGGACAAGCGAGGTCTAAGCTTGGGGGAGTTGATACGTCCATTTTGCATCATGCTTATATGTTGATATTTATTGCATTATGGACTGTTCTTACAAGTTTTGTCACAGTACTTATGCCTTTTTCTCTCTTATTTTACAAGGTTTACATGAAGAGGGAGAATGCCGACAGCTGGAATTCTGGGCTAGAAAAGGAGCAAACTCTGGAAACCTATTCTGCACAACTCCAAAAGCCCTGAAACTCAACAGAACATCGTTTCAAAAAATATAAAAAAATATCTGGTGAAAGAAGTCCACGAGAGGGGCCACCGTCTGTCCACGAGGGTGGGGGGCGCGCCCCCCTGCCTCGTGGGCCAGCCGGAAGGCCCCCGGTGCCCATCTTCCCCTATATGAGGTGTTTTGACCTGGAAAAAAATATCAAAAGGAGGCTTTCGGGACCAGACGCCGCCGTCTCGAGGCGGAAACCAATCTAGGGCTCCGGCAGGAGCTGTTCTGCCGGGGATACTTCCCTTCGGGAGGGGGAAATCGTCACCGCCGTCATCACCAACAATTCTCCCGTCTTGGGGAAGGTTATCTTCATCAACATCTTCACCAACACCATTTCCTCTCAAACCCTAGTTCATCTCTTGTATCCAATCTTTGTACACAAACCTCATATTGGTACATTGGGTTGCTAGTAGTGTTGATTACTCCTTGTAGTTGATGCTAGTTGGTTTATTTGGTGGAAGATCATATGTTCAGATCCATTATGCATATTAATACCCCTCTAATCATGAACAATATTATGTCTTGTGGGTAGTTACTTTTGTTCCTGAGGACATGGGAGAAGTCTTGCTATTAGTAGTCATGTGAGTTTGGTCTTCGTTCGATATTTTGATGAGATGTATGTTGTCTCTCCTCTAGTGGTGTCATGTGAACGTCGACTACATGACACTTCACCATTATTTGGGCCGAGTGGAAGGCATTGGGAAGTAATAAGTAGATGATGGGTTGCTAGAGTGACAGAAGCTTAAACCCTAGTTTATGTGTTGCTTCGTAAGGGGCTAATTTGGATCCATATGTTTCAGGCTATGGTTAGGTTTACCTTAATACTTATTTTGTAGTTGCGGATGCTTGCATTAGAGGTTAATCATAAGTGGGAGGCTTGTCCAAGTAAGGGCAGCACCCAAGCACTGGTCCACCCACATACCAAATTATCAAAGTATCGAACGCGAATCAGACGATCGTGATGAAAACTAGCTTGACGATAATTCCCATGTGTCCTCGGGAGTGCTTTCCTTTATATAAGAGTTTGTCCAGGCTTTTCCTTTGCTACGAAAAGGATTGAGCCACCTTGCTGCACCTTATTTACCTTTACCTTTTGTCACTTGCTACCAATTACCTTATCACAAAACTATCTGTTACCTATAATTTCAGTGCTTGCAGAAAATACCTTACTGAAAACTGCCTATCATTTCCTTCTGCTCCTCGTTGGGTTCGACACTCTTACTTATCGAAAGGACTACGATAGATCCCCTACACTTAAGGGTCATCAGCCCGCGGGAACACCGAAGTGTCCTCTCAGCGTGCGTCTCCTGCACAAGGAGATGGGGGCGGAGCAGGTGATAGGGCGACCGAGGGTAGCACCTCGGCTGCCGCAGAACATGGGGAAACCATCCCCATGGAGACTGAAGACGGGGGGACCAAACAATCCGGGGGCCCGTCGAATACTGATCCGGAGCCTAGCGCAGCTCCAGGGTCCGAAGACCAGACCCCCAAGGCGGGGGAGGATACAACTGTTCCTACGGCGCCTGGAGTCAATCCGGAGGCGCCGGACCCTCTGGAGGGAGCACTACAAAGTGCTTCCATCGTGGAGGAGCACCGCACCTAATGGGTGCGGTGATGAAGAAGATTCAGTCCGTCAAAGCCGGACTGAATGAAGCCTTCAACAACCTACTAACATGCTTAGAGGTAAGTAATGTAATGTTCTTTATGGAACTTTATTTCTATATGCACATATATAGCTAGTAGCCCCTGATGCTTTGTGTGATTCAGAAAAGAATCAGACAAATTATCCATAATATATCATATTATAGAGCTAAACTGTATGCTTTTGCATTTGAACATGCTTCACTAGTTGCGGCAACTGCACAAGATGCAGAAGTTGCCGAACTAAATCGGAAGCTTTTGCGGGCCAATGCGGACCTCGACCGCGTCAACCAGCGTTTAGATGAGACGCAAGGTATGCGGATTTGAAAAATCGAGATGTCAAGAAGACTGATAATATTATTTGAGTATGAGTATAAACTCTTTGTGATATTCTGTATTAAGCAGTTGGCGCCACTGAGCTCGAGGCCCTCAAGGGCGAACTCGCGAAGGCCAAGAAGGAGGCCGAAGCGAGCAAGGCAATCGCTGACAAAGTGGTTGCCAATCTGGAGGCCAAAAAGGTCGCGTGCCAAAAGCACGAGGCTCGGGTGTCCCAATTCGAAGATGAACTCAAAGATGCCACTCGCCAATGTGAGGCATTGGAAGAGAAGACTTCGAAACAAGCATCCGAGCTCACTGCGGCAGTTAAGGCTACCCAGGAGGCGCGAAGCGAGTCACGTAGCGTCTGCGAAGAAATCAGGCAGGCGCAGGAGATAGCATATGGTAAGACTTTTCTCTTATAGAGCATCTTTGGAGGGTCGATGTACCTTGGGCTGACACGGTTATGGAGTTCTCCAGGAGTGTTTGCTGATCTCCTGAGGAGCAGTGCTGACGCCGCCCAATACTTCCGAGCCCAGGAGGGGAACGACACGGAGAAGCTGTTCTAGTCGCAGTTCTATGTGCCAAAACATCGGGTGCCCCTCAACGACCAGATGAAGCAGCTGGTCGAGCTGCACAATATGGCGGCTTCGTCCATGAAGGACTTGATAGTCCGGCTATGGCCCGCTGAGCCGGTCCCAAGTAGCTACTTCAGATTGGTGAAGCAGCTCGTTGAAGCGAGTCCACGGGTCGATGCGTTGAAGCGTTCGACTTGCATAGAAGGTGCTCGGATGGCCTTTGCCCGTGTAAAAGTACACTGGGCGAAGATGAAGGCGCAGGACATAGCCACTGCTGGCCTACCCGAAGGCAAGGATCACCACAAGCTGGAGAGATACTTCGAGGATGTCATAGAAGGCGCCCGCCTTGTAGAAGGCCAGTGCTCAAAAGAAATTATCTTTGAGTAATTGTATCCGGTTGTAAAGACTTAAGCTTATGAACTGATGTATATAACTTTTGCACTATTATAATGCGAGCGACTTTCACCATTTAAATCTGAAAGTTTCCAGTCGTCGGCTTCAGCCCCCATGTAAATATTACTGGGGTGTTCGGTCATATGCATAAGCACTCTTTATCCAACGTCTTGGTCCATGTAGGAGGTGTCCGCGGAGCGAACCAGGTAATCAGACTATGTGGCATTATTGCTTTCACTTAGCCACAGGAGTTTGACAAGTGGGGATAGGTACTAGCCCCTGGTGCGTATATGGTGTTTCCGAATTTAAGGTATCCATTTGTACGCGGCTGGGCAAAAAACTAACCCTTCGTATAACACGGGGTAGATCTCCATAGATTGTAGTATAACACTAAGTCACCGGATCGCATACCAGATTCTCGCATATCATGACAATCAGTTTTCGGCTTTCTCTACTGAGGTACTTGACCGGACAAGCCAGGAGTACAATCGCAGCAGTTCTCTCTTTACACCCTAGCCGAACAATCAAGAACGCAGGGGTAAGCACAGGAGCCGGGCAACCCAACTATTGACCCAAGGCATGATTCGGAACTGATGCATATAAAGCAAATATTCATGACGCCGAACACTCCCTATAGGTGTTCGGACTTGTCGACATACACCGGGCTGAATACAACCCCTGGTAATGGACCCTGTTATCAAGGCACATGTGGCAATCTGACGTGGGGAGAAAACACATGTGGGGAGAGAATAAAACTCCAAACATAATATGAACCAAGTTGTGTCTATAATATCCCGTTATAGTACGGCGAGCCGTAGACTTACACATAATGCCGATAACTTCCTTGGACATCTTACATGCGAGAAATTTATAAAACAAAAAAGAGATAAAAGATTTACACATGGTCTTAATCTAAAAAGAAACCTTAGTGCGGGTCCCTGCTGCACGTCTGCGCTGTTTTCTCCTTTGTGATGTGTCCTTGAAGGGGGGAGTGTGATGGCCATCTATAAAATAAAGAAAAATAAAAAACCTGGAAAAAGAAACCAGTGTGGCCGTAAACAAACCTGGTTCGTTTAATGAACCTTGAAAGATAATTTTAGAGTCCGAATAGGGTCGAGCCGAACTATGGACTATTTCTATGCAGTGTGCCCCCAGCGCCGCCCAAGGAATTTTAAGGGCATAATTGTGTACACGATGTACGTATGCTACCACCTTATGGGGCAATCAATGGGGGCGTAGCTGCTAACTGAGCTCAGGTTCATCCGAGATGCCGCACTCAGGCGTATGCCGGACATGTTTAGCTGTGTCCGCGGTCTTGACGACCGATGAGTTGTTCGAAACGACCGATGAGTTGTTCGGCTTGAATAGGCCATTTTGGACTTCGGCTGCTAGGGCTGCAGTGTCCTCCTCCGTACGGAGAGAACGCTCCATATTTCCGTTGACTGTGATGACGCCCCGTGGTCCAGGCATTTTGATCTTTAAATAAGCATAATGCGGGACAACATTAAAGCGGGCGAAGGCCGTTCTTCCGAGCAGTGCATGGTAGCCACTTCGGAATGGAGCTATGTCGAATATTAGCTTTTCGCTTCGAAAGTTATCGCGAGAGCCGAATACGACCTCCAATGTTAAAGAGCCCGTGCAGCGGGCTTCTATGCCCGATATTACTCCTTTAAAGGTCGTGCTGCTTGGCTTGATTCTTGATGGGTATATCCACATCTTGCGGACAGTGTCCTAATATATCAGATTGAGACTGCTGCCGCCGTCCATAAGGACTCGAGTGAGATGGTATCCATCGATTATTGGGTCGAGCACTAGGGTAGCCGAATCCCCATGACGGATACTAGTCGGATGATCCCTGCGATCAAAGGTGATCGGATAGGCCGACCATGGGTTGAATTTGGGGGTAACATGCTCAATGGCATAGACATCTCGGAGTGCGCGCTTGCGCTCTCTCTTTGGGATATGAGTGACGTAGATCATGTTCACTGTTTTGATCTTCGGTGGAAATTTCTTCTGTCCCTCTGTGTTCGGCTGGCGAGGTTCGTCCTCGTCTTCGCTCTGAGGCCCCTTTCCCTTGTGTTCAGCGTTGAGCTTGCCGGCCTGCTTGAAGACCCAACAACTACGATTGGTATGGTTCATAGGATTATCTGGGGTGCCATGAATCTGGCAGGGCCTATCTAATATTTTGTCTAGGCTAGGTGGACCGTCTTTGTCGCCTTTAAATGGCTTCTTCCGTTGACCGGGTCTGGAGCCACTGTATCCGACGCTTACCGTTGTATCATCTGGGCTTACAGCATTATTTCGAAGTTTGATTTTATTACGTCATGGCTTTCCATTGACATCCCTGACTTCGGATGTGCCAGGGTCGCTGGTGCTGCTACGAGCTAACCAATTGTCCTCACCCGCGCAAAAATGGGTCATGAGTGTAGTTAGGGCAGCCATTGTCCTCGGCTTTTCCTGGCCGAGGTTTCTAGCTAGCCATTCGTCCCGGACACTGTGCTTGAAGGCCGCTAAGGCTTCGTCGTCCGGACAGTCGACGATTTGGTTCTTCTTAGTGAGGAACCGATCCCAAAGCTTGCAGGCTGACTCCCCGGGTTGTTGGATTATGTGACTTAGATCGTCGGCATCCGGGAGCCGGACATAGGTCCCTTGATAATTAGCCCGAAAAGCATCCTCAAGCTCTTCCCAACTTCCAATGGAATTTACTGGGAGGCTGTTCAGCCAGTGCCGAGCTGGTCCTTAGCTTGAGGGGTAGGTATTTGATGGCGTGGAGATCATCTCCACGAGCAATGTGGATGTGAAGAATAAAGTCTTCTATCCAGAGAGCAGGATCTGTCATTCCATCGTACGCCTCGATATTTACGGGTTTAAACCCTTTTGGAAATTCGTGATCCAGCACCTCATCGGTGAAGCACAGAGGGTGTGTGGCACCCTTGTATTTTGCTATGTCGTGGCGTATGTCCGACGGTTGTGATGTTTGGTATTGGCCCCGAAATGGTATATGACCGACATATTTGGCTTGATAGCCGCCGTCCCGTGCAGGAGCATGGTCCCTGGATCCATAGATGGATCTGGTCTTGTCAGCCTTTTTGTTCAGGTCCTCACGTCGATCGTGTTTTCGGGCCTGAGCCGCTGCCTCCTTTACTTTACATGGAGGGGGTGCGGGCTTGTTTACGCAGTTGCTAGCCATTATGTCCCATCTACGAGGTGGTCGGTCTGGCTTATCAGTGGTGTTGTTCTTTGTCGGTATAGGCGCAGTAGCCTCGTCGTCGAATTCGGGCAGCAATTTATGCTTAGGATAGCCCTTTGTTTGGCGAATGCAGCCATATTTTTGCTCAGTGTCTAGCACTTCGTTCCATCTATCATTGAGCGTATCTTGTGCGACTCGAAGCCGCCGCTGCTGCTTTTTTAGTCTCCTTGCGGTGGCGATAAGCCTCCGATGGAAGCGCTTTTGTTCTAAGGGTTCTTCTGGGACGATGTATTCATCGTCGCCCAGGCTAACATCCTCTTCGGAGACATGTTCATAATTGCTGTCTTCGGCATCGTTGTGATCAGACAGCGGTCCCGGACTGTGTTCGCCATCCTCCCGTTCGTCCTGCTCCATCGCTGGGTCTGCGGGGTCACCGGCTTGGTCCGGATTATTATCGTCGTTAGTGATAGTGTTGCTATCTTTCCCTTTATAGGGTTTAGTTCGGCGCTTCAGATGCCGGCGCTTCGGAGGTTCATCGACAGGCTTATCCTTTGCAGGATCATTTTCGTCGTCGCCATTCTTCTCCTTAGGTGTATCCACCATATACACGTCGTATGAGGATGTAGCCGTCCATCACCCGGTTACGGGCGGGTTTCGGTCTAGATCTGCTTCAGCTTCGAGGTCCATCCCTTTGAAGTCTTCGAAAGCGTAGTCAAGTAGATCAGTTAGATCTTCGACCGTGGCTACCAAGTGGGTGGTGGGTGGGAAGCGAAATTCTCCATCATCAGCCTCCAGTTCAGACCAGATATAATTTGGATGTGTGTCCCCAACTAAGGAGAGGGATTTTAATGAGTTTAGCACATCGCCTAAAGGTGAGTGCCGGAAGATATCTGCGAAGCTGAATTCGACGATAGACGCCTGATCAAGCATGAAGGACCACATGGTTCGAAACCTGTAGCCGGAGACGAGTCCGAAGTTCCGGTAACAAAGATCCCGCTCAGGGTTGGGTCTGTGTGCGGCTCTAGCGCCGCTGAGTTTGAGGCTTCCGTGGCAGGGTTGAGCTTCCAGTCCTCGGGTGGTGCAATCTGCTCCAGATCTAGGGCCAGAGCGGTCAGAGGTGATGTCGGTGTCAAAACCAGCAGATCTCGGGTAGGGGGCAAGCTATGCGTTTAGAGGATCAACGGTAACAGGAGGCTGGGGACACGATGTTTACCCAGGTTCAAACCCTCTCGATCGAGGTAATACCCTACTTTCTTCTATATTAATATGGATGAATATGATTACAAGAGTTGATCTACCTCGTGATCGTAGTGGCTAAACCCTAACGCCTAGCCTATGAGGATATTATGATGTTGATGTTAGCCTCTACGGACTAAACCCCCTGGCTTATATATACGCCAGAGAGGGCATAGGGTTACAAGGGTGACTTGGGGAGGAAGTAATTGATACATCCGGACTCTACGCTTGCCTTTCTACGTACATAGGAGTCCCGACCAAATATGGGGGAGAGTCTTCTGCTTCTTCTTTTGTGGCCCATCAGTACGGCCCAGCTTCATCGACCCGGACGCCTGAGGACCCCTGAATACAGGACTCCCTCAGTAGACCCCGGACTTGCCTTCAAGGACGAGATTATTCCCGGCTTCATGTCTTCGATCTTGCAAGGTGAGTCCTTCTCGATGATAGTTCAGCTTCTTAATATTGTATTCCGCCGATTCCTCGCCGCCGTCGCCTTGGCTTCCACGTGTCCAACAAATGTGAACCGTCTGGGTATTTTTGCAATTACCCCTTGACTTTGTAGGGAAGGCGCCGATATAAGAGATTAGATCTCAGTTGCCTCTCCATTCCATTCCACGCTGAAGAAACCCTAGTGCCTGCAAAAAATCTTCAAACATGGCCAGCGCCCCAAGCTCTTCCTCGCGCCCTCACGGCCCTCGAGCAGGCGATCGAAAAAGTTGTTCCATATCCCATGCGCACCTGAGAACACTTCAAGCATAGGGATATCTCCCTCCCGAGGATCTAGTCCCCGTCCGGGATGGACTTACTTCCATCGACAATCAAGCCCTCGCAGAGAGCTTTCCCAACCCCTCTAATGGAGAGCGGGTATGTTTCGTCCCTTTCCTTTCAAAAGGTGTAGGTTTCCCCGTCCACCCCTTCCTTAGGGAACTCTTGGAGTTCTATGGTCTTCAATTACACGATCTCACGCTGGGGTCTATCCTGCATATCGCGGGATTCGTCGCTTTATGCGAACTATTCCTGGGCTGCGAGCCTCATTTTGAGCTGTGGTGGAAGTTCTTCTGCTTTGTCCCTCGCTCGGAAAAGGGATCCATATTTGAAGTTGGTGGCGCCGAAGTATGGTGCATAGCAGGGACATGCTACCTGCCCGGTACTCGAAAGAAGGCATCCGAAGAGTGGCCTTCGGAGTGGTTTTATATTGAGGATGTTGCCCTGCCGGATCCAGTTCGGCAAGGCCTCCCCAAATATTCAAGTGCTCCGCCAAAGAAGCTTTTCAACTGGTGTCCCCGCAGTCCCTCAGAAGAAGAGAGAGCGGAGGTTAGCAGACTAGCCGGCAAGATCAGATTGCTCGCAAGTTCGGTGCTGTCTATAATTGAAGTGATGGCGATTTCAATAAAGCGATGCGTGCAGCCGCTCCAAGCTAGAGGATTTCCAATGTGGCATTATAATGGCCTGAATGATGCCTCACGATGCTTACGCTCGGGTCCAGACGACCCTGCCGCTCTAGCCATCATCATGGAAGGTCTTTACAAGGGAGAGAAGCAAGACTTGGTTTTTCTATGTACAATCCTCCTGACTGGGTAAGTCTCTCTCGCGACCGCTATATTCACCCATTTTTCTTTGTTATGATGTATTGACCGAACTGAATTCGTTTTCTTCCAACAGGAGTGGAGGAAGGTGATCGAGGGGATTAACAGTCCCGCCCCACAGCCAGAGGACCGATTCCAAAATGCTGGCCCCGGATATGATGAAGATCCAGACATAGGCATAGAGCTAGAAGAGGGAGTCTTCTATCAAGCCTGCCGTGAGCACACCATAGTGGCTGCTGTAGCCAATTACCCAGGCCTCATTCCTTCTTCCCACATAAGTACCTAGGACGTATCTCATCAAAGAGAAGATTCCCAACACGCCTTACCCGCCGCATTTTTCCATGCTCAAAAGGGGCGACACTCATCATGCCGAACTATGCGAAGACCGTCATCCCAGAGGGCGACGCCTGCATCGGGTGAGGCCTTGAAGCGAAAGAGGACCGCGAACACCAGCGAACCTTCAAAGAGGTATGTTTGTTTTGACACACGTTGGGTGGTGAAGTCGGTATTACAACTTTCCGCTTTATTTTTCCTTTTAGGAGGAATACACACCAGACTGCTTCCAAAAATCATGCATATCAAGCTCCAGCCAATCCGGTATCCGTCCCGTCAAGGGTTAATGCGGATTCAGTGCCGGATTGTCCCCTCCGAGAGGATTCAAATGGAATGTTTGTTACTAATTCCAAAGTGGAGGTTGCGATGGTTCACCGGCAGCGGAAAGCGTCCATGCATGACCCAGCCTTTTTTGAGGAGGCGTTTAACGCCCTCAGCTCTGCAGATGCTTATATCCGAGCCGCTCAAGACGGACTCGCTAGAGCCACTCACCGGCTTTCCAAAGATATGCGGGTAAGTGTACATTTTGATGTTCCCATGCCAGTAGCCCCCGAGACTTAAAGCAGTTGGTACAACTGATTTGAGGATCATTGTGTTTTTGTAGGTGCTTCAAGAAAAGAATAACTCCTTATCCAAGGAGCTGGAAGAGTGCCGGACGCAGCTCACGACTGTCACCGCCGAATTGGAAAATTCGAAGAAATCCGGAAAGGATGTTGGTGGTAAGAACAATGGTGTCCGGACAATATGGTATTTGCGTCGATCACTAAGTCGTTAAGTACATACTAATTGTAATACAACAACAGGGCCGACCGACCAAATGGAGAGGGAGCTAAGGGCTGCTTTGGCAGACAAAAAATTTGCCGAAGGGGAAACAGCTGCTGGTAAGCGCGTATTGACGCAAGCCATAGATAAAAGAAACCAATCATAGGATAAAAATGTTAGGCTGGAACAGGAGCTAAAGGACATAAGAGCCCAACTCTCAAGTGACTTGGAAGAGAACCGGAGGCTAAAAGGCGGCATGTTCAGTATGTCCCTTATACCAAGCTCTCCTTATAGTCCCTTATTTTGAAAGTTTTTCATAAAACTTTTCCTGCAGGTTTGTTAACTGGGCAGCTCGGAAGGGGAGTGTCCGATTTTGAGGGTGACGTGCTGCAAGAGCTTTCCAGGGTCCACGAGCGAGCTCGGAAGGCCATGAAGAATATGGCCAAGGCTTTATGGCCTGGTGATTCCCTCTAGAAACTATGGATGACTTGGCGGACTTGTTCAAAGTGGCTCGACGCCGCTTTGAACTGTGGAAAGCGTCAGCATGCCGCATGGGTGCTCGAGAAGCCTGGGCCATGGTGAAGACACACTACACCCATCTTGATCTGAATCATATGACCCGTGTGGGAACTCAAGGGTCCGATGGGAAAGAAATTGTAATGCCCACGATGGGACTATACCTCCTATGTGTCGAGGCACGACTTAAAGGTATAAGCCCATCCTAGAATGATCTCAAGTTTGGTATCTTTGCACGACTCATGTAAAAGAGGGATTAAATTACAAAAGAAGATAGTTGGCTTACACTCGCCACTTCACACAATACATACATAAGCCAAACATCATTCAAAACATCACAACCCGACTACGGGCGAAGATCCAAATGAAAGATACCAAAACAACATAAAGCCACAGGTCAGGATCGAATCCTAGTAGAAACCACTACTGATCGTCGAAACGTCACAAGCAAACGAACACTCTCTTCATCGAGCTCCCAGTGAAGAACTTGAGCCAGCTCCTGCATCAAACTCGGCTGAACCTGCATCTGGTGTTGTAGTATCTGTGAGCCACGAGGACTCAGCAATCCCATAACCATGGGTATCAAGACTAGCAAAGCTTTATGGGTAGGAAGAGGTAAAGTGGTGAGGCTGCAGCAGCGGCTAAGCATAATATGGTGGCTAACTTACGAGTACCAGAATAAGATGAGCATCTACGCAAACGGTCGCAAAAGGTGATCGCTAAAGATCCTGAACTACATACGATCAAACATAACCCCACCGTGTTCTCTTCTCAAAGTGAAAAGAGACAATCACGGTTACTCACACAGTTGTGTGTTTTACTTTGGACCCTCTGTCAAGTTTTCTACAACCGGACATTAACAAATTCCAATCTGCCACATAACCGCGGGCACGGCTTTCGAAAGATCATAACCCTGCAGGGGTGTCCCAACTTAGCCCATCACAAGCTCTCACGATTAGCTGAAGTGATAAATATAATATCATCACTCCTTATCTTAGGGAAAACCAACCAGGCTCGGCATCCCTGTAGCACAAGACATTTCGACAATGGTAAAACAAGTCCAGCAAGACCTCCCGGCGTGCCGACACCCTGATGGTAGCCGCGCGCATCTCGTCTCAGGCCACGTCCGGATGAGCGCTACGTACAGTAACCGAAGATCCCAGATAACTGGGTGGCACCGCAAGTGGCTCTAGTTTGGGACCAACACCATCAGCACTGGCCCCCCTGCTATGTAGAAAAGAATCTCCAAGGAGCGTCCCCCTTATGCAAATTAATTAATTGATTAAGTTATTATTATGAGGCAAAAAAAACAATGTTGGGCCTTGCTGGAGGAGTTTTATTCAAAGTCGAACTGTCAAGGGGTCCCTATCCACCCATCGTCTAAGGAACGCAAAATCAAGGAACATAATGCCGGTTTATCGGCGCCTAAGGTGGCATGAGTGGAACAAAACACCGAGCAAAAGGCCAAGCCTTCCACCCATGCCCAGTATATAGGTGTGTTAATAATAATTATAGATATTGTGATATTCCCACAACAAGTTCCCTCCTGGAACGAATCTTCATCTTCACCTGCAACTAACAACGCTATAAGAGGGGCTGAGCAAGCGGGTAACATAGGCAAACAGTGGTTTTGCTAGGAAAGTTTCAAGGTTAGAGGTTTCATGGCAACAAGGAGAGGCTGGCATAAAAGATGGGTAGCGCGACATGTAACGATAGCATCGAGACAACTAAGCATGGCAATGGTAGTAAAGGTATCCAAGGGTATGATCATCTTGCCTGGGATTCCGCAAGGAAGAAGAACAGATCCATGAAGTAGACGGAGCAACAGTCGAGCGAATTCTCACAACTCCGGAACGAAACCGAAGCTATAAAGAGAAGCAACCGGAAAGAAGCAAACAACACGGTAAACACACAATCATTAACATGGCATACGATGCACATCCAAGTATGATGCATGTCCGGTTTAAAATATGCATGGCATGGCAAAGTGCACAAACAAAACTACAAGTTAAGTGGAGCTCAATATGCAACGAGTTGCATATTGACGAAACACCACATTTAATTATTTAATTGACTCTCGTTTATTTACAAGACAAGATTAAATGTTTGTTAACATGGCAACAAGGTGAAGCATAATAAAACTACACTATTTAGGTGTTTTTAATGAGGCCGGAAATAACAACAACAATTCCGGAAAATCCCCATGAGCATGTTTAGTAATTATAAGCAAACAACAATTAAACATTCTCATGTTGTTATCATGATGCGGATGACATGATTAAGATTATGCAATTTTATTAAAAGGTTGACATAAGAGATATGAAGCATTGTCACCGTGGTGAAAGGAAAAGGGTGCCACGGCAACGATCCGAAAATGATGCAACGCAACATCTCGGTTCCGGTAACTCGTTGAGAGACCGGTGCAAAAGATGACGGAGAGCGAGCGGAACAAGAAGAAAGGTGGAGTGATCCCGTCACAGGGTCCCCACGAGTCGGCGACGAGGCAACTGAGGAGCATGACAAAAGAAGGGCACGACGGGCACGATGCACACACGGGAAACATTTCATACAACACGAGCAAACATCTCACTGGGTCATCGACTCGGCGGTTATACCTTCGGAACAAACGTTCACGGGGCGGTTCGAGATCGTAGAGGAAGGAGTCGTTCTCGCGAGTCGTAGAGGAAGTAGGCGTTCACGTTCGGAGAGGAAGTAGTCATTCTCAAGGTCGCCAACGAGTAGTCGTTCCGTTCGTAGAGGTACTTGTCATCGGAGGGGGTACTTGTCGCGTCGAAGTTGACGTCGGGGTACACGTTTTATGTAGTGGTACTCGGTCTCGGCGACGGTAGTCGTACACGCACGTAGATGTTCATGTCATCATAGCCGTTTGGTCGTCGTGGTACTTGGTCATGGTACTTGTCGAAACCCGCATCGGATGTAGTCGTTCCCGTGCGTCGAGGTACTTGTCACGTCATGGAACTTGCGTTTCTCCTTGTAGTCGTACACGATTCTTGCGTAGAGGTACTTGGCTCGGCGATAAACTTGACAAAATCCGCTGGACCAAAACAAAAAATACAAGGCCGACGAAGAAGCACAGCAGCAGCAGGCTAGGCGGCGCCGGAGGCCGGAGCAGAGGCTTGGGGCGACGGATGCTGAGGCAAGGAAGAGGTCACCGAAGGGAGGCGCTCGGGCCACTGGAGGGAGGATGCAGCGAGGCGCGGACGGAGGGAGGTCTCGGGCGCCGGCGCGGAGAAGGCGAGCGCTGGCTGGCGCTCAGGCGCTGCGGCCTGGCCGGCCCTGGTGCGGCCATCTCGCGCTGGAGATGCGGTGGTGGCGAGGCGAACGGAGGCTGGGGCCTCGGGCGAAGGTGGGCTCGGCCTGGAGAGGAGAAGGGCGCAGGAGAGAGGGGATGCGGGCGCCATGGACGAGGGAGCAGCAGCCTGCGCGCGCAGGCTCGGAGCAGGGCAGAGGCCTGGGGAAACAAGGCGAGGCGCCGGCCTTGGCGACGGGACCGGCCTCCTGGCGCGCGATGAGGAGGAGGGTCGGGGAGCGAGGAGAAGCTGGGGCGAGAGGACGGGATGCTGGCGGCGTCTCGGGAGGAAAACGAGAGGAGCGAGGGGGGGTCGAGCGGTCTCTAGGTTAGGCCGCTGGTCGGGCCAGGAGTTGGGCCAGGAGGGATGTGATGGGCCAGGGAGGGGGAGAAGTGAGGCTGGTTGGCTGACTGGGCCTCGGGCCAGGATGGCCTGGGCCGGCTGGAGGCTGAGCAAGCCTAGAGGCTTGGCTGGAGGAAACAAATGGCTGGGCTGGCTGCCTTTTATTTTTATTTCTTTAGCAGAAATAAAAAGAGAAGAAAAGAGTGCGGAGGGGGTTAGGGCAAAAATTAGCACAAGGGACTAATTTTCTCGGGCATCATAAAATGAGCACGGTCCGAGAAAAATATAAAAGGCATGATCGGAAAATAATTCAAACATATTTGAATTTAATTCAAATGGGTTTGAACTAAGACTTGATTATAGAAGTGTCCAAAAATGTTGAGGATTTTTGGTGGAGTCTCGATAAAAGGAAAAAGAATTATTGGTAAGGTTTTTTTGAAGGAGAAACTCGAAGTGAAATAGACATGGGGAAATTATGCACGTGTGTTGGTTAATTCCAAACAAATGGAATATTATTATATAGCTCCCTAATAATATTGAGAGGCTTTTATATGTTATAAAGAGAAGTCACCTTCCCTCGATTTAAATGGACCAAAGGTCCACACAATTTATTTAGGTTGAGATGCAAAGATAAATATGACATGATGCAATGCAAGAATAAATAACACAAGCACAAATGAAACACACGGGAGAAACCGGAACATCTGGAATCTTCTGGAATCTTCTGGGACGTCGGTCTTCGGGTGTCACAACTCTCCCACACTAACAGAGGATCTCGACCCGAGATCCTAGAGATAGCACCGGGTAGAAACGAAAAAGAAGAGGTAAACAAAGTTGCTTCTTTGACAGACGAGTGAAACCACGAACCTTGAGAGGTTGAACAAATTGAAAGAAGAATACAACGGAGATGAACGAAGATGAAAACACTCCGTTAGAAAGAGTAACATGGAATATTATGAGAACCTTGATAGTTGAAAGACATGAAACAAGAGCTCACGGATGACAAAAGAATTTCAAAACCACTCCGGTTAACCAAGATTGAGAAGGAAAAGAACAAAATAATTTGGACAGCACTCCGTCTGAAAATGGAAGGAATTAACAAGAGTTTGAGGAGAAGGGATGATACTTGATGAAAACAACAGCATATTGCCTCCGAAACAATTGAAAGAATGGCACAAGGGGTAAGAAAGATTCAGACAACACTCCGGTTAAAAGACAGGAAAAACTTGATAAGATGAGAGAACTAGAATGTAGGTGACAACATTCCAGTTAAATAGACAAGCAAGGGAAGAATAAGATCTTGACAAAACTAGATTACGGGACAAAGAGGGCAATATCACAAGGCCTCCGGAACAAAAGAATATCATATAAATCAACGAAAGAAATGAATGGAGAAGAAAAAAATGACAACTTCTCCCACAAATGAATTAGGAAATCCTCCTTACAAGAAGGGTTGAACAGAGTTGTTGGAAATTCAACAACGAAAGAATAAGCTTGATGTGGGCTTATGGAAAACCACTCAAAATTAAGAGGTGACAACCAGCCACTAATGGAAAACAATTGATTGGATTGAGATCAACAAGGAGATGAAAAACTTATTTCACCGGAATGATAAATGAAGAACTTGGGTCATTTATAAGCACCATAATTAGCAACAATCCTTAGGGAAAGCTTTTAGGTGAATTATAACCCAAGATAAAACCAACGAATAAATTGAAGGATTGGAAAGATCTCCTGAACAAGGAAAATGATGGTTTTAAATATCTCATTCTTGACACTCGTGAATCATGAAACATGAAGGAATTGTCAAAAATGACATAACACCATCTAAAAGATAAGGTAGAAAGAATTGCAATTGGAATGCGTGATGAAGAATGCTTGAGCTCCCACAAGAATCTTGATGAAGACTTCAAGGATGAATTAAAACATGATGAACCACCATGAAGAACTCCGGTAATGAAAGCATGAGAAGCGAAAGATGAAAAGAAAAAGATTCAAGGCCTGCGATGAATTAGATAGCGCTTGAAATGATATAATAGAAATAACTTGGAACTCCGGAAAACAAGATGAACAAAGAATATGATATGATGAACAAGCTCCAGACAAAAGAAATAAATCACCTTGAAGGAATAAGAATAAGAATTATGTCATGCATCTCCTTCACCAATTTAAATTGATGACAACTAAAGGATTTGGCATCCTACTTATTCTCGTTGGAAAGAATTAAAGAGAGATCTAGCACAAGCTTGGGTAAATCTTCAACGAACCACCGGTAGGATTATGAAAAGAACGAATGAATTCAAACGATAACAAGGAAGAGTAAACTTGAACGAGCCACCGTAAGAATATGGAGACGAACGAAGAGGCATCAATGAAGAATAGTTGGAGGACGAAGTTGAAAACTGAGAACGAAGAAATATTCTGAATGATGGCCTTCGGAGGATCACAATGAAAAGAATTCATGAAATGCTTCAGGTGGCCTAAAGGAATTCCTCACAATCGGAACAATAATGAGGATGGCATGAAGCTAGAACCATGAATCTTCAAGAGAACGGGCCGAGATTTAAGAGAAACACTTCTCCGGTCTCCAAATGTTGAGAATGAAGACGAGAAATGCCATAAGAATTGTTGAGCACTCCGGAATGAAGAATTAAAAAGGTTGAACCAACGATAAAAGAATTTGAAAGCGGTCTTTGAGAAGGACTGTGACTGATGGGATTCATACTTACGTCACACTATGAAAAGAATTTAAGTATAACTCCAGAAAAAATTAGAAGAGCCAGGTAAGATCCTGGGAAAAGACCTGTGGGTTAGGGCCCATTAAAGAAATCACCGTTGGAAAAGATAGATTAAGAGATATCGCACCGGTTGAATTAAATGGCTTGAATAAGATGACAAAGCTCAAAATAGTTTGAACGGGTTAAGAATGGAATTATGAATCATCAGCACTCCGGATATGAATAGCAAGAGGAGAATGATTAATTGGTGCACCGGAATAAGAAAGCATTGTGAAATGAGGAAAGGATAGGATCAACATCGAAATCTTGAATTACATCCACCGACAGAATTTGAGAACAAAAGAATGATGAACTTGGAGTTTCCTGAGCATCTTCACGATAAAGCACCGGATAAGAACATTGAAGGAAACGAATGAAGAACCTCACATGAATAAAATGGATATTTCATTTGAGAATTTCTTGCTCCGAGAAGAAGAAGGGTGGGAGGGTGGGGAAAACAAAGACAACTTGGGATGAATGAAACAGACACCATCATCAGATTTCTCAATGGCGTCCGTATGGAATAACTTGAAGAGAAGGCACACCGGTTGAAAGATTAACATGAAGATCTTGATGGTAAAAAAGAATTAGCACTCCCATATAAATATGATAATACCGATTAGGAAAGGTATGGAATCAACATTTGACATCGAAGCAACTCGAATACCAGAATCAAAACAAGAACAAAGGATAGATATGCAACATGATCTTCACAATATCATCCGAACAGAGAATTGAACGAATGAATTCCGTAGGTACATCAACTTGTCGAGAAGCCACTTGGAGAACAAAAGTAAATAAAAAAGGAACAAGGAACAGATAGAACAAATACAAGATAGAAGCTTCGTTCGACATCTTCGTGCTGAAAGCTCATGGAACGTGTTACAAAAGGGTTTTGCAATCCCCGGATCAGCATAGCCAAGGACCCTTTAAGATGCAACTCCCGATCGGAACAAGTCCATAAAACCACTTCACTCAATGTAGAACCCCGAACTTCATATCATGCATTCGTTGGAAGAATGCCTAGAACTACTAGATGAACCCACCTATTAATTTCCGAAAGTTTCCAGTTATGCAATCAGGTGTTGGGGATACAGGGGAAGCACCGCGTAATCAACTCTAAACCTACATCCAGCTGTATCCATCCTTCAACACATAACCAGTTGTTCTCGGAAACCGTTTACCTCGGACCTTCGAAACGCATCCACTATACAAGCTATGGCAATACTCCCGAACTACCTCCCCAGTACTGGGTGATGTCGGGGTTATCTTGCCACTAACCGCATAGGAGAGTTTTCGATGTCGGCCGTCTTAAGTATTCTAGTACTGCCGCGATGGATTTGTGACGACAACACCTCGGAGCTCAACTCCCCGGGACACTGCCACAACCCCTAATGACAGGAGGCATTGAGAACAATGTTCTCGTCACAAAGACATCGAAACAATCCAAACAATACTCGCGTGATCCTAAAACAATTTGGTGCATTTTTGAGAGTAGAAGAGATAAGAGCAATCGTCAGGAGTCCTCACCAGAGTGAAAAGAGATGAGGAGCAAAAGAAATCCTACTCTCCGATATAATATAGGACTCAAAACATTTTCAAGTGTGTGCCTAGACTCAACCGTCAACAATTCGATCAATCAGTGGGGGCTTCTAGGTCGGAGAAGGCTCTGAATACCAACTTGTAATGCCCAGGATGGGACTATACCTCCTACATGTCGAGGCACGACTTAAAGGTATAAGCCCATCCTAGAATGATCTCAAGTTTGGTATCTTTGCACGACTCATGTAAAAGAGGGATTAAATTACAAAAGAAGATAGTTGGCTTACACTCGCCACTTCACACAATACATACATAAGCCAAACATCATTCAAAACATCACAACCCGACTACGGGCGAAGATCCAAATGAAAGATACCAAAACAACATAAAGCCACAGGTCAGGATCGAATCCTAGTAGAAACCACTACTGATCGTCGAAACGTCACAAGCAAACGGCCACTCTCTTCATCGAGCTCCCAGTGAAGAACTTGAGCCAGCTCCTGCATCAAACTCGGCTGAACCTGCATCTGGTGTTGTAGTATCTGTGAGCCACGAGGACTCAGCAATACCATAACCATGGGTATCAAGACTAGCAAAGCTTTATGGGTAGGAAGAGGTAAAGTGGTGAGGCTACAACAGCGGCTAAGCACAATATGGTGGCTAACTTACGAGTACCAGAATAAGATGAGCATCTACGCAAACGGTCGCAAAAGGTGATCTCTAAAGATCCTGAACTACATACGATCAAACATAACCCCACCGTGTTCTCTTCTCAAAGTGAAAAGAGACAGTCACGGTTACTCACACAGTTGTGTGTTTTACTTCGGATCCTCTGTCAAGTTTTTTACAACCGGACATTAACAAATTCCAATCTGCCACATAACCGTGGGCACGGCTTTCGAAAGATCATAACCCTGCAGGGGTGTTCCAACTTAGCCCATCACAAGCTCTCACGATTAGCTGAAGTGATAAATATAATATCATCACTCCTTATCTTAGGGAAAACCGATCAGGCTCGGTATCCCTGTAGCACAAGACATTTCGACAATGGTAAAACAAGTCCAGCAAGACCTCCCGGCGTGCCGACACCCTGATGGTAGCCGCGCGCATCTCGTCTCAGGCCACGTCCGGATGAGCGCTACGTACAGTAACCGAAGATCCCAGATAACTGGGTGGCACCGCAAGTGGCTCTAGTTTGGGACCAACGCCATCAGCACTGGCCCCCCTGCTATGTAGAAAAGAATCTCCAAGGAGCGTCCCCCTTAAGCAAATTAATTAATTAATTAAGTTATTATGATGAGGCAATAAAACCAATGTTGGGCCTTGCTGGAGGAGTTTTATTCAAAGTCGAACTGTCAAGGGGTCCCCATCCACCCATCGTGTAAGGAACGCAAAATCAAGGAACATAATGCCGGTTTATCGGCGCCTAAGGTGGCATGAGTGGAACAAAACACCAAGCAAAAGGCCAAGCCTTCCACCCATGCCCAGTATATAGGTGTGTTAATAATAATTATAGATATTGTGATATTCCCACAACAAGTTCCCTCCTGGAACGAATCTTCATCTTCACCTGCAACTAACAACGCTATAAGAGGGGCTGAGCAAGCGGGTAACATAGCCAAACAGTGGTTTTGCTAGGAAAGTTTCAAGGTTAGAGGTTTCATGGCAACAAGGAGAGGCTGACATAAAAGATGGGTAGCGCGACATGTAACGATAGCATCGAGACAACTAAGCATGGCAATGGTAGTAAAGGTATCCAAGGGTATGATCATCTTGCCTGGGATTCCGCAAGGAAGAAGAAAAGATCCTTGAAGTAGACCGAGCAACAGTCGAGCGAATCCTCACAACTCCGGAACGAAACCGAAGCTATCAAGAGAAGCAACCGGAAAGAAGCAAACAACACGGTAAACACACAATCATTAACATGGCATACGATGCACATCCAAGTATGATGCATGTCCGGTTTAAAATATGCATGGCATGGCAAAGTGCACAAACAAAACTACAAGTTAAGTGGAGCTCAATATGCAACGAGTTGCATATTTACGAAACACCACATTTAATTATTTAATTGACTCTCATTTATTTACAAGACAAGATTAAATGTTTGTTAACATGGCAACAAGGTGAAGCATAATAAAACTACACTATTTAGGCATTTTTAATGAGGCCGGAAATAACAACAACAATTCCGGAAAATCCCCATGAGCATGTTTAGTAATTATAAGCAAACGACAATTAAACATTCTCATGTTGTTATCATGATGCGGATGACATGATTAAGATTATGCAATTTTATTAAAAGGTTGACATAAGAGATATGAAGCATTGTCACCGTGGTGAAAGGAAAAGGGTGCCACTGCAACGATCCGAAAATGATGCAACGCAACATCTTGGTTCCGGTAACTCGTTGAGAGACCGGTGCAAAAGATGACGGAGAGCGAGCGGAACAAGAAGAAAGGTGGAGTGATCCCGTCACCGGGTTCCCACGAGTCGGCGACGAGGCAACCGAGGAGCATGACAAAAGAAGGGCACGACGGGCACGATGCACACACGGGAAACATTTCATACAACACGAGCAAACATCTCACGGGGTCATCGACTCGGCGGTTATACCTTCGGAACAAACGTTCACGGGGTGGTTCGAGATCGTAGAGGAAGGAGTCGTTCTCGCGAGTCGTAGAGGAAGTAGGTGTTCACATTCGGAGAGGAAGTAGTCGTTCTCAAGGTCACCAACGAGTAGTCGTTCCGTTCGTAGAGGTACTTGTCATCGGAGGGGGTACTTGTCGCGTCGAAGTTGACGTCGGGGTACACGTTTTATGTAGTGGTACTCGGTCTCGGCGACGGTAGTCGTACACGCACGTAGATGTTCATGTCATCGTAGCCATTCGGTCGTCGTGGTACTTGGTCGTGGTACTTGTCGAAACCCGCATCGGATGTAGTCGTTCCCATGCGTCGAGGTACTTGTCACGTCGTGGAACTTGCGTTTCTCCTTGTAGTCATACACGATTCTTGCGTAGAGGTACTTGGCTCGGCGATAAACTTGACAAAATCCGCTGGACCAAAACAAAAAATACAAGGCCGACGAAGAAGCACAGCAGCAGCAGGCTAGGCGGCGCCGGAGGCCGGAGCAGAGGCTTGGGGCGACGGATGCTGAGGCGAGGAAGAGGTCACCGAAGGGAGGCGCTCGGGCCACTGGAGGGAGGATGCAGCGAGGCCGGACGGAGGGAGGTCTCGGGCGCCGGCGCGGAGAAGGCGAGCGCTGGCTGGCGCTCAGGCGCTGCAGCCTGGCCGGCCCTGGTGTGGCCATCTCGCGCTGGAGATGCGGTGGTGGCGAGGCGAACGGAGGCTGGGGCCTCGGGCGAAGGCGGGCTCGGCCTGGAGAGGAGAAGGGCGCAGGAGAGAGGGGCTGCGGGCGCCATGGACGAGGGAGCAGCAGCCTGCGCGCGCAGGCTCGGAGCAGGGCAGAGGCCTGGGGAAACAAGGCGAGGCGCCGGCCTTGGCGACGGGACCGGCCTCCTGGCGCGCGATGAGGAGGAGGGTCGGGGAGCGAGGGGAAGCTGGGGCGACAGGACGGGATGCTGGCGGCGGCTAGGGAGGAAAACGAGAGAAGCGAGGGGGGGTCGAGCGGTCGCTAGGTTAGGCCGCTGGTCGGGCCAGGAGTTGGGCCAGGAGGGATGTGATGGGCCAGGGAGGAGGAGAAGTGAGGCTGGTTGGCTGACTGGGCCTCGGGCCAGGATGGCCTGGGCCGGCTGGAGGCTGAGCAAGCCTAGAGGCTTGGCTGGAGGAAACAAATGGCTGGGCTGGCTGCCTTTTATTTTTATTTCTTTAGCAGAAATAAAAAGAGAAGAAAAGAGTGCGGAGGGGGTTAGGGCAAAAATTAGCACAAGGGACTAATTTTCTCGGGCATCATAAAATGAGCACGGTCCGAGAAAAATATAAAAGGCATGATCGGAAAATAATTCAAACATATTTGAATTTAATTCAAATGGGTTTGAACTAAGACTTGATTATAGAAGTGTCCAAAAATGTTGAGGATTTTTGGTGGAGTCTCGATAAAAGGAAAAAGAATTATTGGTAAGGTTTTTTTGAAGGAGAAACTCGAAGTGAAATAGACATGGGGAAATTATGCACGTGTGTTGGTTAATTCCAAACAAATGGAATATTATTATATAGCTCCCTAATAATATTGAGAGGCTTTTATATGTTATAAAGAGAAGTCACCTTCCCTCGATTTAAATGGACCAAAGGTCCACACAATTTATTTAGGTTGAGATGCAAAGATAAATATGACATGATGCAATGCAAGAATAAATAACACAAGCACAAATGAAACACACGGGAGAAACCGGAACATCTGGAATCTTCTGGAATCTTCTGGGACGTCGGTCTTCGGGTGTCACAACTCTCCCACACTAACAGAGGATCTCGACCCGAGATCCTAGAGATAGCACCGGGTAGAAACGAAAAAGAAGAGGTAAACAAAGTTGCTTCTTTGACAGACGAGTGAAACCACGAACCTTGAGAGGTTGAATAAATTGAAAGAAGAATACAACGGAGATGAACGAAGATGAAAACACTCCGTTAGAAAGAGTAACAAGGAATATTATGAGAACCTTGATAGTTGAAAGACATGAAACAAGAGCTCACGGATGACAAAAGAATTTCAAAACCACTCCGGTTAACCAAGATTGAGAAGGAAAAGAACGAAATAATTTGGACAGCACTCCGTCTGAAAATGGAAGGAATTAACAAGAGTTTGAGGAGAAGGGATGATACTTGATGAAAACAACAGCATATTGCCTCCGAAACAATTGAAAGAATGGCACAAGGGGTAAGAAAGATTCAGACAACACTCCGGTTAAAAGACAGGAAAAACTTGATAAGATGAGAGAACTAGAATGTAGGTGACAACATTCCAGTTAAATAGACAAGCAAGGGAAGAATAAGATCTTGACAAAACTAGATTACGGGACAAAGAGGGCAATATCACAAGGCCTCCGGAACAAAAGAATATCATATAAATCAACGAAAGAAATGAATGGAGAAGAAAAAAATGACAACTTCTCCCACAAATGAATTAGGAAATCCTCCTTACAAGAAGGGTTGAACAGAGTTGTTGGAAATTCAACAACGAAAGAATAAGCTTGATGTGGGCTTATGGAAAACCACTCAAAATTAAGAGGTGACAACCAGCCACTAATGGAAAACAATTGATTGGATTGAGATCAACAAGGAGATGAAAAACTTATTTCACCGGAATGATAAATGAAGAACTTGGGTCATTTATAAGCACCATAATTAGCAACAATCCTTAGGGAAAGCTTTTAGGTGAATTATAACCCAAGATAAAACCAACGAATAAATTGAAGGATTGGAAAGATCTCCTGAACAAGGAAAATGATGGTTTTAAATATCTCATTCTTGACACTCGTGAATCATGAAACATGAAGGAATTGTCAAAAATGACATAACACCATCTGAAAGATAAGGTAGAAAGAATTGCAATTGGAATGCGTGATGAAGAATGCTTGAGCTCCCACAAGAATCTTGATGAAGACTTCAAGGATGAATTAAAACATGATGAACCACCATGAAGAACTCCGGTAATGAAAGCATGAGAAGCGAAAGATGAAAAGAAAAAGATTCAAGGCCTGCGATGAATTAGATAGCGCTTGAAATGATATAATAGAAATAACTTGGAACTCCGGAAAACAAGATGAACAAAGAATATGATATGATGAACAAGCTCCAGACAAAAGAAATAAATCACCTTGAAGGAATAAGAATAAGAATTATGTCATGCATCTCCTTCACCAATTTAAATTGATGACAACTAAAGGATTTGGCATCCTACTTATTCTCGTTGGAAAGAATTAAAGAGAGATCTAGCACAAGCTTGGGTAAATCTTCAACGAACCACCGGTAGGATTATGAAAAGAACGAATGAATTCAAACGATAACAAGGAAGAGTAAACTTGAACGAGCCACCGTAAGAATATGGAGACGAACGAAGAGGCATCAATGAAGAATAGTTGGAGGACGAAGTTGAAAACTGAGAACGAAGAAATATTCTGAATGATGGCCTTCGGAGGATCACAATGAAAAGAATTCATGAAATGCTTCAGGTGGCCTAAAGGAATTCCTCACAATCGGAACAATAATGAGGATGGCATGAAGCTAGAACCATGAATCTTCAAGAGAACGGGCCGAGATTTAAGAGAAACACTTCTCCGGTCTCCAAATGTTGAGAATGAAGACGAGAAATGCCATAAGAATTGTTGAGCACTCCGGAATGAAGAATTAAAAAGGTTGAACCAACGATAAAAGAATTTGAAAGCGGTCTTTGAGAAGGACTGTGACTGATGGGATTCATACTTACGTCACACTATGAAAAGAATTTAAGTATAACTCCAGAAAAAATTAGAAGAGCCAGGTAAGATCCTGGGAAAAGACCTGTGGGTTAGGGCCCATTAAAGAAATCACCGTTGGAAAAGATAGATTAAGAGATATCGCACCGGTTGAATTAAATGGCTTGAATAAGATGACAAAGCTCAAAATAGTTTGAACGGGTTAAGAATGGAATTATGAATCATCAGCACTCCGGATATGAATAGCAAGAGGAGAATGATTAATTGGTGCACCGGAATAAGAAAGCATTGTGAAATGAGGAAAGGATAGGATCAACATCGAAATCTTGAATTACATCCACCGGCAGAATTTGAGAACAAAAGAATGATGAACTTGGAGTTTCCTGAGCATCTTCACGATAAAGCACCGGATAAGAACATTGAAGGAAACGAATGAAGAACCTCACATGAATAAAATGGATATTTCATTTGAGAATTTCTTGCTCCGAGAAGAAGAAGGGTGGGAGGGTGGGGAAAACAAAGACAACTTGGGATGAATGAAATAGACACCATCATCAGATTTCTCAATTGCATCTGTATGGAATAACTTGAAGAGAAGGCACACCGGTTGAAAGATTAACATGAAGATCTTGATGGTCAAAAAGAATTAGCACTCCCATATAAATATGATAATACCGATTAGGAAAGGTATGGAATCAACATTTGACATCGAAGCAACTCGAATACCAGAATCAAAACAAGAACAAAGGATAGATATGCAACATGATCTTCACAATATCATCCGAACAGAGAATTGAACGAATGAATTCCGCAGGTACATCAACTTGTCGAGAAGCCACTTGGAGAACAAAAGTAGATAAAAAAGGAACAAGGAACAGATAGAACAAATACAAGATAGAAGCTTCGTTCGACATCTTCGTGCTGAAAGCTCATGGAACATGTTACAAAAGGGTTTTGCAATCCCCGGATCAGCATAGCCAAGGACCCTTTAAGATGCAACTCCCGATCGGAACAAGTCCATAAAACCACTTCACTCAATGTAGAACCCCGAACTTCATATCATGCATTCGTTGGAAGAATGCCTAGAACTACTAGATGAACCCACCTATTAATTTCCGAAAGTTTCCAGTTATGCAATCAGGTGTTGGGGATACAGGGGAAGCACCGCGCAATCAACTCTAAACCTACATCCAGCTGTATCCATCCTTCAACACATAACCAGTTGTTCTTGGAAACCGTTTACCTCGGACCTTCGAAACGCATCCACTATACAAGCTATGGCAATACTCCCGAACTACCTCCCCAGTACTGGGTGATGTCGGGGTTATCTTGCCACTAACCGCATAGGAGAGTTTTCGATGTCGGCCGTCTTAAGTATTCTAGTACTGCCGCGATGGATTTGTGACGACAACACCTCGGAGCTCAACTCCCCGGGACACTGCCACAACCCCTAATGACAGGAGGCATCGAGAACAATGTTCTCGTCACAAAGACATCGAAACAATCCAAACAATACTCGCGTGATCCTAAAAAAAAATTGGTGCATTTTTGAGAGTAGAAGAGATAAGAGCAATCGTCAGGAGTCCTCACCAGAGTGAAAAGAGATGAGGAGCAAAAGAAATCCTACTCTCCGATATAATATAGGACTCAAAACATTTTCAAGTGTGTGCCTAGACTCAACCGTCAACAATTCGATCAATCAGTGGGGGCTTCTAGGTCGGAGAAGGCTCTGAATACCAACTTGTAATGCCCAGGATGGGACTATACCTCCTACGTGTCGAGGCACGACTTAAAGGTATAAGCCCATCCTAGAATGATCTCAAGTTTGGTATCTTTGCACGACTCATGTAAAAGAGGGATTAAATTACAAAAGAAGATAGTTGGCTTACACTCGCCACTTCACACAATACATACATAAGCCAAACATCATTCAAAACATCACAACCCGACTACGGGCGAAGATCCAAATGAAAGATACCAAAACAACATAAAGCCACAGGTCAGGATCGAATCCTAGTAGAAACCACTACTGATCGTCGAAACGTCACAAGCAAACGGCCACTCTCTTCATCGAGCTCCCAGTGAAGAACTTGAGCCAGCTCCTGCATCAAACTCGGCTGAACCTGCATCTGGTGTTGTAGTATCTGTGAGCCACGAGGACTCAGCAATCCCATAACCATGGGTATCAAGACTAGCAAAGCATTATGGGTAGGAAGAGGTAAAGTGGTGAGGCTACAGCAGCGGCTAAGCATAATATGGTGGCTAACTTACGAGTACCAGAATAAGATGAGCATCTACGCAAACGGTCGTAAAAGGTGATCGCTAAAGATCCTGAACTACATACGATCAAACATAACCCCACCGTGTTCTCTTCTCAAAGTGAAAAGAGACAGTCACGGTTACTCACGCAGTTGTGTGTTTTACTTCGGATCCTCTGTCAAGTTTTTTACAACCGGACATTAACAAATTCCAATCTGCCACATAACCGCGGGCACGGCTTTCGAAAGATCATAACCCTGCAGGGGTGTCCCAACTTAGCCCATCACAAGCTCTCACGATTAGCTGAAGTGATAAATATAATATCATCACTCCTTATCTTAGGGAAAACCGATCAGGCTCGGCATCCCTGTAGCACAAGACATTTCGACAATGGTAAAACAAGTCTAGCAAGACCTCCCGGCGTGCCGATACCCTGATGGTAGCCGCGCGCATCTCGTCTCAGGCCACGTCCGGATGAGCGCTACGTACAGTAACCGAAGATCCCAGATAACTGGGTGGCACCGCAAGTGGCTCTAGTTTGGGACCAACACCATCAGCACTGGCCCCCCTGCTATGTAGAAAAGAATCAACAAGTAGCGTCCCCCTTATGCAAATTAATTAATTAATTAAGTTATTATGATGAGGCAAAAAAACCAATGTTGGGCCTTGCTGGAGGAGTTTTATTCAAAGTCGAACTGTCAAGGGGTCCCCATCCACCCATCGTGTAAGGAACGCAAAATCAAGGAACATAATGCCGGTTTATCGGCGCCTAAGGTGGCATGAGTGGAACAAAACACCGAGCAAAAGGCCAAGCCTTCCACCCATGCCCAGTATATAGGTGTGTTAATAATAATTATAGATATTGTGATATTCCCACAACAAGTTCCCTCCTGGAACGAATCTTCATCTTCACCTGCAACTAACAACGCTATAAGAGGGGCTGAGCAAGCGGGTAACATAGCCAAACAGTGGTTTTGCTAGGAAAGTTTCAAGGTTAGAGGTTTCATGGCAACAAGGAGAGGCTGACATAAAAGATGGGTAGCGCGACATGTAACGATAGCATCGAGACAACTAAGCATGGCAATGGTAGTAAAGGTATCCAAGGGTATGATCATCTTGCCTGGGATTCCGCAAGGAAGAAGAACAGATCCATGAAGTAGACGGAGCAACAGTCGAGCGAATCCTCACAACTCCGGAACGAAACCGAAGCTATCAAGAGAAGCAACCGGAAAGAAGCAAACAACACGGTAAACACACAATCATTAACATGGCATACGATGCACATCCAAGTATGATGCATGTCCGGTTTAAAATATGCATGGCATGGCAAAGTGCACAAACAAAACTACAAGTTAAGTGGAGCTCAATATGCAACGAGTTGCATATTGACGAAACACCACATTTAATTATTTAATTGACTCTCGTTTATTTACAAGACAAGATTAACTGTTTGTTAACATGGCAACAAGGTGAAGCATAATAAAACTACACTATTTAGGCATTTTTAATGAGGCCGGAAATAACAACAACAATTCCGGAAAATCCCCATGAGCATGTTTAGTAATTATAAGCAAACAACAATTAAACATTCTCATGTTGTTATCATGATGCGGATGACATGATTAAGATTATGCAATTTTATTAAAAGGTTGACATAAGATATATGAAGCATTGTCACCGTGGTGAAAGGAAAAGGGTGCCACGGCAACGATCCGAAAATGATGCAACGCAACATCTCGGTTCCGGTAACTCGTTGAGAGACCGGTGCAAAAGATGACGGAGAGCGAGCGGAACAAGAAGAAAGGTGGAGTGATCCCGTCACCGGGTTCCCACGAGTCGGCGACGAGGCAACCGAGGAGCATGACAAAAGAAGGGCACGACGGGCACGATGCACACACGGGAAACATTTCATACAACACGAGCAAACATCTCACGGGGTCATCGACTCGGCGGTTATACCTTTGGAACAAACGTTCACGGGGCGGTTCGAGATCGTAGAGGAAGGAGTCGTTCTTGCGAGTCGTAGAGGAAGTAGGCGTTCACGTTCGGAGAGGAAGTAGTCGTTCTCAAGGTCGCCAACGAGTAGTCGTTCCGTTCGTAGAGGTACTTGTCATCGGAGGGGGTACTTGTCGCGTCGAAGTTGACGTCGGGGTACACGTTTTATGTAGTGGTACTCGGTCTCGGCGACGGTAGTCGTACACGCACGTAGATGTTCATGTCATCGTAGCCGTTCGGTCGTCGTGGTACTTGGTCATGGTACTTGTCGAAACCCGCATCGGATGTAGTCGTTCCCGTGCGTCGAGGTACTTGTCACGTCGTGGAACTTGCGTTTCTCCTTGTAGTCGTACACGATTCTTGCGTAGAGGTACTTGGCTCGGTGATAAACTTGACAAAATCCGCTGGACCAAAAAAAAAATACAAGGGCGACGAAGAAGCACAGCAGCAGCAGGCTAGGCGGTGCCGGAGGCCGGAGCAGAGGCTTGGGGCGACGGATGCTGAGGCGAGGAAGAGGTCACCGAAGGGAGGCGCTCGGGCCACTAGAGGGAGGATGCAGCGAGGCGCGGACGGAGGGAGGTCTCGGGCGCCGGCGCGGAGAAGGCGAGCGCTGGCTGGCGCTCAGGCGCTGCGGCCTGGCCGGCCCTGGTGCGGCCATCTCGCGCTGGAGATGCGGTGGTGGCGAGGCGAACGGAGGCTGGGGCCTCGGGCGAAGGCGGGCTCGGCCTGGAGAGGAGAAGGGCGCAGGAGAGAGGGGCTGCGGGCGCCATGGACGAGGGAGCAGCAGCCTGCGCGTGCAGGCTCGGAGCAGGGCAGAGGCTTAGGGAAACAAGGCGAGGCGCCGGCCTTGGCGACGGGACCGGCCTCCTGGCGCGCGATGAGGAGGAGGGTCGGGGAGCGAGGGGAAGCTAGGGCGAGAGGACGGGATGCTGGCGGCGGCTCGGGAGGAAATGAGAGGAGCGAGGGGGGGTCGAGCGGTCGCTAGGTTAGGCCGCTGGTCGGGCCAGGAGTTGGGCCAGGAGGGATGTGATGGGCCAGGGAGGAGGAGAAGTGAGGCTGGTTGGCTGACTGGGCCTCGGGCCAGGATGGCCTCGGCCGGCTGGAGGCTGAGCAAGCCTAGAGGCCTGGCTGGAGGAAACAAATGGCTGGGCTGGCTGCCTTTTATTTTTATTTCTTTAGCAGAAATAAAAAGAGAAGAAAAGAGTGCGGAGGGGGTTAGGGCAAAAATTAGCACAAGGGACTAATTTTCTCGGGCATCATAAAAATGAGCACGGTCCGAGAAAAATATAAAAGGCATGATCGGAAAATAATTCAAACATATTTGAATTTAATTCAAATGGGTTTGAACTAAGACTTGATTATAGAAGTGTCCAAAAATGTTGAGGATTTTTGGTGGAGTCTCGATAAAAGGAAAAAGAATTATTGGTAAGGTTTTTTTGAAGGAGAAACTCGAAGTGAAATAGACATGGGGAAATTATGCACGTGTGTTGGTTAATTCCAAACAAATGGAATATTATTATATAGCTCCCTAATAATACTGAGAGGCTTTTATATGTTATAAAGAGAAGTCACCTTCCCTCGATTTAAATGGACCAAAGGTCCACACGATTTATTTAGGTTGAGATGCAAAGATAAATATGACATGATGCAATGCAAGAATAAATAACACAAGCACAAATGAAACACACGAGAGAAACCGGAACATCTGGAATCTTCTGGAATCTTCTGGGACGTCGGTCTTCGGGCGTCACAGAAATCCCCCTGAACTTGGTATATGACCAAGTAGAGAAGCTGTCAAGTTTTCCCAACAGGACTGTAGACTAGACAACCTTATAGAGGGAATAAAGAAAGAGTAGTCGTTTGATTCTATGTATCATTGTACTTTTACCGTCAAACTTATCTCCGGCCGAAAAAATAAAAAGGTTGTCATGGCCGACCTTCCACTTCAACCTCCATAAACCCAAAGGCTGGAGTGTTTCCGAATACTATATCTGTGGCGAACACGTGGTATGTTCGGAAACCACGCAATCCAGTCATAATTGCTTGAACAGACAAACTTTTTTCGGGGAGTTATGTTATATTATTGTTTAACGTAAGAAACATCTTCTAGAGATAATAGTTCCGTTAAGGGTTCCTTTCCCTGGGTCGGCGTGCATACATATGCATGCCTAGGCTTTTGATCCTATAAAAAAGGATTGTAGGATGCCATATCCTGTGATAATTTAATATATGCGTTAAAAGCGATATGTCGTGTATCCGCCGACTGATTATTCCCTTAAGAGCGCTAGCTTTCGGCTTCACCCGGTCTGAGGTACATGTTCGGATTACCCGGCTGTATCAATCGCAGAGGTGCTCCCTTTACGCCCTAGCCGAACAATCGGAAATGTAGGGGTAACCATAGGAGCCAGGCAACCGAGCTTGGCGAGAACTTAAGTCATATTGGTGCATATAATGGGAAGGAAGGACTGTATAAAATAGACGACATTTTAGGCAAGAAGCTTTTTTGGTAATGGGCTTCGTCAAAGAAGCCCCCAAGTATATTTGAGGTAGATACATTCAAAGATGTACTTATCTTGTGGTAGTCCGGGTGAGCCGAATACTTACCAATAATAGAAAAGGAAAAAAAGGAGAAGGAGAAAAATAAAAAAAAAGAGATAAGACCTAACTTAAAAGGAGGAAAAAATTGCTACCAAACTATCCATAGAATCTTCGGAGCCTGGTAGCATACCACGAGTTTGGCTCAAGGCGGTTGTCCTGTGCATTCCGAAGGTGATAGGCTCCACCGGTGGGTACTTCGTCAATAATGAAGGGCCCCTCCCATTTTGGTTTTAGCTTGTCCTTCTTCTTCTCCGGGAGGCGTAAAACGAGTTCGCCGACTTTGTATGTCTTGGCCCGCACTTCTCCGCTCTGGTATCGCCTAGCCTGTTGTTGATAAAAAGCGGAACGGGCCTGTGCTGTATCGTGCTCCTCTTCAAGTCCAACTAGGTCGTCCAACCGATCTAGCTCGGCTTCGCTCTCCTCATACATGCGCACTCGAGGTGAGCCATGAATAATGTCACAGGGCAGAATAGCCTCTGCGTTGTACACCATGAAGAAAGGTGTGTATCCGGTCGTCTGATTAGGTGTGGTCCACAACCCCGAGAGTACGGAGTCAAGCTCTTCGACCCAGTGTTTATCAGACTCTCGTAGGGAGCGCACCAGTCAGGGTTTAATGCCACTCATTATTAGACCATTGGCTCTTTCGACTTGACCGTTTGTTTGAGGATGGCACACATAAGCATAATCAAGTTTAATACCTAACTTTGCGCACCAATTTTTTACCTCGTCAGCTGTAAAGTTGGCACCATTATCTGTGATAATACTATGCGGGACACCATAACGGTGTACTACACCGGATATAAAATCTATCACTAACCCCGCTGATACGTCCATTTTGCATCATGCTTATATGTTGATATTTATTGCATTATGGGCTGTTCTTACATGTTTTGTCACAATACTTATGCCTTTTCTCACTTATTTTACAAGGTTTACATGAAGAGGGAGAATGCCGGCAGCTAGAATTCTGGGCTGGAAAAGGAGCAAACTCTGGAAACCTATTCTGCACAACTCCAAAAGCCCTGAAACTCAACAGAACGCCGTTTCAGAAAATATAAAAAATATCTGGAGAAAGAAGTCCACGAGGGGGCCACCGGCTGCCCACGAGGGTGGGGGCGCCCCCCCTGCCTCGTGGCCAGCCGGAAGGTCCCCGATGCCCAACTTCTCCTATATGACGTGTTTTGACCTAGAAAAAATGAGAAGGAGGCTTTCGAGACCAGACCCCGCCGTCTCGAGGCGGAACCGAGGCGGAAACCAATCTAGGGCTCCGGCAGAGCTGTTCTGTCGGGGATACTTCCCTCCGACAGGGGGAAATCGTCACCGCCGTCATCACCAACAACTCTCCCATCTTGGGGAGGGCTATCTTCATCAACATCTTCACCAGCACCATCTCCTCTCAAACCCTAGTTCATCTATTGTATCCAATCTTTGTACCCAAACCTCAGATTGGTACCTGTGGGTTGCTAGTAGTGTTAATTACTACTTGTAGTTGATGCTAGTTGGTTTATTTGGTGGAAGATCATATGTTAAGATCCATTATGCATATTAATACCCCTATGATCATGAACAATATTATGTCTTGTGAGTATTTACTTTTGTTCCTGAGGACATGGGATAAGTCTTGCTATTAGTAGTCATGTGAGTTTGGTCTTCGTTCGATATTTTTATGAGATGTATTTTGTCTCTCCTCTAGTGGTGTCATGTGAACGTAGACTACATGACACTTCACCATTATTTGGGCCTAGAGGAAGGCATTGGGAAGTAATAAGTAGATGATGGGTTGCTAGAGTGATAGAAGCTTAAACCCTAGTTTATGCGTTGCTTCGTAAGGGGCTGATTTGGATCCATGTGTTTCAGGCTATGGTTAGGTTTACCTTAATACTTCTTTTGTAGTTGCGGATGCTTGCATTAGAGGTTAATCATAAGTGGGAGGCTTGTCCAAGTAAGGGCAGAACCCAAGCACCGGTCCACCCACATACCAAATTATCAAAGTACCGAATGTGAATCAGACGATCGTGATGAAAACTAGCTTGACGATAATTCCCATGTGTCCTCGGGAGCGTTTTCCTTTATATAAGAGTTTGTCCAGGCTTGTCCTTTTCTACAAAAAGGATTGGGCCACCTTGCTGCACCTTATTTACTTTTACCTTTTGTCACTTGCTACCAATTACCTTATCACAAAACTATCTGTTACCTATAATTTCTGTGCTTGCAGAAAATACCTTACCGAAAACTGCCTATCATTTCCTTCTGCTCATCGTTGGGTTCGACACTCTTACTTACCAAAAGGACTACGATAGATCCCCTACAATTTTGGGTCATCAAGACGCTTTTCTGGCGCCGTTGCCGAGGAGTGAAGCGCCTTTGGTAAGTGGAATTTGGTAAGGAAAAATTTATATAGTGTGCTGAAATTTATTGTCAATTGTTACTATGGCTCAAAATACTTTGAGGGGCTTGTTCGGGGTATCTTCACCCCGGCCAGAAGAGCAAAGAGTTGCTCCTCAACCTACTGTACCTATTGAAAATGTCTGCTTTGAGATTCCTTCGGGTATGATAGAGAAACTGCTTGAAAATCCCTTTATAGGAGACCGAACACTGCATCCCGACTTACACCTAATCTATGTGGATGAAGTTTGTGGATTATTTAAGCTTGCAAGTATGCCCGAGGATGTTATCAAGAAGAAGGTCTTCCATTTATCTTTAAAGGGAGATGCATTGACATGGTTTAGGCTATGCAATGATATGGGATCATGGAACTATAATCGTCTGAAGTTTAAATTTCATCAGAAGTTCTACCCTATGCACCAGATTCATCGTGATCGTAATTATATTTATAATTTTTGGCCTCGTGAAGGAGAAAGCATCGCTCAAGCTTGGGGGAGGCTTAAGTCAATGTTATATTCATGCCCCAATCATGAGCTCTCAAGAGAAATGATCATTCAAAATTTTTATGCTCGGCTTTCTCATAATAATCGCTCCATGGTCGATACTTCTTGTTCTGGCTCTTATATGATGATGACTATTGACTTCAAATGGGATTTATTGGAAAGAATTAAACGCAACTCTGAAGATTGGGATCTCGACGAAGGTAACGAGTCAGGTATGACCCCTAAGTTTGATTGTGTTAAAGCTTTTATGGGTACCGATGTTTTCCGTGAGTTTAGCACTAAATATGGACTTGACTCTGAGATAGCAGCTTCTTTCTGTGAATCCTTTGCTACTCATGTTGATCTCCCTAAGGAGAAGTGGTTTAAATACTGATAGGCTTCTCGCCCCTCGTTGGTTACCCCAAGTGGAAGGTGTGAGATGTAGTGTTGCGGAAGTTTTTCCCTTGGCAAAGATACCAAGGATCGAATCCCCAGAGACTCCTAGGTTCAACAAGAAGGTGTCAACTGCTAACGGCGCCAGATATTAGCAATCAATGTGGACCTGCACACAAATACAAATAACTTTGCTCCCAACGAGTACAGAGAGGTTGTCAATCCCTCTGGCCTTGTAGTTCACAAAGGATTAAACGCAAATGATAGTAGTGATAGATAATGTTTGCAATAGAATAATAGCGAAAAGTAAATAGCGGATGTGATCAATGATGGTAATATGGACCGGAGTCTCATGATGTTCACTAGTGATGTCTCTCTCCCAAAAGACGATAAAACATCTATGTGAGGTAAACGAATTACAGCTGGGCAATTGACAGGACCACGAACGCAAACCAATGCTGACTACATTGCAAGAAAGGTTGAGGTTCAAAGCATGGGCGGTACGCCAAAGTAAGTAGACCGAAATCCATCAATATCTACTACTAATCATCCACCTTGAGATATCTATCCAGAACATCTCGCTGGTATTAAGTTGCGAGCCCCACCCATAGTGTAAACTCAATGCAACAGACAACTGCATTAAAAGAACTTTGCGTAAAGTAAACAATCCTTGCACCCGCGGGTACAAGCACCGTTGTTTTCCCCCTTGTGGCAACAGCACATCCCCTAGACTCATGTTTCTGTCACTCAAACTAGTCATCGAGGGGCATGAACCCACAATCAAGCATAACGTTCCCTCTTGGAGTCACTACCTATTACTTGGCCAAAGCAATAAATAACAACGGAGAACATGCAAGAATTACTTATGAACATAAATATAAAAGAGGTAGATCAAATATATTACTCAAGCACAATCTGAACATAATCTCATAATCCATCGGATCCCAGCAAACTCATCATAGCAACAACATAAGGATTACATACGTGCCTCGATCATGTAGGGCAGCTCACGAGAAATAATTAGTGAAGCACAAGAACGTGAGGAGAACATCACATAGCTACTGGTCATGGACTCATGGTCCAAGGG
This sequence comes from Secale cereale, assembly GCA_902687465.1. NCBI lineage: Eukaryota > Viridiplantae > Streptophyta > Magnoliopsida > Poales > Poaceae > Secale > Secale cereale. Next base: position 175,408,766 of record LR738712.1, read on the forward strand.
AGACTACTCACAACTCATCCGGGAGGCGTCCATGGTGGTGGAGAGGCTCCCGGTGGTGATCCTCCCCTCCGGCAGGGTGCCGGGCAGAGTTCTCCTGGTGCTCCCGATCTTGGAAGCGCGGCGGCGGCGGAACAGAGATGAGATCGTGAAAAAGGGTTCCCGTCTCGAGGGTTCCGGGACACGATATAAATATATGCCAAAGGGGGGCATCAGCGGAGGCCTGGGTGGCCCAGGCGCCCCCCCGGCGCGGCCCAGGGGGGGCGCGCCGCCAGGGCGCCTGGAGCCGTGGTGCCCCCCCGGCTGTCCTTCGGGCGCACGGTAGTTTCTGGAACGCTGATTTTTTATATAATTTTTCTGGATTTTTCCTGGCAGTTCTCGTAATGTGAAAACCTGAAATACAAAAACAACCAAAAACAGAAACTGGCACTGGGGTGCACTGAGTTAATAGGTTAGTCCGAATATGATCAAAAGTGTATGGAAGTGTATAAATATCATAGAAATATCACCCAAAAGAGGCATGGAGCAAGCAGAAATTATAGATAAGTTTTGGACGTATCAACATCCCCAAGCTTAATTCCTGCTCGTCCTCGAGTAGGTAAATGATAACAAGAATAATTTCTGTGGTGACATGCTATTAACCATATAGGACTTTTTCATAGTCATATGACAAAAGCTCACTAAGACAATGAATCTGTAGTAATTAAGTTGCCTCATGAGAAAATCACAAAGAACTGAAAGTTTTACAATATGATACTGAAACATCAAATAGATTTGCAATGAACATGATGTGCAAATATGATAAAGTGATATCTAGCTTGCCCCCTTAGTGATGCAAAACATAAATGCAGGGGCACCTTCAAGGTTTAAGTGATGACTAGATACAATGATTTCAGAATAAACGATATCACAATCATGCAAAAGACAATGCTACTTTGGAACAATGCACATTACACTCAGAATGACAATCATGCTCTCAGTAGTTGGTGTTTTTAAAAGAAGGTGGAGACTCAACATAAAAGTAAAAGAATGGCCCTTCACAGAGGGAAGCAGGGATTACTCATGTGCTAGAGCTTTTATTTTGAAAACATAGAAGCAATTTTGTCAACGGTAGTAGTACTTCATATGTGTTATGCATAAGACATCCTATAAGTTGCAGGCCTCATGCATCGAATACCAATAGTGCTCGCACCTTGTCCTAATTAGCTCGGATTTCCATGGGTTGTCATTGCATTACATATGTTTCAACCAAGTGTCACAAAGGGGTACCTCTATGTCACCTGTACAAAGGTCCAAGGAGATAGATCGCATTTGATTTCTCGTTTTTGATAGATCTCAACTTGAGGACATCCATACCGGGACAACATAGAAAATAGATAATGGACTCCTCTTTAATGCTTAAGCATATTCTCATAAGAGATTGAGGATTAATGTCCAAGCTAAAACTGCCACCATGATACATGGCTTTGGTTGGCGGCCCAATGTTCTTCTCTAACAATATGCATACTCATTCAACCCAATGGCAAATCACCCTTACTTCAGACAATACGAACATGCATAGCAACTCACATGATATTCAACAAAAGTGTAACAGTTGATGGCGTCCCCAGAAACATGGATACCGCTCAGCAAGCAACTTATAAGAAATAAGATACATAAGCGACATATTCTTTACCACAATAGTTTTTAAGCTACTTTCCCATGAGCTATGTATTGCAAAGACTGAAGGTTTTAAAGGTAGCACATGTAAATTTACTTGGAGTGGTGGTGAAATACCACATATAGGTAGGTATGGTGGACTCATATGGCATAACTGGTTTAAAAGGATGTGGATGCACAAGCAGTCAGTCCGCTTAGTACAGGTGGAGGTTAGCAAAAGACTGGGAGCGACCAACTAAGAGAGCAATGACGGTCATAATCATGCAGAGCGACAAAGCAACATTGAATCAGGCATGGAAGTTATATCGCTACTCAGAAATAAAAGATCATCAAGGCTTGACAGACTTTCTTTACAGTCTTAAATATGTGTGAGCATACGCCAAGTCAATCAAAATAAATTCTTGAGGGAAGATATTACTGAACCATACCACATCATTAGCAAACAAATCATGTTGGTACTCCAATAACACATTGGGAATCCCCCAGCTATTTGAGACTAACCATAAGAAAACATGAACTACTAAGCGCCATCATGCACGTAGCATCTTTATCATAGACATATCAACCAATGCAACGGAAGCAAACTCTCTTAATGATATAAGCATGGTAATTAAAGAGAGTTCAAGCAACCAACTAAAAAGCTCTTTGAAAAGATAAGCATGAATACTAAGAGCAGAACATGATAGTAGCTATTAAAAGACAAAGAACACACACAGCAAAGATAGTCATGAAAATTCTATGTTATGTTCTAGGTAGAAGTGGAGCGTGTTTCTCTCCCACATAAAGAAAGCTGAGTTCCGACTCGTTATGAAAAACTAAAAAGGAAACTAAAAGCAAGACGCTCCAAGCATAGCACATAACACATGAAGTGATTAAAATATAGTGGAACGAAAGACGAACTGATAATGTTGATGGAGAAGGGGATGCGCGGGGGCATCCCCAAGCTTAGACGCTTGATTCTCCTTGAATATTTCTTGGGGGTGCACGGGGGCATGCCCAAGCTTGAGCGCTTGATACTCCTGAATCTTTTTATCATCTTCCCTCGCACACTTGAAAACTCCCTTCATACATAACTCATCATAATCTGATTAGCGAGGTTAGTACCCATAATAAAATAATTGTACCTTGCTGGAAATAAATATATTCTTGAAGGTCTACTGTTTCTCAAGATTGCCAAAATGTTTTTGCAAAGAAAAAGCAAGCTATTGGTTTGCAAAATGAAAGAAAGGCAAAACAGGACAGAATCTGTGAAAAACAGAACAGCAGGTAGTAATTGATTTGTTCGGGGTACTTCTGCAACTCAAATAAAAAAACTCAGAACAGATGCACGAAAGACAATTATATAGAGAACGCTGTCGAAAAAATTCAGACCAAAAAGATGATCTGGTGATTTTATACGAATTTTTCTATTCAAGGACAGAATCTGTTTCCTGGACAGCACCTCACAACTTTTGAACTTTCTAGCAATCAGAGGCTATACTTGGCACAAAATTGAAAAGCAAAGATACAATGATGATGCTACTGTAGTAAACAACATCAAGACACAACAAAAGCAAAATAATTTTTTTATTCATGTGGGCTGCCTCCCAAAAGCGCTTTCTTTTATGCCTTTAAGCTAGGCATAATGCATATAGATCAAGTTGTATCAATTGAACCATCATCAAGATCATCAAAAAGCTCTTCAATAATACAACTAGTCTTAAGAGGACTCTCAAATAAGGGACTCATAGAGATACTTCTAGGTAGAAGACCAAAAGGATAAAAGTCAAGGGAAGATTCATTTATAAATTCATCACAGAGAGGTGTTTCTTCCAAAGTCTTTACAGTTTCAACCCCTTTGGCAATAGATGGATTACTTTTAGAACGGGGAGCCTTTGGAACATGAACGAACTTAGGCTCCCTCTTTGCCGGAGTTTCTACCTTTTTGGTTCTGATTGAGGAGAAGGTGGTTCCTAGAGTATCAAAGATATCCTCAATCTTGTCTATCCTAGAAGAGTCCAAGTCATGGAATTTGACGGTCTCCAAAATTTTGAAAATTTTATGCATGGAGCTATCAAGTCTATTCAAATTCCCTTGGATCTTACGATCCAACTCATTTATCTTATTAATGCTTGGCATCTCTAGCTCTATCTTTTCAAGTTTTTTCATAATGTGAGCTAGGGTGATGTCCTCTCGAATGCTAACAACAGGGAGATTCCCAACAAGATTTTCAATAATACTAAGAGACTCCCAAACTGGGGCCTCTAGGAAATTCCCATTGATAGCAGTATCTAGAATAAACCTATTCCAAGAAGTAATTCCAACATAAAAATTTCTAAGCAGGATAGTAGTAGGTTGCATCTTGGTGGCTCTTTTTTGTGAATCATTAATTCTATACCAAGCATCTTTCAAACTTTCCCCACCTATTTGTTTAAAGGTGAGAACTTCTGCCTCGTCAAAGACAAAAGAACCCGACATAATGACAACTAAAGAACGAGATAACTATTTTTATGATTTTCGATAAAAAGATACTAAAGCAAAAACTGAAAGGTAAACTAACAAGACTAAAAAGCAAAGGTAAAAGATAGCGTGCAACTCCCCTATCTTGAAGAGTGGAGTCCCCGGCAACGGCGCCTGAAAAACTCTTGTTAGGCTTCTCGCCCCTCGTTGGTTACCCCAAGTGGAAGGTGTGAGCTGTAGTGTTGCGGAAGTTTTTCCCTTGGCAAAGATACCAAGGATCGAATCCCCAGAGACTCCTAGGTTCAACAAGAAGGTGTCAACTGCTAACGGCGCCAGATATTAGCAATCAACGTGGACCTGCACACAGATACAAATAACTTTGCTCCCAACGAGTACAGAGAGGTTGTCAATCCCTCCGGCCTTGTAGTTCACAAAGGATTAAACGCAAATGATAGTAGTGATAGATAATGTTTGCAATAGTAAATAATAGCGAAAAGTAAATAGCGGATGTGATCAATGATGATAATATGGACCGGAGTCTCAGAGATGTTCACTAGTGATGTCTCTCTCCCAAAAGACGATAAAACATCTATGTGAGGTAAACGAATTACAGCTGGGCAATTGACAGGACCACAAACGCAAACCAATGCTGACTACATTGCAAGAAAGGTTGAGGTTCAAAGCATGGGCGGTACGCCAAAGTAAGTAGACCGAAATCCATCAATATCTACTACTAATCATCCACCTTGAGATATCTATCCAGAACATCTCGCTGGTATTAAGTTGCGAGCCCTACCCATAGTGTAAACTCAATGCAACAAACAACTACATTAAAAGAACTTTGCGTAAAGTAAACAATCCTTGCACCCGCGGGCACAAGCACCGTTGTTTTCCCCCTTGTGGCAACAGCACATCCCCTAGACTCATGTTTCTGTCACTCAAACTAGTCATCGAGGGGCATGAACCTACAATCAAGCATAACGTTCCCTCTTGGAGTCACTACCTATTACTTGGCCAAAGCAATAAATAACAACGGAGAATATGCAAGAATTACTTATGAACATAAATATAAAAGAGGTAGATCAAATATATTACTCAAGCACAATCTGAACATAATCTCATAATCCATCGGATCCCAGCAAACTCATCATAGCAACAGCATAAGGATTACATATGTGCCTCGATCATGTAGGGCAGCTCACGAGGACTAATTAGTGAAGCACAAGAACGGGAGGAGAACATCACATAGCTACTGGTCATGGACTCATGGTCCAAGGGAGACTACTCACAACTCATCCGGGAGGCGTCCATGGTGGTGGAGACGCTCCCGGTGGTGATCCTCCCCTCCGGCAGGGTGCCGGGAAGAGTTCTCCTGGTGCTCCCGATCTTGGAAGCGGCGGCGGCGGCGGAACAGAGATGGGATCGCGAAAAGAGTTCCTGTTTCGAGGGTTTCTAGAGACGCTTTAAATATATGCCAAAGGGGGGCATCGGGGGAGCTTCGGGGGGCCCAGGCGCCCCCCCGGCGCGGCCCAGGGGGGGGGCGCCGCCAGGGCGCCTGGAGCCCTGGTGGCCCCCCCGGCTGTCCTTCGGGCGCACGGTAGTTTCTGGAACGCTGATTTTTTATATAATTTTTCTGGATTTTTCCTGGCAGTTCTAGTAATGTGAAAGCCTGAAATACAAAAACAGCCGAAAACAGAAACTGGCACTGGGGTGCACTGAGTTAATAGGTTAGTCCAAATATGATCAAAAGTGTATGGAAGTGTATAAATATCATAGCAATATCACCCAAAAGAGGCATGGAGCAAGCAGAAATTATAGATACATTTTGTACGTATCAAATACTATCCCCCTATTGAAGTAAAAGTAGTTGAACCTATTAAAGTTGAGGAAAAGACTATCACTTATAATGTTGATCCTGTTATACCTACCGCTTATATTGAGAGACCACCTTTCCCTGTTAGGATAAAGGATCATGCTCAAGCTTCAACTGTAGTTTGTAAGAGTAATACTAGAACACCTACACCCTCTGAGCAAATTAAAGTTGAACCTAGTGTTGCTATGGTTAAAGATCTCTTGGTAGAAGATTTAGATGGACATGTTATTTACCTACAAGAAGAGTCTGCTAGAATAGCCAAACCCAATGCTAGGAATAGACATAAACCGATTGTAGGCTTGCCTGTCATCTCTGTTAAGATAGGAGATCATTGCTATCATGGTTTATGTGACATAGGTGCTAGTGCGGGCATTATCCCTCTTGATTTATATAACGAAATTATGCACGATATTGCACCTGTTGAGCTAGAATGGATTGATGTTACTATTAAGCTTGCCAATAGAGACACTATTTCACCAGTTGGGATTGTTAGAGATATTGAAGTCTTGTGTGGAAAGGTGAAATACCCTGCTGATTTTCTTATTCTTAGTTCCCCACAAGATGCATTCTGTCCCATTATATTTGGTAGAGCCTTCTTGAATACTGTTAATGCCAAGATAGACTGCATGAAAAATATTTTCACGGTTGGATTAGGGGATATGTCTCATGATTTTAACTTTGCTAAATTCCGTAGACAACCCCTTGAAAAGGCACCACCCAGTAAGGATAAAATTATTGGTCTTGCTTCTATTGCCGTGCCACCTAATGATCCCTTAGAACAATACCTACTAGACCACGAAAAAGATATGCATATGAATGAGAGAAGGGAAATAGATGAAATATTCCTTACACAGGGACCTGTATTGAAAAACCACTTGCCTATTGAAATCCTTGGGTCCTCCTCCACCCAAGGGTGATCCCGTGTTTGAACTTAAACCTTTGCCTGATAATCTTAAGTATGTTTATCTTGATGAAAAGAAGATATATCCTGTTATTATTAGTGCTAACCTTTCAGAGCAGGAAGAAGAAAAAATATTGAAAACTCTAAAGAAGCACCATGCTGCTATTGGATATACTCTGGATGATCTTAAGGGCATTAGTCCCACTATATGCCAACACAAGATAAAATTGGAAGAAAATGCTAAACCAATTATTGATCATCAGCGACGGTTAAATCCTAAGATGAAAGAAGTGGTAAGGAATGAAATACTAAAGCTTCTAGAGGCATGTATCATCTATCCAGTTGCTGATAGCCAGTGGGTAAGTCCTGTCCATTGTGTCCCTAATAAAGGAGGTATGACTGTCGTTCCTAATGATAAAGATGAATTGATCCCGCAAGGAATAGTTAGAGGTTATAGGATGGTAATTGATTTCGTTAAGTTAAATAAAGCTACTAAGAAAGATCATTACCCCTTGCCATTTATTAATCAAATGCTAGAAAGGTTATCCAAACATACTCATTTCTGCTTTCTAGATGGTTATTCTGGTTTCTCTCAAATATCTGTGTCAAAAGGGGATCAAGAGAAGACCACTTTTACTTGTCCTTTCGGTACCTTTGCTTATAGACGTATGCCTTTTGGTTTATGTAATGCACCTGCTACCTTTCAAAGATGCATGATGGCTATATTCTCGTATTTTTGTGAAAAGATTGTTGAGGTTTTCATGGATGATTTCTCCATTTACGGAACTTCTTTTGATGATTGCTTAAGCAACCTTGATCGAGTTTTGCAGAGATGTGAAGATACTAACCTTGTCTTGAATTGGGAGAAGTGCCACTTTATGGTTAATGAAGGCATTGTCTTGGGACATAAAATTTCTGAAAGAGGTATTGAAGTTGACAAAGCTAAATTTGATGCTATTGAAAAGATGCCATGCCCTAAGGACATCAAAGGTATACGAAGTTTTCTTGGTCATGCCGGGTTTTATAGGAGGTTCATAAAGGACTTCTCCAAAATCTCCAGGCCTCTGACTAATCTCTTACAAAAAGATATTCCTTTTGTCTTTGATGATGATTGTCTAGAAGCATTTGAAATACTTAAGAAAGCATTGATCTCTGCACCTATTGTCCAGCCTCCTGACTGGAATTTACCCTTTGAGATTATGTGCGATGCAAGTGATTATGCTGTAGGAGCTATTTTAGGGCAAAGAGTTGATAAGAAATTGAATGTTATCCAATATGCTAGCAAAACTCTAGATAGTGCCCAAAGAAATTATGATACCACTGGGAAAGAATTTTTAGTAGTTGCATTTGCTTGTGATAAGTTTAGACCCTATATCATTGATTCTAAAGTAACTATTCACACTGATCATGCTGCTATCAAATACCTCATGGAAAAGAAAGATGCTAAACCTAGACTTATTAGATGGGTTCTCTTGCTGCAAGAATTTGACTTGCATATTATTGATAGAAAGGGAGCTGAGAACCCTGTTGCAGATAACTTGTCTAGGTTAGAAAATATACTTGATGACCCACAACCTATTGATCATAGCTTTCCTGATGAACAACTAGCTATCATAAATACTTCTCGTACTGCTCCATGGTATGCTGATTATGCTAATTATATTGTTGCTAAGTTTATACCTCCTAGCTTCACATACCAGCAAAAGAAAAAGTTCTTCTATGATTTGAGACATTACTTCTGGGATGACCCACATCTTTATAAAGGAGTAGATGGTATCGTTAGACGTTGTGTACCTGAGCATGAATAGGAACAGATCCTACGCAAGTGCCACTCCGAAGCTTATGGAGGACACCATGCGGGAGACAGAACTGCACACAAGGTATTTCAATCCAGTTTTTATTGGCCTACTCTCTTCAAGGATGCCCGTAAGTTTGTCTTATCTTGTGATGAATGTCAAAGAAATGGTAATATTAGTAGACGTCAAGAAATGCCTATGAATTATTCACTTGTTATTGAACCATTTGATGTTTGGGGCTTTGATTATATGGGACCTTTTCCTGCCTCTAATGGGTACACACATATTTTAGTTGTTGTTGATTACGTTACTAAGTGGGTAGAAGCTATTCCAACTAGTAGTGCTAATCATAACACCTCTATTAAGATGCTTAAAGAAGTTATATTTTTGAGGTTCGGAGTCCCTAGGTATCTAATGACTGATGGTGGTTCACACTTTATTCATGGTGCTTTCCGTAAGATCCTTGCTAAGTATGATGCCAACCATAGAATTGCATCACCCTATCACCCACAAACTAGTGGTCAAGATGAACTAAGTAATCAGGAGTTGAAATTAACCTTGCAAAAGACAGTTAATAGGTCGAGGAAGAATTGGTCCAAGAAACTAGATGATGCATTATGGGCCCATAGAACTGCATACAAAATTCCTATGGGTATGTCTCCATATAAGATGGTATATGGAAAAGCATGTCACTTACCTCTTGAGCTAGAACATAAGGCATATTGGGCTATTAAGGAGCTCAACTATGATTTCAAACTTGCCGGTGAGAAGAGGTTATTTGACATTAGCTGTCTCGATGAATGGAGAACCCAGGCCTATGAGAATGCCAAACTGTTTAAAGAAAAAGTTAAAAGATGGCATGACAAAAGGATACAAAAGCGTGAGTTTAACGTAGGTGATTATGTCTTGCTATACAACTCTCGTTTAAGATTTTTTGCAGGAAAACTTCTCTCCAAGTGGGAAGGACCTTATGTTATCGAGGAGGCCTACCATTCCGATGCCATAAAAATCAACAACTTCAAAGGCACAAATCCGAAGGTGGTGAACGGTCAAAGAATCAAACATTATCTCTCAGGTAATCCTATAAATGTTGAAACTAATGTTATTGAAACCGTAACCCCGGAGGAATACATAAGGGACACTTTCCAGAATGACTCAGCCTCCGAAAAGGAAGAGGTACGTGATACGATAAGTAAATCGACTCCAAAACAGTTCTAAAGGCATTTTTTCTCCGTTTTGGAATATTTAGAAAAATAGAAAAATAAACCGCAGTCCGGAAGAGACACGAGGCGTCCACGAGGGTGGAGGGCGCGCCCCTCTGCCTCGTGGGCACCCCGTGTGTCCCCCGAACTCCGTTTTCTTGTGGGTTACTCCTTTTTTTGGTAGAAATTCATTATATATACCCCCAAAGGTTTTGACCTCTGTATCACGCAAAAATCCTTTGTTTTCGTTTCAAGTTGTTTCTGTCGCAGATAAAGGCAACATGTCGTCCCAGGATTCGGAGGGAGAAAGCTATGTGGCTGATTCCCTTGCTGACCCTAAGGTCTGTGGTGATTTGGAGCATTATGGTTGGACCACGGAGGAAGAAGAGGACCATGATCCAAAGGGGAAAGATTGGACCAGCTCAGATGAAGACGAATTCCCACTACCTCAACTGGGAGACATGCATGTGGAGTTCAAAAAGTCAAGCCTCCCCGACAGAGTAAAGAAACCTAAGATCGAATTTATCCCTTTTAACCTCTTGCAGGAAAACAAGCAGGCATTATGCAAGAAGATATTAAACCTTGAGCAAGAGATCAATGATCTAAAGGAGCAAAATTCTGCCCTTAAGCGTAAGCTGAGGAAGATGTCATCATCACCACCCCCGAAGAAGGAGACATAATCATATGGGTATGGGCACTCCCCTTGGCAGTTGCCAAGCTTGGGGGAGTGACCCCGGTATCGTATCACCATCACTCCTATCTTTACTGCTTTACTTAGTTCGACCCTTTTGGTAGTATCTTGATCTATTAGAATAAAGTTAGCATGATCTAGTTGTGAGCTTTTGCCTTGTGAGCTTTACCCTTCGTAATCGAGTCCGTGAGCTATATAATAAAGATTTGTGTTGAGTCAAGGGCTTGATTTCCTCACTTGGGTCATGATAAAAAAGAAAGAAAACATAAAGAGTATCCAAGAGATCATATCGATCTTATGGGAAGTAATGACTTCACATACAAGAGTATGATAAATAAAAGTTGTTGGGAGGTGACAAACATAGTTTTGGTCATCGTTGCAATTAATAGGAAGTAATTAAAGAAGAGGGGCTTCACATACAAATATACTATCTTGGACATCTTTTATGATTGTGAGCACTCATTAAAGTATGACATGCTATAGAGTTGATGTTGGACAAGGAAGACAACATAATGGGTTATGTCTTCTTATATCCGAAATAAAGTATATTGTCATGGATCATCCAACATGTTGAGCTTGCCTTTCCCCCTCATGATATCCAAAACTCCTCGCACTAAGTAGAGATACTACTTGTGCTTACATATATCCTTAAACCCAGTTTTGCCATGAGAGTCCACTATACCTACCTATGGATTGAGAAAGATCCTTCCAAGTAAGTTGTCATGTTGCAAACTCGCTAAAATATGTATGATTTATTAGTGTGGGAGAAATTAGCTTTATACGGTCTTGTGATATGGAAGTAATAAAAGCGACAGACTGCATAATAAAGGTCCTTATCACAAGTGGCAATATAAAGCGAAATTCTTCTATGCTAAGACTTTGCGCATCCAACCATAAAAACACATGACAACCTCTGCTTCCCTCTACGAAGGGCCTATCTATTATTCCTGTCTTATATGTGTCAAGGTGAATCCACCTTTCCTTTTACATTTTATCCTTTGGCAAGCACATTATCTATTACTGTTCACATTACCCTTGAGGTAAAGGTTGGGAGGCAACACCATAAGCCCCTATCTTTCTCTGTGTCTGATTATAACTCCATAAACATAAGTATTGCGTGAGTGTGAGCAATTGTGAAAGATTATATGATAGTTGAGTATGTGGGCTTGCTGAAAAGCTCTTATATTGACTCTTTTCGATGATACGATAAATTGCAATTGCTTTAATGACCGAGATCAAAGTTTGTTGGTTTCCAATGAAGTTTATAATTCATACTTGATATTGTGGATGAATTTTTACTTTATCATAAGAATCATATGACTATATTTATATAAGTTGCTGTTATGAGAATGATCATGATGCCCTCATGTCCGTATTTTGTTTTATCGACACCTCTATCTCTAAACATGTGAACATATTTTTCGATATCGGCTTTCGCTTGAGGACAAGCGAGGTCTAAGCTTCGGGGAGTTGATACGTTCATTTTTCATCATGCTTATATGTTGATATTTATTGCATTATGGGCCATTCTTACATGTTTTGTCACAATACTTATGCCTTTTATCTCTTATTTTTCAAGGTTTACATGAAGAGGGAGAATGCCGGCAGCTGGAGTTCTGGGCTGGAAAAGGAGCAAACTCTGGAAACCTATTCTGCACAACTCCAAAAGCCCCGAAACTCATCAGAACGTCGTTTCAGAAAATATAAAAAATATCTGGCGAAAGAAGTCCACGAGGGGGGCCACCAGCTGCCCACGAGGGTGGGGAGCGCGCCCCCCTTCCCAGGGCGCGCCCCCTGCCTCGTGGGCCAGCCGGAAGGTCCCCGATGCCCATCTTCTCCTATATGAGGTGTTTTGACCTGGAAAAAATTAGAAGGAGGCTTTCGGGACCACACGCCGCCGTCTCGAGGCAGAACCGAGGCGGAAACCAATCCAGGGCTCCGGCAGAGCTGTTCTGCCGGGGATACTTCCCTCCGGCAGGGGGAAATCGTCACCGTCGTCATCACCAACAACTCTCCCATCTTGGGGAGGGCTATCGTCATCAACATCTTCACCAACACCATCTCCTCTCAAACCCTAGTTCATCTCTTGTATCCAATCTTTGTACCCAAACCTCAGATTGGTACCCGTGGGTTGCTAGTAGTGTTAATTACCCCTTGTAGTTGATGCTAGTTGGTTTATTTGGTGGAAGATCATATGTTCAGATCCATTATGCATATTAATACCCCTCTGATCATGAACAATATTATGTCTTGTGAGTAGTTACTTTTGTTCCTGAGGACATGGGAGAAGTCTTGCTATTAGTAGTCATGTGAGTTTGGTCTTCGTTCAATATTTTGATGAGATGTATGTTGTCTCTCCTCTAGTGGTGTCATGTGAACGTCGACTACATGACACTTCACCATTATTTGGGCCTAGAGGAAGGCATTGGGAAGTAATAAGTAGTGATGGGTTGCTAGAGTGACAGAAGCTTAAACCCTAGTTTATGCGTTGCTTCGTAAGGGGCTGATTTGGATCCATATGTTTCAGGCTATGGTTAGGTTTACCTTAATACTTCTTTTGTAGTTGTGAATGCTTGCATTAGAGGTTAATCATAAGTGGGAGGCTTGTCCAAGTAAGGGCAGCACCCAAGCACCGGTCCACCCACATACCAAATTATCAAAGTACTGAATGCGAATCAGACGATCGTGATGAAAACTAGCTTGACGATAATTCCCATGTGTCCTCGGGAGCGCTTTCCTTTATATAAGAGTTTGTCCAGGCTTGTCCTTTGCTACAAAAAGGATGGGGCCACCTTGCTACACCTTATTTACTTTTACCTTTTGTCACTTGCTACCAATTGGCTTATCACAAAACTATATGTTACCTATAATTTCAGTGCTTGCAGAAAATACCTTACCGAAAACTGCCTATCATTTCCTTCTACTCCTCGTTGTGTTCGACACTCTTACTTATCGAAAGGACTACGATAGATCCCCTACACTTGTGGGCCATCACTTGCCTCAGCTGTTTTTACTGGCTTGGCTTCTATCCATTTAGTGAATTTATCTACCATCACCAGCAAGTATTTATTTTTATGGCTGCCCCCTTTGAGAGGTCCAACCATATCGAGCCCCCATACCATAAAAGGCCAAGTAAGGGGGATTGTTCTCAAAGCGGTGGGAGGCATGTGACTTTGATTTGCAAAGTGCTGGCAGCCAACGCAGTGTTGGACTAAGGTCTGGGCATCTGCTCGGGCAGTGGGCCAGAAAAAGCCAACTCGAAAAACTTTGCCTACGGCATGGTGGCCGCCCATTCGAGCGTGTATTTCAGTGAGAATTTGCATTCCCTCCTCTTCGGAGATTCTCCTTTGTAGAACACCAGTTGTGCTTTTCTTATATAGTTCACCTTCGTGAACTTTGTAGGATTTAGAACGCCGAACTATGCGCCAGGCCTCATTTTGGTCATCGGGGAGCTCCTACCTTTTAGGGTAAGCTAGGAAGGGCTCTGCCCAGGAGGCTATGACAGCCATGATCTCGTGAGCCTAAGAAGTTATCTCCATGTCTGAGTCTCTGATGACGTCTGGGTTAAGTTCGGCCGGGGGTGTGTTCGGATCCGAATTCGTATCGTCGCCCGCGTCCTGCCATGTTACTGATTGCTTAAATAGCCTTTCCACGAAGGTGTTAGGCGGGACGGGGTTGCGTTTAGCACCCATATGAGTGAGTACGTCAGCGGCCTGGTTATTATCCCGGGCTACGTGATGGAATTCCAACCCCTCAAATCTAGCCAATATTTTCAATATAGCATTGCGATAAGCTACCATTTTTGAATCCTTCGCATCAAAATCTCTGTTTATTTGGGAGATAGTGAGGTTTGAGTCTCTGCGTACCTCGAGGCATTGTATGCCCATGGATACAGCTAGGCGGAGACCATGTAATAGGGCCTCATATTCGGCCACATTGTTCGAGTCAGTGTACATAATTTGTAGAACGTACCGGACTGTATCCCCTGTTGGAGATATCAATATTACACCGGCCCCCAGTCTGGCTAGCATTTTGGAATCGTAGAAGTACATTGTCCAGTGGGAGTATGAGCCGTACTCTTTAGGGAGTTCGAGTTCGGTCCATTCTGCGACAAAGTCAGCCAACACCTGGGATTTAATTGTCCGGCGTGGCTTATAAGATATTTCGAACGGTAAGAGCTCGATGGCCCATTTGGCTATGCGTCCAGTGGCGTCTTTATTGTTAATAATATCGTTACGTGGTACCTCAGATGCCACTATGATCGAACACTCTTGAAAGTAGTGTCGAAGTTTGTGAGATGACATGAAGACCGCATAGGCAATTTTCTGATAGTGGGGGTACCATGATTTGCACGGTGTTAGAACCTCGGATACATAGTATACAGGTTTTTGAATGGGCAATTTATGTCCCTCTTCGGCTCGTTCGACGACAAGCACAGCACTCACTATCTGGTGAGTGGCTGATATATACATCAGCATTGGCTCGCCAACACCGGGGGCGGCTAGGATTGGGTTGCTCACTAGTAGAGTTTTTATTTCTTCCAATCCAGCTATGGCCGCGTCTGTCCATTAAAAATTATCTGTGTGTCGTAGCAATCTATAAAGTGGCAATGTTTTTTCTCCTAACTTGGAGATGAAGCGGCTTAAAGCCGCTACACAGCCTGCTAGTTTTTGCACTTGTTTGAGGCCGGTTGGCATTTTGAGCTCTGACAAGGCCCGGATTTTAGCTGGGTTAGCTTTGATTCCTCTATGGGATACGATGAACCCTAGTAGCTTTCTAGCTGGAACGCCAAAAACACATTTTCAGGATCGAGCCTTATGTCATATTCTCGAAGGTTATCAAACGTTAGGCGGAGATCTTCCACCAAAGTCTCGACGTGTTTGATCTTAACGACTACGTCATTAACATATGCCTCCACTGTCTTGCCAATTTGTTTTTCTAAGCATGTTTGAATCATGCGTTGATATGTGGCGCTAGCGTTTTTGAGTTCAAAGGTCATAGTGTTGAAACAGAAAGGACCGTACGGGGTGATAAATGTCGTTGCGGCCTGATCGGATTCCTTCATCTTTATCTGATGGTATCCGGAGTAAGCATCAAGGAATCACAACGAGTCATGTCCGGCCATTGCATCGATAATTTGGTCAATGTCGGGCAAAGGGAAGGGATCCTTTGGGCAGGCCTTATTTAGGTCTGTAAATTCGACGTAGAGGTGCCAGGATTTATCCTTCTTCGGCACCATGACTAGGTTGGCTAGCCAATTCGGATATTTAATTTCTCTGATGAATCCGGCTTCCAATAGCTTGGCTAGCTCTTCTCCCATTGCTTGTCTTTTGGGTTCGGAAAACCGTTGCAGTGACTGCTTGACTGGTTTGAACCCTTTGATAATATTGAGGCTGTGTCCGGCTAGCCTGCTTGGGATTCCCGGCATATCTGAAGGGTGCCAGGCGAATATATCCCAATTTTCCTGAAGGAAGGCGCGTAACACGCTGTCTACCGCCGGATCCAGCTGTGCCCCGATAAACATTGTCTTGTTAGGGTCCGTTGGGTGCACTTGGAATTTTATAATTTCACCTGCTGGCTTGAAGGAGGCAGATTTCGATATTTTGGCGAGGATTACATTGTCCTTGTCCATCGTTGATCATAAGGTAGTTAATTCCTCGGCCGCGAGGGCTTCGGATAATGCCTCTAAGGCTAAGGATGCCATTTTGTTCTTGGCGTGGAGTGCTCTATCCAGATCACATGTTAATGTGATCACTCCATTGGGCCCTGGAGTTTTAAGCTTCATGTACCCGTAATGGGGTATAGCTTGAAAGTGTGAAAAAGCATCCCGTCCTAAAAGGGCATGGTATCCGCTATTGAAGGGAACAATGTGGAAGAGCAGTTCCTCAGACCTACAGTTATCGGATGTGCTGAATACTACATCGAACTTAATGCTTCCCGAACACCGGGCTTCTCGGCTAGGTATAATTCCTCTAAAGGTTGTGTTAGTGTGCTCAATGCGGGATTTGTCGACCTGCATTTTTGCAAGCGTTTCCTTATATATGAGGTTTAGTCCGCTTCCTCCGTCCATAAGTACTTTAGTGACGCAAAAACCATCCACTATTGGGTCTAGTACAAGAACTGGTGTTGCTCGGATCGGCGGGACTCGGGGTGCTCTTTGGCAGAAAAACTAATTGCCGTGTCGTTCCATGGGCAGAAAAACTAATTTGGTAGACCTCGGCAAGTTCGTGATTCGCTCTCTTGCGGCGGTTATTTGAGGAGAACGTCTCGAAGACAGTAAAGACACCGATGTCTTCCTCCCCTGGTACGGCGGCGGCAAGTATTGCCGCACCGCTCTTTGCTACGTGCCGGAGTACCCAACATGCCCTTAGGAAATGGTTTGGGATATTGTCCGGGGCTGCATGTATTTGGCAAGGTTTATCGAGCAGTTCGTCCAGTACAGACCCGTGCCTTAAAAAAGGTTTGTTCTTCTTGCTAACAGACATATTATCAGATGACATGCTAGGGTATGTCCATTTAGCCTTAATAGTGTGTTATCCAGATATGGACTGTTCGAGAGGTGTATTCTGGGCTTTTCGAGTATTTTCCATTGCACAGTACTTTCATACTAAATGCGATAGTTCTTTGATACTCAGAACACGACGTCAGTTGAGGGCGTTCAAGACTCCCTCGTCCGTTCAGTTGCGGTAAAATAGGGAGACCGTCTCGTCGTCGCAACAGTCCCTGATCTTGTTTTTAACAAGCAGGAATCTGGCCCACAAGTGGTTGACCATTTCCTCGGGCTACTGTTTTATGTTCGCGAGATCATCTATGTCCGACTGTCCGAATTTACTTGGAGAGTTTTTCCTAGGGTGGGTGGGTGTTGGTAATTTTGAGTCCTAACCCAAAGTGGTGTTCGAGGTTTTGACAACCTCCGATGTGGATGATCCGGGCTCGGCAGGATCTAATCATTCCATGGGCCTGGCGTCAATCCCAGAGCTCAAAAAACATAAAGTGCCTCCCGACAGGGGCGTGTTCGGCTCAATGGGTTCGGAGATCCGAACTGTGACGGTCTCCGTCTCAAGAGGGGTAGTCTCTTCGACTCCGTCCTCAGCTGCTGCCGCTAGATGAGTGATCGGGATGGGATCAATCTCATCATGACCGGATTTAGGTCCGATCTGATCTCCTGGCGATGAAAGCCCCAGGGCGGCGATGTAATCCAGCAGCTCATTTAAGGGCGAGAGATCTGCCTAGGTCGCATCATCGGAGTGGCCGGAGTCAACATAAGGGTGGTGCTCGATGACCGCAGGGAGTGCGGCCGACCCTGAGGCCATGAGGGCGCATACAGCAAACCCACCGAGCTGGAGAATCTGGCTGATGGCCAAGTTGTTTTCGAGGGTGATCCCGTCGCTGATGACGAGACAAGCCATCGATCGCTCATCGCAAGCGCACAGTGGATCTCTCAATGAAAGCATCATTATCGGTGTCAAAACCGGCACATCTCGGGTAGGGGGGCCCAAGCTATGCGTTTAGAGGATCGATGGTAACAGGAGGCTGGGGACACGATGTTTACCCAGGTTCAGGCCCTCTCGATCGAGGTAATACCCTACTCCCTACTATATTAATATGGATGAATATGATTTGAAGAGTTGATCTACCTCGAGATCGTAGTGGCTAAACCCTAACACCTAGCCTATGAGGATATTATGATGTTGATGTTAGCCTCTATGGACTAAACCCCCTAGCTTATATACACACCAGAGAGGGCCTAGGGTTACAAGGGTGACTTGGGGAGGAAGTAATTGATACATCCGGACTCTACGCTTGCCTTTCTACATACATAGGAGTCCTGACCGAATACGGGGGAGAGTGTTCTGCTTCTTCTTTTGTGGCCCATCAATACGACCCAGCTTCATCGACCCGGACGCCTGAGGACCCCTGAATACAGGACTCCCTCAGGTGCTATCCCCTGGAGGTGGTCCGATGACAGATTTAGGTCATGTTCATCATGGTGGCAGGGAGCGATCATCGTGGGCTCAAATCCATCGAAGATCAAGTCTCCACGGATATCAGCAACGTAGTTCAAGCTACCGAACCTGACCTGATGGCCAGGGGCGTAGCTCTCAACCTGCTCGAGGTGGCCTTCTATGTCGGCACGGAGTGTGAAGCCGCCAAACACAGAAAGCTGGCCGGGAGGAAAAGTCCCCTCGGCGGCAGTGCCGTCGTTGTTGACGAAACAATCCTTTAGCCTTTCGGTCGACGACATAGTGGAACTCTCAATGAAAGCACCAATGTCAGTGTCAAAACTGGCGGATCTCGGGTAGGGGGTCCCGAACTATGCGTCTGAGGATCGATGGTAACAGGAGATTGGGACACGATGTTTACCCAGGTTCAGTCCCTCTCAATCGAGGTAATACCCTACTTCCTGCTAGATTGAACTTGATGAATATGATTACAAGATTTGATCTACCTCAAGATCGTAATGGCTAAACCCTAAAAGTCTAGCCTATGATTCTGTTGTTCTCTAGCCTCTACGGACTAAACCCTCTAGTTTATATATGCACCAGAGGGCCCTAGGGTTTGTACATAACCATCTTGTAGAGGAAGGAAAGATTACACCGAACCTAAAACATGCCATTATACACACACAAGAGTCCTATCCGGATACGAGAGACGATCTTCAGCAATGATCTTCACGGCCCACCAGTCCGGCCGACCACGAGTTATCCGGCCACATGAGGACCCCTCAATCCAGGACTCCCTCAATAGGCGCCCCCAAATTCAACCGTTATGCACTCAGGTCGTGCACAAGAGGTACTACCGCTCGGAGGAGTGGTACTACCGCTTAGCACGGTCAAAACAGCCCAACAAGAGAGGAAAACACGAGTTGTAGTTCTGCCAGAGAGGTAGTACCGCTCTGGGGAGAGGTAGTACCTGTCGGCGTTCTAGGAACCAGGGTACCCAGAGTTGCCTGCCTGCGGCCCATAACGTGGCTCCTTCACTGGCCTGGTACGACCCATCTTCAACATCGACACCTAAGACCTTTGCAAGGGGCCAAGCCTCACGAGGCGGATGACACTAAGACCTCCGGAAGGAGCAGTCTCACTAAGCTAGCTCCCGAGGAGCGGAGATCTCTATGCAAGCCCCCACTTCGTGAGATTCAGATGACGCAAGCCATGACGACCAAGTCCAGGCAGGCGCCAGCGGGCGCAGGACAACATGTTTCCTGTTTGGTGCTAAAGAGGCAAGCGCAGGCGCGGAGTCCCGAGGAATCAGCCAAAGGTTTCCATTTCCATGCAACAAGACCAGGATCGCTAGGACGGCAGGACGGAGGTCATCACCGAGCCCACCGTGGCGTTGGGATAAGAAGCATTGCAGGCGAAGACCACCTTTAGTCAGGATAAGATGTACTAGTTGTCTCCCTTCAAATTTGGCCGTTGTGGGATCCCTTCCCACCTACATTTTTGGGGAAGAGGACCAAGGACTCTATACATATAGCTTAGCCACCACCATAAAAAGGGGCCGGATCTGGATCGAGAGAGATCAGATCGACTAGCACCCTCACACCCAAGAACACACCTCCTAAGGTTGTTCGACCACTGTACTAGTTCTTCCTCAGCACACCTTGAGGCAATCCACCACATTGTAGGAGTAGGGCCACTCACCGCTATATGGCATGAACCTAGGTAAACTGTCGTGTGCCACTTTCCTTCTTGTTCATCGAGCTAGTCCATAGAGACGGTGAGTAGGCAGATATGGGAAGTTGAGTTCTTCGTACGCACCCCCAGTGTTCAAACTTAACAAGGGTATTTTGGAGCCCTAAATCTGACATTTGACGCGCCAGGTAGGGGTGTGTCGGAGTCTCTCTTCTTCCGATCGGTTTGCCATCGCCTCGCCGTCTCTATGGCGGATGCTCGTCGTGTTTGTACTGAGCGCCGGGTTGCCCTCGCCGCCCGCTTGGCTCAGACTGTGCCTCCAGGCGACGGCATCCCCTGTCGCTCTCCATCACCGACAGCAGACATTTCCATCGGCCCTGCTACCCGCGAGCAGCAAGATTCGTCGCTCCCGCTCTCCACGTGACGCGACGGTTGCACTGCAACCCCGTCACTGGCTCAAGCGGATGCTTCGTCCTCCCATGCCCGTCGTGGGCCGGCTAATTCGCAGGCCGCACTGCTCATGGCGTGTGAGCTCCTGCGTTACCGCCCAGACGATGACCTCTATGAGGAATCGCTGGACCGCATTGCCGAGATCATTAGCGCCGCAGGAGAAGTTCCAGCGTCGTCCCGCTCATTGCCTCCTCCACTACCTCAAGCGGGCGACCTGGCCCACGGCACACCTCCTCCTCCTCTCCGGCGTGATGTCGTCCCCGAGCCAGGCGCGAGGCTCCCTAGCGCGACCAGCCACGCAGGGTGCCCACGCACGATGAAGAAAGCTGCCAGGTGATGCAGCGATCCCAATGCGAGGTGCGTGCACTCCCAGCGCCGCCTTGTCAAGGTCGCGTGCCACCTCCCGCAGCGGCACGTGAACACCCTGTTCAAGCTCCACCTCAACGGCGGGCACCCAAAGGCGCGGCGGCTGCCGGGCGTTCACCCGGAGTTGCGTCGCGTCGTTTGGCCCAGCAAGGGCAAGCCAGACCTGCCCCCATGCTATGATGGAACACCAGAATCCACTGAGTTCCTGTAGCTCTACGAGCTGAGCATCGAGGTGGCTAGCAGCAACGAGAAGGCCATGGCCAATTGGTTCCCCATGGCTCTCAAGGATGGCGCATGCTCGTGGCTCTTGAACCTCCCAGCAGAGTCGATTTCCTCCTAGGAGGAGCTGCGCGAGCGGTTCATCTCCAACTTCGAAGGGACTCATGACCGCGCCCCTGTGGTAGGTGACCTGCGGCGAATGAATCTGCAGTCAGGAGAAACCTTGGGCAAGTACATCCAGTGCTTTACCAACGTCCTCAAGATGTCAGGAAGAAGCGACATCATCACAGTTGCCTGCAATGAGAAAGATGCGATGTGCTCTCTCGAGCGCGCCTACCAAGCTGCAGCGGTTGAGAACTCGGATGCTGAGGGCTTTGCCTACCCACCCGAGGCTGTTCCAAAGAAGAAGTAGTAGCCGGTCACCCTGGGGCCTCAGGAGGGCGGGACGCCCGACGACCGTGCCTCAGGACCCACGCCCACGGACGGGGCGCCTTCCCCTCTCGCATAGGAAGGCGCGCTCGGTGCCCCTCTCAGGCTGGACTCGAGGGCTCTCCTCTGGAGGGCCTCTAAACTGGTCAACGTCATGAGGGAGGCGCTCGGGTACCATGTGCAGGCGTATTTCAGCGCGCGCTTCCGTGAGTCGAGCACAGGGCGTGAGGCGCCAGGTGCTCGGGAGTTCATCACCAAGGCGATCAAGGATCTTCAGGAGGCAACGGCAACGCGAGGCGAGCGTCGCCCCGTGTCTGTAGGCACCACTCCCTCTACCGATGAGGGCAGGGGGCTGCGAGTCTGCGTTAACATCCCAGGGCTCAACAGAGCCGCGTCTCAGGAGCTCTTCTGGCCCTCTCGAGTGGGCCGGTGTGAGGGTCCCCCTCACAGCTACGTTCGCATGCCTTTTGGCTTGCCGAACGGCGCTGCCCTGCACCAGCGCCACATGCAGAACATCCTGGCAACTCGCGAGGCCAAGCACCAGGAGATCCTGGTGGAGGAAGCACCGCAGGAGCCTCACGAGCGCAGGAGCCAAACGACTCGTGAGGAGCGACTTTGGCGGCACGCGTCTTTAGCTATCCCAACACTTCTCCTGCAACGGTGCCAGGTGACATTTGTCGTTTTGATCAGTTGGGGGCGCCCCTCGGGCTGCATGATCCCCAAGCCGTGTGGGTCCGTCCCTACGGTGTGTATCGTATTTTCGCTTCATTCAGCTGGGGGCGCCCCTCGGGCTGCATCATCTCTAAGCCGCGTGGGTCCGTCTCTATGGCATGTATCATTTGTTACATCTATTAGTACTTGCCTTACCATGAGTTATCCTGTGATTATCAGCCGCCTGTCCGGCGCTTCATCGCTATGAACGTCGTGCACCCCCGCGAGCCTGCCCTCGACCGCCTCATGATTAAGGATTGACATGGTGTCTGTGCTCGTGTCCATCATTGCAACGTCGCTAAATCCAAGTGGTTGAGCTCTGGCTCGCAGGCCAGCTCCCGTGTACGTCACCTCCCATGGCCCTTGGTGCCTTATTCTCGCATGAGCTAATCAAGAGTGGACGAGTCAGGGTGCGTGACCCAGTGCCTCGCCACCTCGGGAGCCGCACGCCGATTGTCTTTCTTCAGGACCGTTGCATGAGAAGACTGGGCATGGCTGTCGGCGTCCTCGGAACCAGGGTACCCAGACTTGCCTGTCTGCAGGCCACGACGCGCTCCCACAAGCAGCCTAGTATGGCCCAGCTGATCGACCAGCTGTCCAAGATCCTCGCGAGGGGGCCAAGCCTCGCGAGGAGAACGACGTCAAGACCTCCTCGGGAGCGGCCTCAGCAAGGTGCTCCGGAGGGGCGCAGAATCCAAGGCCAAGCCTGCCTCAGGAGGACGCAGTGATGTCAGGAGTGACGCACTGCACCAGCGGGTCCCAGCGTCCGCTAGCGGCGCAATTTGCCATTTCGGTGCAAAGGGGACAGCGCAGCCGTTGGTTCCCAAGGAGCGGGGCAAAGGTTTCCCCTTTGGTGCAACAAGACCAAAGACCGCAAGGACGACAAGGAGGATGTCACCGTCAAGCCCACCATCGGGTCACCGCCCGATCCTTTTGTAGGTGAAGACCGCTTCTGTCAGGATAAGAACGTCCTTGTGTTCCTGCTCAAAAATGGCAATTGTGGGATCGCTTCCCGCCTAAACATTTCGGGGGAAGAGGACCCTGGCCGCCTATATAAGTAGCTAGGATTCCCACTGTGAAGGCATCATCGGATACACTCCGCCACCACACAAGGAGCAAGAACACAAGCCTCCTGACCCTCCTGAGCTGACCTCCTGAGCCCAGGAACCATTGTACTAGCTCGTGTCCCAGCTCGCCCGAGGCTAATCCACCAAAGCAAGAAGTAGGGTCTTACACCACGCGGTGGCCCGAACCTGGATAAACTCTTGTGTGTTCTATCCGTTGTTTGCTTGAATCCTTCCACCAAGACGAGAGCGAGGCGCTAGGTAGACGTGAGTGGGAGAGATCTTCATTCACACCCCTGTGTTCGAACTTAACGGGTTTTGCGGAGCCCTGAATTCGACATTTGGCGTGCCAGGTAGGGGGCGTGTCGAAATCTCGCCTCTCCGACGACCTCGTCGCGTTCTCGTCGTCGACCCTGCGCCACAACCATGGTGGACACACGCTGAGCTCGCGTCGCCCGCCGCGCTGCGAACGTCGCTCAGACGACGCCCGCAGGCAACGGCGCACCGCTCCGCCCCAACTCGCCGGTCGCCAACGCCGCCACCGACCCGGCTGTCCACGAGCAGTAGGACTCGTTGCTGCCACCATCCATGCGGCGGGATGGCCGCACGTCAACGCCTTCATCCTCGCCGGCCGCAGCATCATCCTCGCTGGTCCGCCGCGGGCTGGTCTACCAGCAGCCTGCGCTGCTGATGGCGTGGGAGCTCCTGCGCTACCGTGCGGCAGATGACCTCTACGACGAGTGGCTCCACCGCATCACCGAGCTCGTCAACGCCGCTCGGGAAGCACCCGCACCAACGCACTCCTCACGTCCTTGATGGCTTCTCGCCCCTCGTTGGTTACCCCAAGTGGAAGGTTTGAGATGCAGTGTAGCGGTAGTTTTCCCTTGACAAAGATACCAAGGATCGATTTCCCCTGAGACTCCCAGTTTCAACAAGAAGGTGTCAACTGCTAACGGCGCCAGATATTAGCAATCAACGTGGACCTGCACACAGATACAAATAACTTTGCTCCCAACGAGTACAGAGAGGTTTTCAATCCCTCCGGCCTTGTCGTTTACAAAGGATTAAACGCAAGTGATAATAGTGATAGGTATTGCTGCAAATAGTAAATAAAAGCGGAAAGTAAATAGCGGATGTGATCAATGATGGTAATATGGACCGGAGTCCCATGATGTTCACTAGTGATGTCTCTCTCCCAAAAGACGATAAAACAACTATGTGAGGTAAACGAATTACAGCTGGGCAATTGACAGGACCATGTGCGCAAACCAATGCTGACTAAGTTGCAAGAAAGGTAGAGGTTCAAAGCATGGGCGGTACGCCATGGTAAGTAGACCGAAATCCATCCGCATCTACTACTAATCATCCACCTTGAGATATCTATCTAGAACATCTCGCTGGTATTAAGTTGCGAGTCCCACCCATAGTGTAAACTCAAAGCAACAGACAACTGCATTAAAAGAACTTTGCGTAAAGTAAACAATCCTTGCACCCGCGGGCACAAGCACCGTTGTTTTCCCCCTTGTGGCAACAGCACATCCCCTAGACTCATGTTTCTGTCACTCAAGCTAGTCATCGAGGGGCATGAACCCACAATCAAGCATAACGTTCCCTCTTGGAGTCACTACCTACTACTTGGCCAAAGCAATAAATAACAACGGAGAACATGCAAGAATTTCTTACGAACATAAATATAAAAGAGGTGAATCAAATATATTACTCAAACACAATCTGAACATAATCTCACAATCCATCGGATCCCAGCAAACTCATCATAGCAACAGCATAAGGATTACATATGTGCCTCGATCATGTAGGGCAGCTCACGAGGACTAATTAGTGAAGCACAAGAACGGGAGGAGAACATCACATAGCTACTGGTCATGGACCCATGGTCCAAGGGAGACTACTCACAACTCATCCGGGAGGCGTCCATGGTGGTGGAGAAGCTCCCGGTGGTGATCCTCCCCTCCGGCAGGGTGCCGGGAAGAGTTCTCCTGGTGCTCCCGATCTTGGAAGCGCGGCGGCGGCGGAACAGAGATGAGATCGCGAAAAAGGGTTCCCGTCTCGAGGGTTTCAGGACACGATATAAATATATGCCAAAGGGGGGCATCAGCGGAGGCCTGGGGGGCCGCGCCACCAGGGCGCCTGGAGCCTTGGTGGCCCCCCTCCGGCTGTACTTCGGGTGCCGGGAAGCTTCTGGAAAGCTGATTTTTTATATAATTTTTCTGGGATTTTTCTGGCAGTTCTCGTAATGGGAAAACCTGAAATACAAAAATAGCCGAAAACAGAAACTGGCACTAGGGTGCACTGAGTTAATAGGTTAGTCCAAATATGATCAAAAGTGTATGGAAGTGTATAAATATCATAGCAATATCACCCAAAAGAGGCATGGAGCAAGCAGAAATTATAGATATGTTTTGGACGTATCAACATCCCCAAGCTTAATTCCTGCTCGTCCTCGAGTAGGTAAATGATAAAAAGAATAAGCTCTGTGGTGACATGCTATTAACCATATAGGACTTTTTCATAGTCACATGACAAAAGCTTACTGAGACAATGAATCTGTAGTAATTAAGTTGCCTCATGAGAAAATCACAAAGAACTGAAAGTTTTACAACATGATACTGAAACATCAAATAGATTTGCAATGAGCATGGTGTGCAAATATGATAAAGTGATATCTCGCTTGCCCCCTTTAGTGAAGCAAAACATAAATGCAGGGGCACCTCCAAGGTTTAAATGATGACTAGATACAATGATTTCAAAATAAACGATATCACAATCATGCAAAAGACAATGCTACTTTGGAACAATGCACATTACACTCAGAATGACAATCATGCTCTCAGTAGTTGGTGCTTTTAAAAGAAGGTGGAGACTCTCGAACCGTGGCTTTTGTTGGCAAGGTTGAAAACCCGTAGTCGGAAACAAAGACAAAACATGTACCAGAGCTCTTGGTTTTAAAAACAGAGGTAATAATATTTTTTTTAGATTATGCATGTTCCGTCAACGAATTTTAGCAGACAACTCAATCACTTCTTGAGATGGACAAGTTTCGAGGAACGGCTCCCGAATGAGGACGATCACATCCTCTTAATCTCCTTTGTTTATCACTGCCAAAGTTTTCTGATTTCTCATGAACAAAGCGTGAAGGAGGGTTTGTTTGTTATATTATTTTTGAGCCGAGCGCACTCAATGCCAGTTCCTTCTCGTATTATGGGTTTGCACATTATACATGCAATCCCGGGGTGAAGCTTGTCCAACTAAAAAAGATCATGAATTAACTACTACTTCCTCATGAACTTAAAACAGAGGCACAAAACAGAAATGCTTTTCTTTGAATAATTTCGAGATGGTACATGCAAGTCTCCGTTAGGAATGGCACGTAAATACCATGTAGGAAGGTATGGTGGACTCATATGGCATAACTGGTTTAAAAGAATTTGGATGCACAAGCAGCCAGTCCGCTTAGTACAGGTGGATGTTAGCAAAAGACTGGGAGTGACCAACTAAGAGAGCAATGACGGTCATAATCATGTAGAGCGACAAAGCAACATTGAATCAGGCATGGTAGTTATATCGCTACTCAGAAACAAAAGATCATCAAGGCTTGACAGACTCTCTTTACAGTCTTAAATATGCGTGAGCATACGCCAAGTCAATCAAAATAAATTCTTGAAGGAAGATATTACTAAACCATACCACATCATAGGCAAACAAATCATGTTGGTATTCCAATAACACATTGGGAACCCCCCCAGCTATTTGAGACTAACCATAAGAAAACATGAACTACTAAGCACCATTATGCACGTAGCATCTTTATCATAGACATACCAACCAATGCAACGGAAGCAAACTCTCTTAATAAGATAATCATGATAACTAAAGAGAGTTCAAGCAACCAACTAAACAAAATCTCTTTAAAAAGATAAGCATGAAAACTAAGAGCTAAGCATGATAGTAGCTATTGAAAGACAAAGAACACACACAGCAAAGATAGACATGAAAATTCTATGTTATGTTCTAGGTAGAAGTGGAGCGTGTTTCTCTCCCACATAAAGAAAGCTGAGTTCCGACTCGTTATGAAAAGCTAAAGAAAACTAAAAAGGAAACTAAAAGCAAGACGCTCTAAGCATAGCACATAACACATGATGTGATAAAAATATAGCGGAACGAAAGACGAATTGATAATGTTGATGGAGAAGGGGATGCACGGGGGCATCCCCAAGCTTAGACGCTTGAGTCTCCTTGAATATTTCTTGGGGGTGCATGGGGGCATCCCCAAGCTTGAGCGTTTGACACTCCTGGATCTTTTTATCATATTCCCTCGCACACTTGAAAACTCCCTTCATACATAACTCATCATAATCTGATTAGCGAGGTTAGTACCCTTAATAAAATAATTGTTCCTTGCTGGAAATAAAGAAATTCTTGAAGGTCTACTGTTTCTCAAGATTGCCAAAAGGTTTTTGCAAAGAAAAAGCAAGCTCAAGGTTTGCAAAATGAAGGAAAGGCAAAACATGACCGAATCTGTGAAAAACAGAACAGCAGGTAGTAAATGATTTTTTTAGGGGCTCTTCTGCAACTCTAATAAAAAAACTCAGAACAGACGCGCGAAAGACAATTATATAGAGCACGCTGTCGAAAAAATTTAGACCAAAAAGATTATCTGGTGATTTTATACGAATTTTTCTATCCAAGGACAGAATCTGTTTCCTGGACAGCACGTCACAACTTTTGAACTTTCTTGCAATCAGAGGCTACACTTGGCACGAAATTGAAAAGCAAAGATACAATGATGATGCTACTGTAGTAACAACATCAAGACACAACAAAAGCAAAATAAAATTTATTCATGTGGGCTGCCTCCCAAAAGCGCTTTCTTTTATGCCTTTAAGCTAGGCATAATGCATAGAGATCAAGTTTTATCAAGAGTAAAAGAATAGCTAGCCCGTATAACGGACTCAAAAGGTAACTTAATCTTCTTTCGAGGGAAGTGTTCCATCCCTTTCTTGAGAGGAAACTGGAATTTTATATTCCCCTCTTTCATGTCAATGATAGCACCAACGGTGCGTAGAAAAGGACGTCCCAAAATAATTGGACAACAAGGTTCACATTCAATATCCATAATAGTAAAATCAATGGGAACATAATTGTCATTGACAATGATAAGAACATCGTCGATCCTCCCCAAAGGTTTCTTTATGGAAGAATCAACAAGACGAACACCAAAAGAACAAGAATCATAAGGTTTCAATTTAAGCATATCATATATTCTTTTGGGCATAACAGAGGTACTAGCACCAACATCACATAAAGCATAACAAGAGAAGTTATTCAACTTAATTTTAATCATAGGATCCCAACCATCTTCTAGCTTTCTAGGTATGGAGGCTTCTACTCTAAGTTTCTCCTCCTAGATTTGATAAGAGCATTAGTGATATGCTCTGTGAAGGCAAGGTTAAGCGTGCTAGTGCGGGGATCTCTAGACATCTTGTGAAGGAAATCAATAACTTCGGTAAGAGTGCAATTATCAAAATCAAGGTCACTACTATCAAGTAAGGTGGTAGTGGTGTCCTTTAGGTTCACTTGTTTGGTAGTTTCTATAGTCATAGCATCACCATTAATAGGTCCAATGGGACCAGGAGTGCATTGGGTGCTAACAGTTTGGGTATCCTCAACAACTTGGATAGTAGCAACAGTGTGGTGGGTAGGAAGGTTCTTAATTCTAGCTTCTTCCTCCCTTTCTCTAGCCCATCTCTCTTTAAGTTTAGCCATCATCCTAATATTTTCATTAATTTGCACTTGAATAGCATTCATAGGAGTGACCTTCCTCTCCTCAAGAGGAGAAGTTCTAATTTTAAGCAATTCTACTTCATTGGCTAAATTGTCTACCTTCGAAGAGAGATCACCTAGTTTGTTTAGTTTTTCTTCTACACTATTATTAAAAGCTTTTTGGGTAGTGATGAAATCTTTAAGCATAATCTCTAGTTCAGAAGTGGAGTTCTTGGTGCTAGGATAAGCATTGTTGTTCCCATAGGAATTAGAGGGGAACGGTCTAGGATTGCTACCAAAATTACTCCTATAAGCATTGTTATTAAAATTGTTTCTAGAGATAAAGTTCACATCTACTTGTTCTTGAGCAATCAAAGAATTTAAAGGAACATCACGAGGATCAACAGAAGATTGCTTCGAAAGTAGAGACATGATCAAGTCAACTTTTTCGTTTAGGGAGGAAATCTCCTCGACAGAGTTTACCTTCCTACATGTTGGAGCGCGTTCGGTGTGCCATTGGGAATAGTTGGTCATCATCTCATCGAGAAGCTTCGTGGCAGCACCAAGTGTAGTTGACATAAAGGTTCCTCCCGCGGCCGAATCTAACAAGTTCCGCGAGGTAAAGTTCAAGCCTGCATAAAAAGTTTGGATAACCATCCAAGCAGTCAAACCATGAGTAGGGCAGTTCTTGATAAGAGATTTCATACGTTCCCAAGCTTGGGCAACGTGTTCATTATCCAATTGTTTAAAATTCATTATGTTACTTCTTAGTTGGATAATTTTAGCAGGTGGATAGTATTTTCCAAGAAAAGCATCTTTGCACTTGTCCCATGAATCTATGCTATTTCTTGGCAAAGATTGAAACCAAATTTTAGCTCCTCCTCTGAAGGAGAATGGAAAAAGCTTAAGCTTAACAATATTACCATCTATTTCTTGGTACTTTTGCATATCACAAAGTTCAACAAAATTGTTTAAGTGTAAAGCAGCATCATCTCCAGCACCGAAGAATTGATCTTTCATAACTAGGTTCAGTAAAGCAGGTTTAATTTCATACGAAGGTGCTGAAGTGGCAGGTGTAGTGATAGGTGTGCAGATAAAGTCATCGTTGTTGTGACTAGTGAAGTCACACAACTTGGTGTTCTCGGTGGAACCCATAGCAGCAAGCAGGCAAGATAACTATTTTTGTGATTTTTGATAAAAGATACTAAAGCAAAAAACTGAAAGGTAAACTAACAAGACTAAAAAGCAAAGGTAAAAGATAGCGTGCAACTCCCCTATCCTGAAGAGTGGAGTCCCCGGCAACGGCGCCAGAAAACTTTGCTTGATGGCTTCTCGCCCCTCGTTGGTTACCCCAAGTGGAAGGTTTGAGATGCAGTGTAGCGGTAGTTTTCCCTTGGCAAAGATACCAAGGATCGATTTCCCCTAAGACTCCCAGTTTCAACAAGAAGGTGTCAACTGCTAACAGCGCCAGATATTAGCAATCAACGTGGACCTGCACACAGATACAAATAACTTTGCTCCCAACGAGTACAGAGAGGTTGTCAATCCCTCCGGCCTTGTCGTTTACAAAGGATTAAACGCAAGTGATAATAGTGATAGGTATTGCTGCAAATAGTAAATAAAAGCGGGAAGTAAATAGCGGATGTGATCAATGATGGTAATATGAACCGGAGTCCCATGATGTTCACTAGTGATGTATCTCTCCCAAAAGACGATAAAACAGCTATGTGAGGTAAACGAATTACAGCTGGGCAATTGACAGGACCATGTGCGCAAACCAATGCTGACTAAGTTGCAAGAAAGGTAGAGGTTCAAAGCATGGGCGGTACGCCAAGGTAAGTAGACCGAAATCCATCTGCATCTACTACTAATCATCCACCTTGAGATATCTATCCAGAACATCTCGCTGGTATTAAGTTGCGAGTCCCACCCATAGTGTAAACTCAAAGCAACAGACAACTGCATTAAAAGAAATTTGCGTAAAGTAAACAATCCTTGCACCCGCGGGCACAAGCACCGTTGTTTTCCCCCTTGTGGCAACAGCACATCCCCTAGACTCGTGTTTCTGTCACTCAAGCTAGTCATCGAGGGGCATGAACCCACAATCAAGCATAACGTTCCCTCTTGGAGTCACTACCTACTACTTGGCCAAAGCAATAAATAACAATGGAGAACATGCAAGAATTACTTACGAACATAAATATAAAATAGGTGAATCAAATATATTACCCAAACACAATCTGAACATAATCTCACAATCCATCGGATCCCAGCAAACTCATCATAGCAACAGCATAAGGATTACATATGTGCCTCGATCATGTAGGGCAGCTCACGAGGACTAATTAGTGAAGCACAAGAACGGGAGGAGAACATCACATAGCTACTGGTCATGGACCCATGGTCCAAGGGAGACTACTCACAACTCATCCGGGAGGCGTCCATGGTGGTGGAGAAGCTCCCGGTGGTGATCCTCCCCTCCGGCAGGGTGCCGGGAAGAGTTCTCCTGGTGCTCCCGATCTTGGAAGCGCGGCGGCGGCGGAACAGAGATGAGATCGCGAAAAAGGGTTCCCGTCTCGAGGGTTTCGGGACACGATATAAATATATGCCAAAGGGGGGCATCAGCGGAGGCCTGGGTGGCCCAGGCGCCCCCCCGGCGGGCCAGGAGGGGGGCCGTGCCACCAGGGCGCCTGGAGCCCTGGTGGCCCCCCTCCGGATGTACTTCGGGTGCCGGGAAGCTTCTGGAACACTGATTTTTTATATATTTTTTCCGGGATTTTTCTGGCAGTTCTCGTAATGGGAAAACCTGAAATACAAAAACAGCCGAAAACAGGAACTGGCACTGGGGTGCACTGAGTTAATAGGTTAGTCCAAATATGATCAAAAGTGTATGGAAGTGTATAAATATCATAGCAATATCTCCCAAAAGAGGCATGGAGCAAGCAAAAATTATAGATACGTTTTGGACGTATCAGTCCTCCGTCGCCCCCGGCGGGGAACGAAGGCCACGGGGTACCGGCCCCGCCCCCACTCCACCACGCCGGCCAGAAGGCCCGGCGCGAGGCCCCTCGACGTGAGCAACCCCGCACAGCCCACGCACGCGATGAGGAGAGCTGCCAGGTGATTCCGCATCCTCAGGCAGGGGCTTGCGGGCTCCCTGGCCCGCAGCGCCCTGACCGCGCGCCACAAGAGGTGGTGGCGCCAGCACCTCAAGAACCAGCACCACAAGCGTAGGAGGCGCCTACGATCATGAGCGTGGCTGGGTGTCGCGCCCTAGCTCCTGAGCTACGGCGCCTCGTCTGGCCCGGCAAGTTCAAGCCGGACCTGCCTGCACGCTACGACGGCACCACCGACTCCACGGAGTTCCTCCAACTCTACGAGCTGAGCATCCAGGCGTCCAACGGCACCGAGCAGGTCATGGCGAACTGGTTCCCCACGACTCTGAAGGACGGCGCACGCTCCTGGCTCCTGAACCTCCCCGTGCGATCCATCTCCTCCTAGGAAGAGCTTCGCGAGCGTTTCATCGCCAACTTCCAAGGCACCCAAGACCGAGCCCCGGCAGCTGCTGATCTGCGCCGCGTGAGGCAGCATCCGGGAGAAACCCTGCAAAAGTACATCCAACGCTTCAACATCATGCGCCTCCGGATCCCTAGGGTCTCGGACGAGGCCATCATCTCCGCGTTCTCCGAGGGCGTCCATGACGTCAGGATGAGGGAGGAGCTCGCCATTCACGAAGACCCGTGCACAACCCTCGAGATGTTCAAGCTTGCGGCAAAGTGCGCCAGGGCGGAGGAAGGACACCTCTCCCTCCAGGAGCTGCCCGAGGCGGAGGCGGACGACAAGAAGACCAAGGCCAAGGAGTCAAAGCACAAGGGGCCCACCGTGCTGGCTGCGAAGCCAGAAGTGAAGCGTGGCTGCGGCTACAATAACCTCCCCAGAGACAACGGACCATACTGCGTCTTCCACAACGTCCACAGCCACAACACCAACGACTGCCAGGAGCTCAGGGCGATGCGCGGCGGGCAGCACCCTGAGCGCGACAACCGCGGCTACGGCTGTGGAGGAAGCCGAGGAGGAGGACTTTGGGATGTCAGGAACTCGCGCCAAGGGTGGCGTGAGCAGCCTCGTGAAGACCATTGGCAGGAGCAGCCTTGTGACGCCCCCTGGCGCGACCAGCCTCGTGAGGGTCGCCCTCAGGGCAACGGAGGCCTGCCTCCGCTGCCACCACCGCCAAGGAGGAACGATGATGACCGCCAGGGAGACGGGGCAGGGGGCTTCCAGGAGCCGCGTGCAGTTGCATGCATCTTGGGAGGAGCCCATGCCCCGGCTTCCCACCGCATCTTCAAGCAGTTTGCCCGTGAGGTGAACGCGGCGCTTCCTAGGCCTGACGCCGCGTGCAACCTCAGGTGGACCAAGCAAGTCATCTCCTTCGACCCCAAGGACCAGCTCAAGTGCACTGCGGCCCCAGGCGCCCTCCCGATGCTCTGCACCCCGACCATCAGCAACGTCCTCGTGACCAAGACCCTCATCGACGGCGGAGCAGGGCTCAACATCCTCTCCGTCCAGACCTTCGAGACGCTCCAGGTTCCCTACGATCAGCTCCACCTGACCAAGCCATTCTACGGAGTCACGGATGGCTCCACACTCCCGATGGGGCAGGTCCGCCTCCCCGTCACCTTCGGTGACTGCGACAACTACCACACAAAGCTCAACGACTTCGACGTCACCAACATCCACCTCCCGTACAACGCCATCCTTGGGTATCCTGCCCTCGCCAAGTTCATGGCGGCGACCCATCACGGCTACAACGTCCTCGAGATGCCCGGGAGCGGCAGAGTCATCACGATCGCCTCCGACGAGAAGGAAGCGGTGCGTTCCCTGGAGCATGCCTACCAGACCGCGGCGGTAGAATGCTCCGATGTGGATGGTGCCGTCCTCGGCCCGCAGACCGCCCCCAAGAAGAAGAAGAACCTACCCGAAGATGGACCTCAGGACACAGGGGCTCCTGACGGCTTGGCCTCAGGACTCGCGCCTGCTGACGAGGCGCCCTCCACCCTCGCATAGGGAGGTGCGCTCGACGCCCCTCTCGTGACGGGCTCGGGGGCTCTCCTCTGGAGTGTCCCCAGGCTGACCGGCGTCTCAAGGGAGGTGTTCGAGCACCGCCTACAAGCGTATCTTGATGCGCGTTTTTGTGAGTCCAGCGTGAGCCGTTCGGCGCTGGGGGCTCAGGACTTCATCGACCAAGTTACATAGGAGCTTCAGTACGCAAGACTCATCCGCGGTGGGCATAACCGCGCAACCTCAAGTTCGCCTGCTCGCAGCCCAAGCGACTGCTTCCGCGTTTGCGTTGACATTGCGGGTCTCAATCGAGCCGCCTTTTAGGAGCCCTTCTGGCCGACGATGGTCGGCCGGAGGAGGGCCCTCCCCTGCAGCTACGTCCGCACACTCTTCGGCTTCCGCAACGCAGCTGCCACGTTCCAGCATCTCTCGCAGCAGGTCTTGGGGGCTCGGGAGGCTCAGTGGGAGGCGGTCCAGACGGAGCAAGAACCGGACCCGCGCGACCGCTGGGAGCCTCCAGAGCCCCTGGGCCTCAGGAGCCCGACAATCCTCGGGAGCGACCCGCATGGCTCGTGTCTTCAGCTACCCCAACTCTCCTTCGACAAGTATGAGGTGGCACTTCAGGTATCCAAACGAGGGTGCCTCTTGGGCTGCATCATCCTCGGACCGCTGGGGGCTGTTCCCCCGCGGTTATCTCCCTTTTTGCATGATCAAGGCTAGATGTTTATTTCCATTCACATTATCTACATGCTCGGCGTCCTCACCGCCACTAAGGTCATGAGCCCTTGTGAGCCCAATCGCGACTGCCCCATGATTAAGGACTGGCACGACGTCTATGCTCGGGTCCGTCCCTGCAGCGTCGATAAACCCAAGGGCCGAGCTCTGTCTCGCGAGCCATTTCCATGACGTCACCTCCCATGGTCCTTGGTTCCTTGTTCTCGCATGGGCTAATCGTGGATGGGTAAGTAGGGGCCTATGGCAGGTGCCTCGCTCACGCGGGAACCACGCGCCGACTGTTTTTCTTTTGGATCGTTGCATGAGAAGACTGGGCACGACGTCTGTGCTCGGGTCCGTCCCTGCAGTGTCGACAAATCCAGTGGCTGAGCTTTGTCTCGCGAGCCATTCCCGTGACATCACCTCCTGGGGTCGCTGGTGCCGCGGCCTTCTCATGCGATACCCTCTAGAGATGCGCTCGGCGCAGGTCGACACAACACCTCTCTTTACACATTTTGCAGAAGAAGACTCAGGCGCAACCCGCCTCAGGGTAGGGTCTCGCGAGTGATGCGTAAGCTCACGAGAACTTCCTCAGAGTCGTTCAGCTTGTCCTGAGGAGGGCCCATATACACCTTGGCTTTCCTATCGTGCAAGCCACGTGTCAGGATGGGGCTGTACACGCCCCGAAGTCTCTCCCGATGGGAGGCTCCCTCCCACGGTCCAGTGGAAGTACCAAGCTCTGCGCCGGCAGATCCAACCGAGGAGCGGTTATGCCCACGAACCAGTGGAAGCACCAAGCTCCGCGCTGGCCGCTACGACCAAGGCGCGGTTATGCCCACACTCCACGCAAGTGTGGTAGCTCTATGCTCCGCGCTAGTTATAAATAACTGAGGGTGGCCCCCAGTGGTCGCACCAACCTCAGGGAGCTTTTCAGCTCACGACGCTCACAGCTTCTCCTTGGATGGGTGTCGCGAGGGGGGCTAGGCACGGGGGCTATGCTTAGGCCACACCTGGCAGACGCCACCCTACTAGGTGCCCAGACACCTGGCCTTCTCGTGCCCCCATCCCAGGCGAAGGCTCGTGGGCAAGGTATGGTGCTCGTTCTCCTTCATGAGAGTCGTTCGTACGACAAGGGGGACCCCTGGGCATCGTGACCCAGGGGCCTAACTGGCCACGTAGCCCCTCATCCCTTGAGTCTTGTTATGACGATAACCCCGGTCATCCGGAGGGCTCAATGGCGATCGAGGTATGCGCGGGGTTGGGCCCTGCTGATGTAGAACAAAAACGGGATCGCTTGAACATCAAGGGGGACCCTTGGGCATCGCGACCCAAGGGCCTCACTAGCCACATAGCCCATCATCCCTTGAGTCTAGTTACTACAGTAACCCTGGTCGTCCGGAGGGCTCAATGGCGAGTCTAGTTACTACGGTAACCTCGGTCATCCAGAGGGCTCAATGGCGGTCGAGGTATGCGCGGGGTTGGGCCCTGCCGACGCAGAGCACTTAAGCAAATATGAAAGGAAGCAAGCATGGAAATCATCTAACTATTACAATAATGCCAAGTTTTTCAAATTCAAGCAAAGTTCTTACGCCTCCTCGAGGCACTCACACTTCTCTCACTAAAAAGGAACGGATCAGGCATTGCCAAGCGCATCATCACCGGTCTTCTCCTCCTTGGCTGCGGTAGCAGTAGCCTGGAGGAACGCCTCCACCAGCGACGTGACCTTCACCCTCAGGGCCTCGACAGCTATGTCCTCCATGACTCTGGTCATGGGCCCGGACAGCGAGGCCAGGTCAAGGGTAGGGTCGCGAAGACTTAGGTGGCTGCACACCTGCGTCAGGACCAAGGTAAGCAGCGCACGGCTCTCGACGTCGGCTAACTGGCCAATTGCGGCCGCAACATCGCGCAGGGACTCAATGAGCGCAGCAAGGAGCCCGGCGGGGCCTTTCTCCGGGGCGGCTAGCGGTTCCTTGAACCCTTCCCCGTAGGCGGCATGCAGCGCCTGGCGGGCCTCAAGGTCAAAAGCGACAAGGGCCTCTGGACTCACCACTGCCGAGGCCGCAAGGGCTTCCTCCTTGTCGCGAGCAGCTATGGTCGCCTTGGCCTCCTCGACTTCAACCTTCAGCTGCTCCTGGGACGCGCGGTCGGCAAGCTGCTCCTGTTGCAGCCGGGACGACTCAGTCTTCTGTGCCTCGAGCTCCTTCTCCAACCTCTTGAGCTCGTGGGCGCTCCCGATGCCTTCCTCGCAGAGGGCCTCCAGCTCGCTCTCTGCCTTGAGGCAGCGCTACTCGAAGGACGTGGCGTCGGCTCGTGCCGTGTCGCGAGCCCGCGTGGCCGCCACAGCTTCCTCTCGACCCTTGGCGGCGACCGTCGAGGCCTGATCCCAGGAGGACCGCGCAGACTCGTCTGCCAGGAGCCACCCGCGGATCAGCCCTAGGCGCCCTTTTGTCAGGTGGCCGTCACCATCTTGCAGATCGGCGCGAAGACGACCTAGCGCGGCGGAGGCAGCCTCCAAAGCCTCAAGACCAGGCTGCGCCATCTGGCGCACGGGCACCGACAAGACCGACTGCTCGACCAGGGGCTCGAGGGCTCCAGCCTCCCTCGCCAGAGCAGCCGGAGCAGAAGCCAACTCCGCAACCTCGCCGGAGGTGGGGACGTCTTCGAGCGACACCATCGCCACACGCTCGGTGGCCCGGTCGACCGGGGCACCCAGCACCGCGACATCCTTCCCTGAGGTCGCATCGGCAACCGGTGGAGCAAGGAATCGCAGCGTGACCTCCCCCTTCACCTTCTTCATCACACCTCCCAGGATGCTGCATCAGGAAGAGCGCATCAGGGACACGGCAATTAAGGATGAGTGAGAAATTGCACATTTACTCGTCGGAGGCGAGGCGCGCCCTTCTCTTCACCAGTAGGTCAGCAGCAGCCGTTGGCGCCCTGGGCGCGCCGATAGCCCGGGCCTGGGCAAGACGTGATGCCACAGTTCTGGGCGCGGCCGCGATCGCCAGGTTTGCTGGCATGGTACTCTTTGGCGGAGTCGCCACCTTGCTTCCCCCGGACGCAGCGCGTCCGGATTGACGTGGAGTGGTCGCCTGGGACCGTCCGGCGGCACCTGCGCCTGGCGTCATTACTCCGGCAAACGCCTGGGAGGAGTCCCCCTCGTCGTCCAGGGTATCCTCCGAGCCCCCCTCATCGCTCTCATCCGCACCAGAAGACACGTCGAACGTGGGCGGAGCACCCGCGGGCGCACCAAAATCCGGCACGGCCTTCAATAGCTCGGCCTTGTCAGGGCGGCTGTACAGCGGAAGGTAGGCCTCGGAGAGATCCTCCGGAACCATCCACAAGAGAGTTCTCGAGGTGAAGTCCAGATCGTCCTCGGCCAGCACCCCTGGGTGCAGCAGGAGCCTGTCATTGTCGCCCATCAGCTCCCACATGGGGCGCGAGTGAGCCTGCAGCGGAGCCAGACGCTGCCTCAAGAACTCCTTCACGATCTGGTCCCCTTCGAGCCTCGAGCTCAGGTCGGCTTCAATCTTTGCTAGGACAAACGAGGGGGTCGATGAGCTTCGCGTGGCTCCAGCCAGCGCGCTTCTCCGGACGGGCGGTAGGCAGCGCCAGCAGAGGATGGACGCGCTGGGCGTCCAGGTAGACCCACCTCTTCCGGTGGGACTCTATCTTCTTCCCGGCCGTCATCAGTCGACAACCTTGGCGCTGGAAGACAAAGGAAACGCAGCCCGAGCATGGGCGATCGTCATACCAGCGCATGGAGAAGAAGTGGCGGAAGAGGGCGACGGTCGGCCTCACCCCCACGACATGACGAAGATGGAGCGAGGCTGGATGTGGAGAGCGTGCACCTGGTAATGTTCCAGGATGGCGTAGAAGAACTCGGAGAAGGGGGGCACGAGCCCCACGGAGATGCTGTGGAGGAAGAGGGGGTAGCATGACTTCGACAAGGTCCGCGCCATGGTGGATCGGGTCCAGATCCGCGTCGGGCCGTGCTCATTGTGGGTGCTCGACAGGAAAGGTTGGACCTCTGAGTAGTCCTCCTCCCTAGTAATGGAGGACTCCTCAAGCGCCGCATCAAGGGAAGAAGCAGATCCAGACACCGGCGCAACACTCTTGTTCCTCTTTGCCATGGTTGAGGGAGCCGAAGGACGCAGGAAGGCAGGAGGTGTAAGGGGAAGAAATCTGAGCAGGAAGGAAAGAGGGTGTTAACTCCCCCAACGGAGAAGGCCCCCTTTTGTCAAGATGCACGGTTGCCGAGATAGCATGGGGAGCGGGGTCGCTCGTGTCCCATCTAACCGTCATGCGCCAGCCTGGCCCACAGCCTTTTGGGGGCCCGCGGCGCTTCGTCCTCGACTAAGGCTTCACCGCGAAGCCAACCCCGCGCGCGCCTTGGTCCTGGGGGCTACTGTCGGCGTCATGGGAACCAGGGTACCCAGACTTGCCTGTCTGCGGGCCGCGACGCGCTCCCACAAGCGGCCTGGTACGACCCAGCTGAACGACCAGCTGTCCAAGACCCTCGCGAGGGGGCCAAGCCTCGCGAGGAGAACGACGTCAAGACCTTCTCGGGAGCGGCCTCAGCAAGGTGCTCCGGAGGGGCGGAGAATCCAAGGCCAAGCCTGCCTCAGGAGGAGGCAGTGATGTCAGTAGTGATGCACCGCGCCAGTGGGTCCCAGCGTCCGCCAGCGGCGCAGTTTCCCATTTCGGTGCAAAGGGGGCAGCGCAGCCGTTGGTTCCCAAGGAGCGGGGCAAAGGTTTCCCCTTTGGTGCAACAAGACCAAAGACCGCAAGGACGACAAGAAGGATGTCACCGTCCAGCCCACCACCGTGTCACCGCCCGATCCTTTTGCAGGCAAAGACCGCTTTTGTCAGGATAAGAACGTCCTTGTGTTCCCGCTCAAAAATGGCCGTTGTGGGATCCCTTCCCGCCTAAACATTTCGGGGGAAGAGGACCCTGGCCGCCTATATAAGTAGCTATGATTCCCACTGTGAAGGCATGAAAGTGCAACTAATCCCCGGGTGGTTTTGGTAATTAATAACAACATATATATCATTGAACTAATAGTTACTTGAGAATCATTTCAGAGAAGTTCAGTGATACGGGTATGGAAATGTCTGAAGAAGTGGACCCCTCAAAATGCTAAGACAAGCATTGGCAAAAGCTCAAGACTCCATTTTTGGTTTAGTGATCCAAGATCACATTGAGTCCATAGGAAAAGCCAATACTATTAAAAGGGGATGAGGTTGTGTTGATGATCTGGTTGCTCAAGTGCTTAGTGATTTAGCTCCTTCAACTATCAGCAATTTTCACTACTAAACACACTCATAAGTAATCTCGGACAAACCGATTCTTCCAACTCAGTCCCACCGAGATGAACCACCTCAGCTATTTTCCAAACCCTAGAAATTTCGGTCAATCCGATTTTGAGTTCGGTCTCACCGAAACTGGACTGCCAACCTTCTGTAACCGTTTGTCATCATTTCGGAATATCCGAGTTGTTGATTTTGGTCCCACCGATTCTGGCAAGTTCCTACCTTTG
Organism: Secale cereale; assembly: GCA_902687465.1. Lineage (NCBI taxonomy): Eukaryota > Viridiplantae > Streptophyta > Magnoliopsida > Poales > Poaceae > Secale > Secale cereale. The sequence continues at coordinate 175,449,291 of LR738712.1, forward strand.
ACTCATATCGGACAAACCGAGATGGTATTTTCGGTCCCACCGAAAACCCCAACGTTCACTATATTTGAACTTTCGGTCTGACCGAGTTTCAACTTCGGTCTCACCGAGATTGCTCAATTATGTGTGTAACGGTTGGATTTTGTGTGGAGGCTATATATACCCCTCCACCCCCTCTTCATTCGTGGAGAGAGCCATCAGAAAGTACTACCACTTCTACCTTACACTTTCTGAGAAGAGAACCACCTACCCTTGTGTTGAGATCAAGTTATTTCATTCCTACCATATGAAACTTGATTTCTAGCCTTCCCAAGTTGCTTTCCACTCAATCCTTTCTTCCACCACAGCCATATCAGTGAGGAGAGTTCAGTGTTGGGGAGATTATCATTTGAAGCACAAGAGCAAGGAGTTCATCATCATCAACAACATCTATTACCTTTTGGAGGGTGGTGCCTCCTAGATTGGTTAGGTGTCGCTTGGGAGCCTCCGTCTTCGAGATGTGGAGTTGAACCAAGAAGTTTGTAAGGGCAAGGAGATCGCCTACTTCGTGAAGATCTACCCCGAGTAAGGCTAGTCCTCCGTGGGAGTAGAACATGATGGAATAGACAAGGTTGCTTCTTCGTGGACCCTTCGTGGGTGGAGCCCTCCGTGGACTCGCGCAGCCGTTACCCTCCGTGGGTTGAAGTCTCCATCAACGTGGATGTACGATAGCACCACCTATCGGAACCACGAGAAAAATCTCCGCGTCTCCAAATTGCGTTTGATCTTCTCCACCTCTCTTTACTACATGTGCAATTTACTTTCCGCTGCTTATACTCTAGAATTGCATGTGTAGGGTGATACTTGTCTTGATCATTATTGTGAAACTGCCAAAAACTGCTCATGATCAAAAGGCAGAAATTTTATATTTACAAGTAGTCTAATCACCCCCCTCTAGACATACTTTCGATCCTACAAGTGGTATCAGAGCTTTGGTCTCCATTGTTTTGGTTTCCATTGCATTGGACTCCATAAGCTTGGTTTCACAACCTAGGAGAGTATGGCGTCTAGTGAGGGTAATTATCGTAGAGGTCCTTACTTTGATGGTACAAATTTTGCTAGTTGGAAGCATAAAATGAAAATGCATATTCTTGGTCATAACCCAACGCATGGGGCATTATTTGTGTTGGTATGCAAGGTGAATTCTTCGAGGAAGGAAAAGTTCCAGATCGCGAAGCTACACCGGAAGAGTTGCGGATGTTGCAAAACAATGCTCAAGCTTGTGACATTCTCTTCAATGCTTTGTGTCCCGAGGAGTTCAACAAAATCAGTCGTCTTGAGAATGCTAAAGAGATTTGGGATACTTTGGTTGAAATGCACGAAGGTACTGAATCTGTGAAGGAATCAAAGCTAGATATTCTTCAAGGTCAACTTGACAAGTTCAAGATGAAGGATGGTGAAGGAGTCGTTGAAATGTACTCTAGGCTTGCTCTCATCACAAATGAGATTGCCGGCTTAGGAAGCGAAGAAATGACCGACCGATTCATCATTAAGAAGATTCTCAGAGCTTTGGACGGAAAATATGACACCGTGTGCACTTTGATCCAAATGATGCCAAACTACAAGACTCTCAAGCCAACTGAAGTCATTGGAAGAATTGTTGCTCATGAGATGACACTTAAGGATAAGGAAGAGCTTCACAACAAGTCAAGTGGTGCCTACAAAGCTACAAGTGATGCTCCCACAACCTCAAGTGACAAGTTAATTTCCAATGAAGAGATAAGCCTAATGGTTAAGAACTTCAACAAGTTCTACAAGAATAGAGGCAAAGGAAGAAGCTCAAAGTCTAGATCATATGATGAGAAGAGATCTTCTAGTCGTGATCGAAACTGCTACAATTGTGGAAGACCCGGACACTTCTCAAATGAGTGTACGGCTCCTCACAAGAGAAGAGAAGAATCTCCAAGAAGAAGAGCAAGAGATGAGTCACCTCGGAGAGAGAGAAGGAGTAGAGATGATCGTTATGAACGAAGACCCTCTCGGAGAAGCAAGGATTCGGAGAGGAAAGACAAGTCATCAAGGAGCTACACAAGAAGAAGACATTAAGCTCATGTAGGTGAATGGATCTCCGGCTCCGACTCCGACAATCAATCCGATGGAAGCTATCACTCCGACTCCGACTACAGTCAAGATGAAGGTGTTGCCGGACTTGCACTCGTATCCTCCAACTCCAACTCCTACGACTTATTTGATTCACCAAATGAGGGAATTGGAAGATGCTTCATGGCTAAAGGCCCCAAGGTAACACACCCTGAATTCATTGACTTTGATAGTGATGAGGATGACTTGCTTGGTGAAGATGAGCTCTTGCATGATAAATCTAGTGAGCTTAGTAACGATGAAAATGCTAGTAGTCTTTATAGTCGAGAAGAGTTGAATGACAATGCTATGAAGGAGATTGAGCGTCTAACTAAAGAACTAAACACTCTTAAGTTAGCTCATGAAACAACTCAAGAAGATCATAGAGAGCTCCTAAGATCTCATGAGAAGCTACGCTTCGAGAAGCTCACTCTAGAGCAAGAACATGAGTTTCTAAAAGCGATCAATGACGATCTTCGAAAGAAGAGTTCTTCATATCTTGCCAAACGACTTCTCTTGTCTAATTTCTTGCCACCTATTAAGACTAAGCATGACAAGCATAAGAAAAATTCTTCCTCTAGTAGTAACAATAACCATGTTAAAACTAATATTGTTGCTTCTAGTAGTTCTCTTGATTCCACTAACAATGTTTCAAGCCAAGTTACACTTGAGCAAGAAAATAGCTTATTGAAGGAAATCATAGAGAAAGGTGTCTACAAGAGTCTTGCCGGAAGCAAGAACTTTGAGGAAATTGTTCGCAAACAAGGAAGGCACCGGAAGAATCAAGGGATTGGTTTTGAGCGAAAGTTCAACGCCGAAGGTGTTGAGTGGGAAGAAGGTCAATACCCTACTCCACAGTTTGTTTCTCAAAAGGAGAAGTATGATCCTACTTCTTCCAATGTGGAACAAGCTCAAGATGACCTTCCACCACAAGACCACAAGCTAAAGGCCAAGGACAAGCTTCAAGAGGAGATTGATGCATTCATTGAAGCACCTCAAGCCATGGTCAAGTGGGTTCCCAAGGACACATCAAGTTCTACTTCGTCAAGCTCAACTACAACCCCAAGGATTCCCATCAAGATGATGTGGATCCCAAAGAAGAAGAACTAGAAGGTTCTTGAGGGTGACTCCGCCAACATACTTCACTCATATTCATTTTGGCAAGAACTTGTGCAATCAACTTCCACATCATGCACTAGTTCATGGATTCACAAACCCTCTTGTTGGTAAGTCAAGGGACAAGGTAATCATTGCTTTCATGGACATCATCTTTTGTGAACTTCAATCTATGTCTATGGATATTCTTGTTTGTTCCTTGTGGGACTAACCCATGTAGGTATTGAAAGTGCCCTAATCCAAAGGATAGCTCCCAACTCTTGATGATCTACATCAACATTGAGCATCCACATCTTCAACATCTACATGAAGTCTTCTACGACAACCCAAGGTTAGTTTGACCCTTTAAAAAGGGTTCTCACATCTAGGGGGAGCTTTGCTCTAAAAATTGAGCTAAAGCATCTTCAAATGATGTGAACACATCAATGCTTTATGTAAAAGTGGCAACCCCACTTGTGCTTAAACGATGAGTATGACCTATGATCAAATGTTCTCATTTGACTCCTAAGTCAAAATACTCATATATAGATGACCTAGTCATCGACAAATTGTGTGCTAGTAGCTAGAGTTTTGGTTGTGCATGTTTGACACATATTTCAGTTGCTATCTTATTGTGTGAGCATGTTGAATGCATGACTTCATCCATTCAAGGACATCCATTTGTTGTTTTGATTGTCTTGATTTTTCTGGCCAAATGGATGGACAAGAATGCCTAAGCACCTCCCCTAGCTATCTATGCTTTCTTGTCTCAAATTCTATTCATGCTCATATCACAACTTTGAACAAGTCATTTTCGGACCCTCCGAGTGAGGAGCACTCGAAGCCACCGATCCGTCTAAGGCTGACTTCCAAAACCTTCTAAGTCAATTTCGGTCTGACCAACTTCTCCATCTCGGTCCAACTGAAACGCTTAGACTGATCTAGGTTTCATCTCGGTGAAACCGAGTTATAAATCTCGGCGTGACCGATATGTGTAACTGCACAGCAGTTATCCATTTCGGTGTCACCGAGTTTTTCAACTCGGTCCCACCGACAGCATGGGGATATAAATACTGAGGGCAGCGCGCGATTAATTCTTCAAACCGTTTCGCCCCCAAGTCTCCTGCTGCCGTCGCCCTGGTCTTCGGATCGTCGCCGTCGTCGCCTGTGCGCCCTCGCCGCAGGTCTCCGCCGCCGTCAACGGTCTTCTTCTCCGCGCCGTTGCCGCCGTAGAGGGACTCCACCAAGTTAGGGTGAGTCTCGATCCCTCTCGTGCTCCCCATCTGATTCTTGCACGATTGGTTTGCCCTGCATCTAGCCACGTTTGAAATCATCCTTAACATCAGATCAGATCGTTCTAGTTTCGAGCGAAGTTCTTAGGTTTAGGTTTCCACGGAACACATCTCGGTGAATCCGATTTTAATTTTTTGGTGTGACCGATTTGGCCTCTGGCCATTGCACTGCACTTTCGGTCTAACCGAGTTGTGCAAATCGGTGTGACCGAAACTCAGTTTTAGTGAAACCCTAGTTTCTCGGCAGGACCGAAACCCATTTCGGTCTGACCGAAAGTGGTGTGTAAGTTTCTGTTATACACTTCGGATTCACCGAAACTGAAAATCGGTTTGACCGAAATGCATTCTGTGAAAACTCAAAACTAAGATTTGAACTCATTTTTTTTGCAAAAACCTCTGCAGTTGTGATAACTCTTCTACTCTGCCTATACCTTATCTATTCACAGGTTGTCAGCCATGTCAGATGCCAGTGACAGCCAGAACAGGTCTGAATCACCGTTTGCAGAGATTCCAGAGGCAGATACTAGTCCTGAGGCTAGTAGTCCTAGTGATGATGGTGAGAGGAGTACCCCTAGTGGTTTGCCTCCTGCAGCCACCAGGACCAGAAAGCAGAGAAATTCTGATGATGATGACTCTGACTTCATTGCTGAGGAAGTAACCTCCAAGCCCAAGAGAAAATTTGTTGCCAAAGAGCACCAAGGGCTTCAGTCGAAGAAAGGCACCAGCAAGGTCAAGCAGTCAGCTGTTGCCAAGAAACTGAACTTGGAAGAGCCAGCTCCAAGTAAGGTGAAGAAAACTTCCAAGAGGAAGAGAGTTGTGTATGCTGAACCTCATGTTGATGCAGCTGAGGAAGAAGAAGAAGATGCACCCCAGCCTCCTCCTCAAAAGGCTAAGTTCATGGGTGATGCTATTAGGGCTCAAGCCACTTCTAAGCCCAAGAAGCCTGCTCAAGCCAAGGCAGCTACAGCCAAGCCCAAGAGGACAACCAGGAACATTCCAGCCTCTGAGAAGAACAAAGGTGATATGCCACCGTCTGAGTCTGATGAAGAACATGTGTTGCTGAAGCTCCGTCCTAAATTGCCACTCCACAACGATGCTCATCTTCAAGCCGAGGATATGAAGGCAAGGAAGGATAGAGGTCTCAGGCTATGGAGACAGTCTGATCCATATGCCGTGAGGAGAAGGACTGCTGTGGACCCCAGATTCCACACCAGAGAGCACCAGGACTTCTATGAGACCGTGCTGATGGATAAGAAGCCTATTGTTGCAGACACCAGGTATGTTGACTGGGAGTACATTGACAGTGAAGAGCACCGAGACTTCTTTCCCCATGTGCATGAGGGCTTTACTACATGTGGAGTTGATGACTTTGTGGGTCAGAAGCTGACAGATTGGAATGACGAGATGATCATGCAGTTCTACGCCACAGCCCACTTCTATCCTGATGGCAAGATCACCTGGATGACTGAAGGTCAAAGGTTTTCTTTGTCTGTTGAAGAATGGGCAGAACTTCTGAATGCTTCAGTGCAGAGAGAGGACGACATTGATGTCTATGGGATTCCTAAGAAGAACCATGATTCCATGAAGAACATGTACAAGGAGATCCCCGCAGCTGATTTGGAAGGGTGGAAGCTTGGCTCAGTGTACTATCTCCAGGCAGGTCTCACTACCACAAACACTATTTTGAGGCATACCTTGATGCCCAAGTCTGGAGACCACCGCATGATTCGAGGCTATTCTATCAACATGCTGCACATTCTTGATGAGAAGGCACCTTTCAAGGTGATGGACTTAATGGTAGAGACCATTAAGAGGACTGCAGCTGACCAGAAGAGGTCGTGTGGATTTGCCCCACAAATTCAGATGCTCATCAATGCCAAGTTTGGCATGGGCAAATTCATGTTGGATAGGAAGCACTTGCCACTGCAGCCAGAGCATGAAGATAACATTGTTGTGATGGATGAGGAGGATCCAACCTCAGTTGAAGGTCAAGCCAAGATTGAGGCTGCTAAGAAAGATAAAGCTGATAAAGAGGCAGCAGCAGCAGCAGCTAAACCAAAGAGCTTTGGAGAGCAGATTCTTGAAGCTACCCAGAGGATTGAACAACGCCTGGCCAGCATTGAACAATCTCAGGAAAGCCTAGAGAGGATTGTTGAAGACAAGATCCACGCTCTGGACGTGAAGCTGACTGAGATTCAGGTGTCCGTCAACAAGCTTGAGGCAGACATGGAGGAAGCAAGGCAGGAGAGAGCAGAGCTCATGCAGGATGATCTAGTCCAGGACTCTCATCGCCAGACTGCTCAGGTTCCCAGAGGATCCCGATCAGCAGCTATCCCAGTGACTGACTCCAGGGCTACCACTTCAGCACCTCCTACAGCTCCAGCAGTTACTCCAGCTCCAACTCCAGCATCCACTCCTCCAGCGCAGACATCAGCAGAAGTCTTCGCCGATGCCGTCATTTCTACTCCGACATCTACCCAGACGGCAGCTGCCAGCAGAGCCCACAGTGACGTTTAGCTCTATGCTTTTTCGAACTTTTTGGTAACTTGTTGCCAAAGGGGGAGAAATTGTATAGATCATAGGGCTTCGAGAGAGAGAGTGCTCTTTCGTTCTTTTGCCGGTTTTCTTTGAGATACATTTGGTTCTTTTGGTTCTTAATACTTTCAGTGTGCTTGATACTACGTTTGATGCTACCTTAATGAGTGCTTGGTCATACTATGCTTTAATGTGTGCTTAATGCTTATCGTATGCTATTTCTTCTTGTATGACTATTTACTCATGTCTTGGTGATTGGGTGCATGTTATTCATTCTTATCATTTTGTGCGCTCCACCAAGATGTATGTGACATGGAAGAGTGACCCATAATCCTAATCGATTGTGCATTTGCATTCAAACGCAAATTTTAAATAATGCACAAATTTAGGGGGAGCTCTTGTTTATCACATACTTCTCAAAGCGACGATATTATTCATTGATTATATCTATTGTCGAAGCTTTGATCTATATGTTGTCATCAATTACCAAAAAGGGGGAGATTGAAAGTGCAACTAATCCCCGGGTGGTTTTGGTAATTAATAACAACATATATATCATTGAACTAATAGTTACTTGAGAATCATTTCAGAGAAGTTCAGTGAAACGGGTATGGAAATGTCTGAAGAAGTGGACCCCTCAAAATGCTAAGACAAGCATTGGCAAAAGCTCAAGACTCCATTTTTGGTTTAGTGATCCAAGATCACATTGAGTCCATAGGAAAAGCCAATACTATTAAAAGGGGATGAGGTTGTGTTGATGATCTGGTTGCTCAAGTGCTTAGTGATTTAGCTCCTTCAACTATCAGCAATTTTCACTACTAAACACACTCATAAGTAATCCCGGACAAACCGATTCTTCCAACTCAGTCCCACCGAGATGAACCACCTCAGCTATTTTCCAAACCCTAGAAATTTCGGTCAATCCGATTTTGAGTTCGGTCTCACCGAAACTGGACTGCCAACCTTCTGTAACCGTTTGTCATCATTTCGGAATATCCGAGTTGTTGATTTCGGTCCCACCGATTCTGGCAAGTTCCTACCTTTGACTCATATCGGACAAACCGAGATGGTATTTTCGGTCCCACCGAAAACCCCAACGTTCACTATATTTGAACTTTCGGTCTGACCGAGTTTCAACTTCGGTCTCACCGAGATTGCTCAATTATGTGTGTAACGGTTGGATTTTGTGTGGAGGCTATATATACCCCTCCACCCCCTCTTCATTCGTGGAGAGAGCCATCAGAAAGTACTACCACTTCTACCTTACACTTTCTGAGAAGAGAACCACCTACCCTTGTGTTGAGATCAAGTTATTTCATTCCTACCATATGAAACTTGATTTCTAGCCTTCCCAAGTTGCTTTCCACTCAATCCTTTCTTCCACCACAGCCATATCAGTGAGGAGAGTTCAGTGTTGGGGAGATTATCATTTGAAGCACAAGAGCAAGGAGTTCATCATCATCAACAACATCTATTACCTTTTGGAGGGTGGTGCCTCCTAGATTGGTTAGGTGTCGCTTGGGAGCCTCCGTCTTCGAGATGTGGAGTTGAACCAAGAAGTTTGTAAGGGCAAGGAGATCGCCTACTTCGTGAAGATCTACCCCGAGTAAGGCTAGTCCTCCGTGGGCGTAGGCCATGATGGAATAGACAAGGTTGCTTCTTCGTGGACCCTTCGTGGGTGGAGCCCTCCGTGGATTCGCGCAGCCGTTACCCTCCGTGGGTTGAAGTCTCCATCAACGTGGATGTACGATAGCACCACCTATCGGAACCACGAGAAAAATCTCCGCGTCTCCAAATTGCGTTTGATCTTCTCCACCTCTCTTTACTACATGTGCAATTTACTTTCCGCTGCTTATACTCTAGAATTGCATGTGTAGGGTGATACTTGTCTTGATCATTATTGTGAAACTGCCAAAAACTGTTCATGATCAAAAGGCAGAAATTTTATATTTACAAGTAGTCTAATCACCCCCCCTCTAGACATACTTTCGATCCTACAAGGCATCATTGGATACACTCCGCCACCACAGAAGGAGCAAGAACACAAGCCTCCTGACCCTCCTGAGCTCACCTCCTGAGCCCAGGAACCATTGTACTAGCTCGTGTCCCAGTTCGCCCGAGGCTAATCCACCAAAGCAGGAAGTAGGGTCTTACACCACGCGGTGGCCCGAACCTGGATAAACTCTTATGTGTTTTCTCCGTTGTTTGCTTGAATCCTTCCACCAAGACGAGAGCGAGGCGCTAGGTAGACGTGAGTGGGAGAGATCTTCGTTCACGCCCCTGTGTTCGAACTTAACGGGTTTTGCGGAGCCTTGAATCCGACAATGGCGTCTGTGCTCGGGTCCGTCCCTGCAGTGTCGACAAATCCAATGACTGAGCTTTGTCTGGCGGGGCGGTCCCGTTCACGTCACCTACTAGGTTCCTTGGTGTTTGGCCTTCTCATGCGACATCCTCAGGAGATTCACTCGGTGTAGGTTACCTAACCATCTTTCAGGGCCCTCACAAGTGTTCCAAGTCAAATTCAGGTGCAACCCGCCTTGAGGTAGGGCCTCGTGAGTCCCGCGCTGTCTCACGAGTGCCCATACACAACTCCTCCGGTGGTGCCGTGCAGGCCACGTGTCAGGACGGGGTTGTACACGCCCCTGGGGCTCCACTCAGAGGGAGCCCCCACCCCCGCACCAGTGGAAGCCCCATGCTCCGCGCTGGCGGACGACACTGTCGAGGAGCGACTTGTTGGGGAATGTATATAGCATGCAATTTCAAAAAAATTCCTACGCTCACGCAAGATCTATCTAGGAGATTCATAGCAAAGAGAGGGGGAGAGTGTGTCCACGTACAATCGTAGACCGAAAGCGGAAGCATTAGTTTAATGCGGTTGATGTAGTCGAACGTCTTCGCGATTCAATCAATCAACACTACAAAAAAACACTTCCGTGATAAGACGTGTTTGTCATAGTAGGTCATGTTTTCTGTCATGTATGTTAACGGTTTGTTTGCATATAGCCCATTTTACGGCCCGGTAACTCACGGCCCCTTAGGGCCTTCACGAAATTGGCCCAACGACGTCATGTGGGCCGTCGAATATAACACCAGCCCGTTTCACTTTCGGCCCATGTATAGCCCATGACGTCTTTCAGTCCATATGAGGCCTTTCGTATCTTTAGGCCCTCTAGTGGCCCACGGTGACTCTGGCCCATAATGAATAGTAAATTTCATTGTACCCATTAATGACCCATGATTCACATGGGCCGTTTCTAGCCCGTGTTAGCTTTCGGCCTACTAGTGACCCATACGTTCTTGGGATCCTTTCCGGCCCTCGATTACTTTCGGCCGGTTACTGGCATGTTCCCCTAATGGGACAAATTTGGCCCGTGGTTAGGATTGGCCCGTTTGCGGCCTGTTTACCCGTTGCGCCGTTTCCAGCCCATCCTATATTCTGGCCCATTAACGACCTGTTATGCCTGTGACAAAATTAAGCCTTTGCTGTCTTTCGACCTGTTAACGGCCCGTTACGGTGCTGGCCCGATTCCAATTATGCCTGTTTACGGCCCATGTGGACCCATTACGGCCCAAGGCCCACCAATTATACGTCCTGTTGGAGGCCCATTTATCCAAAGGCCCGTAGGAGGCCCATGGATCCTAGGGCCTGTAGCAGGCTCAAGGTTACCACGGTCCGTATATGGCCCATGGTAGTTGCGGCCACTAGCAGACCAGGGAAAAAGAAGACTAGGAAATAAAGAATCCTGAAACTAATGCTAGGCTATTAAGGCGATTGCACAGATTAAATCCACTGGGCATCAAAGTTCGCCACCAGTGCAAATATAGGGAACACCCTACACTACACAGAAATGGCTTGCTATTTTCTTTAGCCGGTGGCTGCACATTAAGAACAAATTTTGTATCGCAACAAAACAAATTACAACCATAAAACAAAAGGAAGGTTGGCATAAAAATTAACAGTCTGGCAGATAAATGCGCCACCAGAAGTTCAGAAGCTCAGTTCATTTGACCTGACTGATACGTTTTCATGATGTACTATCCGATGGAGCACCATAACCTTTGCCTTCATTTCTCATAGGCTCCTGAACAACATAGCAAATGTCTGATAGTCTAGTTTCAAAACCATGCATATCTTGACGACATCGAACAATGGCTCTCATTGTTTCACAAAGCGTCTCTGTTAGGGAATGGACTTGTGTATGGAGCGCAGATATAACATTGTTTTGAGCTTGCATATCTTGATCATGAGGCAGTTTGGACGAGATTGCCTTAACAACCAACCCAATATTACGCAGGAACGTGCTTTTGGCACTGTTAGTGAACAGGTACTGACCCACTACAGCAAGAGGTGACATTGCGGTTATAGTTGCCTCATCACCTTCAGAAGGTGGCGGTTCCACCATTTTTTCCATAGCTTGCTGAAAAGTTGAGTTTTTTACATTAGTAGTACCAAAACAGAAGATATTAAGGAGGCAGCAAAACCAAACAAAATAGCTTTGGTCTACATATAGAACTTATTCTGGTGAACCCGTGTAAAATATTAGTTGTATTTTACTGCAAAGTACATAATAAAACCAGGTTCCGAACATATGACCATGTACCATGGCTAATGTATTGTCTATTTCTTCACATTGTATTGACAACAAAGGATAAAGAGACAAAGTTTATAATACGGTAAGCGTAGTATGCCATCATTCATATCACAAAACAACTGGGAACAGACAAACAAGCAATTGTAACGTTGTGTGGGTAAGTACAACACAGAACTACATTACAGATCAAAATCAAAGGAACATCACTCCTCTCTTTTAAACCTTGTAAGGTGCAATGATAAGCTAAGACAATTATGTATAAAATTGAAAAGAGTAATAGACATTGGCTGCAAACCTTGCAGTTCAATGCACGAATCAGAGTAAGTAGTAGTTAAAAGGCATGAGGATTAAGGACTTATAACAACAGCTTTGACTGGTGTAGTCATGCCCTTCGTCTTGCTGGTGTGACAGTCCTTGAAGATTTCCACATCATTTGGTTTAGGTACTTTTTGGTCCTTGCGAGATTTCCTCTGCATTTGGAACAAGTCAATATAGATCTGATAATATGGCACATCGAAAAGAGTGAAACAACGGCTAATTACAAGAGCCTCGCAGTGTGCAATATAGCTACGAGATCCTATCGTTTGTTGGAATTTCACTTTCGTATGTTTGGCCTTGTTCTTTGAATAGTTCACCTACGAGAAGATAGATTTGTGAGGCACATGCGTAAATAGGAGTTCAACATGTGATCTGATCACATACATATAACGTACTTGATACTTTGGATCAGACCAATGTTTAACTAGGCCTCTCCAGTCTTCATCCAATATATTTTCCACTTGAGATGTTTGGGAAAGTTCACTGTTAGCCTTGCCTTCAAAGTGAGTTTTCCTCAAGTTATACCGATACTATCGTAGAGCAGACTTGAAAACATGGGTGCAAGCTTGTCTGGTTGCATCATCTTGGCTATTCAACTTGAACCTCATGTGCTAAAAATTATGCGAGTCTCATTATCAGCAACCTAGAAAGTATGGGACAAAACAAGACGATATTACTAGTTTCCATACATAACCATACTTACAGATAAATGGTCGAGGAAGGTGTTGAAGTGGGTTTCATCTTTGTCATTCCTGTATTGAATCCATGTTGGGAGGATACGTGCATGACACCTAACGGCAACCGCTGCCTCTGATACTAACTTGGCTGACTCTGTAGCATCACGTGGACTTTTTAAACCTGCCTCAAAACAGATCTCCATTCTTCCTCCTCTAGATTTAGTTAACCTATCGAGCTTTATCCCTGATGTTTGTTTCCTCTTGCGTCTAGGTGCTAGTCCAACAATGAGCATAGGGAGTGTTAGCATAGATCAAACTATGAGACTACATATAAAGAAGCACGCAACTGTAACTTGACTCCATCAACTACCTTCTTGTTGTTGAAGCTCACAAGGTTCATCTGATCTTGCCAACTTGTCTTGTGTCAAGAATGCTTCGGAAGCAGTGTCAGGCGGCAAGGGAGCTTGGGAACTTGTCGCTAGCAGAGTTACCGAACGAGTAACTCGTGGAGCTGGTGGTACTGTGGAAGGTGTTGCAACAACTAGGGCTGTCTCTGCTTGTTTGGTGGCAGCTATTACTTTCTGTTTGGCTTGTTTTGCAGCTCGTGTAGCACGGGATACCACGTTTGTACATTTTTCCCCTGGACTTTGACCTTCTATTGCACCATCAGTACTAGCAAAATCCACATAATTGTTTCGCTTCCGTTTCCATGTGTCCTCAGTACTAACACCATCCCCCGTCATTCTGTGTACCTTCCTCTTTCTCCGTGCCATGTTAAGTCAAGCCAACAAGAAAAAGGAATAAAAATTTAGTTCTTCAGAACAAATTGAGCGTGATACAGATGAACTGAACTTTGATGTTAGACAACCACATGATAGGAGGATGTAATATGTACAAAAAACTGGATGACATGAGATAATCAGAACTATGATGTGTAATATCCACTGCCTTGCTAATTTCCTTCTGCTTTATTGATTTTTCATTGTCAAGTAAAACCGACAAGAAAAAGCAATAAATTTCACTCTTCAGAACTCATTCATGCATGATACTGACAATCACTACCTTGATGTAAGGCGAACACATGATACGAGGATGGAATATGTACAAAAAACAGGACGACATGGCATATTCACAACTATTTGTGTAAACTAAGCAGAAGTAATTTAATCAAATTACAAGCAATACAAGTGAGACACCGTATGCAACATGCAAGACAATATCACACTGCCAAGCTAGAGAAAGCACCTTGGATGCCGGTTTCGCCGGAAGACCGCCATCAGTCCCTGCCTTATTTTTTCCATTCCTATTTCTTAATTGTATTGCCTTGTCAAGTCAACCCCACAAGAAAAATGAAACAAAATATGCTTTTCAAAACTCATTGATGCAAGATGTTGACGAGCACTACTTTAATGCAAGGCGACCGCATGATAGTACAATTGAATGTGTACGAAAAAAGGACAACATTGCATATTCACAGCTATGATGTGTAAACTAACCAAAAGACATTTCAATAAATTAGAAGCAATGAAAGCTAGACACCATATGAAAGATGCAACGAATATCACTCTACCAAGTTAAAACTATCTCATCATAAGTGCCATTTCAAAAAATCAGAAGTAGTACATGCTAGAAAAGAATGCGAGATGTAACCTATATCACACTCCCAAGTCAAACGTGTCTTGTGATAAGTGATTGTTGCAGGTTACACAACAGTAGTACTTTGATGTAAGAACATGGTGTGATATACATATATTGTATGTTCTAGAAACAGGAACACATGTCTTATTCACAAGTATAATGTCTAAAGTAAGCAGACCGAATTCAACAAAATTAGAAGCAATACAAGCTAGACATCATACATAACATGCAACCACATATAACAGTGCCAAGTTAGAGGGAGCACCTGTGATGGTGCACTAGGGGAGACGTGCTCATCATCAACACAACTGCGTTGAGTGTCTATGCATGTGTTGTCTTGCAAATCTTCTTGGGGGGGGGGGAGTAGAACCTGTAGATGCCCTCTTTTTGGAAGGAGCACCTTTCTCCACTTCCTTGCCAATTTCCTTCCACTTTATTGGTTTTGAATTGTCAAGTAAAAACGACAAGAAAAAGCAATAAAATTTACTTTTCAGAACTCATTCGTGCATGATACTGATAATCACTACTTTGATGTAAGGCAAACACATGATACTAGGATGGAATATGTACGAAAAACATGATGGCATGGCATATTCACAACTATTTGTGTAAACTAAGCAGAAGCCATTTCAAGAAATAAGAAGCAATGCAAGCTAGACACCACATGAAAGATGCAATCAATATGACTCTGCCAAGTTAAAAGCGTCCTATCATAAATAGCATTTCAACAAATTAGAAGCAGCGCATGCTATAAATCATATGAAAGATGCAACCAATATCACTCCGCATATACTAAAGGTGTCCCTTCATAATTGATTGATGCGGGATACAAAAAACAGTAGTTTTATGTAAGGAGATGCTTAATAGAAAGATGTACTATGTACCAAAAAAGGAAGGCATGTCACATTCACATGCATAATGTATAAACTAAGCAGAATAGCACATGCAATTTAACCAGATTGGAAGAATTACAATCTAGACACTATATCGAACATGCAACCACATATCACGCTTCCAAGTTACAACAAGCACCTGCAATGGTGGTGTAGGGGAAATGCGGACATCAACTATAGAGGTACGTTGACTATCTTCATCTAGCATTGTTGTTTCTTGAGAATCATGTGGGGAGGCTGACACTGCATTATGTAAAAGAGGATGTTTTCTTACAGTAGTCCACAAGCTTGACTGTCTCATCATAAGTGATTGATGAGGGATACACAAGAACATTAGTTTGATGTGAACATGGTTAATAGACAGATGTACTAGTATGTACCAAAAATATGAAGGCATGTCATATTCAAAGGTATAATGTGTAAGCTAAGCAAATGCAATTTAACCAAATAGGAAGCAATACAAGCTAAACATCTGGCTGGACTGGTGAGCATGATCATCGAGGACCTGAGAGCCTGGTGGGAGGCGGGCTGCTTCGCCACCATCGTGGCTTTTTAGTTGGCTTCCAGGTGATGCATGTCTGTGTTGGGCTTGTCACTAGCTCGGCCAGTGCCCTGACTAGCTATTTTCCTTATCTTAATAAAGACCAACTTCGGCCCTTTGAATACAAGCTAGACACCATATGCAACATGCAACCACATATGACACCGCGAAGTTAAAGCAATCACCTAGGATGGTGGTTCATGGCAAGCGAGGTCATCAACTCCATTGCTACGTTTACCGTCTCCATTTGCTAACACTGCACCATTCATAATGATGTGACGTGTCTTACCTGCCTGCGAAGAAAACATGAGCGACCTCTCTCTTTTTTGTCATGCTTCTGTCAAGGCAGAGTCTGAAATACCCATGCATAAAAACACAATAGTGTGAGTATGGGTGAAGTGTGTGCAGAACTAGTGCACTGTAAAGTATTAGATAGTAGGTGGCTGAAATATTGATGACAGGAAACATATGATAGCTCTACAACATTGCATGGCAAACAAAATTAGATTCTACTCCGTATGATTTTGTAATATATGAGCACAGGGATGGCTGGGAAATGCAGGTACTCCTCCAGCACACCACCACATGTGGTCCTATCAAAATAATAGTCAACTGAAAATAATAAGGTCAGCCGATTTTGTTATGAACCATTCGATCTATAAGGAATGGGCAGATGGCCTTCATCTACCTCCCGCTAGTGACTGTTGACGATCTTTCTCGAACCGCCAGTGACCACCGGTCCAGACCCCTCCCTCCACTGCCCCGCCCTCCCCTCGACCTCACACCACCGCTGTGCTTGGCAGCGCCCCGACCATCCATTCAATCCCAGCCGACCTCCAGATCGGGAGCCAACAACTCCTAGGCCCCCACACCCCTAAGATAAACACCAAGGCGCTGCTTCCCCGGCATAATAGGCGGACTAGCTCCTGTTACACCGGGGAATGCTTCCGTTAATGGGGAATCAACTGACCAGGAATTGTAATCCAGGGGGGCGACAAACCTCTAGCTAAGGTGAAATAGTATATGAGGAGAAACCTTGTGCATCGCGAGTTACTAGGAACATCTAGTATAGGGAAGAAGCGGTCAACTAGTGTCTTCTGTGGGATGAATACCGTGCAAGCAGACACGGAAGATTTGCACGAATAAGGGAAGATGAGTACCATTTCCGGTTGCCAGTGCTGTGTCCTCCAGATGTCGCGGCGATCTTATTTTTTCCCCGGGGGAACCGATGTTTTGAAGGAGGGTGGAGCCTTGGACGAACCCATGGCAAAATTGTTGATAGTGTTGTGGTGGCCATCTGTCGGTGGAGGGGAAGCAGATCCGAGGCGGTGAAGGACGACGTAGCGGGAACAGCTCCAGTGCGGTGGACGGTGGCGAAGTTGGAGCGGCAACGGTGAGGCGCAAGACGGCGTGGTTGAACTGGCTCGGGTACGACGCACGTCGGCGTCCTCGAGGCAGCTCGACCTCGGCTTCAACTACTACCCGTGGGGGCGTTGCGGTTGCGGTTGTGGTGGACGACGATGTCGGGGTATTGGCTCCGGCGTGATGGAGGAGGGCGGCGGTTGATGGGTGGGATGGGCTGGCAAACGGAGGACGCCGGGGTTTCGTGGCTCGTGGAGAAGTAGTTTTGGCGCCCACGGAGTACGAATGGGGAATCGGACGAGGGCGGGGGAGCGAAGGGGGAACCATGTTTCGGTCTAGGACGCGCTTGTTTGAAATTTGGGGGAAGTACAAAGTTTCTCCCCCCTCTTAAATTTCGGACCTACTGCTGGTCGGGGGTAGGACAGTAATCCCAGGTGTCCCAAATAGTGGGCGGGAGCAATTTCGGTCGAGTGCATGTGTGTTTAGGCGGCCACGGTGTATGAGTGTTTTTCAGAGGCGGTTGCGTGGCGTCTAGATGAATCTACAAACCTACCCCGGTTTAGACCTTTGGATGTCGGACTGGTAGGTTTCACGGGTCGGAGTTAGAAAAGTAATTTCCTTCAACCATACATTGGTCTGACACGGTTTCGGGCGAGTAGAGGCTCTTTTGGCGCTTCGTTCAAAATTTTAGAACAGAAGCATTCACATTTAGAGTACTCTTGAACTTTGCGGATTGACCTAAATAGACAACGTTAAATTTGACCTTGTATGTTTGAAAACCTCATTAAATTAGGCGCTTCTTTTTAAAATTTTGACTCTTGAAAATCCTATAACTACGATTATTTGGGAATGGAGGAGGTAAATTTGAATCTATTTGGTACACGACTATATATGCTATTATGTACAAAAGCTGAGCAAAGATTGGTGCCCCTATATTTTAGGTATGATTTTACAAATGCCATGATCTCGAATTCAAATAATTGAATGGACTTCATGTTGAATTCGGTTTTTTGGGTATCTTTGTCTTGTATGATGAGTCCTCCATGGGTATCCCTGAATGCATCACGGGCCGACCAATGTGGCGTAGGACGGAACCGACCCAAGGGCCTCACCTCGGCCCACCGAACCTCATGCGGTGACACACCATATGCCCGTAGGTCTAGTTATCTTCACACACAGACATATACCAACATAGACACAATAACAACAAAAATCTCCTCATGCTTCTATATATCCCCTCCCCCTTGCATATACACAATCAAGGGCATCTCTCGCCGAGACATCCTATCTGTCTCTCTCTCTAGACCTCTCTCATTTCTCGTGCTATCTCTCCCACGTCGCCCCCCTTCGGCCCCTCTATCCATGCCTCTCTCGAATACATACACATACCCTCACTAGACCCTGCCACATACGTCACCTACACATCCACACATGTTACATCTTCGCACATATCCCATTGATCTAAAAAGCCCTCTCTTGACCTTTACTTAGCATAGAGCATTCCTTTTGAATAAAACCACACAAAGTGTGGCCAAAAATTTATTTTAGAATCTGTACATATATACAACATTACAAAGTTATATGGAGTATGAAAGTTAGTTTGCATTGCATGGTGCACCCAATGATATTTATTCCACAATGTGAATTTGTATATTTTTATACTATATATCAAGTTAGTCATAATAAAGAGAAACGAAGAGCATCTCTCTCTCTCTCCATCGCACATGCCCCTCTACGCCCCTTTCATGTGCGCGCACAAACTATCTCCAGGTCCTCTAAAAGTATGCCCCAACACATTCATGCATGTTTCATCTTTCTCTCGCGATATATAGATTAAAGATCATTGTATTTGAAGCGAAAGCACGATACGTACATTGGACTCCTGAATCCACTCATTACGGTCACCATTAACATTTTGTGGTTATTATACAGTCACGGGCTCGCCGTATAGCTCTGTATTTGTTCAAGACACGACTAGTTCACCAGTTAAATGCTCTACGTGGCACCTCTAGTGTTGCATCATATTATCCCACTACCATTGGGGCCACCTGTCGGCGTGTATACGAATGAAAACAAATGATAAAAAATATTGGACAGTGGTTCGGAGTCATGACCGCGGACACAACGAATAATGTGGCATTGCATTGGTATGCTAAGCCGTCTATTTTTAACAAACATGAGCTGGTGTGGTGATTGTACACACACGCACGCATGCACACGAACTGCATGCACGCAAGACTCACACATACACACGTAGCCACGCGCGCACACTACACTCACACGCACACACACACACACGCATGCACACGAACTGCATGCACGCAACACTCACACACACACGGTAAACACGCAGTCACGCACGCATGGCACACTCACACGCACACACGCACGCATGACATGTGGGACCCACAAGGAACATGGTCAGTTTAACGTGTCAACATAGTGCCACACAGACTATTTGGCATGTCAACAGAGTGCAATCCGATGCTGAACGGTGAGCAAGTGACCGTATAATCACCGCAAAATGTATATAGTGACCGTAATGAGCGTATTCTGAAGTCCGTTCACAGTATTACACTTTTGGCTTGAAATACACAGACCCACTCCGCTAGTGTATTTATCTCTTCTCTCGCTCTCTCTATGGAGCTGAGTAGGCCAACGTGCCAGTGCCTAAATTGGCTAGTACTACTATCATCTACCGCGCGGGAAAAATCCTGCCCTTGCCTGTTTGTATCGATCGATATGGACCATGCAAAACAGCAAAACTACAGTAGCACTACAGTAGAAGTAACAGTTCACCGGGCCGCCGCGTCATGTACTCCTCCATCACAAGAGTGGAGCGCTCGCTTTCATAAATGTTCTAGTCCCTTTTGCTGACATGTGGGATATCAAGCAACCGGGTCCACGTGCCATACCGAACTCACAGTGCGGAGCAGCAGGGATGAAGCACCCCGGTCATGGCGCCGGCGTAGTAATGAGCAATGAGGCGTCGAATCACAAAGCTGCAACTTTCCCGCAGTTAAGGTGGAGGGACGAAGTGTTGCTAAAAAAGAAGTTGGAGGGACGAAGCAACCATCATTTGACTCGTTGCTGAATCCGCTTCTCCCTCATCTTCTTCAAGTTAACCACGTGTTGCTTCTGCCGTTGTTCTGCCTCTGCTACTCATAGTGGGGAGTATCATATACTAGTATCATGCGCATAATACAAGTGTATGATACTACTACTTCATACTAGTAGTTAGAGTACTCCAACTTCCTCTATAGTGCATAGTATATTTTTTGCCATGCATGACACAAAGTAGTACTATAACATTTAACATGATACGGTGTCTAGCTAGTATGTTACTCTAACCCCCTCTCTCTTCTTTAATTGTCTGCCACATCAGCATGTTTTCTACTCCCGAGTGCATGTTGCTACCACTATGGCCAGCCTCATGTGGGACGCGGATCGACTTGGTAAATAACTGACACATGGGACATCATGTTAGGAAACCGCCAGGACAACGTTCTCTAAAAGGAAGAAACCTCCCCCGCCTTCGGCATGGCAAAATCACCTCCTTTTTACTAATTTTGATATATTTTTTTAGATCAATATAATCGAGATTTGTATAGATAGCACACAGGAACAAAACCAATTGGTACGGTTAAGGGCATCCACACTGTGTAGCCAAAAAGAGGGAACCGAAGCTCCCTAATTGATTGATTGAAGGAATAAAAAAAATGCAACCTCTCTCCTCTTTCTGTCGTGCTTGGACGCATGTACGGTACGTGTAAAGCACAGAGTCTACTCCCCTGTCCCTTCTATCACAAATCACAAAGCAGTGAGACGTCAAATCACAAAGCACACACGAAGCAACCATCATTTCACTCTTCGCTAACTCCGCTTCTCCGTCGTCTTCTTCAAGAAACCACCTTACCGCACTAAGCTGGACGGATGACGCTATTGTGTAGTACTAGTACTTTTACACCTCCTTTGGTTCAACAGACTTCCTGGATGCAAAGAAGGCGGTTGTCTTGGCTTGCAGGTGGCACTTGCGAATGACTTACCGTGGTCTCCCTCAATGGTGTGCTCCATCGAACGCACTTCACCAGCGCCACAATGTTCGAGATATCGTTGACGTCACCGCAATGGGGAAGGAAGTCAAATAGTTACTACCTCCTTTTTTTGTATACAAGGCTAGTATCAAAATTACAATTTGAAAAAGTCAACTAACACTAATCGAGGAAAAATTGATGGTTTTGCCTCGTTATAATAGCAACCAAGGACATTAATATACCCTTGCATGCATGCGGAAGTGAGAAGGTTGGTTTGCATGACGCTGCATTAATCAAGCAATAAAGAGTGAGATGGTTAGCTCTTTGGGCGTTGGAGAAAAAATACGCATTAATTGACACGGCAAATGAGGATTTGTATCTATCAATCACGGGAAGGAAAACCCCGCCTTTCTTTTTTAACACAAGTAGTATGTACTTGTATCATGTTTGGGTTTAGGCCTTGCATGGCCATACTTTGCCACCCATTTTTGCCAAGCTTGCCTAAAGTTTCTCAAAATGAAGAGGAGGTACACTTGCGCACGGCTCTCGCGGTCGCACCGCACCCTTACACAGTCGCTCCTGCACGCCGCAAACCCAACCAAGGGAATGCACCCTCACTGACACGTGCTACCGCATGTGATCAAACCAAACTCAACCGTCCTACCACTGACACATAATTTTCATTCATACAATATGTTCATCCAACCACATGTTGAGGAAGATCCGTGTGACCCATGCGATGGTCTGTTGGGAAAGAAGAAGGGTTAGGAGACGTGGGTTATCCATCCAACCGCCTTAAATGGTCGACTGACCCAAATGATGAAAGTCAGGCAACTTGCATAAATATATGTTTTTACATAGCAAAAGATCCCTAAAAACAACATAAAGAAAAGGTATCGCTGCTCACGGAATGAGACAGCCTCGTCATCTTTTTGGCTGCCGGCGTGGACCGGCCGTAGCTGCCGACGTGTATCTCCGCATCGTGGTTGTCCTCGGCCTCTAGCTACTCGTTCACGTGGAGCGTGCGGGCGCTCTGCACGGAAGCGAGCACCGCCCGGTTCACATCCACGACGTTCAGTTCCACCTGCAGGAGGGCCTCGATGGCACTGGCATCCGCGCGCTCCGCGTCGAGTTGAGCCTCCGCCACCTGGTTCAAGTCCAGGATGTCCGACTCCACCTGCGGGAGGGCCTCGATGGCAGCGGCATCCGTGCGCTCTGCATCGAGTTAAGCCTCCACCGCCCAGTTCACATCCACAACATCCGGTTCCGCCTACGGGAGGGCCTCAATGGCAGCGGCATCCGCGTGCTCTGCCTCGAGTTGAACCTCCGCCTCCCGGTCCTCCTTTAGGATTGCTAGGTTGAATCGCTGGCCCGCCTGCACCATGGGGGGCCCGGATGCTGGCACGAAGTCGACGTCCATCGTCTCATACGAATCAGGGGCCTTCTGCGCCACCACCTCCGCCATGGACATTGGATCGGCTTCCTCCTCATCGGACCTTGGATCCAGAGAACTCGGGGATTGGCCCACCACAAAGCGAGCTTGGGAACAGAGGTGTGTGGCACTGACCGCTGCCGCAATTTCTGCGCGGTTCTCCGACGTCAGCATCTTGTAGTACGTGATCTTTCGGTGCACCATGGCTTTCCGGCGAACTAGGGGACGGCTGATGGTGGCTAAGGGATCAAAAGGTGGGGGAATGGGCTGGAGAGGAGGTGTGGTTTTAGGGCAGTGGTGACTGGCCGGCAAGTAGTTGTCGTAGGTCGAGCAGTGAAGGTTCTGGTGTGAATAGTGGTTCCGGTGAAGACCAGTCAATCGGTTTTGACCGTGGGGAGTTTGCAAAGCCGAACGGCTGGAGACTGGAGAGTTGTGGGGTGGGATGGGACCAAAGTTTCGGTGTTTCACGTGGCAGCCGTCTGGACCTCCCCACCGTTCCTAACGACGACGAGGCGGTGACTTCGTAAAATCTCAAGATGACTAGCAAGATGCCTGTGCATTGCACAGAAAATCATGATGCATTTTTTATGATATGTCGAGAATTTCATCGAAAAATGGTATCTTGAGAATTTCATCTAAAATGATATCTCGAGAAAGATGAGAAAAATGATATCTCGAGAGAGAATACCCCGACACGCTCACCGAATGGAACGCGCTTCGTCTTGCGTTTTCTCCCGCTTGTGGGACCACAATTGAGAGCAAACCGACGTCCCTCCCCCTCCCCCGCCAGCGTCATTTATCTATACTAGCAAGATGCCCATGCGTGTGTTGCTAGTAGTAGTACCATGAGCACTGCATACTCTACTGCAGATGTTGTACTACTACTACTACTACTTCTACTACTATTGGACATGGAGATTAAAAAAGTTACTATTGGACTGGCTATACGTGGCGAAATCCTAGTAGGAAGAGCATGCGCGAGAACAAGCATTCACGTGTTTGAAAACAAATTGGAAACTATTTCTGTTTAAATACAAATCTAGGAGTACGTACGAATCTAACAATATTGATTGGGCGTTCTTGAATGATGATACTTTTTTCTATCAGTTTGACCAAAGTAGACATACTTTGACTACACATATAACTTATATGTAAACTAGAAAGGATCAGAGGGAGTATATTGTACTACGTTCAAAAGCGAAACGAACATTGAATACCCTTTACATATGATTTGCTGATGGTATGATCACCGGTTCAAAATTTTGAATCCGCCTTAGGTATCACACATGCACCCACTCGTTCTCTCTCGGTTTCATCTCGAGGTCTCTCCCTCCCCCTCTCTCTCTCTCTCTCTCTTGCACACACACACATACCACCTCTCTTCCTCTTTATGCTTGTCAAATCTAATTGATCTCCTGAGGTATCGGGATTGTATCTCGCTCGTCGTCAGGTCGCTCTTCGACACACGCCTAGGTCACTCTACCATGCATTAAATTTGGCCGGGAAAACAGGGAAACCGACATGTGGGGCACACCTGTCGAGATGACGTGGTGCAGACTAGTCCAATGGAGGAGCTGGCCCATGACCTCCTCGCCACCACAACCGTTCATGTGAGTCATGGGGGGCAGCAACGTGGCGCAGCTCCCGCACCACCTCTAGACACGGCGATCACGGTGAGCGACATGCTCATCATCGCTGGACACACTCAGCTACCGAGGGTGGCGCTACCACTATGGCACGGGATGCACGGGGCTCGTCGAGGATGCACCGGGCTAGCGAGTGTGCGCGCGCCGTGACGCGTCCGCGGAGTGTTCTAGCGCGGCCAACTGCATCCCGAGGACATTTTTTGCCGGGTCGTCTTTGCTTTTTCAATGACATGTGGGGATCGCATGTGAGCAAAGGGCATCTCCAACATTGCCACGACCGCAACTGACTACCCTCGCACACCAAAAACCCTCGTCCCTCGCGCCATCGCGCGGTGCGTTCCCTGTCGGCACCAGCTGCCCGCATTCATGTCGTCCATCTGTATGCCGTCATTAAGAGGCTCGGTGCCCGAGGAACCAACTCCGGCGACTTAATGACACACCCGGACGCTTGGCCTCGCCGGAATGCACTACTTAAAGCGGCAACGCCCAGCTAAACTCCATACCATAGCGCATTGTCCTGCTAGTACACATCCGCCATGACCGCGAGGGCGAACGCTCTGCGGGAGAGCTTTGTCTTCGGGGATGAAGCTCAAGGTCGCCGCCCTCGTTCAATTCGCTGCTCGCAACACAATAGCGGTGTAGCCGGACGCGGACGCGACCGCACAAGCGGTGACCACGCTGGCGGCCGATGACGGGAGCACCATCAGCCATGCGGCCTACTTGCCTTCGTCCGATGTTTGGTGGCACATGTGGCAGGTGAAGCGACAGACCATCCACGTCCATCATCATCGACCTCACGTCCATTGGCACCGCCGAGGTCAGGGACTCCTCCGAGGATGAGTAGGGCATGGGAGGCGGCAGGGCATGATGTGCCAACTGGCCGGTCCATCTCCTGTGTTCTACTGTTCCTCGCCGGAGACCGCACCTTCACTTCACGGATCTTGAACCCCGCCCCCACACATGGAGATCACAGATGGAGGACGTCGGTTGCCGTTATAGAATAGGTTTAGGGTCGGGTTTCTTTGATTTTCCTGTCCTGTAAAAGTTCAAAATGTAATGAAAATTTGTCTTGTTTGCATGAATCTCGTCCGATGTATATGAACTTTCACAATAATAGTAAGATATATTGTAGGAGTATGAACATATATGGAATGATGATTCATTTTTGTGTGTATAAACTTGGAAGGTTTGACCCGAGACAAAGCTAACATGCAAAGTAAATAAACACATAGGGTCTGCATACACAATTTATCTTAGGCACTCCAATAGTACGTCCACTACACATTCACACATTTCACATCTTCTACATCTACGGGAACCTATGAAAGGGTTAACGTATATTGCCTCTCTCTCTCCCCCCCCCCGATTTCCATGGTGGTGGGCCCCTCCCTCCCCCAATCTTCAATCAACAACTCACACGTTTCACATTACGTTAATTACGTAACTGGGATTACGTAGGTGTAGCATTACTCGTCCTTAAAAAACCAACTAAGCCAACCTCCCAGCATATCGCGTAGGAAAAGACCCGGCCGCACCGTTTTAGTCGGGATTACCAGATTACTAGTAGTATCGATGGATCGCGCGAAGAACCAAGTTTTAATTTTTTTTGAGGGGGCGAAGCACCAAGTTTAAAAGGAAAAAAAGGTGGTACACTCACAGCACGCCTGACGCCGTCGCATTGCACCCCTCACACGGTCGGTCCTGCACACGGCTTACACAAACGGAACGCGCTTAGGCTTGCCTCTTCACTGACACGTGGGACTGCACTTGGAGAAACTGACCACGTGCCAAACTCCCTCGCCTACCGCGCGACCCTCCCCCAAAAAATCCCCCCAAATCCCAAATTCGACCGCCCTTCGGCCAACTAGCCAATAATATTCCCCAAACCCCCTCCCCGCTCCACTCCAGTCGCTCCGCCAAAGCTGCCCTCCCGCCCGCGCCGATACGTTAGCACCGTGGTTCATCGAGGGGGCGCACATCGATCCTATCACTCCCACAGTACGCTCTCGTAGACTGCCGTTCTCTAGTCGCGCCACCACCACTGGCGACGTTGTCGTGGAGACGCACGACGGTCAGCTTCTCCCATGGTACGCGCATTCTAGACTGAGGCCCCGTGCATTCGGAGTAGCGCTGAATGTTAGCTGATAGACGATGTTAATCTCATTGTTTGCCAAAGTAGTTTACAGTCAATATGCTCTGCTTAAGAAGCTTCATTGCCTGTTCTGCACTCAATCTGCTTAGCTGAGATGGCATGCCATGCCCGAATAGTTGCTAAAATATCCTGCCATATATTTATTATGACGTAGATTACCATGGTCCAGTAGCTAATCTGTTAGGTGAAATAGCTCTACACCGTTATATACTCGATCTTTGTTGCTGAGATGGCCTTCGATGGCTGTGTGCTCGGCCTCATTGACTGCTGAAACAACCTGCCATTTAGCACTCAAATCTGTTTGCTGAATTAGCTATACATATATTTCGTTACTTAGATCTGCTTGTGTAAATATCTTGCCATAGCTTTAGACATCGATCTAGTTTTTTTTTAAATTCATAAAAAACATATATGTTTTTCCTGTAATATCTTGTAGAAGAACTAATTTGTATGTCTAACAGATGGACATGACTTGGATAACTTTTGCTTGAAGATTCTCCGCTGCATATGTCTAGGGGGTTGAAAACTTCATGAACTTTATCAGAGCTGAGTACGTTGGTCTGAAATCAGATGTGCTCTGCCCATGTAGCAGTTGTATGAATTCAGTTACAAGACCCCAGTCAACCGTGCAAAATCATCTACACTTGTATGGGATGTTGGTCACATATACTAGGTGGGTTCATCATGGTGAAGTTGTGAACATCAATGTTACTTACTATGTGGAAGCTGATCTGCCTGATTCTCAGGTGGAAGAGGAGGAGGAGGTGGTGGCGGAGCCAGTGAATTTGACCAACATTGAAACAATGCTACGAAATGCTCGTGCATTTCGTGAACTTTCACCTGCACAAGAAAAACGGTGGACCCGCATGTTGGAACAATGCAACGTGGCTGTCACCCCAGGAAATAAGTTGTCAGTATTCTCAGCTATGGTCACCTTTCTTCAGGTGAAGACTTCTGAGCGGATGACCAACAAATCATTCGATAAGATGTTGGCTACTTTTCGCAAATCTTTCACAGCTGCGTCTAAGCTGCCACACACCTACAGTAAAATGAAGAATTTCCTTTGTGCAGTTGGAATTGGATATGATTGTTGGGGAACATAGTATTTCAAAATTTTCCTATGATCACGCAAGATCTATCTAGGAGAAGCAAAGCAACGAGCGGGGAGAGTGTGTCCACGTACTCTCATTGACCGAAAGCAGAAGGGTTTAGTAACACAGTTGATGTAGTCGAGCGTCTTCACGATCCAATTGATCCAAGTACCGAACGTACGTCACCTCCGTGTTCAACACATGTTCAGCACGATGACGTCCCTCGAGCTCTTGATCTAGTTGAGGATGAGGGAGTGTTTCGTCAGCATGACGGCGTGGTGATGGTGTTGATGATGTGATCCGCGTAGGGCTTCGCCTAAGCACTACGACAATATGACATGAGGTGGAATCTGTGGAGGGGGGCACCGCACACGGCTAAAACAATTGTCAACTTGTGTGTTCTAGGGTGCCCCCAGCCCCCGTATATAAAGGAGCAAGCGGGAGGCCGGCCGGCCTCATATGGCACGCCCAAGGGTGGCAATCCAATTCCTAGTAGGAGTTGGACCCCCCTTTCCTAGTCCAACTAGGAGAAGAAGGAAGGAGAGGGAGAGGGAGAGGGAAAGAAGGGGCGCCGCCCCTCCCCCTAGTCCAATTTGGACTAGGACCATGGGGGGGGCGGCCAGCCCTTATGGCCTCTCCTCTCTCTCCCCTAAAGCCCACTAAGGCCCATTAGTTCCCCCGGGGGTTCCGATAACCCCCCGACACTTTGATATTTATCTGGTGACCCCCGGAACTCATCCGGTGTACAAATAACATTGTCCAATATATCATTCTTTATGTTTCAACCATTTCGAGACTCCTCGTCATGTCCGTGATCTCATCCGAGACTCCGAACAATCTTCGGTCATAAAAAAAACACATAACTCATAATACGAATTGTCATCGAACGTTAAGCGTGCGGACCCTACGGGTTCGAGAACAATGTAGACATGACCGAGAAATATCTCCGGTCAATAACCAATAGCGGAACCTGGATGCTCATATTGGCTCCTACATATTCTATGAAGATCTTTATAGGTCAAACCGCATAAAAACAAACGTTGTTCCCTTTGTCATCGGCATGTTACTTGCCCGAGATTCGATCATCAGTATCATCATACCTAGTTCAATCTCGTTACTGGCAAGTCTCTTTACTCATTCCGTAATACATCATCTCGTGACTAACTCATTAGTCGTTTGCTTGCAAGGCTTATTGTGATGTGTATTACCGAGAGGGCCCAGAGATACCTCCCCGACATTCGGAGTGACAAATCCTATTCTTGATCTATGACAACACCACAATCACTTTCGGAAACACATGTAGAGCATCTTTATAATCACCCAGTTACGTTGTGACGTTTGATAGCACACAAGGCGTTCCTCCGGTATTCGGGAGTTGCATAATATCATAGTCTGAGGACATGTATAAGTCATGGAGAAAGAAATAGCAATAAAACCAAATGATCATAGTGCTAAGCTAACAGATGGGCCTTGTCCATCACATCATTCTCCTAATGATGTGATCTCATTGATCAAATGACAACACATGTCTATGGTTAGGAAACATAACCATCTTTGATTAACGAGCTAGTCCAGTAGAGGCATACTAGGGACACTCTGTTTTGTCTATGTATTCACACATGTATCAAGTTTCCGGTTAATACATTTCTAGCATGAATAACATACATTTATCATGATATATAAGGAAATATAAATAACAACTTTATTATTGCCTCTAGGGCATATTTCCTTCAATGATACGATCCATGTTTGTAAGAATAATTGTGTTCTGTTCCGGAAGGATTATGCCAACTTAAGTGAATGCCCAAAATGGAAATCATCAAGATGGAATCCTCATAGTGTTCTGAGACATTTTCCAATTATACCAAAATTGCAGAGGTTGTTTCATGCTGCTGAAACAAGAGAGGATGTATTGTGGTATTCTAGGAACCAGAAGTACATAGATCAGAATGTGATGAGCCATCCATCTCATGGTAGTGACTGGAAAAGCTTCAATCAGAAACACGAAGAGTTTGCTGCTGACCCGAGAAACATGATACTTGGCTTAGCTACAGATGGATTTAACCCATTTGGCCACCAGAGCACGACATATAGCATGTGGCCAGTGCTTGTTATCCCTTACAACATGCCACAAAATGTCTGCACCAAAGAATCAAACTACATCATGGCCTTGCTCATCCCATGTCCAAAAAGTCTTGGAAAGGATTTTGATTTATTCATGGAGCCTCTTATGGAGGAACTTCAACAACTATGGAGGGGTGTTCTTACTCGAGACCTATATAGCAGCTGATACGTCCATTTTGCATCATGCTTTTATATCAATATTTATTGCATTATGGGCTATTACTTCACATTATGTCACAATACTTATGCCTTTTCTATCTTATTTTACAAGGTATACATGAAGAGGGAGAATGCCGGCAGTTGGAATTCTGGACTGGAAAAGGAGTAAATATTAGAGACCTATTCTGCACAACTCCAAAAGTCCTAAAACTCCACGAAAGTCAGTTTTGGAATATATTAAAAATATTGGGCGAAGAAAGCACCAGAGGAGGGCCACCCACAGTCCACGAGGGTGGAGGGCGCGCCCTACCCCCTAGGCGCGCCCCCTGCCTCGTGGGCCACCTGGAAGCCCCCCGATGCCCATCTTCTGGTATAAGGTGTCTTTTTCCCTGGAAAAAATCAGAAGGAAGCTTTCGGGACGAAGCGCCGCTATCTCGAGGCGGAACCTTGGCGGAACCAGTCTAGGGCTCCGGCGGAGCTGTTCTGCCGGGGAAACATCCCTCCGGGAGGGGGAAATCGTCACCATCGTCATCACCATCGATCCTCTCATCGGGAGGGGGTCAATCTCCATCAACATCTTCACCAACACCATCTTCTCTCAAACCCTAGTTCATCTCTTGTATCCGATCTTTGTCTCAAAACCTCAGATTGGTACCTGTCGGTTGCTAGTAGTGTTGATTACTCCTTGTAGTTCATGCCAGTTGGTTTATTCGGTGGAAGATTATATGTTCAGATCCTTTATGCACATTAATACCCCTCTGATTATGAACATGAATATGATTTGTTATAAGTAGTCATGTGAATTTGGTATTTGTTCGATATTTTGATGAGATGTATGTTGTCTTTCCTCTAGTGGTGTTATGTGAACGTCGACTACATGACACTTCACCATTGTTTGGGCCTAGGGGAAGGCATTGGGAAGTAATAAGTAGATGATGGATTGCTAGAGTGACAGAAGCTTAAACCCTAGTTTATGCGTTGCTTCGTAAGGGGCTGATTTGGATCCATATGTTTCATGCTATGGTTAGGTTTGCCTTAATTCTTCTTTCGTAGTTGTGGATGCTTGCGAGGGGGGTTAATCATAAGTGCGATGCTTGTCCAAGGAAGGGAAGTACCCAAGCACCTGTCCACTGACATAGCAAATTATCAAAGTAACGAACGCGAATCATATGAGCATAATGAAAACTAGCTTGATGATAATTCCCATGTGTCCTCGGGAGCACTTTCCTTCATATAAGAGTTTGTCCAGGCTTGTCCTTTGCTACAAAAAGGATTGGGCCACCTTGCTGCACCTTGTTTACTTTTGTTACTTGTTACCCGTTACGAATTACCTTATCACAAAACTATCTGTTACCGATAATTTCAGTGCTTGCAGAGAATACCTTACTGAAAACTGCTTGTCATTTCCTTCTATTCCTCGTTGGGTTCGACACTCTTACTTATCAAAAGGACTACGATAGATCCCCTATACTTGTGGGTCATCAGCAGCCCATCAACGGATTTCTTTTTGCGTGTTGTTATAATTTGGTGCATCCATGATTATCTGGCTTTGGGCACTATGTCAGCGCGAACGACACATGGTTGCAATGCATGTGTTCGCTGTGATAGGAATCCACTGTCATACACACTACTTAGGAAGATTTGTTACATTGGACACCGATGTTTCCTTGCCAAGGACAAGATGTGTCCTACAAAACACCGAAGATATGTGTTCAATGCAAAGCATGAAAACCGTGATGCGCCAAAGAAGCTCACCGCCGAAGAGTTGCAAGTGGAATTAGAGAAGGCCAGACATATTACACCAGGAAACCATCCTGATAATGGTAGGGGGGAAAGGAAGCGTGGCAGCGCATAAGAGAGATTATTGTTTACCCGCAGGTCCACTTTGTGGGACTTGGAGTATTGGAAATATTTGGATCTGCAGCATAATCTTGATGTGATGCATACTGAGAAAAATATATGTGACAGCATTATCGGCACACTTCTTAATATTGAAGGAAAGACGAAAGATACTTTAAAATTTAGGATTGATTTGACACACCTGGGTATCAGAAGTGATTTGCAGGTGGAAGATGAAGTTAAACCACGGGATATGGCACCAGCCGTGTACGTCTTGGACAAGGTAAAAAGAAAAGAATTCTGCAAGGTCCTGTCACGTGTGAGATTCCCACATGGATTTGCTTCCAACCCTGAAAGGAGAGTCAGTGCAGATGGAAACAAGGTACAAGGATTGAAAACTCATGACTGTCACGTCCTACTTCAATGGGTTTTACCTGTTATCCTTAGAGGATTGGGCCGCCCTGACTTATACAGAGAAGTTGCAGAGTTGGGACAATTCTTCAGGGAACTCTGTAGTAGAAATATCAGGATAGATGCTTTGGAGTATCTTAGAGACGAGGTACCAACTATCGTATGCGACCTTGAGAAGATATATCCTCTAGCCTTCTTTGATGTGATGGTGCATTTGGATGTTCATCTACCTGATGAGGCACTACTTAGAGGTCCAGTACATTATGGTTGGATGTACCCTATCGAAAGACGGATAGGCACTTTCAAGGGCTATGTTAGGAACAGAGCTAGACACAAGGGTTCCATTGCAGAGGCCTACATTGCTACAGAAGCATTAACATTCTGCTCGAAATACATTGAAATAGCTGATCAGCTGCAAAGAGGTGGGTGAAGACAGTACCGAGCTCAATGTTTTCGATTGTTCTGTTCGAGTTACAGGGAAGAGTCGACAAGGCGACAAACCTAAAGATTTGGACAAAATGGTTTGGTATGTGTTGAATAACTGTCCTGAGATTCTACCTTATATCGAGTAAGTGCTAAGTACTGCAACTTGTACATCGTAATCTACTAAACTTGGAGAACATTCTTATATATTTAGATGTTTGATGCGATCACTATGTTGTGCATCATCTACAAAAAGGAGTTGCTGCCTCAAAATCCAAGAAACATTGACAAACTGGTTATGACATGATTTGTGAAATGGTTCAAGAGCCATGTAAGCTTTTGAATTGCACTGTCAGTTTTTTTTTAATATATCTAGTACATAAGATGATCAGCTTGTCTATTTTCTAACCATAAATTAAGAAGATGCGGGAGGATGGGCAGGCAGTTAATGATTCCCTTTACGAACTAGCAATGGGTTTTGATACTCGGGTAAGACATTATGAATCTTGCATTGTTGGAGATGTGCGCTACAACACCCTTGCATGCGACGAAGGCAGGAAGACACAAAACAGTGCCATCATGAGCACAGATACGTACGGCGAAGAGACAACTGAAATGTATGCGAACATAACAGACATTGTTCAGTTGCAGTATATCTCGAGTTTCGAGGTTTATCGGTGTGTGGTTTTGTTGTGATGTCGTTGGTATAACCTGTTTTCCAGGATCGCAAAACCCAGAGCTGATGATTATTTCAAATCCATCAATGTCAAGGCGGTGTACAAGACCGACGAGCCTTTTATTTTGGCAAATCAAGCAACACAGATATTTTTCTTGGAAGACACATTAGCACGTAGCGATGACTGGAGAATAGTGCAAAGGTTTGAGCAAAGGAATTCGTTTAATGAAGTTGCACAACAAGATGATGCTTACATTGCTCCTGATGTAGAAGATTCCACAGATGTTCCTAATATCTTTGAGAACCATCACGTCAATGACGCTGGAGAAAAGATTGACTGTTGGGCTGTGGACACATGAGAGTTGATCAATAAGAAGCCAACGTTCGAGGACATTGAGGATGAAGAAGAAGATGACACTAGGGGGAATTACAATTCAGACTCATACACATGGCGAAGATGTTGAAGCTGCTGCCGCGGATGATGATTAGATTACTTTTGTCTTATTTGCCTACCAGAAGACGTTTTCTATCTACTATGGGAAATTGTGTTTGCTATGACAACTGAAACCTAATGAAGTTGTTGTTTAGTATTTTGCTGTGAGAACATCACTTATTATGTATGTTGATTTGTGTGGTGATTGTATGACGAACAAAACATGTTGACATTGTTGTTTAGTTGTACTCATATTTGGTTGTGAAACTTGTATTTGATGACATAGTTTGCTGTTGGACTGCAATTTGCTTGACATCTTCGAATCGGAACAAAGCTGACCCGACAGGGCCTCTGCTAATTTATTTATTTATTAGCAAAAGGGCCTATGCTATTTATTTATTTATGAGCAAAAGGGGATACCCCCTGAATTTCGTTAATAGAAATCATTAGATGTTCACAACACTATGCCCAGCCTGTTAAACAGGTTTCATTCATTACTAGTTTCAGCAAAGTTTTCATGTCATAGCCACTGAATACATCACGAGTGCTACATACACTTCAAATAAAGAGACAATCATCCTACAAAGCACATCGTTTTTGCCCATTATCTTCACAAGCTCTTTCATCTCCTCATTGCTGGCAAGGTCGTTCAACAACTGTTGCTTGGCCATGATAAGATGAACTGCATCTTCCTCTTGTGTCGTTCCTTCAGTTACTTGTCCAACACCCCAACCTGCTGGTATTGAGATTCCTCAGCTAACCAAATAATCAGCGTAGTTGCATTTCCCCACATCAGCAACTTCCCAGAAATACAAATCACACAAATCTTCACTTTTCTGCACGAATCAAATTGGAAGATCATCAACCAAACTATTAAAAAATCATCAACTGAATGCATCGTAACAACACTTGAACATATTATTACCCCATGATTCAGGCATTTGTAGAAGACTCGGCCAAGGTTGACGATTGTGGTTGAGACGCGACGGATGACTCTGCGTGATTTGCAGCAGTGGCACCGCACCAACGGCAGCGGGTTGCGATGAGCAACCGTTTGTGGTGCGTTTGCCGACGAGGGTGTGATGAGACCCACAGGCGATGGTACAGGTGGCGGCGCATATCTGGTTGTTGCCTGCTGAAGAGCAGGTGGACGAGCCGCCAGCGGACATGGTTGCTGCGGACAGAGCTTCTGATGCTAGGCAGAGTAAGTAGAGAAGAGGACAAGCGAACGTTGGATATGTCAGTTTCATTACTTGCAGAGCAACATAGCACCATATATAGTCATAGTCTAGGTTTGATTCGAACCAGCTACAGGAGCATGTTTCTCTTTTTTCTAAAACTCAGCAACGTCTCTTTACTGGCACACTAGCTTGTTATGTACGCCTTATCAAGTCTTTGATTTTCTTTCTCTTTTTTTGCGAGGAAGGAAGGAGGACAAAACTGAGGGTTCCTGGGACTCGAACCCAAGACCTCTCGGTTGAAAACCAAGGGTGCTAGTCACTTATGTGGCGAACATTCCCTGGGAGGAGGACAACAAACAAACACATTTTCCTTGCAGTTTTAGTTGCGATGCAAGATCAAACGGTGGCAGTTTCGGGAATGTTGTCGGTGAACGAGCCCAATTTTTCTTTTCTTGCTATATATAAAAAAGTATGCTAGGTGTCGGCTTAGTTCAAGAAACGACTGTGCCAACATTAATCGTTGGATTGACACTCAACGTCTGTCGTGTTTCTTCAGTCTCTTCTTTCTCTAGCCCGAAAGCCAAACAAGCGCCGGCGGGACCGCCTGCCCCCGCCTCCCACGGCTGGCTGTGCTGCCGCGCACGCATCGTGGCCACAATGCACCCTAAAACTCTACGCATCTTCCCAGGCTCCTGTTCGTTCCCGTCCAAGGCCTCACCATTGTCCTTCGCCTTGGTTCGCTCGTTGCGGCGTCGCCCTCAGGTGCTGTCAACATGGTGAATAACTGAGAGGAATAAGGAGATTACTGTACATGGTGAGGATGAAAGTAGGGACCCACTAGGATCATGGCAGTAGGCAAGCAAGTGCCTCCTTTATGACAAGAAAAAAAGGGTTCCTCCTGATGCTTTCCTGACATATGGTCGCACGCCACTGTCAACGTAGTCAATAGGCGAGATAAATGCATAAGGAGGGGCAGACACTCGGGACCCAGCAGCGCGTGTAGTATTTTTTTTCGAGACGGAGAAGGGTATCAACTGGGTTGTGCGGGAGCTGTAGCCCATCTAGCCCAGGCTTTTATTTCATATGTTTACCACATGACCAGCCTAGTGTTTTTTTCCTTTCTGAAAATGGCTAGCCCAGCTATTTTGTTTTTTTGCAGAATAACCAACGTAGGCCTACTTGCTTTACTACGCCCAGATGGGCCGAAAATGTTTCAAGACGAGGAGGGATGCATTCGGGCTTGCCCACAAAATTGGCTATAAGTAATAAGAAACGGGCTGTAAAATGAAAAGATACATCAAACAGGCAATTAGTTCCAAAATACTTTTTTCTTTCGGATTTTGATATTTTAAATTTTATTGGTTTTGTGCGGATAAAATTTCATTGGATTTAAATTAAGGTATGTTTAGTTTTTAAATTAATTTGAATGTGGCTAGAAATTTCGGGTTATATGCTGTTGGGGACAGATTTGGAGGCTGACTTGTGGGTCTACTAGGTTGACGCGTACGCAAGGCTTTGTCAACTTATAGTCAACACACGTCTCTATTAGAAGTGGTCGTTGGATGTCCATCTAATGGCTGTGGTGCTTCTTAAATATCTGATCTTCTTACTCCAGCTGCCCAAACCAGCGCCGGTGGGGCTGCCTGCTCCCGCTTCCCATGGCCGACTGTGCTGCCGAACAGGCCGCACAGCCCCACCCTACTCCATCGCTGGCCAGGCCATTCCTCTGATCACCCACACCTCATGTTATTTTCCGGCGACGACAGCCGAACCAGTAATCTCTCGTACTCCGCACCGCGTGGGCAACCACTGCCGAGTCTTCCCCCGCTGCGGGTCATTCCCTCCCTGGTCCTCGCAGTCGTCCACCGCCCTGGTGCTCTCGGCGCGGCGTGGTCAACATGGTCAACGAACGACATCCATCAGAAGAGGACTGTACGTGGATAGGCTGACAGCTAGGTCCACGGCCGCACGCAAGGAAGTGCCTCCTTGTTACGCGCAAAATAATGATTCCTCCACCTAACGGCAGGGAACCACCGGAAGGGCCTCTGTATTTCACGAAAAAACGTTCCTCCCGCTGACAGCTCGGACCCACCAGCTATATCTTCGCACGAAAGGAAGTACCTCCTAATTACGCACAAAAAAATGAATATCCCCTGCTATCTGGGACCCACCATAGTTGGAGGCTGACTTGTGGGCCTACTGACGCGGACGGAGGGCTTTGTCAACTTAGTCAATATGAATGATTCTAGCAGCAGTGATCGTACGATGTCCATCCAACGGTCGTAGTGCTTCTTCAACCTCTGGTTTTCTTGCTCTAGCCGCCCAAACCAGCACTAGTCGTGCTGCCTGCTCCTGCCTCCCGTGGTCAGCTATGCTGCCGCGCAGGCCTCGCCACCCTACCCTACTCCCAGCGGTGGCCAGGTCATACTTGTACTCACCCACACCTTCTGTTATTCTCCGGCGAAGGCAGCCGAACCAGTCCCTCATACTCCCCTCTGCCAGGGACTCCAGTGCCCCTTGTTGCACGACTCCAGATCGTTCCCATCTTAGGCCTCGCTATCGTCCATCGCCTTGGTGCTCTCGGCGCGGCGTGGTCAATGTGGTCAAGGAACGATTTCCATTGGAAGAGGACTGTACGTGGAGAGGCTGACAGCTGGGTCCACGGCCGCAGCAAGGAAGTACCTCCTTATTACGCGCAAAATAATGATTCCTCCACCTGACAGTGGGACCTACCGAAGGGGCCTTGTAAAAAAT
This sequence comes from Secale cereale, assembly GCA_902687465.1. NCBI lineage: Eukaryota > Viridiplantae > Streptophyta > Magnoliopsida > Poales > Poaceae > Secale > Secale cereale. The sequence continues at coordinate 175,486,704 of LR738712.1, forward strand.
GTTTCCCCTCTGACAGCTAGGACCCACCATCTACATCTCGCACACAAGGAAGTGCATCCATATTACGGGCCAAAAAAATGATTCTACCCCCTGACCGCTGGGACCCACCATCAATAACTTCGCATTTAAGGAAGTGCCTCCTTATCCTCCTTGACAGTCGGGACCCACCTGGTCAAAGCGTACATAGCGTTGTCATTCTGGTCGCGACAGTGTACGTACATATTGGTCGATCGGTCTCTCTGCAACGATGAACCATGGCCGAGCAAGCATCGGCATGTGTTGTAGTAGTTCAGGCAGTCCAGTCTAAACCGGGTACACAAACGTACAACCAGATGCCAACAAATACGACCACAAACATACATACGGGAGGGGTCTCAAATGCCTAGCTACTCGCGCATACGTATTGCCATGGCACATGTACATGGAGAGGCAAAACACGGCAGCAACGGCGTCCTGTTCATCGGCAACCAAGCGGCTGGGTCGGAACAGAGAAACAGCGTCCTGCTTCAATGGGAGCGAAGCCACTGGGTCTGAATGCGTCGTGTTCAACGGGAGCCAATCGGCTTGGACGGAACGGCCGGAACGGGGTCTGGCGTACCGCAAAACGGACGGAAACATCCTTCTGTCCGAGCATGTACGGTCGGAACGGGGTCCTGTGTCACACCCTGATTTTCATGCCACTACACTTAAGCTAATAATCATGATAAAATATGGTTTAACAAAAACTTTTGAGTGTTTTGGACCTTGCTTGATTAGATTTCTGTTTGCTGTTTGCTAGTGCTCTAAAAATCAAATAAATCATCCAACTCTTATACTTCATCTCCTTGATCCAAAACCTTTTCCCAATGATCATGCCATGTGTATAGACTAGTATAGTATTTTCTTATAAAAATATTTTGGCCACATAGTATTTTCTAAAATTAGTTTTTCCAAAAGCCCCTGAATTGAGGTTTGTACTTCAAGTACCTTATTTAGGGTGTGAAAAATCTTTAAAAAAGTATATTTGAATCCTATTAGGTATAGGACTCCCATAAACCACAAAATTATAATTTTAAAAGTTATTTTTATATTTTATTTAAATGCTTTTTCTTTAGGCCAGAAATGGTCTTTAATAGGTTAAAATTATTTAACTGTTTCAAAGATATTTTTCAAAATTCAGGGGAACTCATAGGACATATATTGTCCACATATGAGAGTTTCAACACATGGTCATGTTCAACATATTGGGCATTCCAAAACCCTTTTTTGGATATTTCAAGCTTTTGAAATATTTACAAAGGAAATACTCTCCAAATATTCCAGGGAAATTCTATCATGTCAAATATGACATATTTGATGATCTTACAAAGCATCATGCCTTGAAGATCAAGAAAACATCATCTAATCCCCTCAAAACCATTTCTGTCCATTTTGAAGTTTGAGCAACTTTACATTGCCAAACTTGTCCAAATGCTTCCAAACTTGGTGCACATGCTAAAATGGTCTAATCATACATCTAGACCAAATGGCACAAGTATTGGAGAAGCATAACTTGATCTAAGTGCCCCAAAACCCTTTCTTACCAGATCCAAATTTGAACAACTTTACATAGCCAACTTTTTACTTGGGGCCTCAAATTTTGTGGACATGCTCACAACCCCAAATGATGACACTACACCAAGTGGTGCATCAAGGAAGGATGGTTTTCTTAACCTAATCTTGGAAAATCCATTTCTGTTGATTTCCAGGGTTCACCAAAGTTACATTGGCAAGTTACTTCAAATGAGCTCAAACTTGGTGAAATACCCTATTTCTATATGCCATTTGATCCTGTTAAGTCTCATGTCAAGTGGAGTTAATTTTCTTGCCCAAATTTGCATCAAACACCTTCTGCCATTTTTCCAAAACCATTGTTTTGACCCCTTTCACTATTCCCCTTTACCTCTAATTCTTACCAGAGGTGAACCTGATCACCTTATACCTCCAGTAACTCACCTAGGCCTCAGCTCAATCATTGGAGGGGGTAAAACCCCCAATTACCTCTCTGTTCTCACCATGGCAGCACCTTTCCACCCTTCTACTTCTTACCCCTCCCTCCTACCTTACCTCCTAAGCTTCATAGAGCATCCTAGTGCCAACCTAAAGCCAGTAGAAAAGCTTGGCCACGCTCAACTGCCAATGACATGCCCTGGCATGCCAAAATGGCGCTCTGGAGCGTGCTACAGTGCTGTGGCACACTGTAGCCGCCCCCCATCCCGATGCCCCGACAACCTCGGGCCTGCCCAGCATGTCCCCCAAGGTGGCCTCGACGTCTAGGACATGGCACGTCGCTGGCCCCCACCTGACCCTCTGTCCTCTCCCCTCTGCGAGCTTGCCCGAGCGCGCCCTGGAGCGCGCCCACGATGCACCGCGGCCATGCCCATTTAAGCCACCCTCCGAGCTCGCTCTCGCCTCTGCTGACTCCCCCTCTCTCCCGTGAACCTCCTGGACATGCTCTACCTCTCCCTCTAGCTCTCCTAGCCTCTCCCTAGCCACCTCGGTCGCCGTCTTTCTCCGCTTGGCTCCTGTGAACCAAGGCCTCCCCTCCTCTCCTTAGACCACCAGGGGAAGATCCACATGCCATAGGATCCCTCGCGCCCTCTCTTTCCTCTATTCCGGTGCCCACGGCGTCGCGCTCTTCTCGTCCCGAAGCCGCCAGCCGGCGCCAAGGCTGTCGCCGCCCCCGTTCCCCTCGGACCGCGTGAGGCCCATGGATGGGCTCGGCTCGATCCCCGGAGCCCGTCGATATGCTGGACGCCGCCGGGGACGACCGAAGTCGCCGGGAAGTATGCTGACACCTGCTCGGCCGGCCTCCCTGCCCCTCCTAAGTTTTGAGCAGGAGGTAGGAGGAGGGCCTGCCAGCAGGGCCCATCGGTAAGTGGCTAAGGCCCCGGGCCCCGGGTTAAGTGGAGACGGCCTCCGGGAAAGGCGTCTACCCTGAACGAAGGCGTACTCACGGGAGTGCGCCAACGACATCACCTGTGCACCCCGGGCGGCTGATGCCACTGGGCCGGCCCATGTCTGCATCTCGCCTGTGCGCAGGATAAGGGTAAAATCATTTCCCTTTCCTTTTCTTTTTCTGTAAACTTCTAAAAACCATAAATAAATCAAATGAACTCCAAATTTGATAATTCAAATTTCTAGTAGTTCATAAAATCATGATCTATCACATGGTGCGACATGCACATTTTTCCAGAGACCTTTTATTCACTAATATTTATCAAATGCCATTTTTCTATTTCTGTGATAAACTTCAAAAAATCACAGAGAGCTCAAATTTGATCCAAATGCAATGGTTCAAATTCCTAGATGCTTGTAATATCAAAACCTAGTTTTGGAACATTTTTCCTAATACTTTCTGTACCCCGCAAAATAATGAGCCATTTCTTCATATTTGTCAACTTTGCAAAATCCTAGGAAATTCATTTGAACTCCAAATCAAGTGAAACCAACTCCTAGCTGCTTCTAAAATCATTCCTTGTTAGATAGGTGCCTCTGACCATTTTTCAAAATAATTCATCTATACACTTCTTGCAAATCCACAAATCCCCTGATTACCTCATATTGAAATGTTCCAAACCATCCATTGATCACACTCCAATGAAACCACCTTGGTCATTTTTCATATGACCAGAGGTATCCTAGAAAAGTCCAACTCCTATTTTTAGAGCACTTTTATTTTTGCCTTGTTGTATTGCTTATTATGATTGTTTCCATCGTTAGTTGACGAAATAAACGGAGTACTTGGAGATGGACCAGAAGGTTTGAAGACTCGGAAGGACAAGGCAAGCAGCCCTTTTACCATGTCTATGGAACCCTTTTTATGCATGTCATATAGCACCATAATGTTGTTGCTACGGAATCGTAATGAGGTGGAACCACTTTGATGGTTTGCCACTGTACTTCCTCGTTGATACTTGCATTGTGCATGACCCTACCTTCTTATGAGGGTTATGCCGGTGGGAGTAGATAGATGTTTGCTATAGTAGTTGGCTACGCAAAATGGGTCAGGGTTATGCATTGAGAGAAACAAGTGTGTTTTGACATACTTGCAAATGACCCGGTGGGTGCCACTAATGCCCCTGGGAGATGATGAGGAACTAGGGCACTACTTGGTGGAGAAGTAGTGTACCGAGGCTTGATGAAAGTGTTGTTTACAGAGACAGATTAGATTTATGTGTGATTACCGTCCCAACCAAACATGTGCAACCACTCTACCCCTTATGGGACAGGGAATTATTGACTACTTAGGCTGATACTAGCATGGTGCCCACATCACTAGTGACGGGGAAGACTTGAGGTCACTCCCGGGACGGGGTCGTGCTTGGATAGGCGACCATGACTGTTTCTACAGGGCACCAGACACGCCGTTGGTCCCTTCGTGTATGTGTGATATTGTAAAAAGGGCAAGTCCCACGATCTTTTGTTTGTACACGAGGGTCGTGCACCAACGAGTGGACCCTATGTTAGTGTTGTCTAGGGAAAGGTAATGTTCGGGTGCTTCCCCCGAGTACTTGAGGTACTGCGGGATCGTGGACGACACGAAAGCTTCTCGGATCTTGTGGGTAAAGTGTGCAACCTCTGCAGAGTGTCAAACTATTCGAATAGGCGTGTCCACCGTCAAGGACAGTTGGGTGGTGCTGCTTAGACTATGTCCATAAGTTTCTGGAAACAACACAGTTTGGGTAAATCTGTTGACGTGATTTGTGAGGAAGTCACGATGAGCTTGAGCAAGAGTTGTCCATGACTCTTTTGTGATGTTGATGTTTGCAACCTTTCGATACTTGTTGCAGACTCATGCATGCCCTGGTTATATGTTGATCATACTTGCATATGAAAAACTAGCTTTCCGCAAAACTGCCAATTTAGAAGTAGAGCCTTGCATAATTATTCTGTCATCACACTTGGGTTGCTTGCGAGTACATTCAAAGTACTCATTGGCTTGCCACTGGTTATTTTATTGGCCAGGCATGAAAGAACAGGATATGACGAAGATTTCTTGGTGATGAACATGCGAGCTAGGACGCTTCCCAGTCAGAATGCCTGTAGGGTTAAGGCAAATGGCATGGGTCAAAGTTGTTATTGAAGATTTCCGCTGCAATGATATACTCAAGACTTGACCATAATGGTCACAATTTGTGTAATACGGTATGTATGGATGTAAGACTCTTGTTGTTCAGCTTCTGTGTGTTCAGTGAGCATTGATCTCTGGGATCACTGTACACGTGCATTCGATGATCACGACTTAAGAGGCGGGGTCCCCACAGAGCTGGTATCAGAGCCATCCTGACTGTAGGAAACCTTAGTTAGCACAGTCGTTAGTTAGGGTAAGATTATTTCCAAAACTATTACTAGTTTTCAAAACTATTTATACTCCTCTTCCCTTCTCAGTTTTTTGAAAACTAGGCTATGCTTGATCCCTTCCCCTTCCAAACTTTTGGTCGCTAGAACCCTTATGCCCCTGACCATTGGATTTCCTGTAATCCTCATGGATAATCTAGAAGGATGATACCTTGCCAAACACTCACCCACCTCTTCTGAACACAAGATTGGCGACACCGCAACAAGATGATGCCAACAGAAGATACATCCTCGAGGAATGATGACATGCAGACCCAGAAGATGGTGCGACCTTGGCCTATGATGAACATGGCATAAGTTATGCAAGATCATGATATACATCGCTAATAGAGTAATCCTGTCACTACCGTTGTTGTATCGGCAACCGCCGGTGGATGAGAACCTCGCCATTTGGTCCGCCTCACTATAGTGAGCAGGAAAACGGTTCTCTTCGTCCCCCGCTCTTGGTGTTGATGTTGTCATTAACGTAACCGACATTTTGAACCTCTACTATGCCTTGTTAATATCATTGCATAAAGGATTGCCTACCTGGTACCCTCAACGCCCCAGAAGGCACAAGGGATCGTCCTGATTAAGAGGACAAGAAGGGACCAAGTCAACGCCAGCTACGAGGAGACACCTTCACCACATCACCTCATCAGGCGAGAAGTTGTTGAAGATTCTTCAAGCTCAACCCGGGTCATTCAAACAACTACAAGGGACATAGCAACACCTATGGAAAACTCAAAAGACTGCACACAAGGCACAAGGCACGACTACTAGTCCGAGAATCCCTAGGGTAGGATGAGTCGTGTACCCCCTATGCGCAGTCGAGTCCGTGTGAACGTTCGAATAGAACCATGATTGTGTGTTGCTTGTTTTTATTTTTTGTGTTTTGATATAAGTCGCACTGTTGCCCTAGGCAACAAGTACATGACTATATCCTCTTCCTTATCTTGTTTCTTTTGTTTCGCTCTTTTTGCATCTGTTTGTTTGCACTTGCACTATAGAACCCCCTTTTTGGCATTCCCCTCCTCTATGCTACTTTTTCCCTCTCTTCTCTCTCCTCAACTGAAGACCAGCAAGACAAGAAATACCAATGATTCCAACTCGACAACCAACTAACAATGAAGACTTCTGCTACAACCTCCACGACCAAGTGCAACCCCATGAAGTTATGTTTACCCCTCCAGACTAAAAACCCATTCCTAGACCCTTTGAGACTTCACGAGATACTCCAGCACGAATCCTTAACCATGTGCTTAACCTATAGAATTACAAGAGAACCAGTTAAGCCTCTACAACCTTGCACAACACTGGGTTCGTAATGGAACTAGTGGACACAGTGAGTGAGCACATTTTCATCCTAATATAGCACAAGAACTGACGATGCCATAGATAGACCAATTCGAGGATATAGGACAGATGATATGGTGACTTTATATGAGTGACTTCGAGAATTATCTGAGGCCTTGATGGATTGTGAGGTTTTCATGTTGGTGGGATCATGATTAATAGAGTAGCGTAACTATCACCACCCTGGAGTAACTTGGATTTGCAGGGCAATTGTGATTGCAAGATGGAATTCTTGGAAGTATAAGGATTTGACCTAGCCAGGGGATATTGATAGAAGATAATTAACATTTTGAGAATGACTTGGGGGAAATGTAGGAATTCTCGTCGGACATGAGATTTGGATTTATGTAGGTGATTCTGGTTGGGTATAGATGCTAAGTATGTCTACATGGTTCGGACTAAATTGGATTTAAACCGTTGATCTTGAAACCGTGTTTCTCGATGTATGGCTAACTAGGAGATTGGATCATTTGTTGGAGTTGATTTAGCGATCTATATAAGCATGACCTTGGAGTTTACTTGACCATGATGGTGGGAATTCGGTGGACTTACTATCATAATGCATAGCCCTTCCAAGTATTTGGGTAAAATAGGGACTTGAGATCTTGTGGAACACCATAGACATCGAATTTGTAGAATTGTTGGATCATGTGGTGATTGATGGAAGTTACCGGGCTGCTGGAGTTGATCCATAGGAAGGAAACAAGATCTTGGAGTGGCATATGACGTGTTTCCTTAGAATAGAGATGCATTATCTTGAACCTTGCAAGAATGGGATGAGCACATGGATTGTGGTGTTTAACTCAAGCTTAGTGGCATGTATGCTCTACCCATGGATTTAGGGGTAGACATACATATGAATTTGGGGATTATAGACATGTATAATTTTGTTATACCTCCTTTAGGGAGTCGTGAGGATATGTATGGCATGAGTGGTGATTGGAGTTGGCTTATGCGAGATGATGCTTTCGGTGGTATGGAGTGATGTGTTTAGAGGACTAGATAGCACTATTGGCATCTCAGGAACTCTGCTTAAGGATAAGATGAAGAACGTTCACTCACACACTAGAATCCTTGAAACCCTTAAGGCCCACCAAGCCACAACATGGTCAGATCCTGACCACATGCCTTGACTCTAAGTCGAGTAGACCTTTGCCAATACTCAACGGAGACTACCACCAATACCCCAGCCTACCTCGCGTACCCCGTAGATTTCGTGGAGTACTTGGACAAGTTGGGTAACATCATTATTTGATGACCTACTTGTCTGCCCGAAGACAAAAGAAGAGCTATGCAGCTGGTTAGAAGACGTTTGAAGACCGACATGTCAAGAAGGAAGAACTACACCAACTACCATCATCAAGATGTAAACTTTCGCGTCAAAGACCAGGCGTATCTGCGAACCACTCCTCTCGAAGGAACCAAGCACTTCCATGTCGAGGGGACGCTCACACCAGGATTTATCGACCCTCTTCAAGACCACTGCAAGTTAAATAGTAGATGGCTACCAGCTACATTTACCACTTGAGATACCCACCGTACACCAAATTTTCCACGAGTCACCACTCTGGAAGTATTTTTTACTTCCTAACTAGCCCGGTCTCTGCAAGGACATCGATAACCGAGCCTTTGACTTCTAGCCCAACCTAACCTATGTAAGAGATCCCTCAGCAACCTGCATCAAAAGGGCAGCAAGCGAGAAGCCACACCACCAAGTACTTCAAGGATCCATGTAGGACTACTCGGAAGCAGAACCAACAAGAAGAAGTGAAGACTACCCCATATCCAAGTTTTCGTATTCCTTTCCACGCCTAGTCTAGGAATCTCGGGGACGAGTTCTTGTAAGGGGGGTAGGTCTGTCACACCCTGATTTTCATGCCACTACACTTAAGCTAATAATCATGATAAAATATGGTTTAACAAAAACTTTTGAGTGTTTTGGACCTTGCTTGATTTGATTTCTGTTTGCTGTTTGCTAGTGCTCTAAAAATCAAATAAATCATCCAACTCTTATACTTCATCTCCTTGATCCAAAACCTTTTCCCAATGATCATGCCATGTGTATAGACTAGTATAGTATTTTCTTATAAAAATATTTTGGCCACATAGTATTTTCTAAAATTAGTTTTTCCAAAAGCCCCTGAATTGAGGTTTGTACTTCAAGTACCTTATTTAGGGTGTGAAAAATCTTTAAAAAAGTATATTTGAATCCTATTAGGTATAGGACTCCCATAAACCACAAAATTATAATTTTAAAAGTTATTTTTATATTTTATTTAAATGCTTTTTCTTTAGGCCAGAAATGGTCTTTAATAGGTTAAAATTATTTAACTGTTTCAAAGATATTTTTCAAAATTCAGGGGAACTCATAGGACATATATTGTCCACATATGAGAGTTTCAACACATGGTCATGTTCAACATATTGGGCATTCCAAAACCCTTTTTTGGATATTTCAAGCTTTTGAAATATTTACAAAGGAAATACTCTCCAAATATTCCAGGGAAATTCTATCATGTCAAATATGACATATTTGATGATCTTACAAAGCATCATGCCTTGAAGATCAAGAAAACATCATCTAATCCCCTCAAAACCATTTCTGTCCATTCTGAAGTTTGAGCAACTTTACATTGCCAAACTTGTCCAAATGCTTCCAAACTTGGTGCACATGCTAAAATGGTCTAATCATACATCTAGACCAAATGGCACAAGTATTGGAGAAGCATAACTTGATCTAAGTGCCCCAAAACCCTTTCTTACCAGATCCAAATTTGAACAACTTTACATAGCCAACTTTTTACTTGGGGCCTCAAATTTTGTGGACATGCTCACAACCCCAAATGATGGCACTACACCAAGTGGTGCATCAAGGAGGGATGGTTTTCCTAACCTAATCTTGGAAAATCCATTTCTGTTGATTTCTAGGGTTCACCAAAGTTACATTGGCAAGTTACTTCAAATGAGCTCAAACTTGGTGAAATACCCTAATTCTATATGCCATTTGATCCTGTTAAGTCTCATGTCAAGTGGAGTTAATTTTCTTGCCCAAATTTGCATCAAACACCTTCTGCCATTTTTCCAAAACCATTGTTTTGACCCCTTTCACTATTCCCCTTTACCTCTAATTCTTACCAGAGGTGAACCTGATCACCTTCTACCTCCAGTAACTCACCCAGGCCTCAGCTCAATCATTGGAGGGGGTAAAACCCCCAATTACCTCTCTGTTCTCACCATGGCAGCACCTTTCCACCCTTCTACTTCTTACCCCTCCCTCCTACCTTACAACCTAAGCTTCATAGAGCATCTCAGTGCCAACCTAAAGCTAGTAGAAAAGCTTGGCCACGCTCAACTGCCAATGACATGCCCTGGCATGCCAAAATGGCGCTCTGGAGCGTGCTACAGTGCTCTGGCGCACTGTAGCCGCCCCCATCCCGATGCCCCGACAACCTCGGGCCTCCCCAGCATGTCCCCCAAGGTGGCCTCGACGTCTGGGACATGGCACGTCGCTGGCCCCCACCGGACCCTCTCTCCTCTCCCCTCTGCGAGCTCGCCCGAGCGCGCCCTGGACCGCGCCCACGGTGCACCGCGGCCATGCCCATTTAAGCCACCCTCCGAGCTCGCTCTCGCCTCTGCTGACTCCCCCTCTCTCCCGTGAACCTCCTAGACATGCTCTACCTCTCCCTCTGGCTCTCCTTGCCTCTCCCTAGCCACATCGGTCGCCGTCGTTCTTCGCTTGGCTCCGGTGAACCAAGGCCTCCCCTCCTCTCCTTAGACCACCAGGGGAAGATCCACATGCCATAGGATCCCACGCGCCCTCTCTTTCCTCTACTCCGGTGCCCACGGTGTCGCCCTCGTCTCGTCCCGAAGCCGCCCGCCGGCGCCAAGGCTGCCGCCGCCCCCGTTCCCCTCGGACCGCGTGAGGCCCATGGATGGGCTCGGCTCGATCCCCGGAGCCCGTCGGTATGCTGGACGCCGTCGGGGACGACCGGAGTCGCCTGGAAGGATGCTTGCACCTGCTCGGCCGGCTTCCCCTGCCCCTCCTCTATTATGAGCGGGAGGTAGGAGGAGGGCCTACCAGCAGGGCCCACCGGTAAGTGGCTAAGGCCCCGGCCCCGGGTTAAGTGGAGACGGCCTCCAGGAAAGGCGTCTACCCTGACCGAAGGCGTACTCACGGGAGTGCGCCAACGACGTCACCTGTGCACCCCGGGCGGCTGATGCCACTGGGCCGGCCCATGTGTGCATCTCGCCTGTGCGCAGGATAAGGGTAAAATCATTTCCCTTTCCTTTTCTTTTTCTGTAAACTTCTAAAAACCATAAATAAATCAAATGAACTCCAAATTTGATAATTCAAATTTCTAGTAGTTCATAAAATCATGATCTATCACATGGTGCAACATGCACATTTTTCCAGAGACTTTTTGTTCACTAATATTTATCAAATGCCATTTTTCTATTTCTATGATAAACTTCAAAAAATCACAGAGAGCTCAAATTTGATCCAAATGCAATGGTTCAAATTCCTAGATGCTTGTAATATCTAAACCTAGTTTTGGAACATTTTTCCTAATACTTTCTGTACCCCACAAAATAATGAGCCATTTCTTCATATTTGTCAACTTTGCAAAATCCTAGGTAATTCATTTGAACTCCAAATCAAGTGAAACCAACTCCTAGCTACTTCTAAAATCATTCCTTGTTAGATAGGCGCCTCTGACCATTTTTCAAAATAATTCTTCTATACACTTCTTGCAAATCCACAAATCCCCTAATTACCTCATATTGAAATGTTCCAAACCATCCATTGATCATACTCCAATGAAACCACCTTGGTATTTTTCATATGACCAGAGGTATCCTAGAAAAGTCCAACTCCTATTTTTAGAGCACTTTTATTTTTGCCTTGTTGTATTGCTTATTATGATTGTTTCCATCGTTAGTTGACGAAATAAACGGAGTACTTGGAGATGGACCAGAAGGTTTGAAGAATTGGAAGGACAAGGCAAGCAGCCCTTTGACCATGTCTATGGAACCCTTTTTATGCATGTCATATAGCACCATAATGTTGTTGCTACGGAATCGTAATGAGGTGGAACCACTTTGATGGTTTGCCACTGTACTTCCTCGTTGATACTTGCATTGTGCATGACCCTACCTACTTATGAGGGTTATGCCGGTGGGAGTAGATTGATGTATGCTATAGTAGTTGGCTACGCAAAATGGGCCAGGGTTATGCATTGAGAGAAACAAGTGTGGTTTGACATACTTGCAAATGACCCAGTGGGTGCCACTAATGCCCCTGGGAGATGATGAGGAACTAGGGCACTACTTGGTGGAGAAGTAGTGTACCGAGGCTTGATGAAAGTGTTGTTTACAGAGATGGATTAGATTTATGTGTGATTACCGTCCCAACCAAACATGTGCAACCAGTCTACCCCTTATGGGACGGGGCATTATTGACTACTTAGGCTGATACTAGCATGGTGCCCACATCACTAGTGATGGGGAAGACTTGAGGTCACTCCTGGGCCGGGGTCGTGCTTGGATAGGCGACCATGACTGTTTCTACAGGGCACCGGACACACCGTTGGTCCCTTCGTGTATGCGTGATATTGTAAAATGGGCAAGTCCCACGATCTTTCGTTTGTACACGAGGGCCGTGCACCAACGAGTGGACCCTATGTTAGTGTCGTCTAGGTAAAGGTAATGTTCGGGTGCTTCCCCCGAGTACTTGAGGTACTGCGGGATCGTGGACGACACAAAAGCTTCCCGGATCTTGTGGGTAAAGTGCGCAACCTCTGTAGAGTGTCAAGCTATTCGAATAGCCGTGTCCATGGTCAAGGACAGTTGGGTGGTGCTGCTTAGACTATGTCCATAAGTTTCTGGAAACAACACAGTTTGGGTAAATCTGTTGATGTGATTTGTGAGGAAGTCACGATGATCTTGAGCAAGAGTTGTCCATGACTCTTTTCTAATGTTGATGTTTGTAACCTCCCGATACTTGTTGCAGACGCATGCATGCCCTGGTTATATGTTGATCATACTTGCATATGAAAAACTAGCTTTCCGCAAAACTGCCAATTTAGCAGTAGAGCCTTGCATAATTATTTTGTCATCACACTTGGGTTGCTTGCGAGTACATTCAAAGTACTCATTGGCTTGCCACTGGTTATTTTATTGGCCAGGCATGAAATAATAGGATATGACGAAGATTTCTTGGTGACGAACATGCGAGCTAGGACGCTTCCCAGTCAGAATGCCTGTAGGGTTAAGGCAGATGGCATGGGTCCAAGTTGTTATTGAAGATTTCCGCTGCAATGATATACTCAAGACTTGACCATAATGGTCACAATTTGTGTAATACGATATGTATGGATGTAAGACTCTTGTTATTCAGCTTCTGTGTGTTCAGTGAGCATTGATCTCTGGGATCACTGTACACGTGCATTTGGTGATCACGACTTAAGAGTCGGGGTCCCCACATCCTGTTCATCGGGAAGGGTCTGGCGTACCGCAGAACGGAGGAAACAGACTTGTGTTCGAGCTCCTACGGTCGAAACAGGGTCTTGTTGATCGGGAGGGGTGCGGCATACCGCAAAACAAAGGAAACGAACTTCTCTTCGACCTCTTACGGTCAAAACGGGGGTCCTGTTCATCAGGAGGGCTGTGGTGTACCGCAAAACGAGACTCCACGGGCTACTATTTATCCACCGTCTACTGCCTCACTCTAGCCTCCACGGGCTACTATTCATCCATCATCAACCTCCTCGAGCCTCCACCTACGACTGTTCATCCACGACGTCACCCTCCTGCCTCCACGGGCTCTTGTTCATCCAGCCTCCACCACCCCTCCACCGGCTACTGTTCATCCAGCCCTCCACTGACTAATGTTTAACCAGACCTCCACGGGGTCCGGTTCATCCACCCCAACCGGCTCGATTGGGGTCCTGTTCATCCAACGACAACAACCTCTAGCTACTACCACGGGGTCCTGTTCATCCAACCCCCGGCCAGCAACGCTCACTATTCATCAAGAGGCAGCAGGTTCGATCGGCTTCAGTTAGCAGCAGTAGTGAAGGAATCGCTCGATCGGGTTCAGTTAACAGCCAGATCGATCGATCGCTCGGGTTCAGTAACGCGGAGCCTATAGTGCAATCGCTCGGGTTCTGTTAGATCCCAACGCCTCGCACACACGCGCGTACGTGTACGAGACAAACACGCAACCCCTCCGTGCATCGCTCGGCCTCGACCACCCACCGTAATCACGAACTCCCCGATATTTTCCTCGCCCTCGATTCTACCATGTTTTTTCCGTCATGGACGACCCAAAGAATGTCATGCAACTGCGTCTCTGGCCCGCCCAGGACGAAACACCCATTTTCTATCATGATTTTTTTGTCATAGAAGTAGGAGCCCACCACATCTATGATTATACATGTTTTTGTCACAATTATCGTCATAGAAGTGTCATAAGCATGACAGGAAAAAATTCGTTTGGCCCAAAATGTCACGGATGTGTCTGATAACCCACAAGTGTAGGGGATCACAACCGTTTTCGAGGGTAAAGTATTCAACCCAAATTTGTTGATTCGACACAAGGGGAGCCAAAGAATACTCTTATGTATTAGTAGCTGAGTTGTCAATTCAACCACACCTGGAAACTTAGTATTTGCAGCAACATAGTTTAGTAGCAAACTAATATGATAGTGGCGGTAGCGGCAATAAAAGTAATGATAGTGTTTTCGTAGTTTTTGTAATAGTAGCAACGGAAAAGTAAATAAGCGACAAGCAATGTAGGAAAAGCTCGTAAGAATTGGATCGGTGATGGGAAATTATGTCGGATGCAATTCATCATGTAGAAGTTATAACCTAGGGTGACACGAAACTAGCTCCAGTTCATCAATGCAATGTAGGCATGTATTCCGAATATAGCCATACGTGCTTATGGAAAAGAACTTGCATGACATATTTTGTCCTACCCTCCCGTGGCAGCGGGGTCCTATTGGAAACTAAGGGATATTAAGGCCTCCTTTTAATAGAGTACCAGACCAAAGCATTAACACATAGTGAATACATGAACTCCTCAAACTATGGTCATCACCGGGAGTGGTCCCGATTATTGTCACTTCGGGGTTGCCGGATCATAACACATAGTAGGTGACTATAGACTGGCAAGATAGGATCAAGAACACACATATATTCATGAAAACATAATAGGTTCAGATCTGAAATCATGGCACTCGGGCCCTAGTGACAAGCATTAAGCATAGCAAAGTCATAGCAACATCAATCTCAGAACATAGTGGATACTAGGGATCAAACCCTAACAAAACTAACTCGATTAAATGATAGATCCCATCCAACCCATCACCGTCCAACAAGCCTACGATGGAATTACTCACGCACGGCGGTGAGCATCATGGAATTTGTGATGGAGGAAGGTTGATGATGACGATGGTGATGATCTCCACTCTCCGGATCCCCGAACGGACTCCAGATCAGCCCTCCCGAGAGAGATTAGGGCTTGGCGGCGGCTCCGTCTCGTGAAACATTATAATTCTTTCTCTCTAATTTTTTTCTCCTCGAAAGTGAACTTATAGGATCTGGGGATACGTCGGTGGAGCACTAGGGGGGCCCACGAGGTAGGGGGCGCGCCCCCACCCTCGTAGACAGGGTGTGGGCCCCCTGGTCTGGATCTTCTTGCAGATATTTTTTATATTTTCCAAAATAAATCTCTGTGGAGTTTCAGGTCATTCCGAGAACTTTTTATTTCTGCACAAAAACAACACCATGGCAATTCTGAAAACAGCGTCAGTCCGGGTTAGTTCCATTCAAATCATGTAAGTTAGAGTCCAAAACAAGGGCAAAATGGTTTGGAAAAGTAGATACGTTGGAGACGTATCAACTCCCCCAAGCTTAAACCTTTGCTTGTCCTCAAGCAATTCAGTTGATAAACTGAAAGTGATAAAGAAAAACTTTGACAAACTCTGCTTGGTCTTGTTGTTGTAAATATGTAAGCCAGCATTCAGGTTTTCAACAAGATCATGAACTAACCACATTCACAATAACTTTCAGGTCTCAAGACTACTCACATCAATGGCATAATCAACTAGAGCGCAATAATAATATACCTCGGATGACAACACTTTCTCAAAACAATCATGATATGATATAACAAGATGGTATCTCGCTAGCCCTTTCTGAGACCGCAAAACATAAATGCAGAGCACCTTTAAAGATCAAGGACTGACTGGACATTGTAATTCATGGTAAAAGAGATCCATTCATGATCATACTCAATGCAAATTAATAGTAATACATGCAACGACAGAGGTGCTCTCCTACTGGTGCTCTTTGATAAGAGGATGATGACTCTGCATAAAAGTAAATAGATAGGCCCTTTACAGAGGGAAGCAGGGATTTGTAGAGGTGCCAAAGCTCGATTTTTAAATAGAGATGAATAACATTTTGAGCGGTATACTTTCAATGTCAACATAACAACCAAGAATCTCGATATCTCCCATGCTATGCACAATATAAGCGGTTCCCAAATAGAATGGTAAAGTTTATACTCCCCGGCTAGCCCGAAACAACGGGTACCGTCCAAACCAGCAATAGCCCTGGGGGAGTTTTGTTTAACTATTATGATTTGAGCATGGGACTGGGCATCCAGAATAACAGCCATTTTCTCATGAATGATGAGCGGAGTCCACTCATCGTGAGAATAACCCACCTAGCATGGAAGATATAGACAGCCCTAGTTGGTACATGAGCTGTTCGAGCATACAAAACAAAATTTCATTTGAAGGTTTGGAGTTTGGCACATACAAATTTACTTGGAATGGCAGGTAAATACCGCATATAGAAAGGTATGGTGGACTCATATGGAACAACTTTGGGGTTTATGGAAGTGGATGCACAAGTAGTATTCCCGCTTAGTACAGGTGAAGGCTAGAAAGAGACTGGGAAGCGGCCAGCTAGAGAGTAACAACGGTCATGAACATGCATTAAAATTAATCAACAATGAATGCAAGCATGAGTAGGATATAAATCACCATGAACATAAATATCGTGGAGGCTATGTTGATTTGTTTCAACTACATGCGTGAACATGTGCCAAGTCAGATCGCTTAAATCGTTCAAAGGAGGATACCACCCCATCATACCACATCACAACCATTTTAATATCATGTTGGCACGCAAGATTGACCATTATAAACTCTCGGCTAATTAAGCATGGCATAAGCAGCTATGATCTCTAATTGTCATTGCAAGCATGTTTTATTCATAACAAGCTGAATGAGGAACGATGAACTATCATATTTACAAAAACAAGAGAGGTCGAGTTCATACCAGCTTTTCTCATCTCAATTAGTTCATCATATATCATCCTTATTGCCTTTCACTCACACGACCGAACAGTGTGGAAAATAATAATAGTGCACGTGCATTGGACTAAGCTGGAATCTGCAGACATTTAATACAAGAGAGAAGACAAGGTAATATGGCTCAAGGTTAAATTAACAACAAAGCATATGAGAGCCACTAAGCAATGTCAATCACGGTCTTCTACTCTTGTCCCCCAAAGAAAAGAAAAGAAACTATTTGCACGGGAAAGCTCCCAACAAGCAAAAGAAGAACGGGAAATCTTTTTGGGTTTTATTTTTTAACTACTACTACAAGCAAGGAAAATAAACTAGCTAGAAGCTACAACTAATATTTTTTGTTTTTCTGGGTTTTTCTAGCACACAAAAATAAGTCTAAGAAAAAGAAATTAAAACTAAGCATGGATGGTACAGGGAAAGAGTGTGGGCACCGACAACTAGAATAAGTGTGTGAACATGAATGTAAAGTCGGTGAGAAACACGTACTCCCCCAAGCTTAGGCTTTTTGCCTAAGTTGGTCTATGGCCACGGATCGAAGCTACTCCCTCCAGTGTACTGAGATGTATCCTCTGGGTGCCACTGGTTGGCGAGCTCATCCTGCTCCCACCCATAAACAAACTGACGGTAAGGATCAAGTGGTGGCTCTGGCTCAGGCTCTGAAGCTTGTGCCTGGCCTTGGTACTTGTAGAAGGCGTCTCATGTAATGAGGTATTTGCCTGTGGACAAATCAAACAAAGATGGTGCAGGCAAGGTAACAATTTCACAATATATTTCATCCAACCTTAATTTATAATTAAGCTGCCTATTCTTGTCTTTAACAATAAAGTCATGAGCTACCATGCTCTTGTAGTCTAGATAAACAGGGGCAAGCAATTTTTCTTCCTTCTTATGATGCCTAATAGGTATTCTAAAATGTCCAGCAAGGCAAGAAGCACAGATGCCTCCAAAGACAGGCCCCTTTGAGCGGTTCAGACTCAGTCGTTTAGCAACGACGACACCCAAGCTAAAAGTTGTGTCTTGAAACAAAGCATGGCGTAAAATGAAAATGTCAGGGGCACTAAGATTCCCACTGTTCCCGCGACCAATCAAACATCTACTAGCGAATAAAGCAAAGTAGCGCAGAACAGGGAAGTGTATACTAGTGATTCTTGCCCGTGAAACTTGTCTAGTTTCCCCTACAGCTATCATGTCAATGAACCCTTCAACGTCTTCACAACGTGCTTCATCAAGTCTACCTCCAAAGGGTACCTTGCATATTTCACAAAAATCTAAGAGTGATATCTCCTTAATCACATCATATAAATGAAACTCCACCGTAGGTGGTATTTTCTTAGCATGAAAATGAAAACTTTGCGTGAAAATATTGGTGAGTAAGAGATACTGTTCTTTCTGGTCGTGGAGGAAATCGGTGAGGCTTGCATTATTTGCCAACCAATAAAAGTCTTCGTAAATCCCAGCGGACATCATGAAACCATTACAAGGCCATTCGCACGGTCGAACTTCCGCCATGCGAGGAAGATTATACTTGGGCTTCTTATTTTCTTCTTTCTTCTTCTCCTTTGAGCTCTTGCTGGAGGAGCCCCTCAACAATTTTTTTATCATTTTCCTTTTCTGAAAATTTCTGAAATTTTTAGTAACTCAAAATGAAAGTTAACCAAACTCAACAAGATTGAGAGCAACAACTCCTGTAAGTGCCTAGAGACTATATCATGCATTAGAACTACTTGCGACCAAGAAAATTTGACATGCAAGCTCAAGAACAAGGTCACCACAGCAGCATAAATTTGCAATAAATAGAGCACTAGAACAAAAACAAATTGGACCAATGGAGGAGTCACATACCAAGGAACAATCTCCCCAAACAGTTTGGTGAATGGTGCTTTGAGCAAGGAGATCGAAAATGGCAGCAAGATGAGCTAGAACTCGGGTTTGAGCTGGTTGGTGATTTTTTTGGGAGGAAGAAGAAGAGCATGGGTGCAGGAATAAGTGGAGGGGGGCCACGTGGGGCCCACGAGGCAGGGGGGCGCACCCTGGACCCTCGTGGCCAGGTGCTGGCTCTCCTCGCTGTGTGTTCTGTGCCATATTTTCTCAAATATTCTAGAAAAAATCATATTTCATTTTCATGGCATTTGGAGAACTTTTATTTTCGAGGTATTTTTTATTGCACGGATAAGTCTAGAAACAGACAAAAAAAATACAATTTTTGTTTTATTTATCCAAATTAACAGAAAGTATAAAGAGGGTACAGAAGGTTGTGCTATCTAGATTCACCTATCCCTTGCTCATCAAAAGGAATCCATTAACAAACTTGATCATGTCTTGTTAATAAACTCTTTCCGCGTAACATGAAACCGGAGAATTTTCGAATAACACTAGGTTACCTCAATGGGGATATGTATGTCCCCAACAATAAGGATGTCATATGTCTTCTTGACAGTAGGAATAGGAAACTCAAAACCTCCAATAGTGATAGTTGAAATTTTTCCAATATAATTGATACTGTGGGCCTGAGGTTGTTACCTCGGAAAGTGTACCGTATGCTCATTACCATTGACATGAAAAGTGACATTGCCTTTGTTGCAATCAATAACAGCCCCTGCAGTATTCAAAAAGGGTCTTCCAAGAATAATAGACATACTATCGTCCTCGGGAATATCAAGTATAACAAAGTCCGTTAGAATAGTAACGTTTGCAACTACAACAGGCAAATCCTCACAAATACCGACAGGTATAGCAGTTGATTTATCAGCCATTTGCAAAGATACTTCAGTAGGTGTCAACTTACTCAAGTCAAGTCAACGATATAAAGAGAGAGGCATAACACTAACACCGGCTCCAATATCACACAAAGCAGTTTTAACATAGTTTTTCTTAATGGAGCAAGGTATAGTAGGTACTCCTGGATCTCCTAGTTTCTTAGGTATTCCACCTTTGAAAGTGTAATTGGCAAGCATGGTGGAAATTTCTACTTCAGGTATCTTTCTTTTATTGGTAATAATATCTTTCATATACTTAGCATAAGGATTTGTTTTAAGCACATCAATCAAACGCATACGCAAAAAGATAGGTTTAATCATTTCAGCAAAGCGCTCAAAATCTTCATTATCCTTCTTGGATTGTTTAGGAGGAAAAGGCATGGGTTTCTGAACCCATGGTTCTCTTTCCTTACCGTGCTTCCTAGCAACAAAGTCTCTCTTATCATAACGTTGATTCTTTGATTGTGGGCTCTCAAGATCAACAGCAGGTTCAATCTCTACATCATTATCATTGCTAGGTTGAGCATCATCATTAATATTATCACTAGGTTCATGTTCATTACCAGATTGTGTCTCAGCATCAGAAACAGATATATCATTAGGATTCTCAGGTGTGTCAGCTACAGGTTCACTAGAAGCATGCAAGGTCCTATCATTTTTCTTTTTCTTCTTCTTAGAAGAACTAGGTGCATCTAAATTAGCTCTCTGAGAATCTTGCTCAATTCTCTTAGGGTGGCCCTCAGGATACAGAGGTTCCTGAGTCATTTTACCACCTCTAGTTGCAACTCTAACAGCATAGTCATTATTCTTACTATTTAATTCACTGAGCAAATCATTCTGAGCTTTAAGTACTTGTTCTACTTGAGTGGTGACCATAGAAGCATGTATACTAATAAGTTTTAGTTCACCTTTAGCTCTAGACAGATAATCACTCAAGCGTTCAATCATATAAGCATTGTGTTGCAATTGTCTACCAACATAAGCATTGAAGTTTTCTTGTTTCACAATAAAAGACTCAAACTTATCTAAGCATTGGCTAGCAGACTTATAACAAGGAATATCACCTTCATCAAATCTATAAAGAGAATTTACCTTTACTACATGTGTCAAATTATCAAGACCATGTATTTCTTCAATAGGCCGTAAATCCTTAACATCTTCAGCTTTAATACCTTTTTCTTTCATAAATTTCTTTGCCTCTTGCATATCTTCAGGACTGAGAAATAGAACACTTCTTTTCTACGGAGTTGGCTTAGGGGCTGGTTCAGGAAGTGTCCAATTATTTTCATTGGCCAGCATATTATTCAATAGTAGCTCAGCTTGTTCAACTGTTCTTTCCCTGAAAACACAACCAGCACAACTATCCAGGTGGTTTCTGGAAGCATCGGTTAGTCCATTATAAAAGACAGCAAGTATATCATGCATCTCAAGAGGATGATCAGGCAAAGCATTAAATAACTCGAGAAGCCTCCCCCAAGCTTGTGGGAGACTCTCTTCTTCAATTTGCACAAAGTTATATATTTCCCGTAAGGCAGCTTGTTTCTTATGAGCAGGAAAATATTTAGCAGAGAAGTCATACATCATATCCTGGGGACTACGCACACAACCAGGATCAAGAGAATTAAACCATGTCTTAGCATCACCCTTTAACGAGAACAGAAATAGCTTAAGGATATAGTAGTAACGAATCTTTTCATCACTGGTAAAAAGGGTAGCTATATCATTCAACTTAGTAAGATGTGCCACGACAGTTTCAGATTCAACCAAAGTAATTAACTCAGGATCAACAGAGAATTCATAATCCTTATCAGTAACGCAGATAGGTGAAGTAGCAAAAGCAGGGTCATGTTTCATTCTAGCATTCAAGGACTTTTTTTTAGCTTAGCTAATAACTTCTTAAGATCATATCTATCATTGCAAGCAAGAAAGTCTCTAGCAGTTTCTTCATCCATAACATAACCCTCAGGCACAACAGGCAATTCATATCTATTGGGAGTAGCTTCATCATCACTTTCATAAATATCATCAGTTTCACTATTTGCATTCTCCCTAACCTTAGCAATTTGTTCATCTAGAAATTCACCTAGTGGCACAGTATCAGGCATAGAAGTGGTTTCATCATACATAGCAGAAGTGGCATCATCAAGAACGTACGACATATCAGATTCAATAGCATGAGTAGGTGTCGCAAGTTTACTCATAACAGAAGGAGAATCAAGTGCAGAGCTAGATGGCAGTTCCTTACCTCCCTCGTAGTTGAGGGTAAGATCTTGGTTTTTGAGTCCTTCAAATTCTTCATAGTGATCAACATATATAAATCCCAAGTGACTTAAAGAATAGAGCTATGCTCCCCGGCAATGGCGCCAGAAAATAGTCTTGATAACCCACAAGTGTAGGGGATCGCAACAGTTTTCGAGGGTAAAGTATTCAACCCAAATTTGTTGATTCGACACAAGGGGAGCCAAAGAATACTCTTAAGTATTAGCAGCTGAGTTGTCAATTCAACCACACCTGGAAACTTAGTATCTACAGCAAGATAGTTTAGTAGCAAAGTAATATGATAGTGGCGGTAGCGGCAATAAAAGTAACGATAGTGTTTTTGTAGTTTTTGTAATAGTAGCAATGGAAAAGTAAATAAGCGACAAGTAATGTAGGAAAAGCTCGTAGGCCTTGGATCAGTGATGGGAAATTATGTCGGATGCAATTCATCACGTAGAAGTTATAATATAGGGTGACAAAGAACTAGCTCCAGTTCATCAATGCAATGTAGGCATGTATTCCGAATATAGTCATACGTGCTTATGGAAAAGAACTTGCATGACATCTTTTGTCCTACCCTCCCCTGGCAGCGGGGTCCTATTGGAAACTAAGGGATATTAAGGCCTCCTTTTAATAGAGTACCGGACCAAAGCATTAACACATAGTGAATACATGAACTCCTCAAACTATGGTCATCACCGGGAGTGGTCCCGATTATTGTTACTTCGGGGTTGCCGGATCATAACACATAGTAGGTGACTATAGACTTGCAAGATAGGATCAAGAACACACATATATTCATGAAAACATAATAGGTTCAGATCTCAAATCAAGGCACTCGGGCCCTAGTGACAAGCATTAAGCATAGCAAAGTCATAGCAACATTAGTCTCAGAACATAGTGGATACTAGGGATCAAACCCTAACAAAACTAACTCGATTACATGATAGATCCCATCCAACCCATCACCGTCCAGCAAGCCTACGATGGAATTACTCACGCATGGCGGTGAGCATCATGGAATTGGTGATGGAGGAAGGTTGATGAAGACGATGGCGACGATCTCCACTCTTCGGAGCCCCGAACGGACTCCAGATCAGCCCTCCCGAGAGAGATTAGGGCTTGGCGGCGGCTTCGTCTCGTGAAATGCGATAATTCTTTCTCTCTGATTGTTTTCTCCGCGAAAGTGAACTTATAGAATCTGGGGATACGTCGGTGGAGCACCAGGGGGCCCATGAGGCAGGGGCGCGCCCCCACCCTCATGGACAGGGTGTGGGCCCCCTGGTCTGGATCTTCTAGCAGATATTTTTTATATTTTCCACAATAAATCTCCATGGAGTTTCAGGTCATTCCGAGAACTTTTTATTTGTGCACAAAAACAACACCATGGCAATTCTACTGAAAACAGCGTCAGTCCGGGTTAGTTCCATTCAAATCATGCAAGTTCGAGTCCAAAACAAGGGCAAAAGGGTTTGGAAAAGTAGATACGTTGGAGACGTATCAGTGTTTTTTTTGTAGTGCAAGTACCGAACGTACGAAACCTCCGAGTTCAGCACACGTTCAGCTCGATGACGTCCCTCGAACTCTTGATCCAGCAAAGTGTCGGGGGAGAGTTTCATCAGCACGACGGCGTGGTGACGGTGATAGTGAAGTGATCCGCGCAGGGCTTCGCCTAAGCACTACAACAATATGACCTGAGGAGCAAAATGTGGAGGGGGGCACCACACACGGCTAGGAACAATTGATGTGTGTTATAGGGGTGCCCTCCCCACGCATATAAAGGAGGCTGAGGGAGGGAGGCAGCCCTAGGGGCGCGCCAAGGAGAGGGGAGTCCTACTAGGACTCCTAGTCCTAGTAGGATTCGCCACTCCAGCCCCCCCCCCTTATTCCTTCTCATGGAGGGGGGAAGGAGGAAGGAGTGGGAGGAGGAGAAGGAAAGGGGGTGCCGCCCCCTCCCCTACTCCAACTCGGCCTCCTTCCATGTGGGGGGAGCGCCACCCCTATGTGGGCTGGTTTGCCTCCCTCTTATGGCCCATAGGGCCGATAACTTTCCCCGGGGGGTTCCGGTAACCCCCTAGAACTCCGATATGTACACTGTACCCCTCAGAACCCTTCCGATGTCCGAATACCATCATCCAATGTATCAATCTTTACCTCTCGACCATTTCGAGACTCCTTGTCATGTCTGTGTTCTCATCCGGGACTCCGAACAATCTTCGGTCACCAAAAACACATAACTCATAGTACAAATCACCATTGAACGTTAAGCGTGCGGACCCTACGGGTTCGAGAACTATGTAGACATAACCAAGACACTTCTCCAGTCAATAACCAATAGCGGAACCTCGATGCTCATATTGGCTCCCACATATTCTATGAAGATCTTTATCGGTCAAACCGTAATGACAACATACGTTATTCCTTCTGTCATCGGTATGTTACTTGCCCGAGATTCGATCATCGGTATCCTCATACCTAGTTCAATCTGTTTACCGACAAGTCTCTTTACTCGTTCCATAATGCATCATCCCGCAACTAACTCATTAGTCACATTGCTTGCAAGGCTTCTTATGATGTGCATTACCGAGAGGGCTCAGAGATACCTCTCCGATACTCGAAGTGACAAATCCTAATCCTTATCTATGCCAACCCAACAAACACCTTCATAGATACCCGTAGAGCATCGTTATAATCACCCAGTTACATTGTGACGTTTGATAGCACACAAGGCATTCCTCCGGTATCCGGGAGTTGCCTAATCTCATAGTCGGAGGAATATGTATTTGACATGAAGATAGCAATAATAGTAAAACTGAACGATCAATATGCTAAACTAACGGATGGGTCATTGATACGTCTCCAACGTATCTACTTTTCCAAACACTTTTGCCCTTGTTTTGGACTCTAGCTTGCATGATTTGAATGGAACTAACCCGGATTGACGCTATTTTCAGCAGAATTACCATGGTGTTGTTTTTTTCAGAAATAAAAAGTTCTCGGAATGACCTGAAAATTTACGGAGAATTATTTTGGAAAATATAAAAAAATACCTGCAAGAAGATCCAGACCAGGGGCCCACACCCTGTTCACGAGGGTGGGGGGTGCGCCCCTCCCCTAGGGCATGCCCCCTGCCTCATGGGCCCCCTGGTGCTCCACCGACGTATCCCAAGATCCTATATATTCACTTTCGGAGAGAAAAAAATCAAAGAGGAAGAATTAACGCGTTTTACGATACGGAGCCGCCGCCAAGCCCTAATCTCTCTCGGGAGGGCTGATCTGGAGTCCGTTCGGGGCTTCGGAGAGTGGCGATCGTCTCCATCGTCATCATCAACCTTCCTCCATCACCAATTCCATGATGCTCACCGCCGTGCGTGAGTAATTCCACCATAGGCTTGCTGGACGATGATGGGTTGGATGAGATCTATCATGTAATCAAGTTAGTTTTGTTAGGGTTTGATCCCTAGTATCCACTATGGTCTGAGATTGACGTTGATATGACTTTGCTATGCTTAATGCTTGTCACTAGGGCTCGAGTGCCATGATTTCAGATTTGAACCTATTATGTTTTCATGAATATATGTGTGTTCTTGATCCTATCTTGCTAGTCTATAGTCACCTACTATGTGTTATGATCTGGCAACCCCGAAGTGACAATAATCGGGACCACTCCCGGTGATGACCGTAGTTTGAGGAGTTCATGTATTCACTATGTGTTAATGCTTTGGTCCGGTACTCTATTAAAAGGAGGCCTTAATATCCCTTAGTTTCCACTAGGACCCCGCTGTCACGGGAGGGTAGGACAAAAGATGTCATGCAAGTTCTTTTCCATAAGCACGTATGACTATATTCAGAATACATGCCAACATTACATTGATGAACTGGAGCTAGTTCTGTGTCACCCTAGGTTATAGCTTCTACATGATGAATTGCATCGGACATAATTTCCCATCACCTATCCAATGCCTACGAGCTTTTCCCATATTGCTTGTTGCTTATTTACTTTTTCGTTGCTACTATTACAAAAACTGCAAAAACACTATCGTTACTTTTATTGCCGCTACCGCCACTATCATATTACTTTGCTACTAAACTACCTTGCTGCAGATACTAAGTTTCCAGGTGTGGTTGAATTGACAACTTAGTTGTTAATACTTAAGTGTATTCTTTGGCTCCCCTTGTGTCGAATCAATAAATTTGGGTTGAATACTTTACCCTCGAAAACTGTTGCGATCCCCTACACTTGTGGGTTATCAGTCATGTCCATCACATCATTCTCCTAATGATGTGATCCCGTTAATCAAATGACAACACATGTCTGTTGGGGATCGTAGCAGAAAATCAAAAAATTTCCTACGCATCACCAAGATCTATCTATGGAGTAATCTAGCAACGAGGGAGAGGGGAGTGCATCTACATACCCTTGTAGATCGCGATGCGGAAGCGTTGCAAGAACGCGGATGAAGGAGTCGTACACGCTGCGATTCAGATCGCGGTTGATTCCGATCTAAGCGCCGAACAACGGCGCCTCCGCGTTCAACACACGTGCAGCCCGATGACGTCTCCCACGCCTTGATCCAGCAAGGGGAGAGGGAGAGGTTGGGGAAGACTCCATCCAACAGCAGCACGACGGCGTGGTGGTGGTGGAGGAGCACGGGACTCCAGCAGGGCTTCGCCAAGCACTGCGAGAGACGAGGAGGGAGAGAGGTAGGGCTGCGCCAAGCGACAGAGGTCAAACCGTGTTATGGGCAGCCCCAAACCTCATATATATATAGGGGGAAGGGAGGGGCTGCACCCCCTTTAGGGTTTCCCACCCCTAGGGGTGCGGCCACCCTAGATCCCATCTAGGGGTGGCGGCCAGAGGGGGAGAGGGAGAGGGGGGCGCACTAGATTGGGCCCTAGGGCCCATCTGCCCTAGGGTTTGTCCCCCTCCCCTCTTGGAGGCGCCTTGGGCCCTGGTGGGGGGGCGCACTAGCCCACCTGGGGCTGGTCCCCTCCCACACTTGGCCCATGCAGCCCTCTGGGGCCGGTGGCCCCACCCGATGGACCCCCGGGACCCTCTAGGTGGTCCCGGTACGCTACCGATAGCGCCCGAAACTTTTCCGATGACCAAAACGGGACTTCCCATATATGAATCTTTACCTTCGGACCATTCCGGAACTCCTCGTGACATCCGGGATCTCATCCGGGACTCCGAACAACATTCGGTAACCGCGTACATACTTTCCCTATAACCCTAGCGTCATCGAACCTTAAGTGTGTAGACCCTACGGGCTCGGGAACCATGCAGACATGACCGAGACAACTCTCCGGCCAATAACCAACAGCGGGATCTGGATACCCATGTTGGCTCCCACATGTTCCACGATGATATCATCGGATGAACCACGATGTCAAGGATTCAATAAATCCCGTATAGGATTCCCTTTGTCTATCGGTATAGCACTTGCCCGAGATTCGATCGTCGGTATACCGATACCTTGCTCAATCTCGTTACCGGCAAGTCTCTTTACTCGTTCCATAACACATCATCCCGTGATCAACTCCTTGACCACATATTGTGCACATTATGATGATGTCCTACCGAGTGGGCCCAGAGATACCTCTCCATCGTACGGAGTGACAAATCCCAGTCTCGATTCGTGCCAACCCAACAGACACTTTCGGAGATACCTGTAGTGCACCTTTATAGCCACCCAGTTACGTTGTGACGTTTGGTACACCCAGAGCATTCCTACGGTATCCGGGAGTTGCACAATCTCATGGTCTAAGGAAAAGAAACTTGACATTTAGAAAAGCTTTAGCATACGAACTACACGATCTGTGCTAGGCTTAGGATTGGGTCTTGTCCATCACATCATTCTCCTAATGATGTGATCCCGTTATCAACGACATCCAATGTCCATGGTCAGGAAACTGTGACCATCTATTGATCAACGAGCTAGTCAACTAGAGGCTTACTAGGGACATGGTGTTTGTCTATGTGTCCACACATGTATCTGAGTTTCCTATCAATACAATTCTAGCATGGATAATAAACAATTATCATGAACAAGGAAAATATAATAATAACCAATTTATTATTGTCTCTAGGGCATATTTCCAACAGTCTCCCACTTGCACTAGAGTCAATAATCTAGTTCACATCGCCATGTGATTAACACTCACAGGTCACATCGCCATGTGACTGACATCCAAAGAGTTTACTAGAGTCAGTAATCTAGTTCACATGAATATGTGATTAACACTCAATGAGTTCTGGGTTTGATCATGTTATGCTTGTGAGAGAGGTTGTAGTCAATGGTTCTGCAACATTCAGATCCCTATGTACTTCGCAAAACTTTATGTCATATCGTAGATGCTGCTACCACGTTCCACTTGGAGCTATTCCAAACTGTTGCTCCATTATACGTATGTGGTATCTCTACTTAGAGTTATCCAGATAGGTGTTAAGCTTGCATCGACGTAACTCTTTACGTCGAACTCTTTATCACCTCCATAACCGAGAAACTTTTCCTTATTCCTCTAAGGATAATTTTGACCACTATCTAGTGATCCACTCCTGGATCACCTTTATACCCTCTTGCCAGACATGTGGCAAGTCACACATCAGGTGCGGTACTCAGCATGGCATACCATATAGAGCCTATGACAAGAGCATAGGGGACGACCTTCGTCCTTCCTCTTTCTTCTGCCGTGGTCAAGCTTTGAGTCTTACTCAACTTCACACCTTACAACTCAGGTAAGAACTTCTTCTTGGACTGATCTATTTTGAACTCCTTCAAAATCATGTCAAAGGTGTGTGTTCCTTTTGAAAGTATCATCAGGCGTCTTGATATATCTCTATAGATCTTGATGCCCAATATGTAAGCAGCTTTATCCAGGTCTTCCTTTGAAAAACTCCTTTCAAACAACCCTTTACGCTTTCCAGAAATTCTACATCATTTCAGATCAACAATATGTCATTCACATATACTTATCAGAAATGTTGTAGTGCTCCCACTCACTTTATTGCAAATACAAGTTTCTAACAAACTTTGTATACCCAAAAACTTTGATCACTCCATCAAAGCGTATATTCCGACTCCGAGATGCTTGCTCCAGTCCATGGAAGGCTCGCTGGAGCTAGCATACCTTTTAGCATCCTTAGGATCGACAAAACATTTCTGATTGTATCACATACAACCTTTCCTTACGAAAACTGGTAAGGAAACTTGTTTTGTCATCCATCTGCCAGATTTCATAAATGCAGCTAATGCTAACATGATTCTGGCGGACTTAAGCATCGCTACGGGTGAGAAAATCTCATCGTAATCAACTCCTTGAACTTGTGAAAAACTTTTTTTGCCACAAGTCGAGCTTCATAGACGGTGACATTACCGTCCACGTCCGTCTTCTTCTTAAAGATCCATTTATCTAAATGGCTTGCTGATCATCGAGCAAGTCCACCAAAGTCCATACTTTGTTTTGATACATGGATCCTATCTCGGATTTCTCGGCTTCTAACCATTTGTCGGAATACGAGTGATGGCTTCTCGCCCCTCATTGGTTACCCCAAGTGGAAGGTTGAGATGTAGCGTAGCGGCAAATTTCCCTTGGCAAAGATACCAAGGATCGAATCCCGTGAGACTCCGAGGGTCGACAAGTAGGTGTCAACGGCGCCAGAAACTTAGCGGTTGACGGGACCTGCACACAGATACAGATAACTTTGCTCCCAACGAGTACAGACAGGTTTTCAATCCCTCCGGCCTTGTTGTTTACAAAGGATCAAACACAAGAGATAATAATGATAGCTATGACTACAACTAGGAAATAAAAACAGGAAGTAAATAGA
Organism: Secale cereale; assembly: GCA_902687465.1. NCBI lineage: Eukaryota > Viridiplantae > Streptophyta > Magnoliopsida > Poales > Poaceae > Secale > Secale cereale. Next base: position 175,516,649 of record LR738712.1, read on the forward strand.
AGGTGTGATCAGCGGTGGTAATATGGACCGGGGTCCCATGATGTTCACTAGTGATGTCTCTCTCCCAAAAGACGATAAAACAGCAAAGCGAGGTAAACAAATTACAGCTGGGCAATTGACAGGATTATGTGCGCAAACCAATGCTAACTATGCTGCAAAGAAAGGTAGAGGCTCAAAAGCATGGGCGGTACGCCAAGGCAAGTAGACCGAAATCCATTTGCATCTACTACTAATCATCCACCTTGAGATATCTATCCAGAACATCTCGCTGGTATTAAGTTGCGATCCCACCCAAAGTGTAAACTCAAAGCAACAGACAACTGCATTAAAAGAACTTTGCGTAAAGTAAACGATCCTTGCACCCGCAAGTACAAGCACCGTTGTTTTCTCCCTTGTGGCAACAGCACATCCCCTAGACTCATGTTTCAGTCACTCAAGCTAGTCATCAGGGGGCATGAACCCACAATCAAGCATAACGCTCCCCCTTGGAGTTACTACCTACTACTTGGCCAAAGCAATAAACAGCAACGGAGAACATGCAAGAATTACTCAAGAACAAAGATATAAAAGAGGTGAATCAAATATATTACTCAAACACAATCTGAACATAGTCTCATAATCCATCAGATCCCAGCAAACTCAGCAAAGCAACAGCAGAAAGATTACATATGTGCCTCGATCATGTAGGGCAGCTCACGAGGTCTAAACCATGAAGAGCAAAGAGGGGAGGAAAACATCACATAGCTACTGATCATGGACCCATGGTCCAAGGTGGACTACTCACGACTCATCCGGGAAGCGTCCATGGTGGTGGAGAAGCTCCCGGTGGTGGTTCTCCCCTCCGGCAGGGTGCCAGGAAGAGTTCTCCTTATGCTCCCGATCTTGGAAGCGCTGCGGCGGCGGAACACAGGCGAGATCGCGAAAAAGGGTTCTGTCCTCGAGGGTTTCGGGACGAGAGGGATATATATGCGAAGGGGAGCAGCCAGAGGCGGAGCAGGGGCCCCAGGCGCCCCCTGGCGCGGCCAGGGGTGGGGCCGCGCCAGGTGGCCGCCTGGGCCTCCCCTGGCTCCCCTCTGGCCCATCTTTGGTTCTTCGCGAAGCTTCCTATACGCTGATTTTTCCTATATTTTTCCTGGAATTTTTGGAGCACTTTTAATATGGGGGAAACCTGAAATAGAAAAACAGCAGAAACAGGAACTGGCACTGTGGTGCACTGAGCTAATAGGTTAGTCCAAATATGATCAAAAGTGTATGGAAGTGCATCAATATCATAGCAATATCACACAAAAGAAGCATGGAGCAAGCAGAAATTATAGATACGTTTTGGACGTATCAACATCCCCAAGCTTAATTCCTACTCGTCCTCGAGTAGGTAAATGATAACAAGCATAATTTATGTGGTGGCATGCTAACAACCATATAAGAACTTTTTAAGTAAAGCAATCAAGGCATGTAATTCAATTCAAGTCATAACAAGCAAGAGTCTATATTAGCATTGTAACAATCAACATAAGAACATAAAGGTGAAAGAGCTCTCGCTGTCCGTGACTCGAATGTCTCCAAATGGTGTTTGCGTGCAAGAAAGGGGATATGGATATACGAGAGAGTAAAACATAGTTTTTGTATTGTTGAGAACTTAATCTACTAAAGTTTCACACTTGGTCTTCTTTGGAATCTTATCTTGACTCATCCCCAGACCACTAGCCAGGTACAAGTCAAAATGATCCACTCCCTTTTGATATTTTGAGCACTCATGCAATGGATGAGCGTAAGCAAGAAAGTTGACACTTAGGATGGCAAAGAGAGAAAAATGATGAAGGGGGAAGACAAAAAAGGTGTGAAAGGCTCACATCAATGAGGACAATCATAGGCGAGAGAAAGCCAAATGATAGATATGTTGTGAGGAGTAGGGATTGCCATGCAATGGATGCACATATGAGCTAAGGTAAGCTCTCCAATGGAACTAGTGGGGGTGCATCCTACTTGCTCGCTCAAGAAGACCTAGAGCTCTTTTGAGGAGGCTCATCATTGGAATATACAAGCCAAGTTCTATAGTGTGAAGGTCCCCACATAGCTATATGCATGAATGATAATCTCTATGGAGTACAAGGTATAAGATGAAGTACGAGTGTGGATCTCTCAAAAGGAATAGTAGTGTGCCCCCTTCTCTCTTTTTATTTCTTTTTCTCTTTTTTCTATTTTTTTTATTTTTTTGTGGCCTCAATGGCTCTTTCTATTTAACTCTCATTTGTCCTCTTTGGGATCTTTTGATTTGTCCTTTTTGGGATCTTTTCCTCACTTTAGGGGCAACACTCTATAAATTACAAGAAGTATAGAAGATCTTTCACACTTTACAAGAGTACTCAACATAAAGAAGATGAAACTATCATGATGTATGCAAATGTATGCCTCTGCCAGTGTAGCAGGATATGCAATGATACTAGCGCATCATGTAGCAATGATTAGGGCAAGGCCCAACTAGCATGCGGCTCATCGATCAAGCAAAAAGCATGTATGACATGAAGATCAAGTCATGAGAAGATGGATGTTGCATGGCAATGTATCTCGGAAAGGCTATGGAAATGCCTTGATAGGTAGGTATGGTGGCTGTTTTGAGGAAGGATATAATGAGGCTTATGATGACAGAGCGTATCGTGCCAAGGATTTGGATGCACCGGCGAAGTATGCGCCAACTCTCGAGGTGAGAAAGGGCAATGCACGGTACCGAAGAGGCTAGAAAAATATGGCTAGGTGGAAGTGTCAACTTTTAAATACTCACATTAGTCCGAAGAACTCATGCACTTATTATCGGTAACTCTCAATCTAATTAGGAGGTTCACAAAGAGGCAAGTACCCCTAGGAGGAGTGTATGGGGGTTTGGTTATCCTTGCGCATCCTCGACTCATGGTACGTGAGTGTACTCTAATATTCGATCCCTCCAAAGATTAGTGACCCATCTAGTAGCTAAAGTTCTCAACTATTTTGTAGGTTTTAGAAAATAAACACGGATTGCCCAAAATACGACATCTATCACTAATAGGCTAAAGCTCTTGACACCAAAAGTTCAGACATTACTCATGGCAATACCTCAAAACTATTGCAAGTTACTACTAAAATTAAATAGCAACCTCAATTACCTACTTTAAGTTAAGACACACAACTCAGTGCAACAGGCAAACTCTCTTAACAAGATAAACATGAAAACTCAAGAGAGTTCAGCAACCAACTAAACAAAAGCTCTTTAAAAAGAAAAGCATGAAAACTAAGAGCTAAACATGACATCAGCTATGGAAAGACAAAGAACACACAGAGCAAAGATAAGCATGAAAATCCTATGTTGTGTTCTAGGTTGAAGTGGAGCGTGTTTCTCCCCCACACAAAGAAAGTTGGGTTCTAACTTGTTATGAACAGCAAGCAAAGCTAAAGAAAACTAAAAAAGGAAACTAAGAGCAAGACGCTCCAAGCATAGCACATAACGCATGAAGTGATAAGAATATAGTGGAACGAAAGACGAACTGATAATTGTTGATGGAGAAGGGGATGCATGGGGGCATCCCCAAGCTTAGACACTTGAGTCTTCTTGAATATTTCTTGGGGGTGCACGGGGGCATCCCCAAGCTTGAGCGTTTGACACTCCTGAATCTTCTTTTATCATCTTCCCTCGCACACTTGAAAACTCCCTTCATACATAACTCATCATAATCTGATTAGCGAGGTTAGTACCCACAATAAAATAATTTTTCCCTACTGGAAATAAAGATAATCTTGAAGAGCTACTGTTTCTCAAGATTGCCAAAAGGTTTTTGCAAAGAAAAAGCAAACTCAAGGTTCACAAAACGAAGAAAAGGCAAAACAGGACAGAATCTGTGAAAAACAGACCAGCAGGTAGTAAATAATTTTTTCGGGGCACTTCTGCAACTCAAATCAAAAAACTCAGAACAGACGCTCGAAAGCCAATTGTATAGAGCACGCTGTCAAAAAAATTCAGATCAAAAAGATGATCTGGTGATTTCATTCGAATTTTTCTGTCCAAGGACAGAATCTGTTTTCTGGACAGCATGTCACAACTTTTGAACTTTCTTGCAATCAGAGGCTAAACTTGGCACAAAGCTGAAAAGAAAAGATACAATGATGATGCTACTCTAGTAACAAACATCAAGACACAACAAAAGCAAAATAAAACCTAATTTGTTGTGGGCTGCCTCCCAAAAGCGCTTTCTTTTATGCCTTTAAGCTAGGCATGATGCAAAAAGAGAAGATCAAGTTTTATCAAGAGTAAGAGAATAGCTAGCCCGTGTAACGGACTCAAAAGGCAACTTAATCTTCTTTCTAGGGAAGTGTTCCATCCCTTTCTTGAGAGGGAATTGGAATTTTATATTCCCCTCTTTCATGTCAATGATAGCACCAACGGTGCGAAGAAAAGGACGTCCCAAAATAATTGGACATGAAGGTTCACATTCAATATCCATAATAGTAAAATCAACGAGAACATAATTGTCATTGACAATGATAAGAACATCGTCGATCTTCCCCAAAGGTTTCTTTACGGAAGAATCAACAAGACGAACACCAAAAGAACAAGGATCAAAAGGTTTCAATTCAAACATATCATACATTCTTTTGGGCATAACGGAGGTACTAGCTCCAACATCACATAAAGCATAGCAAGAGAAGTTATTCAACTTAATTTTAATCATAGGATCCCAACTATCTTCTAGCTTTCTAGGTATGGAGGCTTCTACGGTTGAGGTCATAGCATCACCATTAATAGGTCCAATGGGACTAGGAGTGCATTGGGTGCTAAGAGTTTGGATATCCTCAACAACTTGGATAGTAGCAATAGTGTGGTGGGTAGGAAGGCTCTTAATTCTATCTTCTTCCTCCTTCAGGGGTGCAATCACTTCAGGTTTAGCTGCCATTTGGTTTATCAAAGTGGCTTGTGTGTGGGACATATTGGAAACTTGGGTCTCAGTGATGGTGAGCCTAGTCTGGAGGTTAGAAATCTCAATATTTAGGCTCTCCAGTTGTCTACCAATGTCTTGCAAGATAGCAATATGCTCATCTAATTGCCTCGAGAAGGTCTTGTTTTGTTCATATTGGGTGCACATGTAGTTCTTAGTGGCCTTATCTATTTCTAGGAGTTTCTCATAACTAGGCATGTCTCTATCTCTAGGGGTGGAGTTCTTGGTGCTAGGATAAGTATTGTTGTTCCCATAGGAATTAGAGGGGAACGGTCTAGGGTTGCTACCAAAATTACTCCTATAAGCATTGTTATTGAAATTGTTTCTAGAGATAAAGTTCACATCTACTTGATCTTGAGCAATCAAAGAATTTAAAGGAACATCATGAGGATCAATAGAAGATTTCTTGGAAAGTAGAGACATGATCAAGTCAACTTTTTCATTTAGGGAGGAAATCTCCACGACAGAGTTTACCTTCCTACCTGTTGGAGCGCATTCGGTGTGCCATTGGGAATAATTGGTCATCATCTCGTCGAGAAGCTTCGTGGCAGCACCAAGTGTAGTTGACATAAAGTTTCCTCCCGTGGCCGAATCTAACAAGTTCCGCGAGGTAAAGTTCAAGCCTGCATAAAAAGTTTGGATAACCATCCAAGTAGTCAAACCATGAGTAGGGCAGTTCTTGACAAGAGATATCATGCGTTCCCAAGCTTGGGCAACGTGTTCATTATCCAATTGTTTAAAATTCATTATGTTACTCCTTAATTGGATAATTTTAGCAGGGGGATAGTACTTCCCAATAAAGGCATCCTTGCACTTGTCCCAAGAATCTATACTATTCCTAGGCAAGGATTGAAACCAGATTTTAGCTCCTCCTCTCAAGGAGAAAGGAAAAAGCTTAAGCTTAACAATATCACCATCTACTTCTTTGTACTTTTGCATATCACAGAGCTCAACAAAATTATTTAAGTGCAAAGCAGCATCATCTCCAGCACCGGAGAATTGATCTTTCATAACTAGGTTCAGCAAAGCAGGTTTAATCTCATAAGAAGGTGCTGAAGTGGCAGGTGTAGCAATAGGCGTGCAGATAAAGTCATTGTTGTTATGACTAGTGAAGTCACACAACTTGGTGTTCTCGGTGGAACCCATAGCAGCAGCAAGCAAGATAACTATTTTTGTGATTTTTGGTAAGGGACACTAAAGCAAAAACTGAAAGGTAAACTAACAAGACTAAAAAGCAAAGATAAAAGATAGCGTGCAACTCCCCTATCTTGAAGAGTGGAGTCCCCGGCGACGGCGCCAGAAACTTGCTTGATGGCTTCTCGCCCCTCGTTGGTTACCCCAAGTGGAAGGTTTGAGATGTAGCGTAACGGCAAGTTTCCCTTGGCAAGATACCAAGGATCGAATCCCGTGAGACTCCGAGGGTCGACAAGTAGGTGTCAACGGCGCCAGAAACTTAGCGGTTGACGGGACATGCACACAGATACAGATAACTTTGCTCCCAACGAGTATAGAGAGGTTGTCAATCCCTCCGGCCTTGTTGTTTACAAAGGATCAAACACAAGAGATAATAATGATAGCTATGACTGCAACTAGGAAATAAAAACAGGAAGTAAATAGAAGGTGTGATCAGCGGTGGTAATATGGACCGGGGTCCCATGATGTTCACTAGTGATGTCTCTCTCCCAAAAGACGATAAAACAACAAAGCAAGGTAAACAAATTACAGCTGGGCAATTGACAGGATTATGTGCGCAAACCAATGCTAACTATGCTGCAAAGAAAGGTAGAGGCTCAAAAGCATGGGCGGTACGCCAAGGCAAGTAGACCGAAATCCATCTGCATCTACTACTAATCATCCACCTTGAGATATCTATCCAGAACATCTCGCTGGTATTAAGTTGCAAATCCCACCCAAAGTGTAAACTCAAAGCAACAGACAACTGCATTAAAAAAACTTTGCGTAAAGTAAACGATCCTTGCACCCGCAAGTACAAGCACCGTTGTTTTCTCCCTTGTGGCAACAACACGTCCCCTAGACTCATGTTTCTGTCACTCAAGCTAGTCATCAGGGGGCATGAACCCACAATCAAGCATAACGCTCCCTCTTGGAGTTACTACCTACTACTTGGCCAAAGCAATAAACAGCAACGGAGAACATGCAAGAATTACTCAAGAACAAAGATATAAAAGAGGTGAATCAAATATATTACTCAAACACAATCTGAACATAGTCTCATAATCCATCAGATCCCAGCAAACTCAGCAAAGCAACAGCAGAAAGATTACATATGTACCTCGATCATGTAGGGCAGCTCACGAGGTCTAAACCATGAAGAGCAAAGAGGGGAGGAGAACATCACATAGCTACTGATCATGGACCCATGGTCCAAGGTGGACTACTCACGACTCATCCGGGAAGCATCCATGGTGGTGGAGAAGCTCCCGATGGTGGTTCTCCCCTCCGGCAGGGTGCCGGGAAGAGTTCTCCTGATGCTCCCGATCTTGGAAGCGCTGCGGCGGCGGAACACAGGCGAGATCACGAAAAAGGGTTCTGTCCTCGAGGGTTTCGGGACGAGAGGGATATATATGCGAAGGGGGGCAGCCAGAGGCGGAGCAGGGGCCCCAGGCGCCCCCTTGGCGCGGCCAGGGGTGGGGCCGCGCCAGGTGGCCGCCTGGGCCTCCCCTGGCTCCCCTCTGGCCCATCTTTGGTTCTTCGCGAAGCTTCCTATACGCTGATTTTTCCTATATTTTTCCTGGAATTTTTGGAGCACTTTTAATATGGGGGAAACCTGAAATAGAAAAACAGCAGAAACAGGAACTGGCACTGTGGTGCACTGAGCTAATAGGTTAGTCCAAATATGATCAAAAGTGTATGGAAGTGCATCAATATCATAGCAATATCACACAAAATAAGCATGGAGCAAGCAGAAATTATAGATACGTTTTGGACGTATCAACGAGCCTACCATCGCTTCTCCATAGTTCGTAGGTTCATTGTTGTCCAACAACATGACATCTAAGACAGGATTATCGTACCACTGAGGAGTAGTAAATATCCTTGTCGACCTACGAGGTTCGATAGCAACTTGATCTGAAGCTTCATGATCACTATCATTAGTTTCCTCTTCAACAGTCGTAGGTTCCACAGAAACCTCTTTCTGTGTTGCACTACTCTCCGGTTGAAGTGAGGGTTCGAAAACCTTATCAAGTTCTATCTTCCTCCCACTCAATTCTTTCGAGAGAAACTCCTTCTCGAGAAAGGACCCGTTCTGAGCGACAAACATTTTGTCCTTGGATCTGAGATAGAAGGTATACCCAACTGTTACCTTTGGGTATCCTATGAAGATGTATTTGTCCGCTTTGGGTTCGAGCTTTTTCCGGCTGAAGCCATAAGCATCGCAGCCCCAAATATTAAGAAAACGACAACTTTGGTTTCTTGCCAAACCATAGTTCATACAGCGTTGTCTCAACGGACTTAGATGGTGCCCTATATAAAGTGAATGCAGCTGTCTCTAATGCATAACCTCAAAATAATAGTGGTAGCTCGGTAAGATACATCATAGATCGCACCATATCTCATAAGGTTCGATTACGATGTCCGGACACACCATTACGCTCTGGTGTTCCAGGTGGCTTCAACTGTGAAACATTTCCAAATGTCTTAAGTGATTGCCAAACTCATAATCCAGAAAATCTCCCCTTGATCAGATCATAGGAACATGATCTTCTTGTTATGATGATTCTTAATCTTCACTCTGAAATTGCTTGAACTTTTCAAACGTTTCAGACATTTTCTTCATTAAGTAAATATACCCATATCTACTCAAATCGTCAGTGAAGATGAGAAAATAACGATATCCACCACACGCCTTAATTCTCATTGGATCACACATATCAGCATGTATGATTTCCAACAAGTCACTTGCCCATTTCATTGTACCTGAAAACGGGATCTTAGTCATCCTGCCCAAGAGGCATGGCTCGCATGTGTCAAGCGGTTCAAAATCAAGTGACTCCAAACATCCATCAGCATGGAGTTTCTTCATGCATTTTATGCCGAAATGACCTAAGCGGCAGTGCCACAAGAAAGTGGTACTATCATTATTAACTCTACATCTTTTGGCGTTAATATTATTATCATGTGTATTACTATGATCGAGATTGAACAAACCATTGGGTGCATGACCATAAAGGTATTATTCATGTAAGAAGAATAACCATTATTCCCTAACTTAAATGAATAGCCGTATTGCAATGAACATGATCTAATCATATTCATGCTCAACGTAGACACCTAATAACATTTATCTAGGTTCAACACTAATCCCGAAGGTAGAAGGAGCGTGCGATGGTGATCTTATCAACCTTAGAAACACTTCCAACACACATCGTCACCTCGCCCTTAGCTAGTCTCCGTTCAGTCCATAGCCTTTGCTTCAAGTCACTAATAATAGCAATTGAACCAGTATCCAATACCCAGGTGCTACAAGGAGTACTAGTAAGGTACACATCAATAACACGTATATCAAACATACTTTGTTGAAGTTGCCAACTATCATATCTACCATGTATTTGGGGTAGTTCCGCTACCATGTGACCGTTCCCCTTACAATAGAAGCACTTAGTCTCGAGGTTTGGGTTCAACCTTGGGTTCCTTCATTAGAGTGACAACTGGTTTGCCATTCATGAAGTTTCCCTTCTAGCCCTTGCCCCTTTTTGAAACCAGTGGTCTTGTTAAGCCATCAACACTTGATGCTCCTTCTTGATTTCTACCTTTTGCGGTCTTAAGCACCGCTAATAGCTCCGGAATCATCTCCATCCTTTGCATGTCATAGTTCATCACAAAGTTCTAGTAGCTTGGTGATAGTGTCTAGAGAATTCTATCAACCACTATCTCATCTGGAAGATTAACTCCCACTTGGTTCAAGTGATTTTAGCACCCAGACATTCTGAGCACATGCTCACTAGTTGAGCTATTCTCCTCCATCCTTTTTGGCAAAAGAACTTGTCAGAGGCCTCATACCTCTCAACACGGGCATGAGCCTGAAATCCCAATTTCAGCTCTTAGAACATCTCATATGTTCTATGACGTTCAAAACGTCAATGGAATCCCGATTCTAAGCCGTAAAGTATGGTGCACTAAACTATCAAGTAGTCATCAGGACGTGTCTGTCAGGTGTTCACAACATCCACAGACGACGTTGTAGGGGTTTGCACATCGAGCGGTGCATCAAACATGTAAGCCTTCTGTGTAGCAGTGAGGACACTCCTCGGACTACGGACCCAGTCCGTATCATTGCTTACAATATCTTTCAACTCAGTCTTTCTCTAGGATCGTGTTAAACAGGGAGCTACAACGCAAGCTTTTGGTCTACAACATAATTTGCGAAGACAACTTAGACTATTGTTCATGACAACTAAGTTCATCTAGTGAACTCCCACTCAGATAGACATCTCTCTAGTCATCTAAGTGATACATGATCCGAATCGACTAGGCCGTGTCCGATCATCACGTGAGACGGACTAGTCATCAATGGTGAACATCTTCATGTTGATCGTATCTTCTATACGACTCATGTTCGACCTTTCGGTCTTCCGTGTTCCGAGGCCATGTTTGTACATGCTAGGCTCGTCAAGTCAACCCTAAGTGTATCGCGTGTGTAAATCTGGCTTACACCCGTTGTATGCGAACGTTAGAACCTATCACACCCGATCATCACGTGGTGCTTCGGAACAACGAACCTTAGCAACGGTGCACAGTTAGGGGGAACACAATTCTTGAAATTTTAGTGAGATATCATCTTATTCACTACCGTCGTTCTAAGCAAATAAGATGTAAAACATGATAAACATCACATGCAATCAAATAGTGACATGATATGGCCAATATCATTTTGCTCCTTTTGATCTTCATCTTTGGGGCTCCATGATCATCATCGTCACCGGCATGACACCATGATCTCCATCATCGTGTCTTCATGAAGTCGTCTCGCCAAACATTAATTCTACTACTATGGCTAATGGTTAGCAATAAAGTAAAGTAATTACATGGCGTTTTTAGTGACACACAGGTCATACAATAAAATAAGACAACTCCTATGGCTCCTACCGGTTGTCATACTCATCGACATGCAAGTCGTGATTCCTATTACAAGAACATGATCAATCTACTACATCACATATATATCATTCATCACATCCTTTTGGCCATATCACATCACACGGCACATGCTGCAAGAACAAGTTAGACGTCCTCTAATTGTTGTTGCAAGTTTTTACATGGCTGCTATAGATTTCTAGCAAGAACGTTTCTTACCTACGCCAAAACCACAACGTGATATGCCAATTTCTAGTTACCCTTCATAAGGACCCTTTTCATCGAATCCGATCCGACTAAAGTGGGAGAGATAGACCCCCGCTAGCCACCTTATGCAACTAGTGCATGTCAGTCGGTGGAACCTGTCTCACGTAAGAGTACGTGTAAGGTCGGTCCGGGCCGCTTCATCCCACGATGCCACCGAATCAAGATAAGACTAGTAACGGCAAGAGAATTGAGATGATCTACGCCCACAACTACTTTGTGTTCTACTCGTGCAAGATACTACGCATAGACCTAGCTCATGATGCCACTGTTGGGGATCGTAGCAGAAAATCAAAAAAATTCCTACGCATCACCAAGATCTATCTATGGAGTAATCTAGCAACGAGGGAGAGGGGAGTGCATCTACATACCCTTGTAGATCGCGATGCGGAAGCGTTGCAAGAACGCGGATGAAGGAGTCGTACTCGCTGCGATTCAGATCGCGGTTGATTCCGATCTAAGCGCCGAACAACGGCGCCTCCGCGTTCAACACATGTGCAGCCCGATGACGTCTCCCACGCCTTGATCCAGCAAGGGGAGAGGGAGAGGTTGGGGAAGACTCCATCCAACAGCAGCACGACGGCGTGGTGGTGGTGGAGGAGCACGGGACTCCAGCAGGGCTTCGCCAAGCACTGCGAGAGACGAGGAGGGAGAGAGGTAGGGCTGCGTCAAGCGACAGAGGTCAAACCGTGTTATGGGCAGCCCCAAACCTCACATATATATAGGGGGAAGGGAGGGGCGGCGCCCCCTTTAGGGTTTCCCACCCCTAGGGGTGCGGCCACCCTAGATCCCATCTAGGGGTGGCGGCCAGAGGGGGAGAGGGAGAGGGGGGCGCACCAGATTGGGCCCTAGGGCCCATCTGCCCTAGGGTTTGCCCCCCTCCCCTCTTGGAGGTGCCTTGGGCCCTGGTGGGGGGCGCACCAGCCCACCTGGGGCTGGTCCCCTCCCACACTTGGCCCATGCAGCCCTCTGGGGCCGGTGGCCCCACCCGGTGGACCCCCGGGACCCTCCCGGTGGTCCCGGTACGCTACAGATAGCGCCCGAAACTTTTCCGATGACCAAAACGGGACTTCCCATTTATGAATCTTTACCTCCGGACCATTCCGGAACTCCTCGTGACATCCGGGATCTCATCCGGGACTCCGAACAACATTCGGTAACCGCGTACATACTTTCCCTATAACCCTAGCGTCATCGAACCTTAAGTGTGTAGACCCTACGGGCTCGGGAACCATGCAGACATGACCGAGACAACTCTCTGGCCAATAACCAACAGCGGGATCTAGATACCCATGTTGGCTCCCACATGTTCCACGATGATATCATCGGATGAACCACGATTTCAAGGATTCAATCAATCCCGTATACGATTCCCTTTGTCTATCGGTATAGCACTTGCCCGAGATTCGATCGTCGGTATACCGATACCTTGCTCAATCTCGTTACCGGCAAGTCTCTTTACTCGTTCCGTAACACATCATCCCGTGATCAACTCCTTGATCACATATTGTGCACATTATGATGATGTCCTACCGAGTGGGTCCAGAGATACCTCTCCATCGTACGGAGTGACAAATCCCAGTCTCGATTCGTGCCAACCCAACAGACACTTTCGAAGATACCTGTAGTGCACCTTTATAGCCACGCAGTTACGTTGTGACGTTTGGTACACCCAAAGCATTCCTACGGTATCCGGGAGTTGCACAATCTCATGGTCTAAGGAAAAGATACTTGACATTTAGAAAAGCTTTAGCATGCGAACTACACGATCTGTGCTAGGCTTAGGATTGGGTCTTGTCCATCACATCATTCTCCTAATGATGTGATCCCGTTATCAACGACATCCAATGTCCATGGTTAGGAAACTGTGACCATTTGTTGATCAACGAGCTAGTCAACTAGAGTCTTACTAGGGACATGGTGTTTGTCTATGTGTCCACACATGTATCTGAGTTTCCTATCAATACAATTCTAGCATGGATAATAAACAATTATCATGAACAAGGAAATATAATAATAACCAATTTATTATTGCCTCTAGGGCATATTTCCAACAATGTCTATGCTAGGAAACTCAACCATCTTTGATTAACGAGCTAGTCTAGTAGAGGCTTACTAGGGACACTGTGTTTTGTCTATGTATCCACACATGTATCAAGTTTCCGGTTAATACAATTCTAACATGAATAAAAGACATTTATCATGATATAAGAAAATATAAATAACAACTTTATTATTGCCTCTAGGGCATATTTTCTTCAGTCTCCCACTTGCACTAGAGTCAATAATCTAGATTACATAGTAATGATTCTAACACCCATGGAGTCTTGGTGCTGATCATGTTTTGCTCGTGGAAGAGGCTTAGTCAATGGGTCTGCTACATTCACATCCATATGTATTTTTGCAAATCTCTATGTCTCCCTCCTAGACTTGATCGCGGATAGAGTTGAAGCGTCTCTTGATGTGTTTGGTTCTCTTGTGAAACCTGGATTCCTTCGCCAAGGCAATTGCTCCAGTGTTGTCACAAAAGATATTCATTGGACCCAATGCACTAGGTATTACACCTAGATCGGATATGAACTCCTTCATCCAGACTCCTTCATTTGTTGCTTCCGAAGCAGCTATGTGCTCCGCTTCACACGTAGATCCCGCCACAACGCTCTGCTTGGAACTGCACCAACTGATAGCTCCACCGTTCAACAAAAATATGTATCCGGTTTGTGACTTAGAGTCATCCGGATCAGTGTCAAAGCTAGCACGACGTAACCATTTACGACGAGCTCTTTTTCACCTCCATAAATGAGAAACATATCCTTGGTCCTTTTCAGGTACTTTTCAGGATGTTCTTTACCGCTGTCCAGTGGTCCACTCCTGGATTACTTTGGTACCTCCCTGCTATACTTATAGCAAGGCACACATCAGGTCTGGTACACAACATTGCATATATGATAGAACCTATGGCTGAGACATAGGGAATGACTTCCATTTTCTCTTTATCTTCTGTAGTGGTCGGGCATTGAGTCTGACACAACTTGACACCTTGTAACACAGGCAAGAACCCTTTCTTTGACTGATCCATTTTGAACTTATTCAAAACTTTATCAAGGTATGTGCTTTGTGAAAGTCCAATTAAGCGTCTTGATCTATCTCTATAGATCTTGATGCCTAATATATAAGCAGCTTCATCGAGGTCTTTCATTGAAAAATTATTATTCAAGTATCCTTTTATGTTATCCAGAAATTCTAAATCATTTCTAATCAACAATATGTCATCCATGTATAATATCAGAAATGCTACAGAGCTCCCACTCACTTTCTTGTAAATATAGGCTTCTCCAAAAGTCTATATAAAACCAACTGCTTTGATCACCTCATCAAAGCGTATATTCCAACTCCGAGATGCTTGCACCAGTCCATAAATGGATCGCTCGAGCTTGCACACTTTGTTAGCACCTTTAGGATCGACAAAACCTTCTGGTTGCATCATATACAACTCTTCTTTGAAAATCCATTAAGGAATGCAGTTTTGACATCCATTTGCCAGATTTCATAATCATAAAATGCGGCAATTGCTAACATGATTCAGACAGACTTAAGCATCGCTACGGTGAGAAGGTCTCATCCTAGTCAACTCCTTGAACTTGTTGAAAACCTTTCACAACAAGTCGAGCTTTGTAGACGGTAACATTACCGTCAGCGTCAGTCTTCTTCTTCAAGATCCATTTATTCTCGATGGCTTGCCGATCATTGGGAAAGTCAACCAAAGTCCACACTTTGTTCTCATACATGGATCCCATCTCAGATTTCATGGCCTCAAGCCATTTTGCGGAATCTAGGCCCATCATCGCTTCCTCATAGTTCATAGGTTCATCATGGTCTAGTAACATGACGTCCAAAACAGGATTACCGTACCACTCCGGTGCGGAACGTACTCTGGTTAACCTACGAGGTTCGGTAGTAACTTGATCTGAAGTTTCATGATCATCATCATTAGCTTCCTCACTATTTGGTGTAGGCATCACGAGAAGAATTTTCTGTGATGAGATACTTTCAAATTCGAGAGAAGGTACAATTACCTCATCAAGTTATACTTTCCTCCCACTCACTTCTTTCGAGAGAAACTCCTTCTTTAGAAAGGATCCATTCTTACCAACAAAAATCTTGCCTTCGGGTCTGTGATAGAAGGTGTACCCAACAGTTTGTTTTGGGTATCCTATGAAGACGCACTTCTGTGATTTGGGTTCAAGCTTATCAGGCTGAAGCTTTTTCACATAAGCATCGCAACCCCAAACTTTAAGAAATGACAGCTTAGGTTTCTTCAAAACCACAGTTCATACGGTGTCGTCTCAAAGGATTTAGATGGTGCCCTATTTAATGTGAATGCAACAGTCTCTAATGCATAACCCCAAAACGATAGTGGTAACTCGGTAAGAGACATCATAGATTGCACCATATCTAATAAAGTACGGTTACGACGTTCAGACACACCATTACGCTATGGTGTTCCAGGTGGCGTGAGTTGCGAAACTATTCCACATTGTTTTAAATGAAGACCAAAATCATAACTCAAATATTCGCCTCCGCGATCAGATCGTAGAAACTTTATTTTCTTGTTACGATGATTGTCTACTTCACTCTGAAATTCTTTGAACTTTTCAAATGTTTCAGACTTGTGTTTCATCAAGTAGATATACCCATATCTGCTCAAATCATCTGTGAAGGTTAGAAAATAACGATACCCACCGTGAGCCTCAACACTCATCGGACCGCATACATCGGTATGTATTATTTCCAATAAGTCAGTGGCTCGCTCCATTGTTCCGGAGAACGGAGTTTTAGTCATATTGCCCATGAGGCATGGTTCGCAAGCATCAAATGATTCATAATCAAGTGATTCCAAAAGTCCATCCACATGGAGTTTCTTCGTGCGCTTTACACCAATATGACCTAAACGACAGTGCCACAAATATGTTGCACTATCATTACCAACTTTGCATCTTTTGGTGTCAATATTCTGGATATGTGTATCACCACGATCAAGATTCAATAAAAATAGACCACTCTTCAAGGGTGCATGACCATAAAAGATATTACTCATATAAATAGAACAACCATTATTTTCTAATTTAAATGAATAACCGTCTCGCATCAAACAAGATCCATATATAATGTTCATGCTCAAAGCTGGCACCAAATAACAATTATTCAGGTCTAAAACTAATCTCGAAGGTAGATGTAGAGGTAGCGTGCCGACGGCGATCATATCGACCTTGGAACCATTCCCGACGTGCATCGTCACCTTGTCCTTAGCCAATTTTCGTTTAACCCGTAGCCCCTGTTTCGAGTTACAAATATGAGCAACCGAACCAGTATCAAATACCCAGGCGCTACTACGAGCATTAGTAAGGTACACATGAGTAACATGTATATCAAATATACCTTTTTTCACTTTGCCATCCTTCTTATTCGCCAAATACTTGGGGCAGTTCCGCTTCCAGTGACCAGTCCCTTTGAAGTAGAAGCACTCAGTTTCCGGCTTGGCTCCAGACTTGGGTTTCTTCCCAGGAGTAGCAACTTGCTTGCTATTCTTTTTGAAGTTCCTCTTCTTTCCCTTGCCCTTTTTCTTGAAACTAGTGGTCTTGTTAACCATCAACACTTGATGCTCCTTTTTAATTTCTACCTCCGCAGCTTTGAGCCTTACGAAAAGCTCGGGATTTGTCTTCTCCATACCTTGCATATTATAATTCATCATGGAGCCTGTATAGCTTGGTGGCAGTGATTGGAGAACTCTGTCAATAACACTATCATCCGGAATATTAACTCCCAGCTGAGTCAATGGTTATGGTACCCAGACATTATGAGTATGTGTTCACTGACAGAACTGTTCTCCTCCATCTTGCAGCTATAGAACTTGTTGGAGACTTCATATATCTCAACTCGGGCATTTGCTTGAAATATTAACGTCAACTCTTGAAACATCTCATATGCTCCATGATGTTCAAAACGTCTTTAAAGTCCCGATTCTAAGCCGTAAAGCACGTCACACTGGACTATCGAGTAGTCATCAAATCGAGCTTGTCAGACATTCATTCCATCAGCAGTTGCTCCTGCAGCAGGCCTTTCACCCAGAGGTGCACCTAGGACATAATTCTTTTTTGCAGCAACGAGGATAATCCTCAAGTTATGGACCCAGTCTGCGTAGTTGCTACCATCATCTTTCAACTTAGCTTTCACTAGGAACGCATTAAAATTCAAGGGAATGGTAGCACGGGCCATTGATCTACAACACAGATATGCAAAAACTATCAAGACTAAGTTCATGATAAATTAAGTTCAATTAATGATATTACTTAAGAACTCCCACTTAGATAGACATCCCTCAAGTCATCTAAATGATCACGTGATCCAAATCAACTAAACCATGTCCGATCATCACGTGAGATGGAGTAGTTTTCAATGGTGAACATCTTATGTTGATCATATCTACTCTATGATTCACACTTGACCTTTCAGTCTCCAGTGTTCCGAGGCCATGTCTGTACATGCAAGGCTCGTCAAGTTTAACCCGAGTATTTCGCACGTGCAAAACTGTCTTACACCCGTTGTATGTGAACGTAGAGCTTATCACACCCGATCATCACGTGGTATCTCGGCACGACGAACCGTCGCAACGGTGCATACTCATGGAGAAACACTTGTACCTTGAAATTTAGTAAGGGATCATCTTATAATGCTACCGTCGTACTAAGAAAAATAAGATACATACAAATATAAACATCACATGCAATCAAAATATGTGACATGATATGGCCATCATCATATTGTGCCTTTGATCTCCATCTCCAAAGCACCGTCATGATCTCCATCATCACCGGCTTGACACCTTGATCTCCATCGTAGCGTCGTTGTCGTCGCGCCACTATTTCTTCTACTACTATCGCTAACTCATAGTGATAAAGTGAAGCAATTACATGGCGTTGGTATTTCTTACAATAAAGAGACAACCATAAGGCTCCTGTCGGTTGCCAATAATTTACAAAACATGATCATCTCATACATAAGCGTATAACTCATCACGTCTTGACCACATCACATCACAACATGCCCTGCAAAAACAAGTTAGACGTCATCTACTTTGTTGTTGCAAGTTTTACGTGGCTGCTACGGTCTTCTAGCAATAACCGTTCTTACCTACCCATCAAAACCACAACAGTGTTTCGTCAAGTTTGCTGTTTTAACCTTCAACAAGGACCGACCGTAGTCAAATTCAATTCAACTAAAGTTGGAGAAACAGACACCCACCAGCCACCTTTATGCAAAACTAGTTGCATGGTGGAACTGGTCTCATGAACGTGGTCATGTAAGGTTGGTCCGGGCCGCTTCATCCAACAATACCATCGAATCATAATAAGATGTTGGTGGTAAGCAGTATGACTATCACCGCCCACAACTCTTTGTGTTCTACTCGTGCATATCATCTACGCATAGACCTGGCTCATGATGCCACTGTTGGGGAACGTAGCATGCAATTTCAAAAAAAATCCTATGCTCACGCAAGATCTATCTAGGAGATGCATAGCAACGAGAAGGGGGGAGTGTGTCCACGTACCCTCATAGACCGAAAGCGTAAGCGTTAGTTTAACGCGGTGGATGTAATCAAACGTCTTTGCGATTCAACCGATCAAGTACCGAACGTACGACACCTCCGAGTTTAACACACATTCAGCTCGATGACATCCCTCGAACTCTTTATCCAGCAAAGTCTCGAGGGAGAGTTTCATCAGCACGACGGCGTGATGACGACAATGGTGAAGTGATCCGCGCAGGGCTTCGCCTAAGCACGACGACAATATGACCTGAGGAGCAAACTGTGGAGGGGGGCACCGTACACGGCTATGAACAATTGATGCGTGTTCTAGGGGTGCCCTACCCACGTATATAAAGGAGGGAGAGGGAGGGAGGCAGTCCTAGGGGCGCGCCAAGGAGAGGGGAGTCCTACTAGGACTCCTAGTCCTAGTAGGATTCGCCCCCCTTATTCCTTCTCATGGAGGGGGAAAGGAGGAGAAGGAAAGGGGGGCGCCGCCCCCTCCCCTGCTCCAATTCGGCCTCCTTCCATGTGGGAGGCATACAACCGCTATGTGGGCCGGTGTGCCTCCCTCTTATGGCCCATAGGGCCCATAACTTTCCTCGGGGGGTTCTGGTAACCCCCCGGAACTCCGATATGTACCCGGTACCCCTCAGAACCCTTCCGATGTCCGAATACCATCATACAATATATAAATCTTTACCTCTCGGCCATTTTGAGACTCATCGTCATGTTTGTGATCTCATCCAGGACTCCAAACAATCTTCGGTCACCAAAAACACATAACTCATAATACAAATCGTCATCGAACGTTAATCGTGCAGACCCTACGAGTTCGAGAACTATGTAGACATGACCGAGACACTTCTCCAGTCAATAACCAATAGCGGAACTTGGATGCTCATATTGGCTCCCACATATTCTACGAAGATCTTTATCGGTCAAACCGTAATGACAACATACGTTATTCCTTCTGTCATCGGTATGTTACTTGCCCGAGATTCGATCGTCGGTATCTTCATACCTAGTTCAATCTCAATACCGGCAAGTATCTTTACTCATTCTGTAATGCATCATCTCGCAACTAACTCATTAGTCACATTTCTCGCAAGGCTTCTTATGATGTGCATTACCGAGAGGGCCCAGAGATACCTCTCCGATACTCAGAGTGACAAATCCTAATCTTGATCTATGCCAACCCAACAAACACCTTCGGAGATACCTATAGAGCATCTTTATAATCACCCAGTTATGTTGTGACGTTTGATACCAAACAAGGCATTCCTCCGGTATCCGGGAGTTGCATAATCTCATAGTCGGAGGAATATGTATTTTACATGAAGAAAGCAATAGCACTAAAACTGAACGATCAATATGCTAAGCTAATGGATGGGTCATGTCCATCAGATCATTCTCCTAATGATGTGATCTCGTTAATCAAATGACAACACGTGTCTATTGTTAGGAAACTCAACCATCTTTGATTAACGAGCTAGTCTAGTAGAGGCTTACTAGGGACACTGTGTTTTGTCTATGTATCCACACATGTATCAAGTTTCCGGTTAATACAATTCTAGCATGAATAAAAGACATTTATCATGATATAAGGAAATATAAATAAAAACTTTATTACTTCCTCTAGGGCATATTACCTTCACGGCTATGCCCGTGCAAGAGCGGAAGCACCATGCTCCGCGCTGGTGAATAAACAACCGAGGGTGGCCTCACGGCCGCAGCAACCTCACGAGAGCCACCAAGCTCGCTCCTCAGCCTCACCGCGCTGCTTTCCCTCGGGAGGGTAGCGTGAGGGGGCCGGGCACGGAGGCTACGCTCAGGTCATACCTGGCGTACGCCACCTTACCAGGTCCCTAGGACCTGGTCTTCGCGCGCCCCTCCCGAGTGAAAGCCTGGCGAGGAACAGGTATGGAGGTTGTTTGTATGTCTAGGGGGACCCCTGGGCATCGCAACCCAGGGGCCTAACTGGCCACGTAGCCCCTCACCCCTTGGTCTCGTCCAGGTGATCCGGACGCCCCAACGGCGGCTGAGGTGTGCGCGGGGTCGGGCCCTGCCGATGCAGAATGCTAGAACCTACACCCTCATCTCCTTCCTAAGGGTTGTTCGAATGTCAAGGGGGGCACCTGTGCATCGCGACCCAGGGGCCTAATTAGCCACGTAGCCCCTCACCCCTTGGTCTCGTCCTGATGATCCGGATGCCCCAACGGCGGCTGAGGTATGCGCGGGGCCGGGCCCTGCCAACGCAGAATGCTAAAGCAAGCAGAAAGGAAGATAGCCAAACCCTAGCAAATTATTACAAAACATATTGTCTCTCAAAGGTTCAAAGCGAAATTTGTCACGCCTCCACGAGGCACAATAAATGTAGCAGGGATAAAACAAGAAGCAGCGGTGCCCCCATCCTCTTCTTCAGCCCTAGACGCCACCATCGCCCGCCTGAGGTGACCCGTCGTCAACAACATCGCCGCCGTCTCCTCCATCGGCTCCCGCTGCCGTAGCCGCGGAGTCGACTAGACGAAACTGCTGCAGCAGAGCCTCCACCTGCTCCTTCATGACTTCGGCAGCGGCACCTTGAGGCTCGGGAGCTGCGGGCTCAAGCAGGGCGCCAAAGTCAAAGTTGGGGTCTCGAAGGTAGAGGTGGTGGTAGATGCGCGTCGTGACCGAGGTGGAAAGGTATGAGCCTCCACCTCCACCAAGGGGCCTAACCCGACGACGACGCCCTAAAGCGACATGGCGAGCCTGGGGACCAGTCCAGCGGGGTCCTCCTCTGGTGTTGCCAATGGCTTCTTATACCCTGTTTCGCAAAGGGATCGCACGGAAGTGCGAAACCTCTTCTCGAGGGAGATGAAGGCATCGCGCTTCACGGTGGCCGCCTTCTCAGCCTTGACAAGGGACCTCCGAGCTGCTTCCACCTCCTTCTCCATCTTCTCCAGGCGGCTGCGCTCCTGATACATCTGCAAGGTATCTACTTTTCCTAACGCTTTTCCTCTAGTTTTGGACTCTAATTTGCATGATTTGAATGCAACTGACCCTGGACTGACGTTGTTTTCAGCAGAACTACCATGGTATTGTTTTTGTGCAGAAATAAAAGTTCTCGTAATAAAGCAAAACTTCATGAGGATTTTTTATACAATAAAAGAAAAATACCGGAGCCAAGAACCAGCAGAGGGGAGCACCTGGGTGGGCATAACCCACCAGGGCGCGTCCCCCTCTCCTGGCGCGCCCAGGTGGGTTGTCCCCACCTGGTGGCCCCGTAGACGCCAACCATGAAACTATAAGTTCACATTCATCGAGAAAGAAATCAAGGAGAAAGAATTATCATGATCTACGAGACGGAGCGCCGCCACCTCTGTTCTTTCTTGGGAGGCCAGATCTGGAGACCGTTTGGAGCTCCGGAGAGGCGGGTCTTCGTTCTTCGTCATCACCAAACCATGATGCTTCCACCGGGAGTGAGTAATTCCTTCGTAGGCCAGCTGGTCGGTGAGGAGTTGGATGAGATTCATCGTGTAATCGAGTTAGTTTTGTTAGGGCTTGATCCCTAGTATCCACTATGTTCTTAGATTGATGTTGCTATGACTTTGCCATGCTTAATGCTTGTCACTTTGGGCCCGGGTGCCATGAACTCAGATCTAAACCGTCTATATTATCATCATTATATCCATGTTCTAGATCCGATCTTGCAAGTTATAGTCACCTACTACGTGTTATGACCTGGCAACCCTGGAGTGACAACAACCAGAACCACTCCCGGAGATGGCCATAGTTTGAGGAGTTCATGTATTCACTATGTGTTAATGCTTTGTTCCAGTTCTCTATTAAAAGGAGGCCTTAATATCCCTTAGTTTCCAATATGGACCCTGCTGCCACGGGAGGGTAGGACAAAAGATGTCATGCAAGTTCTTTTAATAAAGCATGTATGACTATTTACGGAATACATGCCTACATTATATCGATGAAACTAGAGCTAGTGCTGAATCACCCTAGGTTGTAACTGTCTCATGATGAATATCATCCAAAAAATCATCGATCCAATGCCTACGAATTTGTCCCATATTGATCTTGCTAAGTTACTACTACTGCTGCTACTGTTACACTTGCTACAAAATTACTGCTATCACTGTTACTGTTACTATTGTTGTTGTCACTACTATCAAAACTATCAAACTACTTTGCTATTGATCACTTTGCCGTAGATAATTAATCTCCAAGTGTGGTTGGATTGACAACTCAGCTGCTAATACCTTCAAATATTCTTTGGCTCCCCTTGTGTCGAATCTATAAATTTGTGTTTAATACTCTACCCTCGAAAACTGTTGCGATCCCCTATACTTGTGGGTTATCAGCTCCGTAGCCTGTTCCCGGGCTATTTTCTCCAGTTCGGCATCACGGTCGTCAAGCGCCGTCGTCCAGGCCTTGAGCTCCTTCTCCTGCTCCTCAAGACGGCGGGCGTCGGCAGTGCGCTTGTCGGTGAGGGTCTTCAGCTCGGCCTCCACCGCGCGGCAGCATTCCTCAGCAGCCTTTGCGTCGGCCCACGCCACGTAGCGCTCAGCCGCGGCCACGCCAGCCACCTTCTTGCTCTCTTCAGCGACGGCCTCAGCCTCGCTCCAGGCTGTCCTGACGGAGGAGTCGGCCTAGAGCCACCCCGAGATCAGCGTCAAATGTCCCGTCGCCATGCGGCGGTCGCCATCGCGAAGATCAACCCTGAGTTGGTTCAGCGTGGCAAAGGTATCCTCCAAGGCGCGGGGCATGGTGGCAGAGCCATGGCCCGCTGGCGTGATGGCTTGAGAAGAAGGCGGCGTCGGCGCCTGGGTCGGTGGAGGAGCAGAAACATGGACGACAGGGGGCTTCTGAGCCTTTGCACCCCGAGCAAGGTCGCCGGGGGCGGGGGCCTCCAGAGTCAACCTGGCCACGCTTGTGGCCGTCTCCTAAGCTTGGGTCTTCGAGGCCCGAGAGGCGTTCCCGAGAGCGGGCAAGCGCAAGGTGGCCCCTTCCTTCCGTACCAGAGTCGCGGTAGCAACAGCAAGAGGTGCGGCCTCAGAAGGCCTGGCCTCCTCCTTCCTCTTCTTCGTCGATGGTGGTGGCATGGCCATCAGGAGGAGGACGCCTTGACTACAGTACCCAAAGCAGAAGCAGAAATAAGGTAAGATACTTACTGGTTGATAGCGATGTACGTCCTCTTCTTGGACAGGAGTGAGGCGGCCCCAAGCTTCTCTGCCACAAGACTCGCCGCGCCCTTGGGGCGGGCGAGTGCGTGGCAGCGGACCCAGTGACACCAGGGATCGGCGGCGAGGTGGAAGCATCGCCCCAGAAAGGTGGGACCGCCCCGCCCTTCTTCGGGACCCCACGCGTCAGCCTCTTCAAAGGGGTGACCCTGGACCTGGTGGTCACCCCGGCGGAGCACGGTGATCCCTTCATTAAGTGCTCACCGATGTCATCATCATCAGAGAAGCCACGGAGGAGCTCGCTCTGCCGAGGAGGAGAAGTCTCCGCCATCTCCTCCAGGGTCGCCTCCGAGTCATCTCTCCCCTCCTCATCGGAGCTCTCGCTGAAGGACACCGGCACCATGGGAGGAGGGCGTGGGGGCTTGTCGGTGGCACGAGCCCTCGCTCGTTGAAGACAGGCATGGTGGCTACTACGTCTGCCCAGTCGTCACGGCTATACAGCGGAATGTAGCCGTATGGAAGGTCACTAGGGTCCTTCTCGAGTAGGATGCACGCAGTCTTGCCCGGTTCCTCGCCAGTCAGGGACACTGTGTGCAAGCGGAGCTTGTCATCCTCACCCTGGAGGCTCTACAAGGGGCGCAAGCGCACCTGGAGAGGAGCAAGGCGCTGCCTCATGAACTCCTTGACAAGCAAGGCCCCCATCAGCTGCCCCGTCGTCAGCTCCTTCGTCATCATCTCCAACAACTGCTCCGCTCGGGGGTCGATAAGCTTCTCATGAGCCCATCGGGCCAGCTTCTCTGGCGGCACAGTTGGCAGCTCCAGCCAAACATGGGAACACTTGGCATCCACGAAGACCCACTTGCACCCGAAGTCATCTATCTTCTTCTTGGACTTGGAGATCACGTTGCCAGGATGGACTACGACGAAGCTAAGGCTCCCGGAGCACTGGTCAGTGCCGTCCCAAAGATAGAAGAAGTGGCAAAACAACGCAACAGAGGGCATCACCCCTACGAATGCCTCACAGTAGAAGGCAAAGATCGTCAGGAGAAAAGTGGAGCTGAGATGGAGATGAAGGGCATGGATCTGGTAGTGATTGAGGATGGCGAGGAAGAAACTGGAGAAAGGGGGGACGAGTCAAGCAAAGATGTTGTGCAGGAAGAGCGGGTAGAAGGTCTCACCCAAAGATTCTAGCTTGGCGGAGCCCGGACCATCGTCTCCCCTCCCTCGTTGTGGCTGGACGCCAGCAGTGGGAGCACGATGGTGAGGACCTTCTCCTTGGTTATGGCGGAGATGCTGAGGGCCAGCTTAGGATCAGGGGTCGGAGCCGAGGGAGAGGCAGCGGGCTTTGTTTTCTCGGTGGCCATTAGCGCCGGACTTGGGGGTAGGAATCAACAGATCTGGAAGCGCTCACGGTGAGAAGGGAAAGGGGATCTGGAGCAAGACGAAAGGAAGGATATGAAGGTTAGGATGCAAGCGCTAGCCTTTTTGTCAGCCCAGGACGGTTGCCGAGGAAACGCGGGGAAGTGGAGACGCTCACGTCCCATCCAGGCGCCACGCGTCAATCAGGTCCGCAGGCGGTTGGGGCATGCGGCGCTTTGCCCTTGCCCCTTGGCATCGCCTCGAAGCCAAGCCCGAGTGCGCCTTGGGCCCGGGGGCTATTGTCGGTGGTCTGGGAACCATGATACCGAGACTTGCCTGCCTGCGGCCCATGACGTGGCTCCTTCACCGGCCTGGTACGACCCATCTTCGGCATTGACACTCAAGACCTTCGCGAGGGGCCAAGCCTCGCGAGGCGGACGACACCAAGACCTCTGGAAGGAGCAGTCTCACTAGGCTGGCTCCCGAGGAGCGGAGATCTCTATGCAAGCCCCCACCTCATGAGGTTCAGATGACGCAAGCCATGACGACCAAGGCTATTCGGGCGCCAGCAGGCACAGGACAGCAGGTTTCCTCTTTGGTGCTAAAGAGGCAAGCGCATGCGCGGAGTCCCGAGGAATCATCCAAAGGTTTACATTTCCATGCAACAAGACCAGGATCGCCAGGACGGTAGGACGGAGGTCATCACCGAGCCCACCGTGGCGTCAGGATCAGAAGCTTTGCAAGAGAAGACCACCTTTAGTCAGGATAAGATGTACTAGTTGTCTCCCTTCAAATTTGGCCGTTGTGGGATCCCTTCCCGTCTAGATTTTGGGGGAAGAGGACCAAGACCTCTATAAATATATCTTAGCCACCACCATAGAAAGGGGCCGGATCTGGATCGAGAGATATCAAATCGATTAGCATCCTCACACCCAAGAACACACCTCCTAAGGTTGTTCGACCACTGTACTAGTTCTTCCTCAGCCCACCTTGAGGCAATCGACCACATTGTAGGAGTAGGGACACTCACCGCTAGATGGCCTAAACTTGGGTAAACTGCCATGTGTCACTTTACTTCTTGTTCATCGAGCTAGTCCATAAAGACGGCGTGTAGGCAGATAGGGGAAGTTGAGTTCTTCGCACCCACCACAGTGTTCGAACTTAACAAGGCTTTTGCGGAGCCCAGAATCCGACAATACCACCCATAGAGGTAGTACCGCTCGAGTGGAGAGGTAGTACAACTTACCACTTATAAGAGGTACTACCGCTCTACTATCATGAAACCCGACACAAAAAAATGCATCCCCAAAAGCAGTGGTACTACGCGCGGCACATGGCCGTGGTACTACCGCCTACAAGCAGTACTACCGCTCGAGGGAGCAGTACTACCGCTTGAGGCTTTCAAGAACACAACAGAGAAAACAGAGGATGCAATAAAGCCTAAACTGCCACAACTTCTGCAAATGAACTCTGAATTGAGCAAACTCAAGCTTGTTGGATAGATGATGACGAGAAGCATCCAAACAATGACTACTTAAATTAATAAGAGGGAGAGGAGGTATGCCAAAGATATATAAGAGTGAAACATCCAACAGAGAATAACCTACATAACCTCCAACATTGAAAACATCATAGAAGATGCATGAGAGAACTCCGTTTTCGATGAACTCGAGCTTGTCATGAAGATGACCATAAGCTCTAAGACTCACAAAGAGAACCGGCAAAAACCCCAACATCAAAAACATCATAGAAGATGCATGAGAGAACTCCGTTTTCGATGAACTCGAGCTTATCATGAAAATGGCCATAAGCTCCAAATATCACAAGGAGAAGAACCAAACAAACACCAATAAAGATGATGCAAGGATGCAATGGTTTGAGCTCTCTAGGAATGATACGATCAAGCTACTCATCAAGAGCCCCCCTTGATAGTATGGTAATCGATCCTATAACCCGATCTCCCAACTACCACCATGAGACCGGTAAAATAGAAAACCAATCAATGGCAAACCTTTGCCTTGCACATAGTCCACTTGAGCTAGATGATGACGATCTTGACTCCCTCAAGTTGGACCACTTTTGTTCATTGCGTTGGCTCGATGAAGACTAGTTGATTGCGAAGACTAGTTGATTGCTCCCCCATACTCCACTATGGGTGTGCCACTCTTGGCACATCTTCACAAGTCCATTGTCACCACAATGGATGGCAAGCTTCAAGCACTTGATGTCTTCATGATGCTCCACTTGAACTTGCACACAGCAATCTTGATGACGGTCACCACTTGATGTCATCTTCCATGGGTTGTATGAGATCTTCAGCTTGACGCGAACCCACGGAAACATACCTAACCCCGCATAGAACTCTCACATAGACCATGGGTTAGTACACAAAGCGCAATGGACAATGCTTACCATACCATGGGATCACTTGATCCCTCTTGGTACATATTCTATGATTTTTGTGTTGATAAACTTGATTGACTCTTTGACTTAGTCTTGATCAACCTATCACATGGCCAATCTTTAGACAATTCCTTGAATAGCACCTTGGTCGACACAAACTCTCCTTGAAACCAAAACATGGACTCCAATAAAAGCCTATGGACAAATCCTTCAAATATAACTCAAGGCAACCATTAGTCCATACAGATTGTCATCAATTACCAAAACCAAACATGGGGGCACCGCATGTTCTTTTAATCTCCCCCATTTTGATAATTGATGACAATCACTTTCAAGAGAGTTTATACAAGGAATTATGCATCACCATGCCAGGCAACAACCAATAATGCATGCGTAAGAGATGCAAATGATTTGGAACAAAACCAAGGCAAGAAGAAACAACTCTCGAATATTCTCCACAAAATCTCTCTAAAACTCCCCCCCCCCCCATTGACATCGATTGCCAAAATGGGAGAAAAGCTTAGAAGGCCAATATAAATTATGTTCCTCCATAAATTGTGTATTTCTCATAAAGAAAGTGGAATGCAATACACATATCCAACGGTAAATACTTGGAGGAAGACAAACTACATTGAGGCCCAAAGATTGCAAAAGAATGATATGCCACAAAGACATAACAAAGAGAGAAACAAGCAATCAAGCAATCAAAAGATACCAATTGAACCAACTAGACCAATGATCCTACGTGCCAGATGAATAAAATATATTATGAAATTATCAAAGGAGTGTTCTAGAGAAACTAGAGAAGCTCCCCATGATTTGTGCACAATTTAGTTTTGTATTTGGATACAATGAGCACAAAATAGGATCGTCACCCCTCCCCCAAGATCAATAGAACCTCACGACAAGTGCAAGAGAGCAACGGAGTGTTCTAAAGACACTAGTGAAGCTCCCCATGATTTGTGCACTCCTTAGAATATTTGCATTAGGATACCAAGTGCACAAAATATGATCATCACTCCCCCAAAATCAATAGAATCTCACAACAAGTGCAAGTGAGCATGTGGGAAACAACGCCTAGCACTTGCAGCAAACAAATGGTTGAGCAACATATAAAGGAGGCAACTTAAGAGTAGGCTCAACCAAAATGATGTGTGTGAGTCATGGCAAAGCACTTGAGAAGACTAATGTAATGGTGAGAATTAAGCATCAACATAGTCTTAAATGGTGGAGATACAAGGTGCATGACATGTCCTTCCCACACACACCAAGCAAATGGGTTCACCAGCACATTAAATGTACAAAATAAATAACCAACACTTGTGACAACCCATGGTGAAGAAATAAAATGATAGCTTTGTCACGAGAAGGGATACCAATCGAAATGGCAAAAGCCTCATCAAGACAAGCAAGAGAAAAAATATCCTCACCACAATAGAGTGCATCGAGATGCAACGATATAAGATCCACACTCAAGATAAATCATTTCACATAACCACCAAGGAAAGGTGGACGTGAAAGAATAAGGACGTCAACTACAGATGTAACTTCTCTCAAGTGTATAAGATTCTAGGTAGATGAAAATCATGGTGATATCAATCCACAAAGAAGGATATACACACGAAATAGTTACAAAAAGGAAAGAACAAGATATCCACAAGGAATTCATAAATATACAAATAAGATATTTGCTTGAAAGCATAGCACATGGCTAGATATGGTCTTATTGTATACAAATGAATTCCGACCACACGAACATCAAAGACATCACAACTAGCAACAAGAGATCATTGTTGGGATGCTTTGAGAAAGGAAACAAGTATCATAAGAAATAAAGAATTACATGCCATGATACAACCTACACAAGGTTGATGCAAGAATTGTGTGCATGCATTAGATGATGATACTTGTTACCAAGATAGCATTGGAAGGATGTAGTAGATACCAATTGAAGGTAGATAGTGGATCATTGATCATCCTAGCTTGAATCCAATAAGCACATGGTGACAACACCTTCCTTGTGAGTGAGGCGAGCATCCAGTGCATCTCCAATTATTCCTAGAACAACATTACAAACAAAATGGTACCCAAACTCATTGGGACCAAAGAGTTAGAAACACCAATACATAGGACAAAATCCACATACATATGTGCATCTATATATGAAAATGAAAATACATTTCATGCACATCTCATCCAAATTGAGACTTGGTGGAGTTTCCCCTATATATTGGGCCATGGAAAGAAAGCATGCCGAATAAAATACATGAAGTAAATATGCATGACCAAAACTTTCAAGGACCGATACCAAATGAAAAAGAAATACCAAGTGAAAATAGGATACCGAATGGAGAAATCGTCACTTGGAAGATATCATAAAAGATACATCAAGGAATGAGATATCCATTATACACGCAAAATGAAAGATATCAAACTCCCAATAGAGAGGATGGTTCCAAACAACCAAGCCCTCTACAAAGTTTCATGATGGCACAAGTACCGAAAAGAAACGGCTTGCCTTCCACCAATACGCACTTGATATGGATCACAAGATGAGTGTTTTATAGAAAATAGGATAGCTCCCCCACGAGTTGTGCATTATAGAGAATTTGCATTTGAATACAAAATGCACAAAGTGGGATCACCACTTTCACTATATCAAGAAAACACTAGACAAGATCAAGAAAACAACAAGATCCTCAAGTGGCACAGAAGGCAATGGGAGTTGACACAATCTTGGCAAGAGATAAGGCAAATGAAAACAAAATGCAATGAAGATGATCAATAATTCCGACCACACTAAAGTGAGTACCAATTGTCAAAAGATAAGAAGAATTTGGATATAATTCCCAGTGGTAGATAGAAGGAAATCTAATATCATCTTCACACCAAGAACAAGCAAATTGCAACTTGTAGAGCTAACATGTCACCTAGGAACAAGATAATTTACAATATCAATTCTAGGTGACAATATCTCAAATATACACATTTTCTAGGCTTGTAGTATACACATAGTATATTACTCCCCCGTAATTTGATACCAAAGAAAACTTAACAAGAGGCAATAAGAGGATCCAACAAGAGATAATTAATGGACTATTTAGAATTTGAATTTCTCATGAGAAGACATACCACATAGTGACTAGATAAGCTTGCAATATCAATACTAGGTGGTATTCCTCATGTACACACATTTGTGGGACCGTGAGGTGCACAAAGCACATCACTCCCCCAAAATGGGATATTCCATTAATCTATCACAAGAGCCATCTAAGATACAAGCAAGATGCACAAAGGCTCAATGCACGACACACACATACATGATGTGCAAACAAACATACACATACTTGATTTCTTAAGATAAGCAAATTGGACGCACAACATATACAAACACATGCAAGGAACAAAACCAAAACATGCAAAGGGGCGAGTAACTTTCAATGTAAACAAATTAAGTACAAGTTACCGCCAGGAGGCACATTGGATATAAGATATAAACTTGATGATTCAAATGACTTGGCTTGAGACAATGTGAATGATGAAGACCGCTTAATTCTTCATAATGTAGCCAAGTATCCAATGCCCTCCAAATTTACCTACTGATAAAGTTTGAGCTTGTTGGTCCCCAGCCAAGTTGGGTCCTAAGAGGTTAGTCACAATAGGCTTGGCTACACAAATGGTTCTTTTCTTCACACCACTTTGAGTACAAACAAACTTGGAAAACACATTGCCAACCTTATCCTTCCCAAGAGAATAGATATCATCAATAATAATTGGGTTGAGTAAGTTACCTCTAGTGCATGAAGAAGCGACGTGACCTTTCTCACGACATAAGTACGTCTACTCTTCACTTTCTTCTCACTTGATTTCTCAACATGAGAAGCATTAACTTGAGTCTTCTTGGGAAGTGGCCTTTCTTCAACTTGCGGTTGAGCATGGGATTGAACTTGTGGCCTCTTCCCTTGTTGCTTGTCACTAATGATCTTCTTCTTTAATGGGCAATATCTAACATGATGCCCTTCAATTTTGCACTTGAAGCAAATAATCTTGGCTGGATTCTTGAGTTGTTATTGGCCCTTCTTCTTGTTTCTCTTGGACTTCTTCTTTTTATTGGAGTTGAATCCAAGTCCACCTTTGCCATTTGGGGATTTTTGCACACTCAAGATATTGTTGAGTGTGGATTTCCCTTCATGACACTTTTCCAAGTCTTTCTTCAAAGAAGTGACCTGGGCCTTGAGCTCTTTGATTTCCTCTACATGGTTAGTATCAAAACAAGTACTAGAGGAAGTATAAGCTTCATCGTTAGAGCAACAAGGCAGGGAAAGTAATTCATCACAAGAAGTAGCAACATTGTGAGTAGATGAATTACGAGGACTAGCACATGGCAAGATAGCATTTTGACTTGAAGTAGTGCTAGTATCCACATGAGGCTCACTAGATTTTACCTAGATAATCATAGCCTCATGAGCTATCTTTATCACATTATGGGATACTAGAAGATCATCATGAGAGCTTGTGAGATTTACATGACTTTCTTCCAATTTTCCATAATTGCTAGATAGCAACTCAAGTTGACATTCTCCTTTAAATGGATGCTTCATAAGATGTAGAGTTAGTAGCACAAGCGTCATCATTAACAACAAGAGGAGAAGACAACTTGTCAAGCTCTTTTGAATATGAAGCTTTAAGTTGAGCATGCGACTCAGTGAGTTTGATGAGCTCACCCTTAATGACCCTTGAGCCATTTTCGAGGTGCTCAAAGTCCTCAAGGAGTTTGGCATGCGCAAATTCAAGCTTATAATTTTTAGTTTCAAAATCATTGGCCACCTCAAGAGCTCTATCATGAGATTCCCTCACTCTAGATAATTCTAGAGCAAAAGTCTCCTCAAGAGATTCCTTGGTGGTTTGTTCAAGTTCAAGAACTTGAGAGAGGTCCACGATCTCATTAGCTTAATCATGCTCATGACCTTCCATTTTATCAATGGTGACCTCATGCTCCTCTAGATGAGATTCTAACTCATCAATGTTTTTCTTGCCCTCAAAGGCAATAGACATGATTTCCATGAAGTTGGAACGAGCAATTTTATTCTTATGAAGAGCTTTAAAAATCATTTCCCCCTTAATTTTTAAGGGGGCAACATTATCATTCTCTTCATCACTATCAACATCATCGTCATTCTTGTCATCATCAAAATCATCACAAGATATATTGGGATTCAAAGTGGGAGATACCTTTGAAGCCTTAGCCATAAGGCAAAATGCAATAGATGATGATGTTGGATCCCTTGATGCACCATTCAAGGCCACCTCTTGTTCCATGGGGTGTTGGATTTCCTCTACATTGTTAGCACAACAATTCGAGGAAATATATGCATTTTTATCATGGCAACCATACATAGCAAACATATCATCATGAGATTTAGTCAAGCAATTTCTACATGATATGCAAGAACTATTAACACAAGCATGTGAAACATTTGGAGTGCTCGAAGTGTTAATGTCCAAATAAGAAGCATTGCAATAATAAAGTGATGAAGAATCATCAATAATAATCTAACTATAATCATTGCAATGAACACCACTACTCACCATATCATTACCTTGTGGAAAACCACATGTATGTGAGGTAGAAGAAGTTGAGAACACTATACGACCATAGCTGGAGGGAGGACAAACATCCCCACAAATCTTGGACACGCCATATTTATCTTGAAGCTTTGTCCACAACTCATGAGCGTCCCAAAACGGCATGAATTGAAATATAACTACATTTCTCAAAGCATCGAAAAGCACATTAGAAGCTTGAGCATTGAGATAAGATTTTTTTCTCATCCTCTAAAGATAATCTTTGGGGGTCCTTTGGAGGAGAAAAACCCATATCTACAATTCACTCTAAATTTGGGTCCATGACCCTAAAGAGATTAAGCATGCGAATAACCCAAACATCAAAACTTGTGCCATCGAAACTAAGAGTGTCAGAGAATCCTAAACCCCTAGTCGACATCCTTACTCTCTAGGCGGTTAAGCCCTATAAAGAGAGGCGAGGATCTGATACCAATTGAAAGATCGTGGATGTCGCCTAGAGGGGGGTGAATGGGCGCTTTAAAATAACTACGGTTTATGCTTGAACAAATGCGGAATAAACCTAGCGGTTAATTTATCAAGCACAAAATCTACAACAACTAGGCTCACCAATGTGCACCAACAACTTATGCTAAGCAAGATAAACAACTAGGTGATAGCAAGATATATAGCAAGAAAAAATATGGCTATCATCATAAAGTAAAGTGCATAAGTGATGAGTTCTTGGAGGGATCTCCCCAGGGATCGAGGAGTTTGCAATTTTCTGGATGAAGATCTTACAATTCATGAGATTGAAGTTGAAAAAAAAATAGGGTTGTTGTATGCACCGAGTCCAAAACAAGGATTGCAGCATGGGTGATTTACCTACGGCGTTGCGAATAATCGAGATAGATGGAAGTTTGGAGCCAATCGATCAGCTGGCAGCTGCCTTCGCATCCTATATGCAAGCACTGGAGATAGATCTCGTCTGGTACGCGTGCAAGTCATCCGAGGCTACAGCCTAATCTGTCGAATTTGAGGGTATTTTTTTACGATGATGAAGGATGAGGAATCCGTCAGTGGAAAATACGGATCAATGGGTCAAGTCTATGATGAAAGCTATGAGATCAAATCATGTACGGATCATCCAGGTCACACATGACTGGGCGATACACCAAAATTCAAGCCGAAACGATCGCTGGTGCAACTTCAGACCAGATTTGATTCAGATGACAAAAAAACATCAAAACAACCACGACCCGGAGAGGATGGGGTCATGAGCGTGGACTCGGAGTCAACCGCCCCGGTTCGTCTCCACGAGCCACCTGCGCCTCGCTGATTCTGCTTCTGCGTCGGATCACCTTTCGCCCGAGCCGATGGGTGCCTGCCTCGATCCGCCTTGGCCTCATGCCGACTTGCCTCAGAGCCGCCGAAGCCTCGATCCGCCTTGGCCTCACGCCGACTTGCCTCAGAGCCGCCGAAGCCTCGATCGCCTTGACCGATTTCCGTCGGGCCGGGCCTGAACCGCCGCGACCTAGAGTCAGGTTTGCACACGGGCTCGTTTTTCGCTATCGGGCCGCCCTTGCCTCCACCGATTCCACCTCTGCGGTCGGCTTCAGCCGTCGTTGTCAGGCGGCCTGCCTCGCCTGCGACCTCCACCGTCGTCGTGGCTGATGCGCCGAGCTGCCTCCACCTCAGCCACTCTGCCGGGCGGACATCCACAACCACTGTCGTTTCAACTCTGCCCCAGGCTGCCCTCACCTCGTCGAAATAACCACTGCTGTCGTGTCGTCTCTGCTGTCGTCACCTTTGAGGCGCCATCTCCGCGCTGTGCTCGCTTCGTGTCTATGTTGCGGGTTGCCGTTGCCTCGCGTCCAAGCTGCCGCGTGGCCGCGCTGAGTCGCCCGCCTCCGGTGTGGCCGTCGCAATCGCGTCTCCTCAAGCCGCTCCGGCATGGCCTCGCCTCCGCATTTTTAGGCCGCCTCCGCAGTCGAGTCACCACTCATCGCCGCGGCGATCGTGCCATGAGCCGCCCGACTGTTTCTGAGGCGCCTTACTCGACCCGGCGTCCGCGTGCCTGGACGGAGACGCCCTCCGGCCGGCTTCGGTGTGCCCTGCTCCACGATTTGTTATACAACCTGCACCACACACGACGTCGACGATATTATCATTCAACCGAAGTCAAGCGTACTGCCAGCTGATGAAAGTTACCATATACACCGAATAAAATCAGGCCAAAGCCGACAGTTGAGAAGGACATGGATGTGGATGTCAACACAACTGTCGCTGCTATCTCTGCGGCCTCAAGCCATCAGACCGGAGTTAGCCTTGGGCCTTGGGCCTAGCCTTGAGCCGCTCGCTTCTGGTGCAAGCCGCCGTCGCCGTGCCCGGCATGCTTCAAGTTCCAAGTCAACCGCTAGTATTTTTCACCACGAAGCCTAATCGGGGCGGAGCAACTATTTGCAATCTGCCAAGTCGCCGTCTCCTACTTCCACATTGATCCACAGGAATCAAGTCCCGAGGGAATTAACCACTACTGATACTTTTTCCATTCACGTGAAAGCTACAGGAGTACTAGTACTACTTTGCAGAATTAGTACTATTGCCATCGATTGCTACGTCCACATCCGGACTACTACCAGGTGATATCTATCCTATTTATTTTTAATACATATTAATTTATACGAGCAAAAATACCTCGCCCTGCTGTATTTTATACGTAGGAAAATTATTCATTACAAAGTGGTATTATACCGCGGAGATGGAGGCACGCCAACATCATTTGGCACAAGTTGTCATCGTTACTCAACGGACTCCCGCACCGGCTTATAGCGCTGTGGCCGTCTCTCGCGATCGCGCTGGTTTACAACGTCGTGGCCGTCTCTCACGACCGCACCGGTTTACAACGCTGTGGCCGTCTTCCGCGACCGCGCCGGCTTACAACAAGGAGGACAACTAGCCCGTCGGCGCCAACCAACCCATCTGTTGTTCAAGCAAATCAGGTGTTATCCCTCCTATATATTTTATCAGGACATTTAAAATTCCTCTGAGCACCATTACACTGCCCTATTGGTGTTTTTTATATACAGGTAAAATCATTGTTATACTACGGATATAAAACACGCACTGGCAACGTTATACAACGACGTTTTCCTCCGTGCCACATTACCTAATGAACGGACAGCCGGTTCACGCGTCCGCACTTGTTTACAACGCGGAGTACAACTTGCTCGTCTGCACCGGTTTACACTCTGGCGGCCGATTCATCTGTCTGCTCCTACGGCTGACTCGGCCATGATTGATTTCAGTTTCACCACGGTGATGATCAGCTTTGCGGCGGATAATTTTTGGCCTAAAGATGTCAGGTGAAATCCATCCAGTATATTTTATATTATATATTTTTTTCTTTAAAAGAGCAATTACTCCGGCTTGCAAAGTCATCTAATGCAGGGCCCTAAGCCGTCACGGTGCCGTTTTAAACCGCCGATCCTTCGTCTTCCTTGCGGGTGTTGCATCCAAATCGCCACTGCGAGCTGCTAGTGTATCAGCCATCTTTTTTCGCAAAAGAGTATCACATGGGGGCTTCGAAAGAAGCTTTCCACGGCCTCTTAAACCGGCGCCCTTGATAGAATCAAGGAATCAGCCGTGTCTTTCACACAAAAGAGTATCACATGGGGGCTTCGAAAGAAACCTTCCATGACCTCTTAAACCGGCGCCCTTGAGAGAATCAAGGAATCAGCCGTGTTCTTTACACAAAGGAGTATCACATGGGGGTTTTCAAAGAAACTTTCCATGGCCTCCTAAACCGGCGCCCTTGACAAATCAAGGAGTCAGCCATCTTACGAACAAGAGTCACAT
The DNA here is from genome assembly GCA_902687465.1 of Secale cereale. Lineage (NCBI taxonomy): Eukaryota > Viridiplantae > Streptophyta > Magnoliopsida > Poales > Poaceae > Secale > Secale cereale. The sequence continues at coordinate 175,553,911 of LR738712.1, forward strand.
GGGGGCTTCCGCGGGCAAGGAAGTTTTCCCATGGTCTCTTGAGCCGGCGGAGGTATGAAGCCCATCATAAGAGCACTGCTCTGGTTGCTTCGGAAATTTCCACATGATGATGAGGGGTAAAAGAGGGTTTGATGCCTAGCACAACTCAAACATATGCCCCGGTGAGCAAACGGCTCACACACTACCTGGGGGCTCGCATCGAGTTGAATACCCTTGTAGTGAACATGGCTTGGAAGCCCGGTGCATGCACCTAAAACCCCGGATTAACCTGCCTGCATCAAGTAAATCACGCCGTCCAGGTAAACCTTGTATGACCCGTCGAACCTGCCACAAGTCAATCCTTCGGGACCCTGAACTTGGCCACGTTAAATTGACGATCATCGAGTTGATTACCTAAAGACAAGATCTTTACGAGATTTTGAAACATTGGGTAGCTTGTCATCGATGATTTGGTTAAGGATTGCGGAGCATCTTGACAGGCTTTGCTAAAATGGTTAATGACAGTAGCCTGGCAGCTCATAAAAAGCCTCGAATTTGGAGCCTGGCAGCTCGTAAAAAGCCTTGACTACATGGTCTTATTTGCCCAAAAACTTTATTTTTTATTTTTTATGTTTTCACAAATCTTTATCTTCAAGGTCATTGGTTTTTTAACCAAGTCCATTGATGCAAGACTAGACAACTACAAGGTTGACCATTCGTCTACAGAGCTAAAAGTCTGGGTCATGAACACCAGCACTAGTTAAACCGGCGTTCATCATAACCCGGTTCGGTTTTCATGACGAACCGACAAATAATCAAGGGAGTCATCAGCAATTACACCTTGAAGCATTATTTCTTCCTATCGGATTAAGGTTTATTGTGATACACTTAATCACAGGACACTTTGAACATTGTCTTATGCAGAAAACAGGTTGTCAGTACATGATCAGTTATAATGACCGATGTTTTAACCCGGCCTGGCTTTTTGACTATAAGTCGCCAGTATGGAAATGACCGGTGTTTATTAAACCGGCCTGGCTTTTGACTATAAGTCGCCAGTATGAGATAAAATAATGATCGGTGTTTATTAACCCGGCTTGGTTGTGATCAAATATCACTGGAACCGGTTGTTAAACCGGGTTATATTATTCAAATATTTAAATAGCCAACATGGCTGGATTTTTATTATGGTTATCAATAGCCAATATTATGATTGATGTTTTCAAAGTCGCTTTAGCGCAATGGTTTTTATCTTATTAATGGATATGATTTATTCTACAATTGAAGGAATAGTCCCAGGTCGCTGCAGGCTTACGACCCGGCACTTGGGGGCTACATTATTCAAATTGAGATTACATCAAATATGCAAGTCTCATGTCGCTGCAAGCATGCACCATGACACTTGGGGGCTAATGCAAAGTCATTTTTTGCTCACCTTATTGAAGACCCGACTCATTACATTATAATGAACCGGCCCTTGGGGGTTGCCAATTGCTCCTGTCAACAATTCAAGGTACACAAGTATTAATCCATTATATTCAAGAGTCCACTGCTCAGTTGGTAAAACAGAAGGCTCTTAACCTTGTGGACGTGGGTTCAAGCCCCATGATGGGAGTTACATTATATAATGCTATTTTCAATGAAGTATATACAAAGTCCCTGCTCATTATTACATAATAACCCGGCCCTTGGGGGCTACACTGGTTGAAGTTTTTGAGCATCACGCAATTACAAGTCCCAGGTTGCTGGAAGCATGACAACCCGACACTTGGGGGCTACATATGTGGAATATTCAGTTTTTACTAGTCATTGGGATGAACAATCTGGATTTCTTCAAGGTTGCAACATTTATATTGAAACAAGTCTTAAGCTATCACTATGTTCTCTTCTTAAGACTTGGGGGCTACAGGTAATATGGATATAAAGGATGAACATCTTCAAATTTTCAGTTTTGGGTAAGTCCGGAAGATTAATTGGGTGACCCGGCGTTGGCAACAATCATAACCCGGCATCTATAAACAGTCATGACCCGGAATTATCAGTTTTTATAAACCGGCAATGGTGGTAATCATAAACCGGCATCCTCAAGCCGGCTGGATATCAATTGAATATTTGAAGACCAATATTTTTGTCAAATCGGAGCATTGAAGGCCGATTCAAATGGATTCTTGATTTACAATATTTCTTCTGCAAACAAATTGATTATGAAGCTGGACTATTGACCCGAAGTTTTCAGAAGAAGTGCCTGGATTTTTTGCATTGGTAATACTTGAACATATCTGCTAAGAAGATTTGCTATGAGATCATGGATACATATAAAGGAGAAAATGACAAGGATTTAAGGATGATCAGGTGCCGGTTCAGGAAAATATTTTAACCCGGAGCACAACCTGTCAAATTTGTTCTTGTGTTTATTTTGCAGCATAAGTTTACCATGGATAAATCCAAGCTAAACTGGGGGCTAATGTCGGGGATATACCCCGCGGTGTAACCCGGCCGGACTTGGCAGTTTTACTTGTGACCCGGTTTACACTTGGTGATTCACTGGCGACCCGCCCTGATCAAATGGTTTACAAGCAACCTGCCTGGTTAGTAAGACTCACTGGTAACCCGGTGCAGGGCGGACGGATGACAAGGCCCAAGGCCCAGAAGGCCGATTCATGTTATGGTGGGCCGGTTTATGAAGAAAGCATAAGGAATATTCTCCTACAAGGGAAGCAAGACTAGGACTCCTTGTATAGAGTAATCCTAATCCTACTAGGACTAGTCATGTAACCTGCCCCTTCAACATATATAAGGAGGGGCAGGGCTCCCCAAAGGGGGACAAGTTCTCACAAGTTTCTAGGGCTAGACACAAAGAGCCGGTTTACCGGTGACTCCATGAGGATCATAATGAGACCTAGCCTCAAACAGCATGTAGGGATATTAACGGATGATGTTTCCCGGGGCCCGAAGCTGTCTAAATCCTTGTCTTGCGTTGCGTCTCTCGATTCCGCTCAACCCCTCTCAAGCTACCACATAGATGGGCTGGCCTCGCGACTAAGTCCTCACACTAGGACATCTTCCGTGACAATTCCACGACAGCTTGGGTAAGAGATAACTGAGGCACACGGAGACGATGATGTATCCCAAAGTTCACACCCTTGAGGATGCTAATCTCTGTTTGGAGCGGTGTGGAGGCACAATGCTCCCCAAGAAGCCACTAGGGCCACCATAATCTCCTCACGCCCTCGCACAATGCAAGATGACGTGATTCCACTAAGCGACCCTTGAGGACGGTCACCGAACCCGTACAAATGGCAACCCTTAGGGGCGGACACCGGTACCCGTCAAATTGCTCGGGGCGGTCTCCACGACCTAATTGGAGACCCCGACGCTTGCCCGGAGCTTTACACCACAACGATTGAGCACCGAACACCACCAAGGTTGGAGCTATCTCCACAACTTAATTGGAGGCTCCCAACGACACCACGAAGCTTCACCATAGTGGAATATGGCTCCGAGGTGACCTCAACCGTCTAGGGCGCCCAAGCACCCAAGAGGAACAATCTCAAGGGTACTAAGCACCCAAGAGTAATAAGCTTCTCAACTTGTAACTTCCACGTATCACCGTGGAGAACTCAAACCGATGCACCAAATGCAACGGCAAGGGCACACGGAGTGCCCAAGTCCTTCTCTCCCAAATCCCACCAAGGCAACTAATGCTAGGGAGGGAAATGAGGGGAAGAATGAAGAAGAGAACACGAAGAACTCCAAGATCTAGATCCAAAGGGTTCCCCTCACACAGAGGAGAAAGTGATTGGTGGAAACGTAGATCTAGATCTCCTCTCTCTTTTCCCCGAAAACTAGTAAAAATCCATGGAGGGATTGAGAGATAGCAAGCTCGAAGAAGGTCAACAATGGGGGAAGAACACGAGCTCAAAGGATAAAGTTCATTGGGGAAGAATACCCCCTTTTATAGGCACCCCCGAATTCAACCGTTATGCACTCAGGTCGTGCACAAGCGGTAGTACCGCTCGGAGGAGCGGCACTACCTATTAGCACGGTCAAAACAGCCCAACGAGAAAGAAAAACACGAGTTGTAGTTCTGCCAGAGAGGTAGTACCGCTCTGGGGAGAGGTAGTACCGCTCGGGTGGAGAGGTAGTACTGCTTACCGCTTATAAGAGGTACTACCGCTCGGGTGGAGAGATAGTACCGCTTACCGCTTATAAGAGGTACTACCACTCTACTACCGTGAAACCCGACACGAAAAAACGCATCCCCAGAAGCAGCGGTACTACGCGCGGCACAGGGCCACGGTACTGCCGCCTACAAGCGGTACTACCGCTCGAGAGAGCAGTACTACCGCCTGAGGCTTTGAGGAACACAACAGAGAAAATAGAGGATGCAATAAACTGCCACAACTTCTGCAAATGAACTCCAAATTGAGCAAACTCAAGCTTGTTGGATAGATAATGACGAGAAGCATCCAAACATCGACTAGTTAAATTAAGAAGAGGGAGGGGAGGTATGCCAAAGATATATAAGAGTGAAACGTCCAACAGAGAAGAACCGACATAACCTCCAACATCAAAAACGTCATAGAAGATGCATGAGAGAACTCCGTTTTCGATGAACTCGATCTTGTCATGAAGATGACCATAAGCTCTAAGACTCACAAAGAGAATCCGCAAAAACCCCAACATCGAAAACATCATAGAAGATGCATGTGAACTCCGTTTTCGATGAACTCGAGCTTATCATGAAAATGACCATAAGCTCCAAATATCACAAGGAGAAGAACCAAACAAAAACCAATAAAGATGATGCAAGGATGCAATGGTTTGAGCTCTCTAGGAACGATACGATCAAGCTACTTATCAAGAGCCCCCTTTGATAGTACGACAATCGATCCTATAACCCGGTCTCCTAATTACCACCATGAGACCGGTAAAATAGAAAACCTATCAAGGGCAAACCTTTGCCTTGCACATAGTCCACTTGAGCTAGATGATGACGATCTTGACTCCCTCAAGTTGGACCACCTTTCTTGATTGCATTGGCTCGATGAAGACTAGTTGATTGCTCCCCCATACTCCACTATGGATGTGCCACTCTTCGGCACATCTTCACAAGTCCATTGTCACCACAATGGACGGAAAGCTTCAAGCACTTGATGTCTTCATGATGCTCCACTTGAACTTGCACACCGCAATCTTGATGACGATCACCACTTGATGTCATTCTCCATGGGTTGTATGAGATCTTCATCTTGACGCGAACCCACGGAAACATACCTAAACCCGCATAGAACTCTCACATAGACCACGGGTTAGTACACAAAGCGCAATGGACAATGCTTACCATACCATGGGATCACTTGATCCCTCTCGGTACATCTTCTATGCTTTGTGTGTTGATCAACTTGATTCACTCTTTGACTTAGTCTTGATCGACCTCTCACATGACCAATCTTTAGATAATTCCTTGAATGGCACCTTGGTCGACACAAACTCTCCTTGAAACCAACACATGGACTCCAAGAAAAGCCTATGGACAAATCCTTCAAATATAACTCGAGGCAACCATTAGTCCATAGAGATTGTCATCAATTACCAAAACCAAACATGGGGGCACCGCATGTTCTTTCAGACCTGCTGCGACTGTGGGGGGTGTTAGCCCGCCGGCTGCTATTCTCTCCAGTATGACCGTCCGCGACGCTTTTGTTGTTCGCAAAGCTATCGTTACGATTGCGGGATGATATTAGAGATATATTTGGGTTACATGTATTTGTTAGTTTATATTTGTAATCTGTCTCCTGCCTTATCTCTAGGAGAGGCTTCTTGGCATCCAAGTCTGTACTCCTATATATACTCGCCCGTGAGACTCAACATATCAACAAACGCATTACACCAATCATCCTTCTATATGCCTTCTAACAGCAGGTAGTCCCAACATCTATTCTTTCATAGGTGCGGAGGGCACTCTCAGGCGGCGAGGCCCCCATGAGGGAGTTCTCCCACATCTTTTATAGGAAGTAATGCAGGAGGGGCATTTTGGCTCCCAGAAGCATATGCTCCCGGATAGGGATGGCAATGGGGACAATTCCCTATGGGGATACCTACAACATCCCCATCCCCACCTATTCCCTATCGTCCCATCCCCATCCCCGTTTACATGACTGGGGATGAAATTTCCCCATACCCATGCCCCACTGGGGAACGGGGCCCCATTAGGGTCCCCATCCCCATAAACAAATACTCATATACATAATATGACACCCTATAATCAACATACATAAATGGCGTTGTCCTTGTCCTGCTAATGCATATCTAGGTCATACTAACTTCTTGGTTATGGTGGAAGCTGAGATGAGGACGTGAGATAGGTTTAAAGTTTTTTTGCAGAGCTTTTTTTGTTTTCGCAAGTTTGTTTGTGAATATTTTAAGGTTGACCGTAGTGTCATAGTTACTAACGGGGTCCCCTATGAATATTGGGTCTAGCGAATAGGATATCATCCCCATCCCCGTTGTACCCTATGGGGAATAAATTAGTCTGGTAAATATCCCCATGGGGATGTTTTTTGCCCATCCCCACTCCCTAATAGATGAAATCCCCATGGGTTTGGCGGGTATGGGTCCCCGTTGCCATCCCTACTCCCGGATGAACAGTAAATAAAAAATTGTTAAAAAATCTGATTTTTTTTTTGACGATGTTCGGGTTAGTGTCGCAAGCATGCTTGACAAATTTCATGGAAAACTGAGCAGCAGTGTTTTGTCTGTAAAAAAAATTGAGGTGACATTTTAGGATGACTTTTGGTCTTTAATTTGTTTTGTTTTTTGCACAGACCAAAATGCTTAACCTTTTACCTCAAAATTTGCAGGCAGCATTTGGATGTTACTAAGATCACATATAAAAAAAAACTTTTCTTGATTGTTTTGACATTTGAAATTTTGTTTTTGGGCCCAGGAGCACGTGCTCCTGGGAGCCAAATTGAATTTCCACTAAACTTCAAGTTTCTCTTTTACTTCCTCCGTCCCAAAAGGTAAGACGTTTTTTGACAGGTTACATGTTCTAGATTATTCTAACTAAAAATATCAAGACGTCATGTGGTTATCATATACTAGCACGAACAGCAGCTTAATTCCTGATTTTGCGTACACTTGGCTTTTCTTGTAATATATTGCACATTTGCACATACAGCAGATCACAATTAGGGCACCAATATGTTATTCTATATATCTTTACAACGGCAGGATTGCATGAGTGTATTGTAAAAAAGGGAAAAGAAGTTAAGAAAATGCATATGCTGGGCTCATTCAGTTATACTTGACCACAGCAATCAAATTAACTGCACCAAGCACTGTCCCAGGATGTTGTTGATTGGAAAGATCAGTTTTGGTTCCTGCACATGGGAGGGACAGGTTGAAGAATCACCATCACATTGCTTGCCGCGTCAGTACAAGATATCCACTTATTTCATGCTATGAACTAAACAATTGTAAAGCTTAATCTCCTACCTTGACTGACTGCTTATTTTGACCATTACTTGTGTCATTACAACTTGGGCTTGGCTGACTCTGCATCAAGCAGTTGTGCATACATATCTGTGATTTCTTTTGCAAAATACGCCTTTGCTTGCGGTCTTTTGACCTACAAAAGTATGGAAATGAGGTGTCAGCATTCCTGCATTTCAATCCACTCAAACAGAACTCTCTTTTTTTCGCAAATACGCAAAGCTTGTGTATCATTCCACTCAAACAGAATTGATGGGCCTACCTTGAATGTTGGGGTGAGGAGGCCATTTTCTAGTGTGAATGGTTCAGCAACAAGAGTAACAGCTTTGACAAACTCAAAACCTCTTAGCTGATACAACAATAAGCACACAAATATCATCAGGAATCATTCGACCGTGTTCAGAATAGAGAATGTCAGTTATAGAGAGAGTATGCAACATCAACAGTCAAGAGAGAAACCTGTGCTTCCTTCCCAATAGAATCCATGTCAGCCAGCACAGCAGCTCTTGCTCTAGGATCAGAACAGAGCTGTCTTAAATCCTCATACTGCAGGTTAACAATGACAAATTAGAGGATAAACATGCAACACAAATATCTAGAGTCTCATTTATAGTTCTGGTTTTGGAAATAGGATCTGTATTTTCTTAATCATACATAATTCACTGTTCCAGTATTCATGATCCGTGTACCTCCTAGGAGGATTGTAACATAAACCCTATCTTTTCAATACAAAGAAACACAAAAGTCTCTTTGCGTTTTCTCGAAAAAACAATCCGAACATGTGAGGGAAAATATATTGATGGTCAACATTTCCAAATAATCGGTATTTTCTAGTTATAGTTCCTCTGATTATGTGTTCTTAAGAGATGAGGAGAAGGTGATGCATGTATGCAACAATCAACAATATTACCTGGATTCCTTCTAATGCAGCCCAACTCTTCAACACCTCTGGCTCAACTGCTACAATGGAAACTAGGGAAGAATTAAAGCTATCGCCTGCATCCAAACCAACATATTCAAAATATGCATGACCAACATTAATAGTTACAGCAAATAGAAAATCATGATATTACCATATACAAAGCACTGGGCAATGAACTTGCACTTAGCATAAACATTCTCGATCTTCTCCGGAGCTATGTATTCTCCTTGAGCTAACTTGAAAATGTTCTTTTTCCTTGAGGTACGGACATATAGAAAATAGTAATTTAGGAAGAGAAGCCAGTCTAAACAGAGTCCAGGGGAAAGACATGCGGAGAGTATAGAAACAACAGATAGATAAGATGTAATAGATACATCACCCAAACTAAAATAAAAGCCTCATGGAAATATGGAGTGTATCTTTCAGTAATACCTGTCTATAATCTTTAGGCGCCCTCCAGGCAGCCACAAACCTATGTCCCCAGTATGCAACCAACCATCCTCATCAATGACCTCTCGGCTGCATGTTACAAAACACATCCGTATATCACTTGACAAATTACATGAACCATTTATCAAATCTTACTTAACAAAAGGTAAATAGAAGTATGATATCAAGTTACGTTTGAACTTCATCTTTGTAGTAACCCTGGAATATTATAGGTCCCCGGGCACATATTTCTCCACGAGGGTATGGTTGATCCTCAGATGTGTAGTTCATTTCAGGGACATCCACAAGTTTAACCTCTGAAAATGACAACAGGGTTTGCATCATGAAAGCATGTGAGCGAGCTGTGCAAATATTACGAAACAAATGGAACACGGCTTCATTTGTTACATGAGTAACAATATTTGATATCTTTCACAACAATTAGACTAATTTTATTCCATCCAATCAGCATGCAGAATAAAACAAATTGAAGAACTTAAAAGTAACTCCAAAACAAATGCCAAACATAAAAGTTTCTTTGATGCAACTATTTTTGTAGTAACCATCAGCTTTCAAAATATGACCAGCATTCAATACTAATTGCTAAGGGAAGAGACATTGCAAAATAATCGAATCCATGCAAGTGTGTCATAACTTTAGAGTGGCTTCTCTGTGTCCTGTTATTGCATTAAGAACTTTAGCCAAGCATATCTGATTCCTCGTCTGAAAAATGGAGCTTACCACAGGCAGGATTAGGAGATCCAACATGACCAATTGTTATATCACCAACATCCATTAAAGTAATGACACAAGATGTTTCTGTCATTCCGTAGCCTTCAAGAATATCACCACCAAAGCATCTATAAAAGAAAGTGTTATGATTAACAAAGCCAGGTTCTTCATCATGCCACACTAAGGGAGGGCAAATGAAGTTGGCTTACATTCTGAGGAATTCCATTACATCTGGCGACAATGGAGAAGCACCTGAAGACATAACTCTTACTCGTCCACCCAGCCTAGCTTTTATTTTATTAAATACCAGCTTATCCCACACTGGGGATGGATTCCGTCCTAATGACATTAAGAGTAAAAATATTTATTCATTATATGTATTGATGGTAAATAAGATTGGATCAAATGATGTGAAGTAAATGCAAAAATGCATCTTTCAGTACAATGAAAACCTTTTGGTAATTCAGATACTAGCTCAAGTTTCAGTGTATGAGTTACATGCTTCAGTGTAACTAACCCAAGAGTTATACTAGCTCAAGATTCAGTGTACTAACAATATGTGCTCTATATAGGAAACTCTGAAGTCATTATAAAGGCTTCCAGCTTCCGTTTCCTGCGCCTATAACCCTATTTCATTTCACAAATAGTGACTACATGAAGATCATTTGTATATCAGAGTCCAAATGGCTGACTGCGCCGCTTATTGTGCAGTCCTATTTTAATTGGAAAGTCATCAGTGTCACCGTCACTTGTCCGAACACTTGTCACAACATATTGTACATGTCCTTGATGAGGGTAATGTACTTTGTTGGGACTTTGTGTTTCTCCAAGGCCCACCACATGATATTCCGCGGTATCTTATCGTCGGCCTTTTCCGAGTCAATGAACACCATATGCAGGGAGTCCTTGTGCTCCCTGTATCTCTCCATAAGTTGTCGTACCAAAAAAATGTCTTCCATAGTCGACCTCCAAGGCATGAAACAAACTGATTTTTTGTCACACTTGTCATTCTTATAAACCGGTGCTCAATGACTCTCTCTCATAGCTTCATTGTATGGATCATCAGTTTAATTCCACGGTGATCAGTACAACTATGAATATCCCCCTTGTTCTTGAAGATTGGTACTACTATACTCCGCCTTCATTCTTCAGGCATCTTGTTTGACCAAAAAATGAGGTTGAAAAGCTTCGTTAACCATACTATCGCTATGTCTCCTAGGCCTCTCCACACCTCAATCATTACAAATAATACTATCGCTATGTCTCCTAGGCCTCTCCACACCTCAATCATTACAAATATGCCCTCTGGAAATTAATTTGGATAGAGAGAAAAGGGAAATCCTAAGTTGTTGACTACAATGTGACTTGACCCTAATGATCGGTCAAGTCCAAACTAATGGATGGCTGAAGTGCGCATATTTAAGCTATTTACTTATATATGTGACAACAAAAAAATATTTTACCAATTTCTTACCATTAATAATTGCTTGCCTCTTAGCATTATATGCAGCATGAAATAATCGTTCTTTCAACCCACCAGACTCCTTCACAGCATTTGTAATTCTGCATAAATAAGCCAAAAAGATATGGGTGGGTACTACCAGATATTATACCAAAGAGGAAGAGTATCAAAAATACTGGTTTGTGATATTTACGCAGCATAAATTTTGTTATATAACCGGGGAACACTCGCAAATATTGTTGGTTTCAGAGTATTAAGATCATCCATCAGCTTCAAATTATCCTGGAATTAATGAAAAATACTCATCAAAAAGATGAAAAGAAGCCAACATACAAGGTATACACACTACAATATTATCTTGGAAGACGAACAATCCTTCAAAGGATACATTAATGGTCTTCAGTTAATCAATGAATGACCAACAAGTTTGGTAGATCTATTTAAACTAGAAACAACTAAAATGTGAAACAATGAATTTGGTAATCCACTTCCAACTTAAGTCTGGCAATAACTTATAGAAGAACTGATATTATCACTTAATACTAAATGCTTATAAAAAATGTTTTACATGCAGTTATTCGAATGATAATACAAAGCCATTCATAAACATATTGTCCTAAATAATCCAGATCTACATACCCCTTGGTAGAACCCAATGGCAACACCACGATGAAGGAGCCATATTTGGTTAGTTCTCTCGTAGATGTGTGCCAAAGGTAGATATGAGATGTACCTAGGGAGAGTGGCGAGTAGTATTGTCAATAATATGAACCGATGTAAATTGAAAGCTGCATAAGAAAACAACAGTTATAAGTTAAATTTAAGATCTCACACGTCCGAGGGGTAAAACTTAACGCCCAAGTCCTGGCCTGCTACATTTGCAATGAAATTCGCATGAGAAAGAACAGCTCCCTGAGAAAAAAAATTGGCCTCCAGCTTTAAATATCTGAAAAATAAGGGTACAAGAATCCCACAAATGGAGCACACAAATCATGAGAGGAATGAATGTTTTACCTTTGGTGTGCCAGTAGTGCCACTTGTGTAGCAGATAGTGGCAATATCTTCAGGTTTTGGAGGCCGAAAGGGTTGGGGACTCATATGTCCCTGAGTTAAAAAAATAAAAAGAAATCAATAAATAAATAAAAGGGGGAGCAGTAATAGGGATGAGCATAAAACTAGAAGCAGTGATATCCTTTATTCAAAATCAAAGCAAATAATGTATGGATGGTGGTTACACATAGGTTTTACATTTCAAATTAAATTAAATGAAGTTAACATGTCAAGCATGAACAGATATAATCGGTGAATGTTAATGTGTACGTACAGTTGCAACTTATGATAGACATACAACTCTGTCCACAACGGAATTAATATACAGACCCACCACCCTTCGTAGTCATGCAAGATTGCAGTATACACTCGTTTGGTCATGTGTATTACAAATTTACAATGGAGGTACAGAGTCAATGTATTTGAGCGCACTTACATATTATGTCATGCAAGATTAGTCGGGATATAAATTGCACATTCTTGAGCCCAATACCGTACCTCATATCATGTGCTGACTGCAAGGCTTAATAAGGTACTAGTCGAAAATCTGAAATGTATAACAGCAACCTAAGTGCAAAGCTATCGCTCAGTCCCCACCCCAGCCAGGAAGGGCACTGCGTCTCTTATAATGCTGGTGGCGTGGTGCATCTGGAAGCATCAGAACACAATTATCTTCAACAGCGCCCAGCCGAGCTGCTCACCTGCTTGATGTGACCAAGTCGGAAGCCAGGCAATGGGTGTTGGCGGGTGCAAAGGGGCTGGCCGCCCTGCTAGCGGTAGCGACAGAGTCTAGCGGCTATAGGGGTGTGTTGTTTTGTAATATATGAGTGTTGCCCATTGTTGGGCTCGTACTAACTCTTCTTCTGTCAATGCATCGAAACACAAGGCTTTTGTATTTCCTCAAGGAAAAAAATTAATGCATATTCTAACATAAGCACCAGCTAGCCAACTTAGCCCATTCCAGATTGATGTCCGCAACAATGGCTATAACATTAATATTTCTCAACTCTACATACACATAAACTATGATTTACCAACTAGTTTAAATGGTATTATGTTAAATGGCAACATTTCATGAAAAGTGATCTGTACAGTGTTGAAGGACCCAACAAGGTTTGTACAGGAAAATTCAATGATTATTCAGAAAGCCCACCTGTCTGTGTAGCATGGAGTAGGTTATTATTTCCATTCCAGCATCTGCAGGTGAAGATGGCATATTCTCATCGATTCCACCAACTACCTAGACAGAAATTATTAAGGAAAGAGTAAAATAAAGGTTTTTAACAAGCATGAATTTTTTTCAAATTGCATATCTTAATTGTAAATGACCTGCACTTACCACTATAAGGCGCACACAAGACATCTGAGTTATAAAGCTTAACAGCTGAAATGAGCAGACAAATATAAGTCAAAATAAGTTTCAATTCATATGTACTTCAGTACTTCTTATAAGAGTCTATGTCATGATACAGTGCAAAGCTAAATGCAAGCTGGTGTGTATAAGTATGATTTAGCATCTCATATAACATACCAGAATTAAATTAGGATTAAAGCTCAAGTCAAACATATTGCAAGATCATCGCGCACACACAAAAAACGTCACAAGATCAGACCCACTACCCATCACTTTGATGATGCATGTGTGCGGATATGATCCAGAACTAACGGCATTTGATATGCATTCATAAACTATACACCTTTTGAGACTATGAAACACTCCTGGGAGTGAGTGTATTGAGATATAAACAAAGTTCCAAGTAGGATGACATCAACACCAAAAGCAAGACTCAGTTTCCATTTACCAGGAGAGTGCTTGCCAGTTGCAAACCTGGCTAGGACCAGTATGACAAAAAAAGAAGGAAAACTGTAAGGGATGCCCGTTGCCTGCAGTATAAACAGGAACCCAAATTCATGTCCACGAGGACTTTAAATCCAGGTGGTGGGATTGTACATCCACTCCCCCAACCAAAGTGGGCCAGGCTAACTCTCTACCAGTGTGTCAATGTAACAGGTTATTCAGTGTTCTGCTATAAGTGATGTTTTAATGTATTGTACAAACTAGGAATAATCTGTGTTTGGATAAGGCATTGAAGCTCACAGTGCTTAGTGTTTGAGGAACACAGAAGATAGCCTCTACTGATGCATGATTCACAATGAACTGAACTGCATCTGGACCTAAACAGCAAGAAAAACAAAATTAGTCTATAAATGATTAAAGGGAGAACAATGATCATTCTGCGCTGTGAACATACCAAGAGTATCATATAGTGGCACAGAAACATATGAATATGCAGAACAAGCATTGTCAACTATGGTCCACTCAGGTCTGTTTATAAAATACAGACCAACACGTGCGCCCTGATTCAGATCAAAAGAATACTCAAAGGTCAGTTGAAACAAGTTCTCTGTAGGGCAATGTAAGTGCCATTATCAACATCTACAGCTTTATCTGATCAGAAAGAGAAGTACAAGTGCCTTTTTCAGACACTGATGACTTACTTTAGGTATTCCATGACAAATAAGACCAGAACCTATTGCAGTCCTGCTTGTGCCAGCTTCTCCATAAGTCATCCATTTGTAGCTGTAATGTTATTTGTCACTCAGGAGTTAGGATAAGATAAGCAACACTACAAAAGGTAAATCTAAGGCATACATCAGATAATCAATCCTTACTCTCCAATTGTTCCATCTGCATGGACTCTTGTACCTAGGTATCTACAGTCTCTGAAAGTCTCAACTGCATTCCTGTCCAATTAAAGATAGCAAGGACACTATAAGAGATCGTTAAGGTACTGCGATTGGAATAATACGAAAAATGACCATATAGAATCATTAGGAACAACTAGAAACTTTTTGCAAGGCACACTGATTGTCCAGGTCACTTTAGCCAAACACTCCATCAGCCCAAGGTTTTCAAAAACATGTAAGACTATGAATATCATATCATTGATTATATTTTTTTTCTTACCGACAACTTAGGCTGCACCAACTCATTAGCTTGCCAGTTTTAAACAAAATCTCATATAAAAGCTTCTGTGTTATATTCAAGTTAATTTGCAGCTCTTGATTTTTACAGCGGCAAGTTTCCTCTGGCAACAAAAGTAAGAAACCAAAGAAAAAGAGAGTCTCAACTTTCATTGGTTTGTGCCAAACTCATAGATTTGCTACTCGATAGAGACAAGCGCGTGAGAATAACTTCGATGGCACTTCTGAGTTGTATCACTTTCTGTGAGCCCTAGGTCGCCCTGTGCCGTTATAAGACTCTTTTCTAACTTAATGAAATGCACGAGAACATATTCTCTCAAAAACAAAGAAAAGAACTACAGTGACTAACACCAAGGGTTCTACCAGCTAGCACCGTGGGCAGGCTAGCCTGAGATCGAATCCTCACTCCTGCTTTATTTAGCCAGTTGACTAGTTTCTCCTAGCTATCATTCATATTTATTTTATTTTTGATAAATAACTGAAGTATTTGACCAAGTTGTGGTCAAGAGAGAAATTAAGGTGAGTATGCTTACACAAAGTTATCATGCAACGTCCCAATGTCTGGGTGGTCTGAAAATCTATCTATCAGCGTTATAGGTGACTGTGCAGATCTGCAGAAGATTAGAAACGCAATTATGAGTCACGGAATAGGCAGAAATGCAACAAAGCATTATAGTTCATGACTGTGCGGATCTGCCAGAGATCAGAAGCGCAATTATGAGTCACGACTCACGACATAGAAAAAATGCAGCATAACATTATATTGCCTCAAGAACCTACCGGTACACGTTCCATTTTCCAGTCTGCAACTTCTCGGGGAGGACAGCGCTGTAGCCAAGCACTGGAGAAACTGTTTGCGGTAAGTTTCTGACGATCGGTAAGCTATATTTGAAACAAATGGAAAAAAATCCTTGTCGCTCGCTCGCTTGGGGGTACTAGTACGGACTACAGTACGGTAGTGCCGTCCAACGAGTCAACGGCGGGCAGGGGAGGAAAGAGAGAGGGCCTGGGAGGCGTGCGTACCGTGGGCGTACTCCCCTGCGGTGGGATTGGGGGCGAGGCTATCGAAGGTGCGGCGGGCGGCGGTTCCTTGGGGCTGGAGGTGGGCGGAGACGGCGCGGAGGCGGCGCTCGGTTGCGTCCATCGGTGGGTTTGCCGTCGCTGGCGCTGCTGGGCAGGTAAGTGGGGGAGCGGAGCAGAGGGGAAACGGAATGTGTGCCGCGTGGGAGAAGAGCGGAGACGGATGTGTTTCCACAAAACGGGCAACAGAGGAAGAATTTCTTCGAATTTGGGCACAATTCGTTAGTTCTTTTTGGTTCGACAGATGGTCTTAGACGCGAACGCACGCATTCTTAGAAATTGACCAGTTGAGATCATGATGTAATCTCACATAACAAATACAGAAATGATACCCGACGAACGCCACAATCTTGACACGTGCCACTCTCACGTCACGACTCTGGCAACATTCGACGCAACGTAGTGACCAGTAAACCCCCTTTCTCGCGCTACTTCTCTCTATTCTTCTCTCGCTCGTCGCATTCTCCGCAACTCTCTTTCTCTCTCCCACGGCAGTTCGAGCCGGTTGCGGCTTCCTCGCCGCCGATTTGAGCGTCGTTGGACCTCGACGTCGAGATGTTCCTCCCATGCTTTCGCATTGCTACGTTGCGGAAGTACGATGCTCGCGCACACACACTCATTTCCCTGTTCTCCGTTGATTTCACACTACGGGTTACACGAGGTCAAGTGGTTTGCTCATGGTTGCGACGGCGGTTTTCATCTTTGTCGTCAGCAGCGGTATTCCTGCATTTAGTCACGGTGGTTGCAGACGATGGTCGGGGTAGGGTTTTAGAAGTTTTTTCAGTGTCGTCGCGTGCAGAGAGAGCCATGGTCGTCCTCGGGTTGTAGTGCGGCAGCGACAGCCATAGTGGATTATGTGGCGAGAAGGTGTGAGCATTTTTGGAGCATTGTTACAGTGAAGATGGGGATACGAGTTGCCACCCATCTCCCGATTGGGGCTTGCTTGCTCTCCTCATATGCTCTCCCCGCTCACCATTTTCTATCCAACGGTTACCGCATATCCTCCTCCTGAAGTACCTTTCTCTAGCGAAAGAAAAGGAAAATAGATCTTGTATTTCCCTGTCCAGCGTTTCTCCTCTTTGCCAGCATGTATCTGCTTCTCTTCCTCATTCCCTTCAACATCAGAGACGACACCGGAGTCCGGACAGCTGAGGCAGATGGACGGGCAACCCTGTCATCTTGATCTCCTCCCATGCGGCTGTGTTGTGACACCCCGAGACCGATGCGACAGGTGTCTTCCTCTTATTCGTTGTCGTTGCCATGTCATCTGCTTGCGTGTTGCACTTTGCCATGTCATCATGTGCATCTCATCCACATGTTTTTCAAAACTTGCATTTGTGCGGGACCCCCAGTCCTCTATGTTGTCCGTTCTGAGCCCAGACACACTTGCACGTGTCCGCGGCACCTCCGAAACCATATTTTGTAAGTGGCCAAAAAACGTTCTCGGAATGGGGTAAAACTTGGCGTGCGGTCTTATTATAGCGTAGACAGACTGTCTGCCAAATTTCGTTCCATTTGGAGGCCGTTTGATACCCCAACGGTTAACAGCATTAACCGTCAGACCCCTTTCTCTTTGCTGCCTAGCACCCCTCCACAACAGCCCACTAGCCCATCTAAACCCCCCTGCATGCTCTTCGCCATTAGATCACGATCGTGTGGACGAAAATCACTCTGAAAAATATCTCTCATAGCTCCCTCTACCTATAAAACAGTCCTCCTCGTCCAAATTTTCGGTCGAAACCCTAGCCATCTTCCTCCTCGCGCAGTCGGACACGTCCAACCGCGCCCCTAGCCACACAGGAGCCGACACGTCACCGCCCGTGACCACTTCGCAGCGCCGCCGCCTGGGGCCCAGATCCGGCCTGCCACGGGGCCGAACCAGGTCGCGGCGGGCCCACGCGCCTCCGCCGCCCGAGCCCTCGGCTCCGCAGTCGTTCACCACCGCCAGCGCGCCTCCACCGCGGATCTCGCCGGCCACCACCCCGCCGCCTCGACACCAGCCACCACCACTGGCCACCTCGCTATCGGAGCCCGAGCCGCGCCACCGCCCGTGCTCGAGCGCCTTGTCGATCGCCTCCTCACCCGCGCCCGCAACCGCCTCCTCACCGCCGGCCTCCTACCCCGCCGCCGTGCCGCTCGCAACCGGCCAGATCCGGCCAGGGGCCACCTCGCCGTCGCCTCCCCGATCGCCTCCGGCGATCTCCGGCCAGCTCCGCCATCGGTCGTCCTCAACCTCCCGCCTGGACGACCTCGTCCCTCGCCATCCCCGTCCCCAATCCAAACGGCCCGGCTCTGTCCCGTACCCGCTCATCCCCGAACCTCCCCGTCCACGTTTCCCCAAGGTAGTTTTTCACTAAGTCCCTGAAAAACCCATGTTATGTGTGCATGTTCATCATCTCATAACTTTGTGCACGTAGATCCAAATTGAGCCTATAATATGTCAAAATATTCGTCTCTTAATGCTCTACGTGATGGTGTGCTTTGCGTTCATGTTAGGATGCATCTTGTCATGTTAATCTTTATTGCAAAAGTGCTAAGTGTTGTTAACTTCTGAAACTAATAAAACTTGCTGATCTGTCTTTTTCATATCTTTTTGTGTGATTGTTGTTTGAGCATCATGTCAACATGTTTTAGGAGCACAATCATGTCATCTTTGCAATGGTGTAATTAGTTTTTCATGATACGTCATGTGTTGAGTGCAACAAGCTTGCAAAGTGACCTACTCGTTGTTTGCTATTTTCTGAGACTTATTGAAAACTGCTAAGTCTGAAACTGTTATATTTTGATGCCATGTTTGGTTGACGCTACAGTCAAATTCATGCATGTATTGGAATGTCCAGTGACCATGTCTTGAAGTCCATGTTATGCTCTATCCATCCATGCCCTTGTTTGCAATTATAAGTTGCTATAGCATATCTCTTTCTTGCTCTCAAGTTGTCATCATGATAAATCTGTCAGCCTGTCAACAACATGTTCCATTTGGCAAAGCTCATTGTTATTAAACTATGCATCCTATGGAGTTGTTCCAATGGAGTTATTTGGAGTATGCCATGCCTACTACATGTTCATGACCTTTGCATGCTTATTAGAATTGTCATCCTTGTTGTTATGTGCCTCCAAAGTCAGCATCACAATGTTGGTTTTACATTCCTAGATTTTCACTAAGTCTGAGAATCTGCTATATAATGTTTGCATCTTGTTTTGATGAATGCCATGAACCTGTTGCTCTCATGTATATGCCATGTTGTGTTCCGTGAGCTCCATGTTATGGACTAGCATGCCATGTTTTTGCTTGCCATGTTCTTGAACTGTAGCTTAATTATTTCTTGCCTCCAACATGTCATCATATTAACTCTGCTCATGTATATGCTCCGTTTTCCACTAAGTCATAAACTGTGATATAACGTTTGCTTGTTGCTTTGATCATGTTGGTTTACTCTTGATGCCTATGAACCTGATCCTTGTTGATATTGGAAGTTGTAATCTGTACTTTGAGTTCATGCCATGATTGTGCCTATCTTGTACTTCTATCATGTTGTGGTTCATGCTTGTAAGATGCCTAGTTGATGTTTTGGACAGATTGTGTTTCAAACTTGTTGCTTGTGTATGTGTTGAACTGTGGCTCCGTTTGGAGCATGCTCTATATGAAACTTGCTTGGTTTTGCATGTAGATGCATCATGTCATGTTGCATGTTGGGGAACGTAGTATTTCAAAACAATTCCTACGAACACGCAAGATCTATCTACTAGATGCATAGCAACGAGAGGGGAGAGTGTGTCTACGTACCCTCGTAGACCGAAAGCGGAAGCGTTTATCAACGCGGTTGATGTAGTCGTACACCTTCATGATCCGTCCCGATCTAGTACCGAACGTACGGCACCTCCGCGTTCAACACACGTTCAGCTCGATGACGTCCTCGCCTTCTTGATCCAGCAAGACGGGCGAAGTAGTAGATGAGTTCCGGCAGCACGACAGCGTGGTGACGGTTGTTGATGAAGAACAATCTCTCCAGGGCTTCGTCAAGCACTACAGAAACTAGACGGAGGATAAACTAGAGGGTCGGGGTTGCTGATACACGGCTTGGTGTATTTTGATGTGTCTTGGGTGCTAGCCCTACCCCTCTATTTATATGTTGAGCCTTGGGGTCGAAACTTGGAGTAAAAGCCTTCACAAAGTCGGTTTCACCCGAAAGGCAAGAGTCCTTCTCGGACTCCAGGGCCAGACGCCAGGGTTCCCGGCGTCTAGAACCAGACGCCAGGGACCCTGGCTTCTGGCCCCTGGACTCCGCAAAACTTCCTTTTGCGCTTTCCAAAAACCTTGTGTGCTTTCCCTTTTGGCCCAAATAAAGTGTTCTCGTACCCAAACACTTCGGGAAACACCCGAAACCCCTTCCGGAGGTGAAACACTATTATCCCATATATTAATATTTATCTCCGGACCATTCCAGAGTTCCTCGTCATGTCCGTGATCACATCCGGGACTCCGAATAACATTCGGTCACCAACATACATGACTCATTAAATACTATATCGTCAATGAACGTTTAAGCGTGCGGACCCTACGGGTTCGAGAACTATGTAGACATGACCGAGACATCTCTCCGGTCAATAACCAATAGCGGAACCTAGATGCCCATATTGGCTCCTACATATTCTACGAAGATCTTTATCGGTCGAACCGCATAACAACATACGTTGTCCCCTTTGTCATCGGTATGTTACTTGCCCGAGATTCGATCGTCGGTATCTCAATACCTAGTTCAATCTCTTTACCGGCAAGTCTCTTTACTCGTTCCGTAATACACCATCTCGTGAATAACTCATTAGTCATTTGCTTGCAAGGCTTATTATGATGTGCATTACCGAGAGGGCCCAGAGATACCTCTCCGACAGTCGGAGTGACAAATCATATTCTTGATCTATGCCAACACCACGAACACCTTCGGAGACACCTGTAGAGCATCTTTATAATCACCCAGTTATGTTGTGATGTTTGATAGCACACAAGGTGTTCCTCCGGTGTTAGGGAGTTGCATAATCTCGTAGTCATAGGAACATGTGTAAGTCATGAAGAAAACAATAGCAGTAAAACTAAACGATCATAGTGCTAAGCTAACGGATGGGTCTTGTCCATCACGTCATTCTCCTAATGATGTGACCCCGTTGATCAAATGACAACTCATGTCTATGGCTAGGAAACATAACCATCTTTGATCAATGAGCTAGTCTAGTAGAGGCATACTAGGGACACTCTGTTTTGTCTATGTATTCACACATGTACTAAGTTTCCAGTTAATACAATTCTAGCATGAATAATAAACATTTATCATGATATAAGGAAATAAATAATAACTTTATTATTGCCTCTAGGGCATATTTCCTTCAGTCTCCCACTTGCACTAGAGTCAATAATCTAGATCACATCACCATGTGATTAACACCAATAGTTCACATCACCATGTGACTAACACCCATAGTTCTCATCGCCATGCGACCAATCCCCAAAGGGTTTACTAGAGTCAACAATCTAGTTCACATCGCCATGTGATTAACACCCAAAGAGTACTAAGGTGTGATCATCTTTTGCTTCGTGAGAGAAGTTTAGTCAGCGGGTCTATTACATTCAGATCCGTATGTATTTTGCAAATTTCTATGTCTACAATGCTCTGCATGGAGTTACTCTAGCTAATTGCTCCCACTTTTAATACGCATCCAGATTGATACTTAGAGTCATCTGGATTAGTGCCAAAGCTTGCATCGGCGTAACCCTTTACGACGAACTCTTTATCACCTCCATAATCGAGAAACATTTCCTTAGTCATCCAGTTACTAAGGATAATTTTGACCGCTGTCCAGTGATCTACTCCTAGATCACTATTGTACCTCCTTGCCAAACTCATGGCAAGGTACACAACAGGTTTGGTACACAGCATGGCATACTTTATAGAACCTATGGCTGAGGCATAGGGAATGACTTTCATTCTTTCTCTATCTTCTGCCGAGGTCGGGTTTTTGAGTCTTACTCAACTTCACACCTTTTAACTCAGGCAAGAACTCCTTCTCTGACTGATCCATTTTGAACTAATTCAAAATTTGTTAAGGTATGTACTCATTGAAAAAACTTATCAAGCGTCTTGATCTATCTCTATAGATCTTGATGCTCAATATGTAAGCAGCTTCACTGAGGTCTTTCTTTGAAAAACTCCTTTCAAACACTCCTTTATGCTTTCCAGAAAATTCTACATCACTTCCGATCAACAATATGTCATTCACATATACTCATCAGAAAGGTTGTAGTGCTCCCACTCACTTTCTTGTAAATACAGGCTTCACCGCAAGTCTGTATAAATCTATATGCTTTGATCAACTTATCAAAGCGTATATCCCAACTCCGAGATGCTTGCACCAGTCCATAGATGGATCGCTGGAGCTTGCACATTTTGTTAGCACCTTTAGGATTGGCAAAACCTTCTGGTTGCATCATATACAATTCTTCTTTAATAAATCCATTAAAGAATACAATTTTGTTATCCATTTGCCAGATTTCATAAAATGCGACAATTGCTAACATGATTCAGACAGACTTAAGCATCACTACGGGTGAGAAAGTCTCATCGTAGTCAACTCCTTGAACTTGTCGAAAACCTTTCGCAACAAGTCGATCTTTGTAAATGGTAACATTACCGTCAGCGTCGGTCTTCCTCTTTGAAGATCCATTTATTTTCGATGGCTTGCCGATCATCGGGCAAGTCAACCAAAGTCCACACTTTGTTCTCATACATGGATCCCATCTTAGATTTCATGGCCTCAAGCCATTTTGCAAAATCTGGGCTCATCATCGCTTCCTCATAGTTTGTAGGTTCATCATGGTCCAGTAACATGACTTCCAGAACCGGGTTGCCGTACCACTCTGGTGTGGAACGTACTCTGGTTGATCTACGAAGTTCAGCAGTAACTTGGTCCGAAGTTTCATGATCATCATCATTAGCTTCCTCACTAATTGGTGTAGGGATCACCGGAACTAATTCCCGTGATGTACTACTTTCCAAATCGGGAGAAGGTACAATTACCTCATCAAGTTCCACTTTCCTCCCACTCACTTCTTTCGAGAGAAACTCCTTCTCTAGAAAGGATCCATTCTTAGCAACGAATATCTTGCCTTCGGATCTGTGATAGAAGGTGTACCCAATAGTCTCCTTTGGGTATCCTATGAGGACACATTTCTCCGACTTGGTTCGAGCTTATCAGGTTGAAGATTTTTCACATAAGCATCGCAGCCCCAAACTTTAAGAAATGACAACTTTGGTTTCTTGCCAAACCACAGTTCATAAGGCATCGTCTCAACGGATTTAGATGGTGCCCTTATTTAACGTGAATGCAGCTGTCTCTAATGCATAACCCAAAACGATAGTGGTAAATCGGTAAGAGACATCATAGATCGCACCATATCTAATAAAGTATGATTACGACGTTCAGACACACCATTACAATGTGGTGTTCCGGGTGGCGTGAGTTGTGAAACTATTCCACGTTGTTTCAAATGAAGACCAAACTCGTAACTCAAATATTCACCTCCACGATCACATCGTTGAAACTTTATTTTCTTGTTACGATGATTCTCTACTTCACTCCGAAATTCTTTGAACTTTTCAAATGTTTCAGACTTGTGCTTCATCAAGTAGATATACCCATATCTACTTAAATGATCGGTGAAGGTCATAAAATAATGATACCCGTCGCGAGCCTCAACACTTATTGGTCCACATACATCAGTATGTATGATTTCCAACAAATATGTTACTCGCTCCATTGTTCCGGAGAACGGAGTTTTAGTCATCTTGCCCATGAGGCATGGTTCGCAAGTACCAAGTGATTCATAATCAAGTGATTCCAATAGTCCATCACTATGGAGTTTCTTCATGCGATGTACACCAATATGACCTAAACGGCAGTGCCACAAGTAAGTTGCACTATTATTATTAACCTTGCATCTTTTGGCTTCAATATTATGAATATGTGTATAACTACGATCGAGACCCAACAAACTATTTTCATTGGGTGTATGACCATTGAAGGCTTTATTCATGTAAACAGAATAACAATTATTCTATGACTTTAAATGAATAACCGTATTGCAACAAACATGATCAAATCATATTCATGCTTAACGCAAATGCCAAATAACATTTATTTAGGTCTTACACTAGCCCCGAAAGTATAAGGAGTGTGCGATGATGATCATATCAATCTTGGAACCACTTCCAACACATATTGTCACTTCACCTTTAACTAGTCTATGTTCATTCTGCAACTCCCGTTTCGAGTTACTAATTTTAGCAACTGAACTGGTATCAAATACCCAGGGGTTTCTATGAAGACTAGTAAAGTACACATCAATAATCTATATATCAAATATACCTTTGTTCACTTTGCCATCCTTCTTATCCATCAAGTATCTAGGTCAGTTCCACTTCTAGTGACAATTTCCTTTCCAGTAGAAGCACTTAGTTTCAGGCTTGAGTTTAGCTTTGGGTTTCTTCACGGGAGTGACAACTTGCTTGTCATTCTTCTTGAAGTTCCCCTTCTATCCCTTTGCCCTTTACTTGAAACAAGTGGTCTGGTTAACCATCAACACTTGATGCTCTTTCTTGATTTCTACCTTCGCCGATTTCAGCATCGCGAAGAGCTCGGAATTACTTTCGTCATCCCTTGCATATTATAGTTCATCACGAAGTTCTACTAACTTGGTGATCGTGACTAGAGAACTTTGTCAATTACTATATTATCTAGAAGATTAACTCCCACTTGATTCAAGTAATTGTAGTACCCAGACAATTTGAGCACATGCTCACTGGTTGAGCTATTCTCCTCCATCTTGTAGGCAAAGTACTGTCAGAGGTCTTATACCTCTCGACACGGGCATGAGTATGAAATACTAATTTCAACTCTTGGAACATCTTATATGCTCCGTGGTGTTCAAAACGTTTTTGAAGTCCTGGTTCTAAGCCGTAAAGCATGGTGCACTAAACTATCAAGTAGTCATCATACTGAGCTTTGCCAAAACATTCATAACGTTTGCATCTGCTCCTGCAATAGTTCTGTCACCTAGCGGTGCATCAAGGACATAATTCTTCTCTGCAGTAATGAGGAAAATCCTCAAATCACGAAACAAGTCCGCATCATTGCTACTAACATCTTTCAACTAGTTTTCTCTAGGAACATATAAAAACAAACGGGGAGCTACATCGCGAGCTATTGATCTACAACATAGATATGCTAATACTACCAGGACTAAGTTCATGATAAATTAAAGTTCAATTTAATCATATTACCAAAGAACTCCCACTTAGATAGACATCCCTCTAGTCATCTAAATGATCACGTGATCCAAATCAACTAAACCATGTCCGATCATCACGTGAGATGGAGTAGTTTTCAATGGTGAACATCTTATGTTGATCATATCTACTATATGATTCACGCTCGACCTTTCGGTCTCCAGTGTTCCGAGGCCATATCTACATATGCTAGGCTCGTCAAGTTTAACCCGAGTATTCTGCGTGTGCAAAACTGGCTTGCACCCGTTGTATGTGAACGTAGAGCTTATCACACCCGATCATCACGTGGTGTCTCAGCACGAAGAACTTTCGCAACGGTGCATACTCAGGGAGAACACTTGTACCTTGAATTTTTTTAAGGGATCATCTTATAATGCTACCGTCGATCTAAGCAAAATAAGATGCATAATAAGATAAACATTACTTGCAATCAAAAAATGTGACATGATATGGCCATCATCATCTTGTGATTTTGATCTCCATCTCCAAGGCACCGTCATGATCACCATCGTCACCGGCGTGACACCTTGATCTCCATCGTAGCATCGTTGTCGTCTCGCCAACTATTGCTTCCACGACTATCACTATCGTTTAGTGATAAAGTAAAGCAATTACATGGCGATTGTATTTCATACAATCAAACGACAACCATATGGCTCCTACCAGTTGCCGATAACTTTACAAAACATGATCATCTCATACAATACCGTATAACTCATCATGTCTTGACCATATCACATCACAACATGCCCTGCAAAAACAAGTTAGACGTCCTCTACTTTGCTGTTGCAAGTTTTATGTGGCTGCTACGGGCTTAGCAAGAACCGTTCTTACCTACGCATACAAAACCACAACGATATTTCGTCAAGTATGTGCTGTTTTAACCTTCACAAGGACCAGGCGTAGCCATACTTGATTCAGCTAAAGTAAGTGACACAGACACCTGCCAGTCACCTTTAAGCAACGAGTGCTCATAACGGTGAAACCAGTCTCGCGTAAGCGTAAGCGTAATGTCGGTCCGGACCGCTTCATCTCACAATACCGCTGAACCAAAGTATGACATGCTGGTAAGCAGTATGACTAGTATCGTCCACAACTCATTGTGTTCTACTCGTGCATATCATCTACGCATAGACCTGGCTCATGATGCCTCTGTTGAGGAACGTAGTATTTCAAAAAAAATCCTACGAACACGCAAGATCTATCTACTAGATGCATAGCAACGAGAGGGGAGAGTGTGTCTACGTACCCTCGTAGACCGAAAGCGGAAGCGTTTATCAACGCGGTTGATGTAGTCGTACACCTTCACGGTCCGTCCCGATCTAGTACTGAACGTATGGCACCTCCGCGTTTAGCACACGTTCAGCTCAATGACGTCCTCGCCTTCTTGATCTAGCAAGATGGGCGAAGTAGTAGATGAGTTCCGGCAGCACGACGGCGTGGTGACGGTTGTTGATGAAGAACAATCTCTGCAGGGCTTCGCCAAGCACTACAGAAACTAGACGGAGGATAAACTAGAGGGTCGGGGTTGCCGGCACACGGCTTGGTGTATTTTGATGTGTCTTGGATGCTAGCCCTACCCCTCTATTTATATGTTGAGCCTTGAGGTCGAAACTTGGAGTAAAAGCCTTCACAAAGTCGGTTTCACCCGAAAGGCAGGAGTCCTTCTCGGACTCCAAGGCCAGACGCTAGGGTTCCCGGCGTCTGGACCCAGACGCCAGGGACCCTGGCGTCTGGCCCGTGGACTCCACAAAACTTCCTTTTGCGCTTTCCAAAAACCTTGTGTGCTTTCCCTTTTGGCCCAAATAAAGTGTTCTCGTACCCAAACACTTCGGGAAACATCCTGAACCCCTTCCGGAGGTCAAACACTATTATCCCATATATTAATCTTTATCTCCGGACCATTCCAGAGTTCCTCGTCATGTCCATGATCACATCCGGGGCTCCGAATAACATTCGGTCACCAACATACATAACTCATTAAATACTATATCGTCAACGAACATTTAAGCATGCGGACCCTACGGGTTCGAGAACTATGTAGACATGACCAAGACATCTCTCCGGTCAATAACCAATAGCGGAACCTGGATGCCCATATTGGCTCCTACATATTCTACGAAGATCTTTATCGGTCGAACCGCATAACAACATACGTTGTTCCCTTTGTCATCGGTATGTTACTTGCCCGAGATTCGATCATCGGTATCTCAATACCTAGTTCAATCTCTTTACCGGCAAGTCTCATTACTCGTTCCGTAATACATCATCTCGTGAATAACTCATTAGTCCTTTGCTTGCAAGGCTTATTATGATGTGCATTACCGAGAGGGCCCAGAGATACCTCTTCGACACTCGGAGTGACAAATCATATTCTTGATCTATGCCAACACCACAAACACCTTCGGAGACACCTATAGAGCATCTTTATAATCACCCAGTTACGTTGTGACGTTTGATAGCACACAAGGTTTTCCTCGGGTGTTAGGGAGTTGCATAATCTCATAGTCATAGGAACATGTATAAGTCATGAAGAAAACAATAGTAGTAAAACTAAACGATCATAGTGCTAAGCTAACGAATGAGTCTTGTCCATCACATCATTCTCCTAATGATGTGACCCCGTTGATCAAATGACAACTCATGTCTATGGCTAGGAAACATAACCATCTTTGATCAATGAGCTAGTCTAGTAGAGGCATACTAGGGACACTCTGTTTTGTCTATGTATTCACACATGTACTAAGTTTCCAGTTAATACAATTCTAGCATGAATAATAAAAATTTATCATGATATAAGGAAATAAATAATAACTTTATTATTTACTCTAGGGCATATTTCCTTCATTGCATCCATGTTTTGAGTGTTGTGCTTGATGTTTGAATGCATTTTGCATCAATGCCATGTGTAACTTGTTATACTCATATCTTCTAGGCCGTAGCTCCGAATTAAATGAACTTTATATGTAATTTTACTAGAAAATCATGTAGATCGTCATGGTGCATCTTAACTTGCTTTTTAACAACTCTAACATATGGTTTGTTCAGATCTGGACCAATTTCGAAATTTGCATATGAGGACTTAACGGAATTGTTATATGTTGTTTCCGGCCTCATTTCTTGCCATGAGTAGCATCATGTAGCTGGTCATGCATCATTCTTGGTTGTGCATCATGTCTTGCTTATGTGTGGCGTGTTTACCTGTAACATCCCAAATTTTTAGTTTGGAATGTTATACATAGGTCATCATATGCATATCATATTTTATTTGCATTTCGTTTTGCGATCCTCGAAATTCTAAGCAACTCAAGGACCCACGGAGAGAGTTGGGGATTTCACAGTTTTCATATTTGAATTTTCTCAAATATCGAAACAAGGATCATTCTGGTATAATTATTGTTCTCTCCGAAAATATTCCCTATTAAAATATATAAGAGGAGATAATATGACTTCTCCAAAATAAATGGAATATTGGAAGAAAAATACTAAAATCAAATAAATAGTTTTATTTGGATTTTTTCTGCAATTTTATTTGAATTAGAAAAATGTGCATATTTCAAAATTGCATTTTTAGGGCCAAGAAAATGTTTATCATGTTCTAAATATTTTATTTAGACGTTGAAAATTTGTTTTGGCATTTTTAGTTTTTTAATTATTTTTCTAGGAATTGTTTTCAGCGAAACCAGTTAAAAAAAAAATCTTCCGCCAGACCGAACTGGGCCGAGGCCCAGCTGGCCCAGCCGCCGCGCCGCCTGCCCCCGTCGTCCCCGAGCCGGACTCCTCGAGGAGTCCGACGCCGCCGCACCACCCCGTCCCCAAACGCAAGCCACCGCCGCCCCCTTCCCCCTATTTAAGCCGAGCCGGCCCCCCTAGAGCCCCAAGCCGCGTCGCCGCCGCCGTTCCACCCCGCAGCCGTGCCGCGCGAGCCCCGCGCCGCCGCCTGCCCTAGCCGCCCCGTGCCGCGAGCCCCGCCGGAGCTGCTCCGCCTCACCGGAGCCGCCGCCGTTCCGATGCGAGCCGCCGTTTTTTTCCGGTTTTAGGTAAAAACCTTGGTTTTCTAAAAAAACCTAGTTCATGTTTTTTAGTTAGATCGGTTCGGTTTTCTCAGTTTAGTTATTTAGCGGACGTTCGTCCGTTCGTTCGTTTTAATGAACGCTTTTCATCAGTTAGCCGCAGACAGCGAACGTTCGTTCGTTAGCCTGTTCGTCTCTTTTTTTTCAGGGTTTTTTCGCGATTATTTTTCGATCGTGATTTCTGCCCTGATCTTCGTTTTAGTTTATCTTTTCGCTCGTTTATCCGAATCAGGTGAAACACGCGTCTAGATCTTTGTCTCAAAGCCCTCCTTCTGTTGCACCAACTTGCAAGATTTTGGTACTTTAAAATTTGACTTTAGTTCAGTTTAGTAAACGGATCTTGTTTCTTTCGTGGTTTGAGTTCCGTTACTCTGTTTGATTTGATTCTTTTTGCAAACTGGAGTTCTTCAGTTGAACTTTCTTGTTAGATCTTCTTATTGAGTTTTGCCCGTGCATCTTTGCTTGATTGCTTATGTATGCTATTGTTTGTTTGCGATAGAATTCCGGGAGTGCGAAGCGTGCTACTACGAGTCACTAGGTTTTGTGAATCGTCAGCAAGGCAAGTAACACATTGATCATACCCCTTTATTACCCAGTTTTTATGCATTAGTTTCAACCCTCACACATTGCATGAGTAGGATCTCTTAATATGTGGGTCCGGGAAGTAGATGATGAGGTAGAACCTATTACCTATTTTATTACCAAACCCTTGGGAGTTACTTCTATGTTATGCTTATATTGACATGCTATGCTCATAGACGTGGATTGGGTTTGAGAGTATCCATGACGGATGTGAGATTGCTAATTAATGGTTCAACTTAAGGTGGCAACTTTAATACACATCTGGGTGGATTGGTTGCAGGGCACCTGGAGAATCCAGTGTTGTCCTAGGAAATCCCGGAGGACCCATGTGATTATCCTATGGAATGCCACCGAGGCTCAAAGGGATCATAAGATTATTCATGCTAGAAGCTTCCGTGTGCAGCCACAAGCTATTATGGGCTCTAGCATAGTTGTGTATGTTGCATGACCTCTTTCAGTGGTAGACTAGTAGATGTAGGGGAAAGTAGGTGTAACGGTCTACCTAGAGTAAAGAGTTAATGTTTCTGAAAGACTATGTCTCGGTCATTTGTTTCTCAAACACCATGTAGTGCAAGAAATCCAATGGAGGAGATCGAGTCTTGTGGGGAAAAGTGCACAAACCTCTACAGAGTATACAAACTAATCATGATTAGCCGTGTCCCCGGTTATGGACATCTTGAGTATCTGGTACTTGAATTATTGATTTGATCTCATCACTCTAAATTAATTTGTTGGGTTGATAATGATTACTTTAATTGGGATTGAGTTGGAGGAACCTTCTCAATGATGTTCCAACTACCATGATAGTTAAATAAAATCTTTTCCTTTGTTGTAGGAAAAAATTGGCTTTCTGCAAAACATTATAACCTTAGAGCCTCCACCAGCCATATATGCATGTAGTGATAGCATTTATCTGTTCCTTGCTCTACTGTGTTATTTTGCCAGCATATTCCATGTGCTGACCCATTTCGTGCTGCAACGTATCATGTTGCAAACTTTTCAGACGAAGAGTAAGGTGAGCTAGGTCGTTTGTCATGCACTCAGCTATGCCGTTGGAGTTGATGGACTCACTTTATCTTCGAAGCCTTCCGCTGTTATCCTATTTAGATGACCTTAATCCATATCTTTTGTAATAAGTTCTCTTCTGAGACATTCGATATAATAAGTGTGTGATTGCTACTCTGTTATAAATCCTTCGAGTACTGTGTGTGTCAGCATTACCAATTCAGGGATGACACTGAAGCACAGAGACTTGATCCATTCGAGTTGGGTCGCTACAAGATGGTATCAGAGCACAGGCTGAATGTAGGACACGACCACTAAGATGAGCCATAGGTCACTCTTCTCTACTCATTTCTGACTCCTCTCCATTTTCTACTCTTTCGGATGGCGGATTCAAGGAACAAGTTTACCCAACCGGATGAAGACACACCTTTTGGTAGACAATTGAAGGAAGTCACTAGGTACCTGAACATCGGAATACCAAGCTTCACCGGGACCTACACCGCCACCTTACCAGAAGAGGAGCGATGGATTATTCGAGTTCAAGTTCCTGGAAGGACGTTCACGCCAGTCACTAAGCCCATAGAGTTTTCCTTTGATGCACCTATCTGGAGTCTAGGCAAGAGCATGGCAGCCCACATTGCTATGGGACAAATTGGAGAAGTCTACAAACAGGAGCTGAAGGACACTATCTACCAGATATGTGGGCGCCGAGATGAGCAATGGGAGATGATCAGTACCAGGAGGGACAGGTCCATTGCAGCTTTCATCCAGGAGTTAAACCAGCACATTCGTCGACAGGTGAACCAGATGTGTGCAAGCATGATAGATCTAAAGAAGGCGATAACCAGGAACATGGAGCTAGAAGAGGAACTCAAGTCTTCACATGACGGATATGAGGAGGAAATGGAAATACTTGTGGAGAAGAATGACGACCTGACAAGGAAGCTAGGAGTATTTATGGGAGACCCCGTGCCAGGAGGAGAAGACGACGAACCCAAGGAGATTCGTTCTGAAGACTACATCATCATCGACGACACCGACTCCGACCCTGATGGTAGTGATGACGATTATGAAGACGAAGCTGGAACAGATATCATGGAGTCTTCCACCGATCAAAATTTCTAGATGACCACCCTATGAATAGTAGTCTTCCCCCATATAGTAGGAGTCCAAGCACTTTTGTAACGATAGTTCTAGACCGATTGTATGCCCTTGCTTGAATTTATTTGGTGTGATATGATTGCGTTTGTCTCATGTGCATATGGTTAGTGATTTTCCCTAGACCTCATTCTATTCTAATCTCTCCCCTCTAAACCCATCAGATGCCTCCGAGACGTGAGCCCGAATTTGAGTTCCCCCCTGAGCTCACCCAGTTGATCCAGCAGCAGAACACGTTGATGCAACTTCTTGTCCAGAATCAGAACAACAACAACAACAACAACAACAACAACAACAACAACAACAACCCTCCACCACCACCACCAGTTGACAACCTAGCCCATTTTCTGAGGTTGCAGCCGCCAGTGTTTTCCAGTAGCATCGAGCCAATAGTTGCTGATGATTGGCTACACAAGATTGGAAGGGAATTGACCACCGCAGG
Source organism: Secale cereale (assembly GCA_902687465.1). NCBI lineage: Eukaryota > Viridiplantae > Streptophyta > Magnoliopsida > Poales > Poaceae > Secale > Secale cereale. The sequence goes on from LR738712.1 coordinate 175,586,645, forward strand.
TTGCACAGATGCTGAGAAGGTGCGTTTTGCCGCACATCAATTGGATGGACCAGCAGCCTCATGGTGGGAGAATTACACAGCCACTTTCCCTATAGCCTATGTCACTTGGGATCAGTTTCAGCAAGCTTTTCGCACCGCCCATGTCTCAACTGGAGCTATGAGCATGAAGAAGCGTGAGTTTCGCAACTTGCGTTAGGGAAATCGTACTGTGGCTCAGTACGTAGATGAGTTTAGTACACTATCTCGCTATGCCCCTGATGATGTGGCCACAGATGCTGCTAAGCAAGAGAAGTTTATGGAAGGGCTGAATGATGAGATGAGCATACAGTTGATGGCGGCAACATTTAACAACTACCAGGAACTGGTGGACAAAGCTCTTATGATTGAAGGGAAGCAACAGCAAATTGAAAGCCGCAAGAGGAAGTATGGACAAGGAAAGAACAATTCTGGAGCCCATTTGAAGCCCCGTTTCACCCCGAACTCGGGAGGATATACCCATAACCATGGAGGCCACACCCATAATGGAGGGAGTTCTCATAACCACAATGGCCCCAAGAATGGGAATGGGAATGGAGCAAACAGTAATCAGAACCGCTCCAATCCAGCCACCCCCGCCAAGAAGGATCTAGGTCACATTACCTGTTTCAAGTGCAGGAAGACTGGACACTATGCCACTGAGTGCCCCGAAGAGAAGAATGGGAATGTCAATGGAAGCTATGGGAAGAAGCCCAACCCTTTCAACGGGGGACACATGAATGTGGAGGAGGTTGAAGAGCAGCCTGATGCAATTGTCGGTAAGTTTTTGGTTAAGTCATTTACTGGAGTAGTTCTTTTGGATACTGGTGCATCACATTCATAAATTTCAAGGGGATTCGTGGATAAATATAATTTGCCCACCAAAGTACTTAGGACACCTATGTTAGTAAGCTCACTAGGAGCGGAGTATATGGCAAGTCAAGGATGTTTTCAGATGCCATTGACCATTGGAAGCCATGTTTTCCCCTCCGACCTGATAATTTTGGAGTCACAAGGATTGGATGTGATAGTAGGCATGGATTGACTATCGATGTATGGAGGAAACATCGATTGCGCCAGTAAGTCGATTCTACTTAGCACCCCGGAGGGAAAAAAGATCAAGTATGTATCCAGGCATGCGCCTAGGAGGAACCAAGTAAATTCTCTCTCGGGAGTTGTTCAGGAGGAAGTGCTTGTAGTGAAGGATTACCCGGATGTATTTCCAGAGGAGCTACCAGGCATGCCGCCAGATCAGGACATTGAGTTTTTGATAGAATTATTGCCAGGCACCGAACCAATATAGAAGAGACCATACTGTATGCCTGCGAATGATCTGGAGGAGATCAAGAAACAGATTAAGGAGTTATTGGAGAAAGGATTCATTCGACAAAGTTCATCACCATGGGGAGCCCCAGTGCTCTTGGTCGAGAAAAAGGATGGGATCTTTAAGAATGGTCGTTGATTATCAAGCGTTGAATGAAGTGACAATCAAGAACAAGTACCCATTGCCGATGATCAATGATTTGTTTGACCAGCTGCAAGGAGCTAAAGTATTCTCCAAGATCGATCTTCGATCAGGGTACCACCAGCTGAAGATTCTGAGAAAAAGATATACCTAAGATAGCCTTCACCACAAGGTATGGGTTATATGAGTATACGATTATGTCACTTGGATTGACTAATGCCCCTGCCTATTTCATGAGTATGATGAATAAGGTGTTCATGGAATCCTTGGATAAGTTCATTGTGGTGTTCATTGATGATATCTTGGTGTACTCGAAGAACGAGGAGGAACACAAAGAACATTTGCGTTTGGTTCTTGAGAAGCTCAGAGAACATCAGTTATATGCCAAGTTCAGCAAATGTGAGTTTTGGTGGAAGGAAGTTGGATTCCTTGTACATGTTATATCAGGAGAAGGTATAGCAGTGGATCCTACCAAGGTTCAGTCAGTCACTGAGTGGTTGGCACCAACCTCAGTTGGAGAGATCCGCAGTTTTCTTGGACTCGTAGGATATTATCGGACATTCATTGAGAATTTCTCTAAGATTGCGAAGCCTATGACGGCATTGTTAAAGAAGGACACCAAGTTCCATTGGACTGAAGAATGCGAAGTAAGTTTTCAGGAGTTAAAGAAACGTTTGACTACAGCCCCAATGTTGATTCTGCCTGATATACGCAAGGATTTCCAAGTGTATTGCGACGCCTCTCGTTTAGGACTTGGAGGAGTACTTATGCAAGACGGAAGAGTTGTTTCTTATGCCTCACGTCAACTTCGACTGCACGAGTTGAATTATGCCACGCATGATTTGGAGTTAGCAGCTGTAGTGCATACGCTCAAGACCTGGAGACACTTTCTTATTGGAAACCGTTGTGATGTGTACACGGATCACAAGAGTTTGAAGTACATTTCACTCAGAAAGAGCTGAACCTCAGGCAGAGGAGATGGTTGGAGCTCATAAAGGATTATGATATGAAGTTGCACTATCATCCCGGCAAGGCCAATGTCGTAGCAGACGCCTCGAGCCAGAAGAGCTATGTCAATATCCTAGTAAACGGAGGACTGCCAAAGGAGTTAGCAGAAGATCTCAGGGAGCTTCGTTTGGAGATAGTTCCTAGAGGTTTTGTTGCAGTATTGGGGGTTCAATCAACACTATTGGGAAAGATACGAGAAGCTCAGAAGGATGACAAATAAATTGCCCAAATAAAGGAGAAGATGAGTGAAAGAAAAGGCAAGGGTTTTCGTGAGGATGAACACGACACCTTGTGGTTTGAGGACCGTGTCTATGTGCCCAATAACGCCGAGATCAGGAAGTTGATACTACAGGAAGCACATGACTCGCCATACTCGATACACCCCGGAAACACTAAGATGTATTTGGATTTGAAGGAACATTTCTGCTGGACTGGAATGAAGAAGGACATTGCCGAGTATGTAGCTGTATGTGATGTATGTCAGAGAGTGAAGGCACAACATCAGAAGCCAGCGGGATTACTGCAGCCTATGCCGATACCCGAATGGAAGTGGGACAAGCTTGGCGTGGATTTTATCACCAGATTACCCAGGACCCGATCGGGATATGACTCTATCTGGGTAGTAGTGGATCGCTTGACCAAAGTAGCTCACTTTATCCCAGTGAAAACCACCTATACCAGTGCAAAGTTGGCTAAGATATACATGACCAGGATCGTATGTCTGCACGGAGTTCCGAGGACCATCGTATCAGTTAGAGGAACACAATTTACTTCAAAGTTTTGGCATCAGTTGCACCAGACTTTGGGTACCAGGCTAGAGTTCAGTATAGCCTTTCATCCGCAGACCGATGGACAGACCAAGAGAGTCAATCAGATTCTGGAGGACATGTTGAGAGCTTGTGCGCTAGATTATGAATCTAGTTGGGATGACAACTTGCCCTACGCGGAATTCTCGTACAACAAAAGCTACCTGACCGGTCTGAAGATGGCACCGTTCGAAGCATTGTATGGAAGAAGATGCCGAACACCGTTGACGTGGGATGAAGTTGGAGACCGTCGGTTATTTGGACCAGATTTGATTAAAGAGTCAGACGAGAAGGTTAAGCTGATTCGAGATAGACTGAAGGTAGCTCAGTCCAGATAGAAGAGTTATGCAGACTCAAAACACAAGGAGGTATTCTATGAAATCGGAGACAGAGCATATCTAAGAGTGTCACCTCTGCGAGGAGTTAAACGTTTTGGAGTTAAGAGAAAGTTAGACCCGAGATTTGTAGGACCGTACCGTGTTTTGGAACGCATGGGAGAGGTTGCCTACAAGTTAGAGTTACCCGAAGGACTATCAGGAGTTCATGATGTGTTTCAGGTTTCCCAGCTAAAGAAGTGCCATGCTGAGATGGCCGATATCCCTCTGAGAGATACAGTGCCCCTGGAAGCAATTCAGTTGGATAGTGATCTAACCTACAAGGAGAAACCAGTCACGATTCTCGAGTTTGCTAGCCGAGTCACACGCGGCAAGGTTATCAAGTTTTGCAAAGTACAGTGGAGCCACCATACCGAGGATGAAGCCACCTGGGAACGAGAGGATGATCTACGCAAAGACCACCCACACCTATTTTCTAGCCAACCCGAATCTCGAGGGCGAGATTCATCTTAAGGGAGGTAGGTTTGTAACATCCCAAATTTTCAATTTGGAATGTTATACATAGGTCATCATATGCATAGCATATTTTATTTGCATTTCATTTTGCGATCCTAAAAATTCTAAGCAACTCAAGGACCCACGGAGAGAGTTGGGGATTTCACAGTTTTCATATTTGAATTGTCTCAAATATCGGAACAAGGATCATTCTGGTTTAATTATTTTTTCTCTCCGAAAATATTCCCTATTAAAATATGTGAGAGGAGATAATATGACTTCTCCAAAATAAATGGAATATTGGAAGAAAAATAGTAAAATCAAATAAATAGTTTTTTGGATTTTTCCTGCAATTTTATTTGAATTAGAAAAATGTGCATATTTTAAAATTGCATTTTTAGGGCCAAGAAAATGTTCATCATGTTCTAAATATATTTTTTAGACGGTGAAAATTTGTTTTGGCATTTTTAGATTTTTATTTATTTTTCTAGGATTTATTTTTTTCAGCGAAATCAGTTAAAAAAAAATCTTCCGCCGGGCCGAACTGGGCCGAGGCCCAGCTGGCCGAGCCGCCGCGCCGCCTGCCCCCGTCGTCCTTGAGCCGGACTCCTCGAGCAGTCCAACGCCACCGCGCCACCCCGTCCCCTCCCGCAAGCCACCGCCGCCCCCATTCCCCCTATTTAAGTCGAGCCGGGCCCCCTGGAGCCCCAAGTCGCGCCGCCGCCGCCAACCCGCGCGCCCGCCGCTCCACCTCGCCGCCGCGCGGCGCTGCTGCCGCTGTCGCGCCGCTAATACGTCTCCAACGTATCTATAATTTTTGATTGTTCCATGCTATTATATTATCCTTCTAGGTTGTTTTATGGGCTTTAATATACACTTTTATATGATTTTTTGGACTAACCTATTAACCCAGAGCCCAGTGCCAGTTTCTGTTTTTTCCTTATTTTTGAGTTTTACAGAAAAGGAATACCAAACGGAGTCCAATTGACAAGCCAATTTTTGATGATTTTTTCTAGACCAAAAGAAGCCCCCGAAGTAAAAGAGTTGGGCCAGGAGAGCCACGGGCTGCCCACGAGGGTGGGGGGCGCGCCCACCCCAAGTGGTGGTGCCCCCTATCTCGTGGACAGCCTAGAGACCCCCCTGACTTGTGCCCTACGCCAAAAAAAACTATAAATACACAAACCTCCAGAAAATAACCTAGATCGGGAGTTCCGCCGCCGAAAGCCTCCGTTGCCACTGAAAACCAATCTAGACCCATTCTAGCACCCTGCCGAAGGGGGGAATCCCTCTCCGGTGGCTATCTTCATCATCCCGACGCTCTCCATGACGAGGAGGGGGTAGTCCACCCTCGGGGCTGAGGGTATGTATCAGTAGCTATGTGTTTGATCTCTCTCTCTCTCTCTCTCTCTCTCTCTCTCTCTCTCTCTCTCGTGTTCTTGAGATGGCACGATCTTGATGTATCGCGACCTTTGCTATTATAGTTGGATCTTATGATGTTTCTCCCCCTCTAATCTCTTGTAATGGATTGAGTTTCCCCTTTGAAGTTATCTTATCGGATTGAGTCTTTAAGGATTTGAGAACACTTGATGTATGTCTTGTGTGGGATATCTGTGGTGACAATGGGGTATTCTATTGATTCACTTGATGTATGTTTTGGTGATCAACTTGCGGGTTCTGTGACCTTGGGAATCTATCCATAGGGGTTGGCACACGTTTTCGTCTTGACTCTCCGGTAGAAACTTTGGGGCACTCGTTGAAGTTCTTTGTGTTGGTTGAATAGATGAATCTGAGATTGTGTGATGCATATCGTATAATCATGCCCACGGATACTTGAGGTGACAATGGAGTATATAGGTGACATTAGGGTTTATTTGATTTGTATCTTAAGGTGTTATTCTAGTACGAACTCTATGATAGATCGAACGGAAAGAATAGCTTCGTGTCATTTTACTACGGACTCTTGAATAGATCGATCAAAAAGAATAACTTTGAGGTGGTTTCGTACCCTATGATACGTCTCCAACGTATCCATAATTTTTGATTGTTCCATGCTATTATTTATGAAGTCTTGGATGTTTAATGGGCTTTATCATTCACTTTTATATCATTTTTGGGACTAACCTACTAACCCAAAGGCCCAGTCCAGATTGCTGTTTTTTGCCTATTTCAGGGTTTTGCAGAAAAGGAATATCAAACGGAGTCCAAACGGAATGAAACCTTCGTGAGAGATATTTTTTGGAGAAAATCACGCATGGGAAACGTCGGGACCAAGTGAGGGGACAGAAGGGCTATCCTCGAGGGTGGGGGCGCGCCCCCTGCCTCGAGGCTAGCCCGTGTGGCCCCCGGTGCCCTCCTTCTTCCTATATATACCTACGTACCCCAGTAACTCCATACGCATAGAGAAAACCCTAATTCCACCGTCGTAGCTTCTGTTCTCATGAAGATCCCATCTTGGAGCCTGTTCCGGGAGGGGGATACATCATGGAGGCCTTCTTCTTCATCATCATCGCCCTCACCATGAGTTGTGAGTAGTTTACCACAGACCTTCGGGTCCATAGCTAGTATCTAGATGGCTTCTTCTCTCTCTCTGGATCTCAATACAAAGTTCTCCTCGGTCTTCGAGGAGATCTATTCGATGTAATCTCTTTTTGCGGTGTGTTTGTCGAGATCCGATGAATTGTGAGTTTATGATCAAGGTTATCTATGAAAGATATTTGGTTCTTCTCTGAACTTTTTATGTGTGCTCATAATATCCTTGCAAGTCTCTTCAAATTATTGGTTTGGTTTGGCCTACTAGATCTATAGTTCTTGCACTCGGAGAAGTGCTTGGCTTTGGGTTCAATCTTGCGGTGTCCTTTCGCAGTGACAGTAGGGGCAGCAAGGCACGTATTGTATTGTTGCCATCGAGGATAAAAAGATCGGGTTTACATCCTATTGCTTGAGTTTATCCCTCTACATCATGTCATCTTGCTTAAAGCGTTACTCTGTTCGTATGAACTCAATACACTAGATGCATGCTGGATAGCGGTCGATGTGTGGAGTAATAGTAGTAGATGCAGGCAGGAGTCGGTCTACTTGTCTTGGAAGTGATGCCTATATACAATGATCATGCCTAGATAGTATCATAATTATTCGCTTTTCTATCAATTGCTCGATAGTAATTTGTTTACCCGCCATAGAATATCGCTATCATGAGAGAAGCCACTAAAGAAAACTATGGCCCCCGGGTCTATTCTAAACATATCAATCTACATCTACTTTACTTTTACCGCTTTTTATTTGCTGTTTTATTAAACTAAAAATACCAAAAATATAATTATCATCTCTATCAGATCTCACTTTCGTAAGTGACCGTAAAGGGATTGACAACCCCTTATCGCGTTGGCTGCGAAGTTCTTATTTGTTTGTGCAGGTGCGAGGGACTCACACGTGGTCTCCTACTAGATTGATACCTTGGTTCTCAAAAACTGAGGGAAATACTTACGCTACTGTGTTGCATCTCCCTTTCCTCTTCGAGGGAATACAACGGAAGCTCAAGAGGTAGCAAGAAGAATTTCTGGCGCCGTTGCCGGGGAGGCTTACGCAAAAGTCATATACCAAGTACCTATCACAAACCCTTATCATTCGCATTACATTTTTGCCTCTTGTTTTCCTCTCCCCCACTTCACCCTTGCCGTTTTATTTGCCCTTCTACCGCTGTGTGTTTATCGTTCGCTTGCTTCTTGTTAGCTTGTGTGTTGCTTGCTTGCTTGTCACTATGGATCTCCCTACTAGTGTTGACCCTCACCTTATGTCAGGACCGGATTTTCGGGGTATTAAATCCCCAAAAGTGGCCCATGTGCTCACCAGCCCCAGGATTACTGTTAGCTGATGAGGCACCACTTGATACAGAAATTCCAAGCAAGGGTACAAAATATGTAGTACAAGACCATTCTGGCCTATAAGTACAATACAAGGTTCTCTAGAGGCTGATGGCGGAAGCGGTTTATAACTCGTCGGTGTCTGTGGGACTCCATTTCCCACGGGAACAGCTGACCAGGTTAACTCCTATCTTTGTGGGGCTTCTATCACCATTGCGTGGGTTCCGGGGCGATCGTCGCAACGCTCCTCTCCATGCGAGATATCTGGCCAAGACAATAGCCAGGGACAAGCCAGTGAGTACTTTGAATGTACTCGCGAACATTAGGAACACGGGTAAAATATAATCATGCTCGGAAATATTTGATGATCACAATGTTAATTATGATATGACAGTCCATAATGCAAGCAGGTCGTTCATATAAAAATGCATATGCAATCAGGGAGTGATAATAAAATAAATAGCAATCATGCCACAGTCGGGTGTCTGAGCGACACCACATAAAGGGCTTATAAGGAAAAATAAATAACATGTATGCCACAGTCGGGCGTCTGAGCGACACCACATAAAGGGCTTATAAGGAAAGATAAATAACAGGTATGCCACGGTCGGGCGTCTGAGCGACACCACATAAATGAAGGAAATATGCCCTAGAGGCAATAATAAAGATGTTATTTGTATTTCCTTATATCATGATAAATGTCTTTTATTCATGCTAGAATTGTATTAACCGGAAACTTAGTACATGTGTGGATACATAGACAAAACAGTATGTCCCTAGTATGCCTCTACTAGACTAGCTCATTGATCAAAGATGGTTATGTTTCCTAGCCATAGACATGAGTTGTCATTTGATCAACGGGATCACATCATTAGGAGAATGATGTGATGGACTAGACCCATCCGTTAGCATAGCACTATGGTCGTTTAGTTTTACTGCTATTGCTTTCTTCATGACTTATACATGTTCCTATGACTATGAGATTATGCAACTCCCGAATACCGTAGGAACACCTTGTGTTCTATCAAACGTCACAACATAACTGGGTGATCATAAAGATGCTCTACAGGTGTCTCCGAAAGTATTCGTGGTGTTGGCATAGATCAAGATTAGGATTTGTCACTCCGAGTGTCGGAGAGGTATCTCTGGGCCCTCTCGGTAACACACATCATAATAAGCCTTGCAAGCAAAAGACTAATGAGTTAGTCACGAGATGATGTGTTACAGAACGAGTAAAGAGATTTGCCGGTAACGAGATTGAACTAGGTATAGAGATACCGACGATCGAATCTCGGGCAAGTAACATACCGATGACAAAAGGAACAACGTATGTTGTTATGCGGTTTGACCGATAAAGATCTTCGTAGAATATGTAGGAGCCAATATGAGCATCCAGGTTCCGCTATTGGTTATTGACCGGAGATGAGTCTCGGTCATGTCTACATAGTTCTCGAACCGTAGGGTCCGCACGCTTAACGTTTGATGACGATCGGTATTATGAGTTTATGAGTTTTGATGTACCGAAGGTAGTTCAGAGTCCCGGATGAGATCACGGACATGACGAGGAGTCTCGGAATGTCCGAGACATAAAGATTGATATATTGGATGACTATATTCGGACACCGGAAGTGTTCTGGAAAGTTTCGGAATTTACCGGAGTGCCGGGGGGG